>JBBAGI010000019.1:0-600000 GCA_037127475.1 Arma custos | reverse complement strand
TACTGACTTGTTAATTTTAAGTCTCGAAGTGAGGGGTACCTCGCCCGCAAACGGTGCAAGCGAACCCCTCCTACGGACTTGTTAATTTTAAGTCTCGAGGTGAGGGGTACCTCGCCCGCAAACGGTGCAAGCGAACCCCTCCTACTGACTTGTTAATTTTATGTCTCGAGTTGAGGGGTATCTCGCCCGAAAAAGGTGCAAGCGAACCCCTCCTACGGACTTGTTAATTTTAAGTCTCGAGGTGAGGGATACCTCGCCCGAAAACGGAGCAAGCGAACCCCTCCTACGGACTTGTTAATTTAACAGTCTCGAGGTGAGGGGTACCTCGCCCTCAAACGGTGCAAGTGAACCCCTCCTACGGACTTGTTAATCTTAAGTCTCGAGGTGAGGGGTATCTCGCCCGCAAACGGTGCAAGCGAACCCCTCCTACGGACTTGTTAATTTTAACAGTCTCGAGGTGAGGGGTACCTCGCCCGCAAACGGTGCAAGCGAACCCCTCCTACGGACTTGTTAATTTTAACAATCTCGAGGTGAGGGGTACCACGCCCGCAAACGGTGCCAGCGAACCCCTCCTACGGATTTGTTAATTTTAAGTCTCGAGGTGAGGGGTACCTCGCCCGCAAACGGTGCAAGCGAACCCCTCCTACGGACTTGTTAATTTTAAGTCTCGAGGTGAGGGGTACCTCGCCCGAAAACGGTGCAAGCGAACCCCTCCTACGGACTTGTTAATTTAACAGTCTCGAGGTGAGGGGTACCTCGCCCGCAAACGGTGCAAGCGAACCCCTCCTACGGACTTGTTAATTTTAACAGTCTCGAGGTGAGGGGTACCTCGCCCGCAAACGGTGCAAGCGAACCCCTCCTACGGACTTGTTAATTTTAACAATCTCGAGGTGAGGGGTACCACGCCCGCAAACGGTGCCAGCGAACCCCTCCTACGGATTTGTTAATTTTAAGTCTCGAGGTGAGGGGTACCTCGCCCGCAAACGGTGCAAGCGAACCCCTCCTACGGACTTGTTAATTTTAAGTCTCGAGGTGAGGGGTACCTCGCCCGAAAACGGTGCAAGCGAACCCCTCCTACGGACTTGTTAATTTAACAGTCTCGAGGTGAGGGGTACCTCGCCCGCAAACGGTGCAAGCGAACCCCTCCTACGGACTTGTTAATTTTAACAGTCTCGAGGTGAGGGGTACCTCGCCCGCAAACGGTGCAAGCGAACCCCTCCTACGGACTTGTTAATTTTAACAGTCTCGAGGTGAGGGGTACCACGCCCGCAAACGGTGCCAGCGAACCCCTCCTACGGACTTGTTAATTTTAAGTCTCGAGGTGAGGGGTACCTCGCCCGAAAACGGTGCAAGCGAACCCCTCCTACGGACTTGTTAATTTTAAGTCTCGAGGTGAGGGGTACCTCGCCCTAAAACGGTGCAAGCGAACCCCTCCTACGGACTTGTTAATTTTAAGTCTCGAGGTGAGGGGTACCTCGCCCACAAACGGTGCCAGCGAACCCCTCCTACGGACTTGTTAATTTTAAGTCTCGAAGTGAGGGGTACCTCGCCCGCAAACGGTGCAAGCGAACCCCTCCTACGGACTTGTTAATTTTAAGTCTCGAGGTGAGGGGTACCTCGCCCGCAAACGGTGCAAGCGAACCCCTCCTACTGACTTGTTAATTTTATGTCTCGAGTTGAGGGGTATCTCGCCCGAAAAAGGTGCAAGCGAACCCCTCCTACGGACTTGTTAATTTTAAGTCTCGAGGTGAGGGATACCTCGCCCGAAAACGGAGCAAGCGAACCCCTCCTACGGACTTGTTAATTTAACAGTCTCGAGGTGAGGGGTACCTCGCCCGCAAACGGTGCAAGTGAACCCCTCCTACGGACTTGTTAATCTTAAGTCTCGAGGTGAGGGGTATCTCGCCCGCAAACGGTGCAAGCGAACCCCTCCTACGGACTTGTTAATTTTAACAGTCTCGAGGTGAGGGGTACCTCGCCCGCAAACGGTGCAAGCGAACCCCTCCTACGGACTTGTTAATTTTAACAATCTCGAGGTGAGGGGTACCACGCCCGCAAACGGTGCCAGCGAACCCCTCCTACGGATTTGTTAATTTTAAGTCTCGAGGTGAGGGGTACCTCGCCCGCAAACGGTGCAAGCGAACCCCTCCTACGGACTTGTTAATTTTAAGTCTCGAGGTGAGGGGTACCTCGCCCGAAAACGGTGCAAGCGAACCCCTCCTACGGACTTGTTAATTTTAAGTCTCGAGGTGAGGGGTACCTCGCCCGAAAACGGTGCAAGCGAACCCCTCCTACGGACTTGTTAATTTTAAGTCTCGAGGTGAGGGGTACCTCGCCCGAAAACGGTGCAAGCGAACCCCTCCTACGGACTTGTTAATTTTAAGACTCGAGGTGAGGGGTACCTCGCCCGCAAACGGTGCAAGCGAACCCCTCCTACGGACTTGTTAATTTTAACAGTCTCGAGGTGAGGGGTACCTCGCCCGCAAACGGTGCAAGCGAACCCCTCCTACGGACTTGTTAATCTTAAGCCTCGAGGTGAGGGGTACCTCGCCCGAAAACGGTGCAAGCGAACCCCTCCTACGGACTTGTTAATTTAACAGTCTCGAGGTGAGGGGTACCTCGCCCGCAAACGGTGCCAGCGAACCCCTCCTACGGACTTGTTAATTTTAAGTCTCGAGGTGAGGGGTACCTCGCCCGAAAACGATGTAAGCGAACCCCTCCTACGGACTTGTTAATTTTAAGTCTCGAGGTGAGGGGTACCTCGCCCGCAAACGGTGCCAGCGAACCCCTCCTACGGACTTGTTAATTGTAAGTCTCGAGGTGAGGGGTACCTCGCCGGCAAACGGTGCAAGCGAACCCCTCCTACGGACTTGTTAATTTTAAGTGTCGAGGTGAGGGGTACCTCGCCCGAAAACGGTGCAAGCGAACCCCTCCTACGGACTTGTTAATTTAACAGTCTCGAGGTGAGGGGTACCTCGCCCGCAAACGGTGCAAGCGAACCCCTCCTACGGAGTTGTTAATTTTAAGTCTCGAGGTGAGGGGTACCTCGCCCGCTAACGGTGCAAGCGAACCCCTCCTACGGACTTGTTAATTTTAACAGTCTCGAGGTGAGGGGTACCTCGCCCGCAAACGGTGCCAGCGAACCCTTCCTACGGACTTGTTAATTGTAAGTCTCGAGGTGAGGGGTACCTCGCCCGCAAACGGTGCAAGCGAACCCCTCCTACGGACTTGTTAATTTTAAGTGTCGAGGTGAGGGGTACCTCGCCCGAAAACGGTGCAAGCGAACCCCTCCTACGGACTTGTTAATTTTAACAGTCTCGAGGTGAGGGGTACCACGCCCGCAAACGGTGCCAGCGAACCCCTCCTACGGACTTGTTAATTTTAAGTCTTGAGGTGAGGGGTACCTCGCCCGAAAACGGTGCAAGCGAACCCCTCCTACGGACTTGTTAATTTAACAGTCTCGAGGTGAGGGGTACCTCGCCCGCAAACGGTGCAAGTGAACCCCTCCTACGGACTTGTTAATCTTAAGTCTCGAGGTGAGGGGTATCTCGCCCGCAAACGGTGCAAGCGAACCCCTCCTACGGACTTGTTAATTTTAACAGTCTCGAGGTGAGGGGTACCTCGCCCGCAAACGGTGCCAGCGAACCCCTCCTACGGACTTGTTAATTTTAAGTCTCGAAGTGAGGGGTACCTCGCCCGCAAACGGTGCAAGCGAACCCCTCCTACGGACTTGTTAATTTTAAGACTCGAGGTGAGGGGTACCTCGCCCGCAAACGGTGCAAGCGAACCCCTCCTACGGACTTGTTAATTTTAACAGTCTCGAGGTGAGGGGTACCTCGCCCGCAAACGGTGCAAGCGAACCCCTCCTACGGACTTGTTAATCTTAAGTCTCGAGGTGAGGGGTACCTCGCCCGAAAACGGTGCAAGCGAACCCCTCCTACGGACTTGTTAATTTAACAGTCTCGAGGTGAGGGGTACCTCGCCCGAAAACGATGTAAGCGAACCCCTCCTACGGACTTGTTAATTTTAAGTCTCGAGGTGAGGGGTACCTCGCCCGCAAACGGTGCCAGCGAACCCCTCCTACGGACTTGTTAATTGTAAGTCTCGAGGTGAGGGGTACCTCGCCCGCAAACGGTGCAAGCGAACCCCTCCTACGGACTTGTTAATTTTAAGTGTCGAGGTGAGGGGTACCTCGCCCGAAAACGGTGCAAGCGAACCCCTCCTACGGACTTGTTAATTTAACAGTCTCGAGGTGAGGGGTACCTCGCCCGCAAACGGTGCAAGCGAACCCCTCCTACGGAGTTGTTAATTTTAAGTCTCGAGGTGAGGGGTACCTCGCCCGCTAACGGTGCAAGCGAACCCCTCCTACGGACTTGTTAATTTTAACAGTCTCGAGGTGAGGGGTACCACGCCCGCAAACGGTGCCAGCGAACCCCTCCTACGGACTTGTTAATTTTAAGTCTTGAGGTGAGGGGTACCTCGCCCGAAAACGGTGCAAGCGAACCCCTCCTACGGACTTGTTAATTTAACAGTCTCGAGGTGAGGGGTACCTCGCCCGCAAACGGTGCAAGTGAACCCCTCCTACGGACTTGTTAATCTTAAGTCTCGAGGTGAGGGGTATCTCGCCCGCAAACGGTGCAAGCGAACCCCTCCTACGGACTTGTTAATTTTAACAGTCTCGAGGTGAGGGGTACCTCGCCCGCAAACGGTGCAAGCGAACCCCTCCTACGGACTTGTTAATTTTAACAATCTCGAGGTGAGGGGTACCACGCCCGCAAACGGTGCCAGCGAACCCCTCCTACGGATTTGTTAATTTTAAGTCTCGAGGTGAGGGGTACCTCGCCCGCAAACGGTGCAAGCGAACCCCTCCTACGGACTTGTTAATTTTAAGTCTCGAGGTGAGGGGTACCTCGCCCGAAAACGGTGCAAGCGAACCCCTCCTACGGACTTGTTAATTTTAAGTCTCGAGGTGAGGGGTACCTCGCCCGAAAACGGTGCAAGCGAACCCCTCCTACGGACTTGTTAATTTTAAGTCTCGAGGTGAGGGGTACCTCGCCCGAAAACGGTGCAAGCGAACCCCTCCTACGGACTTGTTAATTTTAAGACTCGAGGTGAGGGGTACCTCGCCCGCAAACGGTGCAAGCGAACCCCTCCTACGGACTTGTTAATTTTAACAGTCTCGAGGTGAGGGGTACCTCGCCCGCAAACGGTGCAAGCGAACCCCTCCTACGGACTTGTTAATCTTAAGCCTCGAGGTGAGGGGTACCTCGCCCGAAAACGGTGCAAGCGAACCCCTCCTACGGACTTGTTAATTTAACAGTCTCGAGGTGAGGGGTACCTCGCCCGCAAACGGTGCCAGCGAACCCCTCCTACGGACTTGTTAATTTTAAGTCTCGAGGTGAGGGGTACCTCGCCCGAAAACGATGTAAGCGAACCCCTCCTACGGACTTGTTAATTTTAAGTCTCGAGGTGAGGGGTACCTCGCCCGCAAACGGTGCCAGCGAACCCCTCCTACGGACTTGTTAATTGTAAGTCTCGAGGTGAGGGGTACCTCGCCCGCAAACGGTGCAAGCGAACCCCTCCTACGGACTTGTTAATTTTAAGTGTCGAGGTGAGGGGTACCTCGCCCGAAAACGGTGCAAGCGAACCCCTCCTACGGACTTGTTAATTTAACAGTCTCGAGGTGAGGGGTACCTCGCCCGCAAACGGTGCAAGCGAACCCCTCCTACGGAGTTGTTAATTTTAAGTCTCGAGGTGAGGGGTACCTCGCCCGCTAACGGTGCAAGCGAACCCCTCCTACGGACTTGTTAATTTTAACAGTCTCGAGGTGAGGGGTACCTCGCCCGCAAACGGTGCCAGCGAACCCCTCCTACGGACTTGTTAATTGTAAGTCTCGAGGTGAGGGGTACCTCGCCCGCAAACGGTGCAAGCGAACCCCTCCTACGGACTTGTTAATTTTAAGTGTCGAGGTGAGGGGTACCTCGCCCGAAAACGGTGCAAGCGAACCCCTCCTACGGACTTGTTAATTTTAACAGTCTCGAGGTGAGGGGTACCACGCCCGCAAACGGTGCCAGCGAACCCCTCCTACGGACTTGTTAATTTTAAGTCTTGAGGTGAGGGGTACCTCGCCCGAAAACGGTGCAAGCGAACCCCTCCTACGGACTTGTTAATTTAACAGTCTCGAGGTGAGGGGTACCTCGCCCGCAAACGGTGCAAGTGAACCCCTCCTACGGACTTGTTAATCTTAAGTCTCGAGGTGAGGGGTATCTCGCCCGCAAACGGTGCAAGCGAACCCCTCCTACGGACTTGTTAATTTTAACAGTCTCGAGGTGAGGGGTACCTCGCCCGCAAACGGTGCCAGCGAACCCCTCCTACGGACTTGTTAATTTTAAGTCTCGAAGTGAGGGGTACCTCGCCCGCAAACGGTGCAAGCGAACCCCTCCTACGGACTTGTTAATTTTAAGACTCGAGGTGAGGGGTACCTCGCCCGCAAACGGTGCAAGCGAACCCCTCCTACGGACTTGTTAATTTTAACAGTCTCGAGGTGAGGGGTACCTCGCCCGCAAACGGTGCAAGCGAACCCCTCCTACGGACTTGTTAATCTTAAGTCTCGAGGTGAGGGGTACCTCGCCCGAAAACGGTGCAAGCGAACCCCTCCTACGGACTTGTTAATTTAACAGTCTCGAGGTGAGGGGTACCTCGCCCGCAAACGGTGCCAGCGAACCCCTCCTACGGACTTGTTAATTTTAAGTCTCGAGGTGAGGGGTACCTCGCCCGAAAACGATGTAAGCGAACCCCTCCTACGGACTTGTTAATTTTAAGTCTCGAGGTGAGGGGTACCTCGCCCGCAAACGGTGCCAGCGAACCCCTCCTACGGACTTGTTAATTGTAAGTCTCGAGGTGAGGGGTACCTCGCCCGCAAACGGTGCAAGCGAACCCCTCCTACGGACTTGTTAATTTTAAGTGTCGAGGTGAGGGGTACCTCGCCCGAAAACGGTGCAAGCGAACCCCTCCTACGGACTTGTTAATTTAACAGTCTCGAGGTGAGGGGTACCTCGCCCGCAAACGGTGCAAGCGAACCCCTCCTACGGAGTTGTTAATTTTAAGTCTCGAGGTGAGGGGTACCTCGCCCGCTAACGGTGCAAGCGAACCCCTCCTACGGACTTGTTAATTTTAACAGTCTCGAGGTGAGGGGTACCACGCCCGCAAACGGTGCCAGCGAACCCCTCCTACGGACTTGTTAATTTTAAGTCTTGAGGTGAGGGGTACCTCGCCCGAAAACGGTGCAAGCGAACCCCTCCTACGGATTTGTTAATTTTAAGTCTCGAGGTGAGGGGTACCTCGCCCGCAAACGGTGCAAGCGAACCCCTCCTACGGACTTGTTAATTTTAAGTCTCGAGGTGAGGGGTACCTCGCCCGAAAACGGTGCAAGCGAACCCCTCCTACGGACTTGTTAATTTTAAGTCTCGAGGTGAGGGGTACCTCGCCCGAAAACGGTGCAAGCGAACCCCTCCTACGGACTTGTTAATTTTAAGTCTCGAGGTGAGGGGTACCTCGCCCGAAAACGGTGCAAGCGAACCCCTCCTACGGACTTGTTAATTTTAAGACTCGAGGTGAGGGGTACCTCGCCCGCAAACGGTGCAAGCGAACCCCTCCTACGGACTTGTTAATTTTAACAGTCTCGAGGTGAGGGGTACCTCGCCCGCAAACGGTGCAAGCGAACCCCTCCTACGGACTTGTTAATCTTAAGCCTCGAGGTGAGGGGTACCTCGCCCGAAAACGGTGCAAGCGAACCCCTCCTACGGACTTGTTAATTTAACAGTCTCGAGGTGAGGGGTACCTCGCCCGCAAACGGTGCCAGCGAACCCCTCCTACGGACTTGTTAATTTTAAGTCTCGAGGTGAGGGGTACCTCGCCCGAAAACGATGTAAGCGAACCCCTCCTACGGACTTGTTAATTTTAAGTCTCGAGGTGAGGGGTACCTCGCCCGCAAACGGTGCCAGCGAACCCCTCCTACGGACTTGTTAATTGTAAGTCTCGAGGTGAGGGGTACCTCGCCCGCAAACGGTGCAAGCGAACCCCTCCTACGGACTTGTTAATTTTAAGTGTCGAGGTGAGGGGTACCTCGCCCGAAAACGGTGCAAGCGAACCCCTCCTACGGACTTGTTAATTTAACAGTCTCGAGGTGAGGGGTACCTCGCCCGCAAACGGTGCAAGCGAACCCCTCCTACGGAGTTGTTAATTTTAAGTCTCGAGGTGAGGGGTACCTCGCCCGCTAACGGTGCAAGCGAACCCCTCCTACGGACTTGTTAATTTTAACAGTCTCGAGGTGAGGGGTACCTCGCCCGCAAACGGTGCCAGCGAACCCCTCCTACGGACTTGTTAATTGTAAGTCTCGAGGTGAGGGGTACCTCGCCCGCAAACGGTGCAAGCGAACCCCTCCTACGGACTTGTTAATTTTAAGTGTCGAGGTGAGGGGTACCTCGCCCGAAAACGGTGCAAGCGAACCCCTCCTACGGACTTGTTAATTTTAAGTCTTGAGGTGAGGGGTACCTCGCCCGAAAACGGTGCAAGCGAACCCCTCCTACGGACTTGTTAATTTAACAGTCTCGAGGTGAGGGGTACCACGCCCGCAAACGGTGCCAGCGAACCCCTCCTACGGACTTGTTAATTTTAAGTCTTGAGGTGAGGGGTACCTCGCCCGAAAACGGTGCAAGCGAACCCCTCCTACGGACTTGTTAATTTAACAGTCTCGAGGTGAGGGGTACCTCGCCCGCAAACGGTGCAAGTGAACCCCTCCTACGGACTTGTTAATCTTAAGTCTCGAGGTGAGGGGTATCTCGCCCGCAAACGGTGCAAGCGAACCCCTCCTACGGACTTGTTAATTTTAACAGTCTCGAGGTGAGGGGTACCTCGCCCGCAAACGGTGCCAGCGAACCCCTCCTACGGACTTGTTAATTTTAAGTCTCGAAGTGAGGGGTACCTCGCCCGCAAACGGTGCAAGCGAACCCCTCCTACGGACTTGTTAATTTTAAGACTCGAGGTGAGGGGTACCTCGCCCGCAAACGGTGCAAGCGAACCCCTCCTACGGACTTGTTAATTTTAACAGTCTCGAGGTGAGGGGTACCTCGCCCGCAAACGGTGCAAGCGAACCCCTCCTACGGACTTGTTAATCTTAAGTCTCGAGGTGAGGGGTACCTCGCCCGAAAACGGTGCAAGCGAACCCCTCCTACGGACTTGTTAATTTAACAGTCTCGAGGTGAGGGGTACCTCGCCCGCAAACGGTGCCAGCGAACCCCTCCTACGGACTTGTTAATTTTAAGTCTCGAGGTGAGGGGTACCTCGCCCGAAAACGATGTAAGCGAACCCCTCCTACGGACTTGTTAATTTTAAGTCTCGAGGTGAGGGGTACCTCGCCCGCAAACGGTGCCAGCGAACCCCTCCTACGGACTTGTTAATTGTAAGTCTCGAGGTGAGGGGTACCTCGCCCGCAAACGGTGCAAGCGAACCCCTCCTACGGACTTGTTAATTTTAAGTGTCGAGGTGAGGGGTACCTCGCCCGAAAACGGTGCAAGCGAACCCCTCCTACGGACTTGTTAATTTAACAGTCTCGAGGTGAGGGGTACCTCGCCCGCAAACGGTGCAAGCGAACCCCTCCTACGGAGTTGTTAATTTTAAGTCTCGAGGTGAGGGGTACCTCGCCCGCTAACGGTGCAAGCGAACCCCTCCTACGGACTTGTTAATTTTAACAGTCTCGAGGTGAGGGGTACCACGCCCGCAAACGGTGCCAGCGAACCCCTCCTACGGACTTGTTAATTTTAAGTCTTGAGGTGAGGGGTACCTCGCCCGAAAACGGTGCAAGCGAACCCCTCCTACGGACTTGTTAATTTAACAGTCTCGAGGTGAGGGGTACCTCGCCCGCAAACGGTGCAAGTGAACCCCTCCTACGGACTTGTTAATCTTAAGTCTCGAGGTGAGGGGTATCTCGCCCGCAAACGGTGCAAGCGAACCCCTCCTACGGACTTGTTAATTTTAACAGTCTCGAGGTGAGGGGTACCTCGCCCGCAAACGGTGCAAGCGAACCCCTCCTACGGACTTGTTAATTTTAACAATCTCGAGGTGAGGGGTACCACGCCCGCAAACGGTGCCAGCGAACCCCTCCTACGGATTTGTTAATTTTAAGTCTCGAGGTGAGGGGTACCTCGCCCGCAAACGGTGCAAGCGAACCCCTCCTACGGACTTGTTAATTTTAAGTCTCGAGGTGAGGGGTACCTCGCCCGAAAACGGTGCAAGCGAACCCCTCCTACGGACTTGTTAATTTTAAGTCTCGAGGTGAGGGGTACCTCGCCCGAAAACGGTGCAAGCGAACCCCTCCTACGGACTTGTTAATTTTAAGTCTCGAGGTGAGGGGTACCTCGCCCGAAAACGGTGCAAGCGAACCCCTCCTACGGACTTGTTAATTTTAAGACTCGAGGTGAGGGGTACCTCGCCCGCAAACGGTGCAAGCGAACCCCTCCTACGGACTTGTTAATTTTAACAGTCTCGAGGTGAGGGGTACCTCGCCCGCAAACGGTGCAAGCGAACCCCTCCTACGGACTTGTTAATCTTAAGTCTCGAGGTGAGGGGTACCTCGCCCGAAAACGGTGCAAGCGAACCCCTCCTACGGACTTGTTAATTTAACAGTCTCGAGGTGAGGGGTACCTCGCCCGCAAACGGTGCCAGCGAACCCCTCCTACGGACTTGTTAATTTTAAGTCTCGAGGTGAGGGGTACCTCGCCCGAAAACGATGTAAGCGAACCCCTCCTACGGACTTGTTAATTTTAAGTCTCGAGGTGAGGGGTACCTCGCCCGCAAACGGTGCCAGCGAACCCCTCCTACGGACTTGTTAATCTTAAGTCTCGAGGTGAGGGGTACCTCGCCCGCAAACGGTGCAAGCGAACCCCTCCTACGGACTTGTTAATTTTAAGTGTCGAGGTGAGGGGTACCTCGCCCGAAAACGGTGCAAGCGAACCCCTCCTACGGACTTGTTAATTTAACAGTCTCGAGGTGAGGGGTACCTCGCCCGCAAACGGTGCAAGCGAACCCCTCCTACGGAGTTGTTAATTTTAAGTCTCGAGGTGAGGGGTACCTCGCCCGCTAACGGTGCAAGCGAACCCCTCCTACGGACTTGTTAATTTTAACAGTCTCGAGGTGAGGGGTACCACGCCCGCAAACGGTGCCAGCGAACCCCTCCTACGGACTTGTTAATTTTAAGTCTTGAGGTGAGGGGTACCTCGCCCGAAAACGGTGCAAGCGAACCCCTCCTACGGACTTGTTAATTTTAAGTCTCGAGGTGAGGGGTACCTCGCCCGAAAACGGTGCAAGCGAACCCCTCCTACGGACTTGTTAATTTTAAGACTCGAGGTGAGGGGTACCTCGCCCGCAAACGGTGCAAGCGAACCCCTCCTACGGACTTGTTAATTTTAACAGTCTCGAGGTGAGGGGTACCTCGCCCGCAAACGGTGCAAGCGAACCCCTCCTACGGACTTGTTAATCTTAAGTCTCGAGGTGAGGGGTACCTCGCCCGAAAACGGTGCAAGCGAACCCCTCCTACGGACTTGTTAATTTAATAGTCTCGAGGTGAGGGGTACCTCGCCCGCAAACGGTGCCAGCGAACCCCTCCTACGGACTTGTTAATTTTAAGTCTCGAGGTGAGGGGTACCTCGCCCGAAAACGATGTAAGCGAACCCCTCCTACGGACTTGTTAATTTTAAGTCTCGAGGTGAGGGGTACCTCGCCCGCAAACGGTGCCAGCGAACCCCTCCTACGGACTTGTTAATCTTAAGTCTCGAGGTGAGGGGTACCTCGCCCGCAAACGGTGCAAGCGAACCCCTCCTACGGACTTGTTAATTTTAAGTGTCGAGGTGAGGGGTACCTCGCCCGAAAACGGTGCAAGCGAACCCCTCCTACGGACTTGTTAATTTAACAGTCTCGAGGTGAGGGGTACCTCGCCCGCAAACGGTGCAAGCGAACCCCTCCTACGGAGTTGTTAATTTTAAGTCTCGAGGTGAGGGGTACCTCGCCCGCTAACGGTGCAAGCGAACCCCTCCTACGGACTTGTTAATTTTAACAGTCTCGAGGTGAGGGGTACCACGCCCGCAAACGGTGCCAGCGAACCCCTCCTACGGACTTGTTAATTTTAAGTCTTGAGGTGAGGGGTACCTCGCCCGAAAACGGTGCAAGCGAACCCCTCCTACGGACTTGTTAATTTTATGTCTCGAGGTGAGGGGTACCTCGCCCGAAAACGGTGCAAGCGAACCCCTCCTACGGACTTGTTAATATTAAATCTCGAGGTGAGGGGAACCTCGCCCGCAAACGGTGCCAGCGAACCCCTCCTACGGACTTGTTAATTTTAAGTCTCGAGGTGAGGGGTACCTCGCCCGCAAACGGTGCAAGCGAACCCCTCCTACTGACTTGTTAATTTTAAGTCTCGAGTTGAGGGGTACCTCGCCCGAAAACGGTGCAAGCGAACCCCTCCTACGGACTTGTTAATTTTAAGTCTCGAGGTGAGGGGTACCTCGCCCGAAAACGGTGCAAGCGAACCCCTCCTACGGACTTGTTAATTTAACAGTCTCGAGGTGAGGGGTACCTCGCCCGCAAACGGTGCAAGCGAACCCCTCCTACGGACTTGTTAATCTTAAGTCTCGAGGTGAGGGGTATCTCGCCCGCAAACGGTGCAAGCGAACCCCTCCTACGGACTTGTTAATTTTAACAGTCTCGAGGTGAGGGGTACCTCGCCCGCAAACGGTGCAAGCGAACCCCTCCTACGGACTTGTTAATTTTAACAGTCTCGAGGTGAGGGGTACCTCGCCCGAAAACGGTGCAAGCGAACCCCTCCTACGGACTTGTTAATTTTAAGTCTCGAGGTGAGGGGTACCTCGCCCGCAAACGGTGCAAGCGAACCCCTCCTACGGACTTGTTAATTTTAAGTCTCGAGGTGAGGGGTACCTCGCCCGAAAACGGTGCAAGCGAACCCCTCCTACGGACTTGTTAATTTTAAGTCTCGAGGTGAGGGGTACCTCGCCCGAAAACGGTGCAAGCGAACCCCTCCTACGGACTTGTTAATTTTAAGTCTCGAGGTGAGGGGTACCTCGCCCGAAAACGGTGCAAGCGAACCCCTCCTACGGACTTGTTAATTTTAAGACTCGAGGTGAGGGGTACCTCGCCCGCAAACGGTGCAAGCGAACCCCTCCTACGGACTTGTTAATTTAACAGTCTCGAGGTGAGGGGTACCTCGCCCGCAAACGGTGCCAGCGAACCCCTCCTACGGACTTGTTAATTTTAAGTCTCGAGGTGAGGGGTACCTCGCCCGAAAACGATGTAAGCGAACCCCTCCTACGGACTTGTTAATTTTAAGTCTCGAGGTGAGGGGTACCTCGCCCGCAAACGGTGCCAGCGAACCCCTCCTACGGACTTGTTAATTGTAAGTCTCGAGGTGAGGGGTACCTCGCCCGCAAACGGTGCAAGCGAACCCCTCCTACGGACTTGTTAATTTTAAGTGTCGAGGTGAGGGGTACCTCGCCCGAAAACGGTGCAAGCGAACCCCTCCTACGGACTTGTTAATTTAACAGTCTCGAGGTGAGGGGTACCTCGCCCGCAAACGGTGCAAGCGAACCCCTCCTACGGAGTTGTTAATTTTAAGTCTCGAGGTGAGGGGTACCTCGCCCGCTAACGGTGCAAGCGAACCCCTCCTACGGACTTGTTAATTTTAACAGTCTCGAGGTGAGGGGTACCTCGCCCGCAAACGGTGCCAGCGAACCCCTCCTACGGACTTGTTAATTGTAAGTCTCGAGGTGAGGGGTACCTCGCCCGCAAACGGTGCAAGCGAACCCCTCCTACGGACTTGTTAATTTTAAGTGTCGAGGTGAGGGGTACCTCGCCCGAAAACGGTGCAAGCGAACCCCTCCTACGGACTTGTTAATTTTAAGTCTTGAGGTGAGGGGTACCTCGCCCGAAAACGGTGCAAGCGAACCCCTCCTACGGACTTGTTAATTTAACAGTCTCGAGGTGAGGGGTACCACGCCCGCAAACGGTGCCAGCGAACCCCTCCTACGGACTTGTTAATTTTAAGTCTTGAGGTGAGGGGTACCTCGCCCGAAAACGGTGCAAGCGAACCCCTCCTACGGACTTGTTAATTTAACAGTCTCGAGGTGAGGGGTACCTCGCCCGCAAACGGTGCAAGTGAACCCCTCCTACGGACTTGTTAATCTTAAGTCTCGAGGTGAGGGGTATCTCGCCCGCAAACGGTGCAAGCGAACCCCTCCTACGGACTTGTTAATTTTAACAGTCTCGAGGTGAGGGGTACCTCGCCCGCAAACGGTGCCAGCGAACCCCTCCTACGGACTTGTTAATTTTAAGTCTCGAAGTGAGGGGTACCTCGCCCGCAAACGGTGCAAGCGAACCCCTCCTACGGACTTGTTAATTTTAAGACTCGAGGTGAGGGGTACCTCGCCCGCAAACGGTGCAAGCGAACCCCTCCTACGGACTTGTTAATTTTAACAGTCTCGAGGTGAGGGGTACCTCGCCCGCAAACGGTGCAAGCGAACCCCTCCTACGGACTTGTTAATCTTAAGTCTCGAGGTGAGGGGTACCTCGCCCGAAAACGGTGCAAGCGAACCCCTCCTACGGACTTGTTAATTTAACAGTCTCGAGGTGAGGGGTACCTCGCCCGCAAACGGTGCCAGCGAACCCCTCCTACGGACTTGTTAATTTTAAGTCTCGAGGTGAGGGGTACCTCGCCCGAAAACGATGTAAGCGAACCCCTCCTACGGACTTGTTAATTTTAAGTCTCGAGGTGAGGGGTACCTCGCCCGCAAACGGTGCCAGCGAACCCCTCCTACGGACTTGTTAATTGTAAGTCTCGAGGTGAGGGGTACCTCGCCCGCAAACGGTGCAAGCGAACCCCTCCTACGGACTTGTTAATTTTAAGTGTCGAGGTGAGGGGTACCTCGCCCGAAAACGGTGCAAGCGAACCCCTCCTACGGACTTGTTAATTTAACAGTCTCGAGGTGAGGGGTACCTCGCCCGCAAACGGTGCAAGCGAACCCCTCCTACGGAGTTGTTAATTTTAAGTCTCGAGGTGAGGGGTACCTCGCCCGCTAACGGTGCAAGCGAACCCCTCCTACGAACTTGTTAATTTTAACAGTCTCGAGGTGAGGGGTACCACGCCCGCAAACGGTGCCAGCGAACCCCTCCTACGGACTTGTTAATTTTAAGTCTTGAGGTGAGGGGTACCTCGCCCGAAAACGGTGCAAGCGAACCCCTCCTACGGACTTGTTAATTTAACAGTCTCGAGGTGAGGGGTACCTCGCCCGCAAACGGTGCAAGTGAACCCCTCCTACGGACTTGTTAATCTTAAGTCTCGAGGTGAGGGGTATCTCGCCCGCAAACGGTGCAAGCGAACCCCTCCTACGGACTTGTTAATTTTAACAGTCTCGAGGTGAGGGGTACCTCGCCCGCAAACGGTGCAAGCGAACCCCTCCTACGGACTTGTTAATTTTAACAATCTCGAGGTGAGGGGTACCACGCCCGCAAACGGTGCCAGCGAACCCCTCCTACGGATTTGTTAATTTTAAGTCTCGAGGTGAGGGGTACCTCGCCCGCAAACGGTGCAAGCGAACCCCTCCTACGGACTTGTTAATTTTAAGTCTCGAGGTGAGGGGTACCTCGCCCGAATACGGTGCAAGCGAACCCCTCCTACGGACTTGTTAATTTTAAGTCTCGAGGTGAGGGGTACCTCGCCCGAAAACGGTGCAAGCGAACCCCTCCTACGGACTTGTTAATTTTAAGTCTCGAGGTGAGGGGTACCTCGCCCGAAAACGGTGCAAGCGAACCCCTCCTACGGACTTGTTAATTTTAAGACTCGAGGTGAGGGGTACCTCGCCCGCAAACGGTGCAAGCGAACCCCTCCTACGGACTTGTTAATTTTAACAGTCTCGAGGTGAGGGGTACCTCGCCCGCAAACGGTGCAAGCGAACCCCTCCTACGGACTTGTTAATCTTAAGTCTCGAGGTGAGGGGTACCTCGCCCGAAAACGGTGCAAGCGAACCCCTCCTACGGACTTGTTAATTTAACAGTCTCGAGGTGAGGGGTACCTCGCCCGCAAACGGTGCCAGCGAACCCCTCCTACGGACTTGTTAATTTTAAGTCTCGAGGTGAGGGGTACCTCGCCCGAAAACGATGTAAGCGAACCCCTCCTACGGACTTGTTAATTTTAAGTCTCGAGGTGAGGGGTACCTCGCCCGCAAACGGTGCCAGCGAACCCCTCCTACGGACTTGTTAATCTTAAGTCTCGAGGTGAGGGGTACCTCGCCCGCAAACGGTGCAAGCGAACCCCTCCTACGGACTTGTTAATTTTAAGTGTCGAGGTGAGGGGTACCTCGCCCGAAAACGGTGCAAGCGAACCCCTCCTACGGACTTGTTAATTTAACAGTCTCGAGGTGAGGGGTACCTCGCCCGCAAACGGTGCAAGCGAACCCCTCCTACGGAGTTGTTAATTTTAAGTCTCGAGGTGAGGGGTACCTCGCCCGCTAACGGTGCAAGCGAACCCCTCCTACGGACTTGTTAATTTTAACAGTCTCGAGGTGAGGGGTACCACGCCCGCAAACGGTGCCAGCGAACCCCTCCTACGGACTTGTTAATTTTAAGTCTTGAGGTGAGGGGTACCTCGCCCGAAAACGGTGCAAGCGAACCCCTCCTACGGACTTGTTAATTTTAAGTCTCGAGGTGAGGGGTACCTCGCCCGAAAACGGTGCAAGCGAACCCCTCCTACGGACTTGTTAATTTTAAGACTCGAGGTGAGGGGTACCTCGCCCGCAAACGGTGCAAGCGAACCCCTCCTACGGACTTGTTAATTTTAACAGTCTCGAGGTGAGGGGTACCTCGCCCGCAAACGGTGCAAGCGAACCCCTCCTACGGACTTGTTAATCTTAAGTCTCGAGGTGAGGGGTACCTCGCCCGAAAACGGTGCAAGCGAACCCCTCCTACGGACTTGTTAATTTAATAGTCTCGAGGTGAGGGGTACCTCGCCCGCAAACGGTGCCAGCGAACCCCTCCTACGGACTTGTTAATTTTAAGTCTCGAGGTGAGGGGTACCTCGCCCGAAAACGATGTAAGCGAACCCCTCCTACGGACTTGTTAATTTTAAGTCTCGAGGTGAGGGGTACCTCGCCCGCAAACGGTGCCAGCGAACCCCTCCTACGGACTTGTTAATCTTAAGTCTCGAGGTGAGGGGTACCTCGCCCGCAAACGGTGCAAGCGAACCCCTCCTACGGACTTGTTAATTTTAAGTGTCGAGGTGAGGGGTACCTCGCCCGAAAACGGTGCAAGCGAACCCCTCCTACGGACTTGTTAATTTAACAGTCTCGAGGTGAGGGGTACCTCGCCCGCAAACGGTGCAAGCGAACCCCTCCTACGGAGTTGTTAATTTTAAGTCTCGAGGTGAGGGGTACCTCGCCCGCTAACGGTGCAAGCGAACCCCTCCTACGGACTTGTTAATTTTAACAGTCTCGAGGTGAGGGGTACCACGCCCGCAAACGGTGCCAGCGAACCCCTCCTACGGACTTGTTAATTTTAAGTCTTGAGGTGAGGGGTACCTCGCCCGAAAACGGTGCAAGCGAACCCCTCCTACGGACTTGTTAATTTTATGTCTCGAGGTGAGGGGTACCTCGCCCGAAAACGGTGCAAGCGAACCCCTCCTACGGACTTGTTAATATTAAATCTCGAGGTGAGGGGAACCTCGCCCGCAAACGGTGCCAGCGAACCCCTCCTACGGACTTGTTAATTTTAAGTCTCGAGGTGAGGGGTACCTCGCCCGCAAACGGTGCAAGCGAACCCCTCCTACTGACTTGTTAATTTTAAGTCTCGAGTTGAGGGGTACCTCGCCCGAAAACGGTGCAAGCGAACCCCTCCTACGGACTTGTTAATTTTAAGTCTCGAGGTGAGGGGTACCTCGCCCGAAAACGGTGCAAGCGAACCCCTCCTACGGACTTGTTAATTTAACAGTCTCGAGGTGAGGGGTACCTCGCCCGCAAACGGTGCAAGCGAACCCCTCCTACGGACTTGTTAATCTTAAGTCTCGAGGTGAGGGGTATCTCGCCCGCAAACGGTGCAAGCGAACCCCTCCTACGGACTTGTTAATTTTAACAGTCTCGAGGTGAGGGGTACCTCGCCCGCAAACGGTGCAAGCGAACCCCTCCTACGGACTTGTTAATTTTAACAGTCTCGAGGTGAGGGGTACCTCGCCCGAAAACGGTGCAAGCGAACCCCTCCTACGGACTTGTTAATTTTAAGTCTCGAGGTGAGGGGTACCTCGCCCGAAAACGGTGCAAGCGAACCCCTCCTACGGACTTGTTAATTTAACAGTCTCGAGTTGAGGGGTACCTCGCCCGCAAACGGTGCAAGCGAACCCCTCCTACGGACTTGTTAATCTTAAGTCTCGAGGTGAGGGGTATCTCGCCCGCAAACGGTGCAAGCGAACCCCTACTACGGACTTGTTAATTTTAACTGTCTCGAGGTGAGGGGTACCTCGCCCGCAAACGGTGAAAGCGAACCCCTCCTACGGACTTGTTAATTTTAACAGTCTCGAGGTGAGTGGTACCACGCCCGCAAACGGTGCCAGCGAACCCCTCCTACGGACTTGTTAATTTTAACAGTCTCGAGGTGAGGGGTACCTCGCCCGCAAACGGTGCCAGCGAACCCCTCCTACGGACTTGTTAATTTTAAGTCTCGAAGTGAGGGGTACCTCGCCCGCAAACGGTGCAAGCGAACCCCTCCTACGGACTTGTTAATTTTAAGACTCGAGGTGAGGGGTACCTCGCCCGCAAACGGTGCAAGCGAACCCCTCCTACGGACTTGTTAATTTTAACAGTCTCGAGGTGAGGGGTACCTCGCCCGCAAACGGTGCAAGCGAACCCCTCCTACGGACTTGTTAATCTTAAGTCTCGAGGTGAGGGGTACCTCGCCCGAAAACGGTGCAAGCGAACCCCTCCTACGGACTTGTTAATTTAACAGTCTCGAGGTGAGGGGTACCTCGCCCGCAAACGGTGCCAGCGAACCCCTCCTACGGACTTGTTAATTTTAAGTCTCGAGGTGAGGGGTACCTCGCCCGAAAACGATGTAAGCGAACCCCTCCTACGGACTTGTTAATTTTAAGTCTCGAGGTGAGGGGTACCTCGCCCGCAAACGGTGCCAGCGAACCCCTCCTACGGACTTGTTAATCTTAAGTCTCGAGGTGAGGGGTACCTCGCCCGCAAACGGTGCAAGCGAACCCCTCCTACGGACTTGTTAATTTTAAGTGTCGAGGTGAGGGGTACCTCGCCCGAAAACGGTGCAAGCGAACCCCTCCTACGGACTTGTTAATTTAACAGTCTCGAGGTGAGGGGTACCTCGCCCGCAAACGGTGCAAGCGAACCCCTCCTACGGAGTTGTTAATTTTAAGTCTCGAGGTGAGGGGTACCTCGCCCGCTAACGGTGCAAGCGAACCCCTCCTACGGACTTGTTAATTTTAACAGTCTCGAGGTGAGGGGTACCACGCCCGCAAACGGTGCCAGCGAACCCCTCCTACGGACTTGTTAATTTTAAGTCTTGAGGTGAGGGGTACCTCGCCCGAAAACGGTGCAAGCGAACCCCTCCTACGGACTTGTTAATTTTAAGTCTCGAGGTGAGGGGTACCTCGCCCGAAAACGGTGCAAGCGAACCCCTCCTACGGACTTGTTAATTTTAAGACTCGAGGTGAGGGGTACCTCGCCCGCAAACGGTGCAAGCGAACCCCTCCTACGGACTTGTTAATTTTAACAGTCTCGAGGTGAGGGGTACCTCGCCCGCAAACGGTGCAAGCGAACCCCTCCTACGGACTTGTTAATCTTAAGTCTCGAGGTGAGGGGTACCTCGCCCGAAAACGGTGCAAGCGAACCCCTCCTACGGACTTGTTAATTTAACAGTCTCGAGGTGAGGGGTACCTCGCCCGCAAACGGTGCCAGCGAACCCCTCCTACGGACTTGTTAATTTTAAGTCTCGAGGTGAGGGGTACCTCGCCCGAAAACGATGTAAGCGAACCCCTCCTACGGACTTGTTAATTTTAAGTCTCGAGGTGAGGGGTACCTCGCCCGCAAACGGTGCCAGCGAACCCCTCCTACGGACTTGTTAATCTTAAGTCTCGAGGTGAGGGGTACCTCGCCCGCAAACGGTGCAAGCGAACCCCTCCTACGGACTTGTTAATTTTAAGTGTCGAGGTGAGGGGTACCTCGCCCGAAAACGGTGCAAGCGAACCCCTCCTACGGACTTGTTAATTTAACAGTCTCGAGGTGAGGGGTACCTCGCCCGCAAACGGTGCAAGCGAACCCCTCCTACGGAGTTGTTAA
The DNA here is from genome assembly GCA_037127475.1 of Arma custos. Classification (NCBI taxonomy): domain Eukaryota; kingdom Metazoa; phylum Arthropoda; class Insecta; order Hemiptera; family Pentatomidae; genus Arma; species Arma custos. Next base: position 579,601 of record JBBAGI010000019.1, on the reverse strand, counting down.
TTTTAAGTCTCGAGGTGAGGGGTACCTCGCCCGCTAACGGTGCAAGCGAACCCCTCCTACGGACTTGTTAATTTTAACAGTCTCGAGGTGAGGGGTACCACGCCCGCAAACGGTGCCAGCGAACCCCTCCTACGGACTTGTTAATTTTATGTCTCGAGGTGAGGGGTACCTCGCCCGAAAACGGTGCAAGCGAACCCCTCCTACGGACTTGTTAATATTAAATCTCGAGGTGAGGGGAACCTCGCCCGCAAACGGTGCCAGCGAACCCCTCCTACGGACTTGTTAATTTTAAGTCTCGAGGTGAGGGGTACCTCGCCCGCAAACGGTGCAAGCGAACCCCTCCTACTGACTTGTTAATTTTAAGTCTCGAGTTGAGGGGTACCTCGCCCGAAAACGGTGCAAGCGAACCCCTCCTACGGACTTGTTAATTTTAAGTCTCGAGGTGAGGGGTACCTCGCCCGAAAACGGTGCAAGCGAACCCCTCCTACGGACTTGTTAATTTAACAGTCTCGAGGTGAGGGGTACCTCGCCCGCAAACGGTGCAAGCGAACCCCTCCTACGGACTTGTTAATCTTAAGTCTCGAGGTGAGGGGTATCTCGCCCGCAAACGGTGCAAGCGAACCCCTCCTACGGACTTGTTAATTTTAACAGTCTCGAGGTGAGGGGTACCTCGCCCGCAAACGGTGCAAGCGAACCCCTCCTACGGACTTGTTAATTTTAACAGTCTCGAGGTGAGGGGTACCTCGCCCGAAAACGGTGCAAGCGAACCCCTCCTACGGACTTGTTAATTTTAAGTCTCGAGGTGAGGGGTACCTCGCCCGAAAACGGTGCAAGCGAACCCCTCCTACGGACTTGTTAATTTAACAGTCTCGAGGTGAGGGGTACCTCGCCCGCAAACGGTGCAAGCGAACCCCTCCTACGGACTTGTTAATCTTAAGTCTCGAGGTGAGGGGTATCTCGCCCGCAAACGGTGCAAGCGAACCCCTACTACGGACTTGTTAATTTTAACTGTCTCGAGGTGAGGGGTACCTCGCCCGCAAACGGTGAAAGCGAACCCCTCCTACGGACTTGTTAATTTTAACAGTCTCGAGGTGAGTGGTACCACGCCCGCAAACGGTGCCAGCGAACCCCTCCTACGGACTTGTTAATTTTAACAGTCTCGAGGTGAGGGGTACCTCGCCCGCAAACGGTGCCAGCGAACCCCTCCTACGGACTTGTTAATTTTAAGTCTCGAAGTGAGGGGTACCTCGCCCGCAAACGGTGCAAGCGAACCCCTCCTACGGACTTGTTAATTTTAAGACTCGAGGTGAGGGGTACCTCGCCCGCAAACGGTGCAAGCGAACCCCTCCTACGGACTTGTTAATTTTAACAGTCTCGAGGTGAGGGGTACCTCGCCCGCAAACGGTGCAAGCGAACCCCTCCTACGGACTTGTTAATCTTAAGTCTCGAGGTGAGGGGTACCTCGCCCGAAAACGGTGCAAGCGAACCCCTCCTACGGACTTGTTAATTTAACAGTCTCGAGGTGAGGGGTACCTCGCCCGCAAACGGTGCCAGCGAACCCCTCCTACGGACTTGTTAATTTTAAGACTCGAGGTGAGGGGTACCTCGCCCGCAAACGGTGCAAGCGAACCCCTCCTACGGACTTGTTAATTTTAACAGTCTCGAGGTGAGGGGTACCTCGCCCGCAAACGGTGCAAGCGAACCCCTCCTACGGACTTGTTAATCTTAAGTCTCGAGGTGAGGGGTACCTCGCCCGAAAACGGTGCAAGCGAACCCCTCCTACGGACTTGTTAATTTAACAGTCTCGAGGTGAGGGGTACCTCGCCCGCAAACGGTGCCAGCGAACCCCTCCTACGGACTTGTTAATTTTAAGTCTCGAGGTGAGGGGTACCTCGCCCGAAAACGATGTAAGCGAACCCCTCCTACGGACTTGTTAATTTTAAGTCTCGAGGTGAGGGGTACCTCGCCCGCAAACGGTGCCAGCGAACCCCTCCTACGGACTTGTTAATCTTAAGTCTCGAGGTGAGGGGTACCTCGCCCGCAAACGGTGCAAGCGAACCCCTCCTACGGACTTGTTAATTTTAAGTGTCGAGGTGAGGGGTACCTCGCCCGAAAACGGTGCAAGCGAACCCCTCCTACGGACTTGTTAATTTAACAGTCTCGAGGTGAGGGGTACCTCGCCCGCAAACGGTGCAAGCGAACCCCTCCTACGGAGTTGTTAATTTTAAGTCTCGAGGTGAGGGGTACCTCGCCCGCTAACGGTGCAAGCGAACCCCTCCTACGGACTTGTTAATTTTAACAGTCTCGAGGTGAGGGGTACCACGCCCGCAAACGGTGCCAGCGAACCCCTCCTACGGACTTGTTAATTTTAAGTCTTGAGGTGAGGGGTACCTCGCCCGAAAACGGTGCAAGCGAACCCCTCCTACGGACTTGTTAATTTTAAGTCTCGAGGTGAGGGGTACCTCGCCCGAAAACGGTGCAAGCGAACCCCTCCTACGGACTTGTTAATTTTAAGACTCGAGGTGAGGGGTACCTCGCCCGCAAACGGTGCAAGCGAACCCCTCCTACGGACTTGTTAATTTTAACAGTCTCGAGGTGAGGGGTACCTCGCCCGCAAACGGTGCAAGCGAACCCCTCCTACGGACTTGTTAATCTTAAGTCTCGAGGTGAGGGGTACCTCGCCCGAAAACGGTGCAAGCGAACCCCTCCTACGGACTTGTTAATTTAACAGTCTCGAGGTGAGGGGTACCTCGCCCGCAAACGGTGCCAGCGAACCCCTCCTACGGACTTGTTAATTTTAAGTCTCGAGGTGAGGGGTACCTCGCCCGAAAACGATGTAAGCGAACCCCTCCTACGGACTTGTTAATTTTAAGTCTCGAGGTGAGGGGTACCTCGCCCGCAAACGGTGCCAGCGAACCCCTCCTACGGACTTGTTAATCTTAAGTCTCGAGGTGAGGGGTACCTCGCCCGCAAACGGTGCAAGCGAACCCCTCCTACGGACTTGTTAATTTTAAGTGTCGAGGTGAGGGGTACCTCGCCCGAAAACGGTGCAAGCGAACCCCTCCTACGGACTTGTTAATTTAACAGTCTCGAGGTGAGGGGTACCTCGCCCGCAAACGGTGCAAGCGAACCCCTCCTACGGAGTTGTTAATTTTAAGTCTCGAGGTGAGGGGTACCTCGCCCGCTAACGGTGCAAGCGAACCCCTCCTACGGACTTGTTAATTTTAACAGTCTCGAGGTGAGGGGTACCACGCCCGCAAACGGTGCCAGCGAACCCCTCCTACGGACTTGTTAATTTTAAGTCTTGAGGTGAGGGGTACCTCGCCCGAAAACGGTGCAAGCGAACCCCTCCTACGGACTTGTTAATTTTATGTCTCGAGGTGAGGGGTACCTCGCCCGAAAACGGTGCAAGCGAACCCCTCCTACGGACTTGTTAATATTAAATCTCGAGGTGAGGGGAACCTCGCCCGCAAACGGTGCCAGCGAACCCCTCCTACGGACTTGTTAATTTTAAGTCTCGAGGTGAGGGGTACCTCGCCCGCAAACGGTGCAAGCGAACCCCTCCTACTGACTTGTTAATTTTAAGTCTCGAGTTGAGGGGTACCTCGCCCGAAAACGGTGCAAGCGAACCCCTCCTACGGACTTGTTAATTTTAAGTCTCGAGGTGAGGGGTACCTCGCCCGAAAACGGTGCAAGCGAACCCCTCCTACGGACTTGTTAATTTAACAGTCTCGAGGTGAGGGGTACCTCGCCCGCAAACGGTGCAAGCGAACCCCTCCTACGGACTTGTTAATCTTAAGTCTCGAGGTGAGGGGTATCTCGCCCGCAAACGGTGCAAGCGAACCCCTCCTACGGACTTGTTAATTTTAACAGTCTCGAGGTGAGGGGTACCTCGCCCGCAAACGGTGCAAGCGAACCCCTCCTACGGACTTGTTAATTTTAACAGTCTCGAGGTGAGGGGTACCTCGCCCGAAAACGGTGCAAGCGAACCCCTCCTACGGACTTGTTAATTTTAAGTCTCGAGGTGAGGGGTACCTCGCCCGAAAACGGTGCAAGCGAACCCCTCCTACGGACTTGTTAATTTAACAGTCTCGAGGTGAGGGGTACCTCGCCCGCAAACGGTGCAAGCGAACCCCTCCTACGGACTTGTTAATCTTAAGTCTCGAGGTGAGGGGTATCTCGCCCGCAAACGGTGCAAGCGAACCCCTACTACGGACTTGTTAATTTTAACTGTCTCGAGGTGAGGGGTACCTCGCCCGCAAACGGTGAAAGCGAACCCCTCCTACGGACTTGTTAATTTTAACAGTCTCGAGGTGAGTGGTACCACGCCCGCAAACGGTGCCAGCGAACCCCTCCTACGGACTTGTTAATTTTAACAGTCTCGAGGTGAGGGGTACCTCGCCCGCAAACGGTGCCAGCGAACCCCTCCTACGGACTTGTTAATTTTAAGTCTCGAAGTGAGGGGTACCTCGCCCGCAAACGGTGCAAGCGAACCCCTCCTACGGACTTGTTAATTTTAAGACTCGAGGTGAGGGGTACCTCGCCCGCAAACGGTGCAAGCGAACCCCTCCTACGGACTTGTTAATTTTAACAGTCTCGAGGTGAGGGGTACCTCGCCCGCAAACGGTGCAAGCGAACCCCTCCTACGGACTTGTTAATCTTAAGTCTCGAGGTGAGGGGTACCTCGCCCGAAAACGGTGCAAGCGAACCCCTCCTACGGACTTGTTAATTTAACAGTCTCGAGGTGAGGGGTACCTCGCCCGCAAACGGTGCCAGCGAACCCCTCCTACGGACTTGTTAATTTTAAGTCTCGAGGTGAGGGGTACCTCGCCCGAAAACGATGTAAGCGAACCCCTCCTACGGACTTGTTAATTTTAAGTCTCGAGGTGAGGGGTACCTCGCCCGCAAACGGTGCCAGCGAACCCCTCCTACGGACTTGTTAATTGTAAGTCTCGAGGTGAGGGGTACCTCGCCCGCAAACGGTGCAAGCGAACCCCTCCTACGGACTTGTTAATTTTAAGTGTCGAGGTGAGGGGTACCTCGCCCGAAAACGGTGCAAGCGAACCCCTCCTACGGACTTGTTAATTTAACAGTCTCGAGGTGAGGGGTACCTCGCCCGCAAACGGTGCAAGCGAACCCCTCCTACGGAGTTGTTAATTTTAAGTCTCGAGGTGAGGGGTACCTCGCCCGCTAACGGTGCAAGCGAACCCCTCCTACGGACTTGTTAATTTTAACAGTCTCGAGGTGAGGGGTACCACGCCCGCAAACGGTGCCAGCGAACCCCTCCTACGGACTTGTTAATTTTAAGTCTTGAGGTGAGGGGTACCTCGCCCGAAAACGGTGCAAGCGAACCCCTCCTACCGACTTGTTAATTTAACAGTCTCGAGGTGAGGGGTACCTCGCCCGCAAACGGTGCAAGTGAACCCCTCCTACGGACTTGTTAATCTTAAGTCTCGAGGTGAGGGGTATCTCGCCCGCAAACGGTGCAAGCGAACCCCTCCTACGGACTTGTTAATTTTAACAGTCTCGAGGTGAGGGGTACCTCGCCCGCAAACGGTGCAAGCGAACCCCTCCTACGGACTTGTTAATTTTAACAATCTCGAGGTGAGGGGTACCACGCCCGCAAACGGTGCCAGCGAACCCCTCCTACGGATTTGTTAATTTTAAGTCTCGAGGTGAGGGGTACCTCGCCCGCAAACGGTGCAAGCGAACCCCTCCTACGGACTTGTTAATTTTAAGTCTCGAGGTGAGGGGTACCTCGCCCGAAAACGGTGCAAGCGAACCCCTCCTACGGACTTGTTAATTTTAAGTCTCGAGGTGAGGGGTACCTCGCCCGAAAACGGTGCAAGCGAACCCCTCCTACGGACTTGTTAATTTTAAGTCTCGAGGTGAGGGGTACCTCGCCCGAAAACGGTGCAAGCGAACCCCTCCTACGGACTTGTTAATTTTAAGACTCGAGGTGAGGGGTACCTCGCCCGCAAACGGTGCAAGCGAACCCCTCCTACGGACTTGTTAATTTTAAGTGTCGAGGTGAGGGGTACCTCGCCCGAAAACGGTGCAAGCGAACCCCTCCTACGGACTTGTTAATTTAACAGTCTCGAGGTGAGGGGTACCTCGCCCGCAAACGGTGCAAGCGAACCCCTCCTACGGAGTTGTTAATTTTAAGTCTCGAGGTGAGGGGTACCTCGCCCGCTAACGGTGCAAGCGAACCCCTCCTACGGACTTGTTAATTTTAACAGTCTCGAGGTGAGGGGTACCACGCCCGCAAACGGTGCCAGCGAACCCCTCCTACGGACTTGTTAATTTTAAGTCTTGAGGTGAGGGGTACCTCGCCCGAAAACGGTGCAAGCGAACCCCTCCTACGGACTTGTTAATTTTAAGTCTCGAGGTGAGGGGTACCTCGCCCGAAAACGGTGCAAGCGAACCCCTCCTACGGACTTGTTAATTTTAAGACTCGAGGTGAGGGGTACCTCGCCCGCAAACGGTGCAAGCGAACCCCTCCTACGGACTTGTTAATTTTAACAGTCTCGAGGTGAGGGGTACCTCGCCCGCAAACGGTGCAAGCGAACCCCTCCTACGGACTTGTTAATCTTAAGTCTCGAGGTGAGGGGTACCTCGCCCGAAAACGGTGCAAGCGAACCCCTCCTACGGACTTGTTAATTTAACAGTCTCGAGGTGAGGGGTACCTCGCCCGCAAACGGTGCCAGCGAACCCCTCCTACGGACTTGTTAATTTTAAGTCTCGAGGTGAGGGGTACCTCGCCCGAAAACGATGTAAGCGAACCCCTCCTACGGACTTGTTAATTTTAAGTCTCGAGGTGAGGGGTACCTCGCCCGCAAACGGTGCCAGCGAACCCCTCCTACGGACTTGTTAATCTTAAGTCTCGAGGTGAGGGGTACCTCGCCCGCAAACGGTGCAAGCGAACCCCTCCTACGGACTTGTTAATTTTAAGTGTCGAGGTGAGGGGTACCTCGCCCGAAAACGGTGCAAGCGAACCCCTCCTACGGACTTGTTAATTTAACAGTCTCGAGGTGAGGGGTACCTCGCCCGCAAACGGTGCAAGCGAACCCCTCCTACGGAGTTGTTAATTTTAAGTCTCGAGGTGAGGGGTACCTCGCCCGCTAACGGTGCAAGCGAACCCCTCCTACGGACTTGTTAATTTTAACAGTCTCGAGGTGAGGGGTACCACGCCCGCAAACGGTGCCAGCGAACCCCTCCTACGGACTTGTTAATTTTAAGTCTTGAGGTGAGGGGTACCTCGCCCGAAAACGGTGCAAGCGAACCCCTCCTACGGACTTGTTAATTTTATGTCTCGAGGTGAGGGGTACCTCGCCCGAAAACGGTGCAAGCGAACCCCTCCTACGGACTTGTTAATATTAAATCTCGAGGTGAGGGGAACCTCGCCCGCAAACGGTGCCAGCGAACCCCTCCTACGGACTTGTTAATTTTAAGTCTCGAGGTGAGGGGTACCTCGCCCGCAAACGGTGCAAGCGAACCCCTCCTACTGACTTGTTAATTTTAAGTCTCGAGTTGAGGGGTACCTCGCCCGAAAACGGTGCAAGCGAACCCCTCCTACGGACTTGTTAATTTTAAGTCTCGAGGTGAGGGGTACCTCGCCCGAAAACGGTGCAAGCGAACCCCTCCTACGGACTTGTTAATTTAACAGTCTCGAGGTGAGGGGTACCTCGCCCGCAAACGGTGCAAGCGAACCCCTCCTACGGACTTGTTAATCTTAAGTCTCGAGGTGAGGGGTATCTCGCCCGCAAACGGTGCAAGCGAACCCCTCCTACGGACTTGTTAATTTTAACAGTCTCGAGGTGAGGGGTACCTCGCCCGCAAACGGTGCAAGCGAACCCCTCCTACGGACTTGTTAATTTTAACAGTCTCGAGGTGAGGGGTACCTCGCCCGAAAACGGTGCAAGCGAACCCCTCCTACGGACTTGTTAATTTTAAGTCTCGAGGTGAGGGGTACCTCGCCCGAAAACGGTGCAAGCGAACCCCTCCTACGGACTTGTTAATTTAACAGTCTCGAGGTGAGGGGTACCTCGCCCGCAAACGGTGCAAGCGAACCCCTCCTACGGACTTGTTAATCTTAAGTCTCGAGGTGAGGGGTATCTCGCCCGCAAACGGTGCAAGCGAACCCCTACTACGGACTTGTTAATTTTAACTGTCTCGAGGTGAGGGGTACCTCGCCCGCAAACGGTGAAAGCGAACCCCTCCTACGGACTTGTTAATTTTAACAGTCTCGAGGTGAGTGGTACCACGCCCGCAAACGGTGCCAGCGAACCCCTCCTACGGACTTGTTAATTTTAACAGTCTCGAGGTGAGGGGTACCTCGCCCGCAAACGGTGCCAGCGAACCCCTCCTACGGACTTGTTAATTTTAAGTCTCGAAGTGAGGGGTACCTCGCCCGCAAACGGTGCAAGCGAACCCCTCCTACGGACTTGTTAATTTTAAGACTCGAGGTGAGGGGTACCTCGCCCGCAAACGGTGCAAGCGAACCCCTCCTACGGACTTGTTAATTTTAACAGTCTCGAGGTGAGGGGTACCTCGCCCGCAAACGGTGCAAGCGAACCCCTCCTACGGACTTGTTAATCTTAAGTCTCGAGGTGAGGGGTACCTCGCCCGAAAACGGTGCAAGCGAACCCCTCCTACGGACTTGTTAATTTAACAGTCTCGAGGTGAGGGGTACCTCGCCCGCAAACGGTGCCAGCGAACCCCTCCTACGGACTTGTTAATTTTAAGTCTCGAGGTGAGGGGTACCTCGCCCGAAAACGATGTAAGCGAACCCCTCCTACGGACTTGTTAATTTTAAGTCTCGAGGTGAGGGGTACCTCGCCCGCAAACGGTGCCAGCGAACCCCTCCTACGGACTTGTTAATTGTAAGTCTCGAGGTGAGGGGTACCTCGCCCGCAAACGGTGCAAGCGAACCCCTCCTACGGACTTGTTAATTTTAAGTGTCGAGGTGAGGGGTACCTCGCCCGAAAACGGTGCAAGCGAACCCCTCCTACGGACTTGTTAATTTAACAGTCTCGAGGTGAGGGGTACCTCGCCCGCAAACGGTGCAAGCGAACCCCTCCTACGGAGTTGTTAATTTTAAGTCTCGAGGTGAGGGGTACCTCGCCCGCTAACGGTGCAAGCGAACCCCTCCTACGGACTTGTTAATTTTAACAGTCTCGAGGTGAGGGGTACCACGCCCGCAAACGGTGCCAGCGAACCCCTCCTACGGACTTGTTAATTTTAAGTCTTGAGGTGAGGGGTACCTCGCCCGAAAACGGTGCAAGCGAACCCCTCCTACCGACTTGTTAATTTAACAGTCTCGAGGTGAGGGGTACCTCGCCCGCAAACGGTGCAAGTGAACCCCTCCTACGGACTTGTTAATCTTAAGTCTCGAGGTGAGGGGTATCTCGCCCGCAAACGGTGCAAGCGAACCCCTCCTACGGACTTGTTAATTTTAACAGTCTCGAGGTGAGGGGTACCTCGCCCGCAAACGGTGCAAGCGAACCCCTCCTACGGACTTGTTAATTTTAACAATCTCGAGGTGAGGGGTACCACGCCCGCAAACGGTGCCAGCGAACCCCTCCTACGGATTTGTTAATTTTAAGTCTCGAGGTGAGGGGTACCTCGCCCGCAAACGGTGCAAGCGAACCCCTCCTACGGACTTGTTAATTTTAAGTCTCGAGGTGAGGGGTACCTCGCCCGCAAACGGTGCAAGCGAACCCCTCCTACGGACTTGTTAATTTTAAGTCTCGAGGTGAGGGGTACCTCGCCCGCAAACGGTGCCAGCGAACCCCTCCTACGGACTTGTTAATTTTAAGTCTCGAGGTGAGGGGTACCTCGCCCGAAAACGGTGCAAGCGAACCCCTCCTACGGACTTGTTAATTTTAAGTCTCGAGGTGAGGGGTACCTCGCCCGAAAACGGTGCAAGCGAACCCCTCCTACGGACTTGTTAATCTTAAGTCTCGAGGTGAGGGGTATCTCGCCCGCAAACGGTGCAAGCGAACCCCTACTACGGACTTGTTAATTTTAACAGTCTCGAGGTGCGGGGTACCTCGCCCGAAAACGGTGCAAGCGAACCCCTCCTACGGACTTGTTAATTTTAAGTCTCGAGGTGAGGGGTACCTCGCCCGCAAACGGTGCAAGCGAACCCCTACTACGGACTTGTTAATTTTAACAGTCTCGAGGTGAGGGGTACCTCGCCCGCAAACGGTGCAAGCGAACCCCTCCTACGGACTTGTTAATTTTAACAGTCTCGAGGTGAGTGGTACCACGTCCGCAAACGGTGCTAGTGAACCCCTCCTACGGACTTGTTAATTTTAAGTCTCGAGGTGAGGAGTACCTCGCCCGAAAACGGTGCAAGCGAACCCCTCCTACGGACTTGTTAATTTTAAGTCTCGAGGTGAGGGGTACCTCGCCCGAAAACGGTGCAAGCGAACCCCTCCTACGGACTTGTTAATTTTAAGTCTCGAGGTGAGGGGTACCTCGCCCGCAAACGGTGCCAGCGAACCCCTCCTACGGACTTGTTAATTTTAAGTCTCGAGGTGAGGGGTACCTCGCCCGCAAACGGTGCAAGCGAACCCCTCCTACGGACTTGTTAATTTTAAGTCTCGAGGTGAGGGATACCTCGCCCGAAAACGGTGCAAGCGAACCCCTCCTACGGACTTGTTAATCTTAAGTCTCGAGGTGAGGGGTATCTCGCCCGCAAACGGTGCAAGCGAACCCCTCCTACGGACTTGTTAATTTTAAGTCTCGAGGTGAGGGGTACCTCGCCCGAAAACGGTGCAAGCGAACCCCTCCTACGGACTTGTTAATTTTAAGACTCGAGGTGAGGGGTACCTCGCCCGCAAACGGTGCAAGCGAACCCCTCCTACGGACTTGTTAATTTTAACAGTCTCGAGGTGAGGGGTACCTCGCCCGCAAACGGTGCAAGCGAACCCCTCCTACGGACTTGTTAATCTTAAGTCTCGAGGTGAGGGGTACCTCGCCCGAAAACGGTGCAAGCGAACCCCTCCTACGGACTTGTTAATTTAACAGTCTCGAGGTGAGGGGTACCTCGCCCGCAAACGGTGCCAGCGAACCCCTCCTACGGACTTGTTAATTTTAAGTCTCGAGGTGAGGGGTACCTCGCCCGAAAACGATGTAAGCGAACCCCTCCTACGGACTTGTTAATTTTAAGTCTCGAGGTGAGGGGTACCTCGCCCGCAAACGGTGCCAGCGAACCCCTCCTACGGACTTGTTAATTGTAAGTCTCGAGGTGAGGGGTACCTCGCCCGCAAACGGTGCAAGCGAACCCCTCCTACGGACTTGTTAATTTTAAGTGTCGAGGTGAGGGGTACCTCGCCCGAAAACGGTGCAAGCGAACCCCTCCTACGGACTTGTTAATTTAACAGTCTCGAGGTGAGGGGTACCTCGCCCGCAAACGGTGCAAGCGAACCCCTCCTACGGAGTTGTTAATTTTAAGTCTCGAGGTGAGGGGTACCTCGCCCGCTAACGGTGCAAGCGAACCCCTCCTACGGACTTGTTAATTTTAACAGTCTCGAGGTGAGGGGTACCACGCCCGCAAACGGTGCCAGCGAACCCCTCCTACGGACTTGTTAATTTTAAGTCTTGAGGTGAGGGGTACCTCGCCCGAAAACGGTGCAAGCGAACCCCTCCTACGGACTTGTTAATTTTATGTCTCGAGGTGAGGGGTACCTCGCCCGAAAACGGTGCAAGCGAACCCCTCCTACGGACTTGTTAATATTAAATCTCGAGGTGAGGGGAACCTCGCCCGCAAACGGTGCCAGCGAACCCCTCCTACGGACTTGTTAATTTTAAGTCTCGAGGTGAGGGGTACCTCGCCCGCAAACGGTGCAAGCGAACCCCTCCTACTGACTTGTTAATTTTAAGTCTCGAGTTGAGGGGTACCTCGCCCGAAAACGGTGCAAGCGAACCCCTCCTACGGACTTGTTAATTTTAAGTCTCGAGGTGAGGGGTACCTCGCCCGAAAACGGTGCAAGCGAACCCCTCCTACGGACTTGTTAATTTAACAGTCTCGAGGTGAGGGGTACCTCGCCCGCAAACGGTGCAAGCGAACCCCTCCTACGGACTTGTTAATCTTAAGTCTCGAGGTGAGGGGTATCTCGCCCGCAAACGGTGCAAGCGAACCCCTCCTACGGACTTGTTAATTTTAACAGTCTCGAGGTGAGGGGTACCTCGCCCGCAAACGGTGCAAGCGAACCCCTCCTACGGACTTGTTAATTTTAACAGTCTCGAGGTGAGGGGTACCTCGCCCGAAAACGGTGCAAGCGAACCCCTCCTACGGACTTGTTAATTTTAAGTCTCGAGGTGAGGGGTACCTCGCCCGAAAACGGTGCAAGCGAACCCCTCCTACGGACTTGTTAATTTAACAGTCTCGAGGTGAGGGGTACCTCGCCCGCAAACGGTGCAAGCGAACCCCTCCTACGGACTTGTTAATCTTAAGTCTCGAGGTGAGGGGTATCTCGCCCGCAAACGGTGCAAGCGAACCCCTACTACGGACTTGTTAATTTTAACTGTCTCGAGGTGAGGGGTACCTCGCCCGCAAACGGTGAAAGCGAACCCCTCCTACGGACTTGTTAATTTTAACAGTCTCGAGGAGAGTGGTACCACGCCCGCAAACGGTGCCAGCGAACCCCTCCTACGGACTTGTTAATTTTAAGTCTCGAGGTGAGGGGTACCTCGCCCGCAAACGGTGCAAGCGAACCCCTCCTACGGACTTGTTAATTTTAAGTCTCGAGGTGAGGGGTACCTCGCCCGCAAACGGTGCCAGCGAACCCCTCCTACGGACTTGTTAATTTTAAGTCTCGAGGTGAGGGGTACCTCGCCCGAAAACGGTGCAAGCGAACCCCTCCTACGGACTTGTTAATTTTAAGTCTCGAGGTGAGGGGTACCTCGCCCGAAAACGGTGCAAGCGAACCCCTCCTACGGACTTGTTAATCTTAAGTCTCGAGGTGAGGGGTATCTCGCCCGCAAACGGTGCCAGCGAACCCCTCCTACGGACTTGTTAATTTTAAGTCTCGAGGTGAGGGGTACCTCGCCCGAAAACGATGTAAGCGAACCCCTCCTACGGACTTGTTAATTTTAAGTCTCGAGGTGAGGGGTACCTCGCCCGCAAACGGTGCCAGCGAACCCCTCCTACGGACTTGTTAATTGTAAGTCTCGAGGTGAGGGGTACCTCGCCCGCAAACGGTGCAAGCGAACCCCTCCTAAGGACTTGTTAATTTTAAGTGTCGAGGTGAGGGGTACCTCGCCCGAAAACGGTGCAAGCGAACCCCTCCTACGGACTTGTTAATTTAACAGTCTCGAGGTGAGGGGTACCTCGCCCGCAAACGGTGCAAGCGAACCCCTCCTACGGAGTTGTTAATTTTAAGTCTCGAGGTGAGGGGTACCTCGCCCGCTAACGGTGCAAGCGAACCCCTCCTACGGACTTGTTAATTTTAACAGTCTCGAGGTGAGGGGTACCACGCCCGCAAACGGTGCCAGCGAACCCCTCCTACGGACTTGTTAATTTTAAGTCTTGAGGTGAGGGGTACCTCGCCCGAAAACGGTGCAAGCGAACCCCTCCTACGGACTTGTTAATTTAACAGTCTCGAGGTGAGGGGTACCTCGCCCGCAAACGGTGCAAGTGAACCCCTCCTACGGACTTGTTAATCTTAAGTCTCGAGGTGAGGGGTATCTCGCCCGCAAACGGTGCAAGCGAACCCCTCCTACGGACTTGTTAATTTTAACAGTCTCGAGGTGAGGGGTACCTCGCCCGCAAACGGTGCAAGCGAACCCCTCCTACGGACTTGTTAATTTTAACAATCTCGAGGTGAGGGGTACCACGCCCGCAAACGGTGCCAGCGAACCCCTCCTACGGATTTGTTAATTTTAAGTCTCGAGGTGAGGGGTACCTCGCCCGCAAACGGTGCAAGCGAACCCCTCCTACGGACTTGTTAATTTTAAGTCTCGAGGTGAGGGGTACCTCGCCCGAAAACGGTGCAAGCGAACCCTTCCTACGGACTTGTTAATTTTAAGTCTCGAGGTGAGGGGTACCTCGCCCGAAAACGGTGCAAGCGAACCCCTCCTACGGACTTGTTAATTTTAAGTCTCGAGGTGAGGGGTACCTCGCCCGAAAACGGTGCAAGCGAACCCCTCCTACGGACTTGTTAATTTTAAGACTCGAGGTGAGGGGTACCTCGCCCGCAAACGGTGCAAGCGAACCCCTCCTACGGACTTGTTAATTTTAACAGTCTCGAGGTGAGGGGTACCTCGCCCGCAAACGGTGCAAGCGAACCCCTCCTACGGACTTGTTAATCTTAAGTCTCGAGGTGAGGGGTACCTCGCCCGAAAACGGTGCAAGCGAACCCCTCCTACGGACTTGTTAATTTTAAGTCTCGAGGTGAGGGGTACCTCGCCCGCAAACGGTGCCAGCGAACCCCTCCTACGGACTTGTTAATTTTAAGTCTCGAGGTGAGGGGTACCTCGCCCGAAAACGGTGCAAGCGAACCCCTCCTACGGACTTGTTAATTTTAAGTCTCGAGGTGAGGGGTACCTCGCCCGAAAACGGTGCAAGCGAACCCCTCCTACGGACTTGTTAATTTTAAGACTCGAGGTGAGGGGTACCTCGCCCGCAAACGGTGCAAGCGAACCCCTCCTACGGACTTGTTAATTTTAACAGTCTCGAGGTGAGGGGTACCTCGCCCGCAAACGGTGCAAGCGAACCCCTCCTACGGACTTGTTAATCTTAAGTCTCGAGGTGAGGGGTACCTCGCCCGAAAACGGTGCAAGCGAACCCCTCCTACGGACTTGTTAATTTAACAGTCTCGAGGTGAGGGGTACCTCGCCCGCAAACGGTGCCAGCGAACCCCTCCTACGGACTTGTTAATTTTAAGTCTCGAGGTGAGGGGTACCTCGCCCGAAAACGATGTAAGCGAACCCCTCCTACGGACTTGTTAATTTTAAGTCTCGAGGTGAGGGGTACCTCGCCCGCAAACGGTGCCAGCGAACCCCTCCTACGGACTTGTTAATTGTAAGTCTCGAGGTGAGGGGTACCTCGCCCGCAAACGGTGCAAGCGAACCCCTCCTACGGACTTGTTAATTTTAAGTGTCGAGGTGAGGGGTACCTCGCCCGAAAACGGTGCAAGCGAACCCCTCCTACGGACTTGTTAATTTAACAGTCTCGAGGTGAGGGGTACCTCGCCCGCAAACGGTGCAAGCGAACCCCTCCTACGGAGTTGTTAATTTTAAGTCTCGAGGTGAGGGGTACCTCGCCCGCTAACGGTGCAAGCGAACCCCTCCTACGGACTTGTTAATTTTAACAGTCTCGAGGTGAGGGGTACCACGCCCGCAAACGGTGCCAGCGAACCCCTAATACGGACTTGTTAATTTTAAGTCTTGAGGTGAGGGGTACCTCGCCCGAAAACGGTGCAAGCGAACCCCTCCTACGGACTTGTTAATTTTATGTCTCGAGGTGAGGGGTACCTCGCCCGAAAACGGTGCAAGCGAACCCCTCCTACGGACTTGTTAATATTAAATCTCGAGGTGAGGGGAACCTCGCCCGCAAACGGTGCCAGCGAACCCCTCCTACGGACTTGTTAATTTTAAGTCTCGAGGTGAGGGGTACCTCGCCCGCAAACGGTGCAAGCGAACCCCTCCTACTGACTTGTTAATTTTAAGTCTCGAGTTGAGGGGTACCTCGCCCGAAAACGGTGCAAGCGAACCCCTCCTACGGACTTGTTAATTTTAAGTCTCGAGGTGAGGGGTACCTCGCCCGAAAACGGTGCAAGCGAACCCCTCCTACGGACTTGTTAATTTAACAGTCTCGAGGTGAGGGGTACCTCGCCCGCAAACGGTGCAAGCGAACCCCTCCTACGGACTTGTTAATCTTAAGTCTCGAGGTGAGGGGTATCTCGCCCGCAAACGGTGCAAGCGAACCCCTCCTACGGACTTGTTAATTTTAACAGTCTCGAGGTGAGGGGTACCTCGCCCGCAAACGGTGCAAGCGAACCCCTCCTACGGACTTGTTAATTTTAACAGTCTCGAGGTGAGGGGTACCTCGCCCGAAAACGGTGCAAGCGAACCCCTCCTACGGACTTGTTAATTTTAAGTCTCGAGGTGAGGGGTACCTCGCCCGAAAACGGTGCAAGCGAACCCCTCCTACGGACTTGTTAATTTAACAGTCTCGAGGTGAGGGGTACCTCGCCCGCAAACGGTGCAAGCGAACCCCTCCTACGGACTTGTTAATCTTAAGTCTCGAGGTGAGGGGTATCTCGCCCGCAAACGGTGCAAGCGAACCCCTACTACGGACTTGTTAATTTTAACTGTCTCGAGGTGAGGGGTACCTCGCCCGCAAACGGTGAAAGCGAACCCCTCCTACGGACTTGTTAATTTTAACAGTCTCGAGGTGAGTGGTACCACGCCCGCAAACGGTGCCAGCGAACCCCTCCTACGGACTTGTTAATTTTAAGTCTCGAGGTGAGGGGTACCTCGCCCGCAAACGGTGCAAGCGAACCCCTCCTACGGACTTGTTAATTTTAAGTCTCGAGGTGAGGGGTACCTCGCCCGCAAACGGTGCCAGCGAACCCCTCCTACGGACTTGTTAATTTTAAGTCTCGAGGTGAGGGGTACCTCGCCCGAAAACGGTGCAAGCGAACCCCTCCTACGGACTTGTTAATTTTAAGTCTCGAGGTGAGGGGTACCTCGCCCGAAAACGGTGCAAGCGAACCCCTCCTACGGACTTGTTAATCTTAAGTCTCGAGGTGAGGGGTATCTCGCCCGCAAACGGTGCCAGCGAACCCCTCCTACGGACTTGTTAATTTTAAGTCTCGAGGTGAGGGGTACCTCGCCCGAAAACGATGTAAGCGAACCCCTCCTACGGACTTGTTAATTTTAAGTCTCGAGGTGAGGGGTACCTCGCCCGCAAACGGTGCCAGCGAACCCCTCCTACGGACTTGTTAATTGTAAGTCTCGAGGTGAGGGGTACCTCGCCCGCAAACGGTGCAAGCGAACCCCTCCTAAGGACTTGTTAATTTTAAGTGTCGAGGTGAGGGGTACCTCGCCCGAAAACGGTGCAAGCGAACCCCTCCTACGGACTTGTTAATTTAACAGTCTCGAGGTGAGGGGTACCTCGCCCGCAAACGGTGCAAGCGAACCCCTCCTACGGAGTTGTTAATTTTAAGTCTCGAGGTGAGGGGTACCTCGCCCGCTAACGGTGCAAGCGAACCCCTCCTACGGACTTGTTAATTTTAACAGTCTCGAGGTGAGGGGTACCACGCCCGCAAACGGTGCCAGCGAACCCCTCCTACGGACTTGTTAATTTTAAGTCTTGAGGTGAGGGGTACCTCGCCCGAAAACGGTGCAAGCGAACCCCTCCTACGGACTTGTTAATTTAACAGTCTCGAGGTGAGGGGTACCTCGCCCGCAAACGGTGCAAGTGAACCCCTCCTACGGACTTGTTAATCTTAAGTCTCGAGGTGAGGGGTATCTCGCCCGCAAACGGTGCAAGCGAACCCCTCCTACGGACTTGTTAATTTTAACAGTCTCGAGGTGAGGGGTACCTCGCCCGCAAACGGTGCAAGCGAACCCCTCCTACGGACTTGTTAATTTAAACAATCTCGAGGTGAGGGGTACCACGCCCGCAAACGGTGCCAGCGAACCCCTCCTACGGATTTGTTAATTTTAAGTCTCGAGGTGAGGGGTACCTCGCCCGCAAACGGTGCAAGCGAACCCCTCCTACGGACTTGTTAATTTTAAGTCTCGAGGTGAGGGGTACCTCGCCCGAAAACGGTGCAAGCGAACCCTTCCTACGGACTTGTTAATTTTAAGTCTCGAGGTGAGGGGTACCTCGCCCGAAAACGGTGCAAGCGAACCCCTCCTACGGACTTGTTAATTTTAAGTCTCGAGGTGAGGGGTACCTCGCCCGAAAACGGTGCAAGCGAACCCCTCCTACGGACTTGTTAATTTTAAGACTCGAGGTGAGGGGTACCTCGCCCGCAAACGGTGCAAGCGAACCCCTCCTACGGACTTGTTAATTTTAACAGTCTCGAGGTGAGGGGTACCTCGCCCGCAAACGGTGCAAGCGAACCCCTCCTACGGACTTGTTAATCTTAAGTCTCGAGGTGAGGGGTACCTCGCCCGAAAACGGTGCAAGCGAACCCCTCCTACGGACTTGTTAATTTAACAGTCTCGAGGTGAGGGGTACCTCGCCCGCAAACGGTGCCAGCGAACCCCTCCTACGGACTTGTTAATTTTAAGTCTCGAGGTGAGGGGTACCTCGCCCGAAAACGATGTAAGCGAACCCCTCCTACGGACTTGTTAATTTTAAGTCTCGAGGTGAGGGGTACCTCGCCCGCAAACGGTGCCAGCGAACCCCTCCTACGGACTTGTTAATTGTAAGTCTCGAGGTGAGGGGTACCTCGCCCGCAAACGGTGCAAGCGAACCCCTCCTACGGACTTGTTAATTTTAAGTGTCGAGGTGAGGGGTACCTCGCCCGAAAACGGTGCAAGCGAACCCCTCCTACGGACTTGTTAATTTAACAGTCTCGAGGTGAGGGGTACCTCGCCCGCAAACGGTGCAAGCGAACCCCTCCTACGGAGTTGTTAATTTTAAGTCTCGAGGTGAGGGGTACCTCGCCCGCTAACGGTGCAAGCGAACCCCTCCTACGGACTTGTTAATTTTAACAGTCTCGAGGTGAGGGGTACCACGCCCGCAAACGGTGCCAGCGAACCCCTCCTACGGACTTGTTAATTTTAAGTCTTGAGGTGAGGGGTACCTCGCCCGAAAACGGTGCAAGCGAACCCCTCCTACGGACTTGTTAATTTTATGTCTCGAGGTGAGGGGTACCTCGCCCGAAAACGGTGCAAGCGAACCCCTCCTACGGACTTGTTAATATTAAATCTCGAGGTGAGGGGAACCTCGCCCGCAAACGGTGCCAGCGAACCCCTCCTACGGACTTGTTAATTTTAAGTCTCGAGGTGAGGGGTACCTCGCCCGCAAACGGTGCAAGCGAACCCCTCCTACTGACTTGTTAATTTTAAGTCTCGAGTTGAGGGGTACCTCGCCCGAAAACGGTGCAAGCGAACCCCTCCTACGGACTTGTTAATTTTAAGTCTCGAGGTGAGGGGTACCTCGCCCGAAAACGGTGCAAGCGAACCCCTCCTACGGACTTGTTAATTTAACAGTCTCGAGGTGAGGGGTACCTCGCCCGCAAACGGTGCAAGCGAACCCCTCCTACGGACTTGTTAATCTTAAGTCTCGAGGTGAGGGGTATCTCGCCCGCAAACGGTGCAAGCGAACCCCTCCTACGGACTTGTTAATTTTAACAGTCTCGAGGTGAGGGGTACCTCGCCCGCAAACGGTGCAAGCGAACCCCTCCTACGGACTTGTTAATTTTAACAGTCTCGAGGTGAGGGGTACCTCGCCCGAAAACGGTGCAAGCGAACCCCTCCTACGGACTTGTTAATTTTAAGTCTCGAGGTGAGGGGTACCTCGCCCGAAAACGGTGCAAGCGAACCCCTCCTACGGACTTGTTAATTTAACAGTCTCGAGGTGAGGGGTACCTCGCCCGCAAACGGTGCAAGCGAACCCCTCCTACGGACTTGTTAATCTTAAGTCTCGAGGTGAGGGGTATCTCGCCCGCAAACGGTGCAAGCGAACCCCTACTACGGACTTGTTAATTTTAACTGTCTCGAGGTGAGGGGTACCTCGCCCGCAAACGGTGAAAGCGAACCCCTCCTACGGACTTGTTAATTTTAACAGTCTCGAGGTGAGTGGTACCACGCCCGCAAACGGTGCCAGCGAACCCCTCCTACGGACTTGTTAATTTTAAGTCTCGAGGTGAGGGGTACCTCGCCCGCAAACGGTGCAAGCGAACCCCTCCTACGGACTTGTTAATTTTAAGTCTCGAGGTGAGGGGTACCTCGCCCGCAAACGGTGCCAGCGAACCCCTCCTACGGACTTGTTAATTTTAAGTCTCGAGGTGAGGGGTACCTCGCCCGAAAACGGTGCAAGCGAACCCCTCCTACGGACTTGTTAATTTTAAGTCTCGAGGTGAGGGGTACCTCGCCCGAAAACGGTGCAAGCGAACCCCTCCTACGGACTTGTTAATCTTAAGTCTCGAGGTGAGGGGTATCTCGCCCGCAAACGGTGCAAGCGAACCCCTACTACGGACTTGTTAATTTTAACAGTCTCGAGGTGCGGGGTACCTCGCCCGAAAACGGTGCAAGCGAACCCCTCCTACGGACTTGTTAATTTTAAGTCTCGAGGTGAGGGGTACCTCGCCCGCAAACGGTGCAAGCGAACCCCTACTACGGACTTGTTAATTTTAACAGTCTCGAGGTGAGGGGTACCTCGCCCGCAAACGGTGCAAGCGAACCCCTCCTACGGACTTGTTAATTTTAACAGTCTCGAGGTGAGTGGTACCACGTCCGCAAACGGTGCTAGTGAACCCCTCCTACGGACTTGTTAATTTTAAGTCTCGAGGTGAGGAGTACCTCGCCCGAAAACGGTGCAAGCGAACCCCTCCTACGGACTTGTTAATTTTAAGTCTCGAGGTGAGGGGTACCTCGCCCGAAAACGGTGCAAGCGAACCCCTCCTACGGACTTGTTAATTTTAAGTCTCGAGGTGAGGGGTACCTCGCCCGCAAACGGTGCCAGCGAACCCCTCCTACGGACTTGTTAATTTTAAGTCTCGAGGTGAGGGGTACCTCGCCCGCAAACGGTGCAAGCGAACCCCTCCTACGGACTTGTTAATTTTAAGTCTCGAGGTGAGGGATACCTCGCCCGAAAACGGTGCAAGCGAACCCCTCCTACGGACTTGTTAATCTTAAGTCTCGAGGTGAGGGGTATCTCGCCCGCAAACGGTGCAAGCGAACCCCTACTACGGACTTGTTAATTTTAACTGTCTCGAGGTGAGGGGTACCTCGCCCGCAAACGGTGAAAGCGAACCCCTCCTACGGACTTGTTAATTTTAAGTCTCGAAGTGAGGGGTACCTCGCCCGCAAACGGTGCAAGCGAACCCCTCCTACGGACTTGTTAATTTTAAGACTCGAGGTGAGGGGTACCTCGCCCGCAAACGGTGCAAGCGAACCCCTCCTACGGACTTGTTAATTTTAACAGTCTCGAGGTGAGGGGTACCTCGCCCGCAAACGGTGCAAGCGAACCCCTCCTACGGACTTGTTAATCTTAAGTCTCGAGGTGAGGGGTACCTCGCCCGAAAACGGTGCAAGCGAACCCCTCCTACGGACTTGTTAATTTAACAGTCTCGAGGTGAGGGGTACCTCGCCCGCAAACGGTGCCAGCGAACCCCTCCTACGGACTTGTTAATTTTAAGTCTCGAGGTGAGGGGTACCTCGCCCGAAAACGATGTAAGCGAACCCCTCCTACGGACTTGTTAATTTTAAGTCTCGAGGTGAGGGGTACCTCGCCCGCAAACGGTGCCAGCGAACCCCTCCTACGGACTTGTTAATTGTAAGTCTCGAGGTGAGGGGTACCTCGCCCGCAAACGGTGCAAGCGAACCCCTCCTACGGACTTGTTAATTTTAAGTGTCGAGGTGAGGGGTACCTCGCCCGAAAACGGTGCAAGCGAACCCCTCCTACGGACTTGTTAATTTAACAGTCTCGAGGTGAGGGGTACCTCGCCCGCAAACGGTGCAAGCGAACCCCTCCTACGGAGTTGTTAATTTTAAGTCTCGAGGTGAGGGGTACCTCGCCCGCTAACGGTGCAAGCGAACCCCTCCTACGGACTTGTTAATTTTAACAGTCTCGAGGTGAGGGGTACCACGCCCGCAAACGGTGCCAGCGAACCCCTCCTACGGACTTGTTAATTTTAAGTCTTGAGGTGAGGGGTACCTCGCCCGAAAACGGTGCAAGCGAACCCCTCCTACGGACTTGTTAATTTAACAGTCTCGAGGTGAGGGGTACCTCGCCCGCAAACGGTGCAAGTGAACCCCTCCTACGGACTTGTTAATCTTAAGTCTCGAGGTGAGGGGTATCTCGCCCGCAAACGGTGCAAGCGAACCCCTCCTACGGACTTGTTAATTTTAACAGTCTCGAGGTGAGGGGTACCTCGCCCGCAAACGGTGCAAGCGAACCCCTCCTACGGACTTGTTAATTTTAACAATCTCGAGGTGAGGGGTACCACGCCCGCAAACGGTGCCAGCGAACCCCTCCTACGGATTTGTTAATTTTAAGTCTCGAGGTGAGGGGTACCTCGCCCGCAAACGGTGCAAGCGAACCCCTCCTACGGACTTGTTAATTTTAAGTCTCGAGGTGAGGGGTACCTCGCCCGAAAACGGTGCAAGCGAACCCCTCCTACGGACTTGTTAATTTTAAGTCTCGAGGTGAGGGGTACCTCGCCCGAAAACGGTGCAAGCGAACCCCTCCTACGGACTTGTTAATTTTAAGTCTCGAGGTGAGGGGTACCTCGCCCGAAAACGGTGCAAGCGAACCCCTCCTACGGACTTGTTAATTTTAAGACTCGAGGTGAGGGGTACCTCGCCCGCAAACGGTGCAAGCGAACCCCTCCTACGGACTTGTTAATTTTAACAGTCTCGAGGTGAGGGGTACCTCGCCCGCAAACGGTGCAAGCGAACCCCTCCTACGGACTTGTTAATCTTAAGTCTCGAGGTGAGGGGTACCTCGCCCGAAAACGGTGCAAGCGAACCCCTCCTACGGACTTGTTAATTTAACAGTCTCGAGGTGAGGGGTACCTCGCCCGCAAACGGTGCCAGCGAACCCCTCCTACGGACTTGTTAATTTTAAGTCTCGAGGTGAGGGGTACCTCGCCCGAAAACGATGTAAGCGAACCCCTCCTACGGACTTGTTAATTTTAAGTCTCGAGGTGAGGGGTACCTCGCCCGCAAACGGTGCCAGCGAACCCCTCCTACGGACTTGTTAATTGTAAGTCTCGAGGTGAGGGGTACCTCGCCCGCAAACGGTGCAAGCGAACCCCTCCTACGGACTTGTTAATTTTAAGTGTCGAGGTGAGGGGTACCTCGCCCGAAAACGGTGCAAGCGAACCCCTCCTACGGACTTGTTAATTTAACAGTCTCGAGGTGAGGGGTACCTCGCCCGCAAACGGTGCAAGCGAACCCCTCCTACGGAGTTGTTAATTTTAAGTCTCGAGGTGAGGGGTACCTCGCCCGCTAACGGTGCAAGCGAACCCCTCCTACGGACTTGTTAATTTTAACAGTCTCGAGGTGAGGGGTACCACGCCCGCAAACGGTGCCAGCGAACCCCTCCTACGGACTTGTTAATTTTAAGTCTTGAGGTGAGGGGTACCTCGCCCGAAAACGGTGCAAGCGAACCCCTCCTACGGACTTGTTAATTTTATGTCTCGAGGTGAGGGGTACCTCGCCCGAAAACGGTGCAAGCGA
This sequence comes from Arma custos, assembly GCA_037127475.1. NCBI lineage: Eukaryota > Metazoa > Arthropoda > Insecta > Hemiptera > Pentatomidae > Arma > Arma custos. The sequence goes on along the minus strand of JBBAGI010000019.1, from coordinate 556,225 downwards.
ACCCCTCCTACGGACTTGTTAATATTAAATCTCGAGGTGAGGGGAACCTCGCCCGCAAACGGTGCCAGCGAACCCCTCCTACGGACTTGTTAATTTTAAGTCTCGAGGTGAGGGGTACCTCGCCCGCAAACGGTGCAAGCGAACCCCTCCTACTGACTTGTTAATTTTAAGTCTCGAGTTGAGGGGTACCTCGCCCAAAAACGGTGCAAGCGAACCCCTCCTACGGACTTGTTAATTTTAAGTCTCGAGGTGAGGGGTACCTCGCCCGAAAACGGTGCAAGCGAACCCCTCCTACGGACTTGTTAATTTAACAGTCTCGAGGTGAGGGGTACCTCGCCCGCAAACGGTGCAAGCGAACCCCTCCTACGGACTTGTTAATCATAAGTCTCGAGGTGAGGGGTATCTCGCCCGCAAACGGTGCAAGCGAACCCCTCCTACGGACTTGTTAATTTTAACAGTCTCGAGGTGAGGGGTACCTCGCCCGCAAACGGTGCAAGCGAACCCCTCCTACGGACTTGTTAATTTTAACAGTCTCGAGGTGAGGGGTACCTCGCCCGAAAACGGTGCAAGCGAACCCCTCCTACGGACTTGTTAATTTTAAGTCTCGAGGTGAGGGGTACCTCGCCCGAAAACGGTGCAAGCGAACCCCTCCTACGGACTTGTTAATTTAACAGTCTCGAGGTGAGGGGTACCTCGCCCGCAAACGGTGCAAGCGAACCCCTCCTACGGACTTGTTAATCTTAAGTCTCGAGGTGAGGGGTATCTCGCCCGCAAACGGTGCAAGCGAACCCCTACTACGGACTTGTTAATTTTAACTGTCTCGAGGTGAGGGGTACCTCGCCCGCAAACGGTGAAAGCGAACCCCTCCTACGGACTTGTTAATTTTAACAGTCTCGAGGTGAGTGGTACCACGCCCGCAAACGGTGCCAGCGAACCCCTCCTACGGACTTGTTAATTTTAAGTCTCGAGGTGAGGGGTACCTCGCCCGCAAACGGTGCAAGCGAACCCCTCCTACGGACTTGTTAATTTTAAGTCTCGAGGTGAGGGGTACCTCGCCCGCAAACGGTGCCAGCGAACCCCTCCTACGGACTTGTTAATTTTAAGTCTCGAGGTGAGGGGTACCTCGCCCGAAAACGGTGCAAGCGAACCCCTCCTACGGACTTGTTAATTTTAAGTCTCGAGGTGAGGGGTACCTCGCCCGAAAACGGTGCAAGCGAACCCCTCCTACGGACTTGTTAATCTTAAGTCTCGAGGTGAGGGGTATCTCGCCCGCAAACGGTGCCAGCGAACCCCTCCTACGGACTTGTTAATTTTAAGTCTCGAGGTGAGGGGTACCTCGCCCGAAAACGATGTAAGCGAACCCCTCCTACGGACTTGTTAATTTTAAGTCTCGAGGTGAGGGGTACCTCGCCCGCAAACGGTGCCAGCGAACCCCTCCTACGGACTTGTTAATTTTAAGTCTCGAGGTGAGGGGTACCTCACCCGCAAACGGTGCAAGCGAACCCCTCCTACGGACTTGTTAATTTTAAGTCTCGAGGTGAGGGGTACCTCGCCCGCAAACGGTGCAAGCGAACCCCTCCTACGGACCTGTTAATTTTAACAGTCTCGAGGTGAGGGGTACCTCGCCCGAAAACGGTGCAAGCGAACCCCTCCTACGGACTTGTTAATTTTAAGTCTCGAGGTGAGGGGTACCTCGCCCGCAAACGGTGCCAGCGAACCCCTCCTACGGACTTGTTAATTTTAAGTCTCGAGGTGAGGGGAACCTCGCCCGCAAACGGTGCAAGCGAACCCCTCCTACGGACTTGTTAATTTTAAGTCTCGAGGTGAGGGATACCTCGCCCGAAAACGGTGCAAGCGAACCCCTCCTACGGACTTGTTAATTTTAAGTCTCGAGGTGAGGGGTACCTCGCCCGCAAACGGTGCAAGCGAACCCCTCCTACGGACCTGTTAATTTTAACAGTCTCGAGGTGATGGGTACCTCGCCCGAAAACGGTGCAAGCGAACCCCTCCTACGGACTTGTTAATTTAACAGTCTCGAGGTGAGGGGTACCTCGCCCGCAAACGGTGCAAGTGAACCCCTCCTACGGACTTGTTAATCTTAAGTCTCGAGGTGAGGGGTATCTCGCCCGCAAACGGTGCAAGCGAACCCCTCCTACGGACTTGTTAATTTTAACAGTCTCGAGGTGAGGGGTACCTCGCCCGCAAACGGTGCAAGCGAACCCCTCCTACGGACTTGTTAATTTTAACAATCTCGAGGTGAGGGGTACCACGCCCGCAAACGGTGCCAGCGAACCCCTCCTACGGATTTGTTAATTTTAAGTCTCGAGGTGAGGGGTACCTCGCCCGCAAACGGTGCAAGCGAACCCCTCCTACGGACTTGTTAATTTTAAGTCTCGAGGTGAGGGGTACCTCGCCCGAAAACGGTGCAAGCGAACCCCTCCTACGGACTTGTTAATTTTAAGTCTCGAGGTGAGGGGTACCTCGCCCGAAAACGGTGCAAGCGAACCCCTCCTACGGACTTGTTAATTTTAAGTCTCGAGGTGAGGGGTACCTCGCCCGAAAACGGTGCAAGCGAACCCCTCCTACGGACTTGTTAATTTTAAGACTCGAGGTGAGGGGTACCTCGCCCGCAAACGGTGCAAGCGAACCCCTCCTACGGACTTGTTAATTTTAACAGTCTCGAGGTGAGGGGTACCTCGCCCGCAAACGGTGCAAGCGAACCCCTCCTACGGACTTGTTAATCTTAAGTCTCGAGGTGAGGGGTACCTCGCCCGAAAACGGTGCAAGCGAACCCCTCCTACGGACTTGTTAATTTAACAGTCTCGAGGTGAGGGGTACCTCGCCCGCAAACGGTGCCAGCGAACCCCTCCTACGGACTTGTTAATTTTAAGTCTCGAGGTGAGGGGTACCTCGCCCGAAAACGATGTAAGCGAACCCCTCCTACGGACTTGTTAATTTTAAGTCTCGAGGTGAGGGGTACCTCGCCCGCAAACGGTGCCAGCGAACCCCTCCTACGGACTTGTTAATTGTAAGTCTCGAGGTGAGGGGTACCTCGCCCGCAAACGGTGCAAGCGAACCCCTCCTACGGACTTGTTAATTTTAAGTGTCGAGGTGAGGGGTACCTCGCCCGAAAACGGTGCAAGCGAACCCCTCCTACGGACTTGTTAATTTAACAGTCTCGAGGTGAGGGGTACCTCGCCCGCAAACGGTGCAAGCGAACCCCTCCTACGGAGTTGTTAATTTTAAGTCTCGAGGTGAGGGGTACCTCGCCCGCTAACGGTGCAAGCGAACCCCTCCTACGGACTTGTTAATTTTAACAGTCTCGAGGTGAGGGGTACCACGCCCGCAAACGGTGCCAGCGAACCCCTCCTACGGACTTGTTAATTTTAAGTCTTGAGGTGAGGGGTACCTCGCCCGAAAACGGTGCAAGCGAACCCCTCCTACGGACTTGTTAATTTTATGTCTCGAGGTGAGGGGTACCTCGCCCGAAAACGGTGCAAGCGAACCCCTCCTACGGACTTGTTAATATTAAATCTCGAGGTGAGGGGAACCTCGCCCGCAAACGGTGCCAGCGAACCCCTCCTACGGACTTGTTAATTTTAAGTCTCGAGGTGAGGGGTACCTCGCCCGCAAACGGTGCAAGCGAACCCCTCCTACTGACTTGTTAATTTTAAGTCTCGAGTTGAGGGGTACCTCGCCCAAAAACGGTGCAAGCGAACCCCTCCTACGGACTTGTTAATTTTAAGTCTCGAGGTGAGGGGTACCTCGCCCGAAAACGGTGCAAGCGAACCCCTCCTACGGACTTGTTAATTTAACAGTCTCGAGGTGAGGGGTACCTCGCCCGCAAACGGTGCAAGCGAACCCCTCCTACGGACTTGTTAATCATAAGTCTCGAGGTGAGGGGTATCTCGCCCGCAAACGGTGCAAGCGAACCCCTCCTACGGACTTGTTAATTTTAACAGTCTCGAGGTGAGGGGTACCTCGCCCGCAAACGGTGCAAGCGAACCCCTCCTACGGACTTGTTAATTTTAACAGTCTCGAGGTGAGGGGTACCTCGCCCGAAAACGGTGCAAGCGAACCCCTCCTACGGACTTGTTAATTTTAAGTCTCGAGGTGAGGGGTACCTCGCCCGAAAACGGTGCAAGCGAACCCCTCCTACGGACTTGTTAATTTAACAGTCTCGAGGTGAGGGGTACCTCGCCCGCAAACGGTGCAAGCGAACCCCTCCTACGGACTTGTTAATCTTAAGTCTCGAGGTGAGGGGTATCTCGCCCGCAAACGGTGCAAGCGAACCCCTACTACGGACTTGTTAATTTTAACTGTCTCGAGGTGAGGGGTACCTCGCCCGCAAACGGTGAAAGCGAACCCCTCCTACGGACTTGTTAATTTTAACAGTCTCGAGGTGAGTGGTACCACGCCCGCAAACGGTGCCAGCGAACCCCTCCTACGGACTTGTTAATTTTAAGTCTCGAGGTGAGGGGTACCTCGCCCGCAAACGGTGCAAGCGAACCCCTCCTACGGACTTGTTAATTTTAAGTCTCGAGGTGAGGGGTACCTCGCCCGCAAACGGTGCCAGCGAACCCCTCCTACGGACTTGTTAATTTTAAGTCTCGAGGTGAGGGGTACCTCGCCCGAAAACGGTGCAAGCGAACCCCTCCTACGGACTTGTTAATTTTAAGTCTCGAGGTGAGGGGTACCTCGCCCGAAAACGGTGCAAGCGAACCCCTCCTACGGACTTGTTAATCTTAAGTCTCGAGGTGAGGGGTATCTCGCCCGCAAACGGTGCCAGCGAACCCCTCCTACGGACTTGTTAATTTTAAGTCTCGAGGTGAGGGGTACCTCGCCCGAAAACGATGTAAGCGAACCCCTCCTACGGACTTGTTAATTTTAAGTCTCGAGGTGAGGGGTACCTCGCCCGCAAACGGTGCCAGCGAACCCCTCCTACGGACTTGTTAATTTTAAGTCTCGAGGTGAGGGGTACCTCACCCGCAAACGGTGCAAGCGAACCCCTCCTACGGACTTGTTAATTTTAAGTCTCGAGGTGAGGGGTACCTCGCCCGCAAACGGTGCAAGCGAACCCCTCCTACGGACCTGTTAATTTTAACAGTCTCGAGGTGAGGGGTACCTCGCCCGAAAACGGTGCAAGCGAACCCCTCCTACGGACTTGTTAATTTTAAGTCTCGAGGTGAGGGGTACCTCGCCCGCAAACGGTGCCAGCGAACCCCTCCTACGGACTTGTTAATTTTAAGTCTCGAGGTGAGGGGAACCTCGCCCGCAAACGGTGCAAGCGAACCCCTCCTACGGACTTGTTAATTTTAAGTCTCGAGGTGAGGGATACCTCGCCCGAAAACGGTGCAAGCGAACCCCTCCTACGGACTTGTTAATTTTAAGTCTCGAGGTGAGGGGTACCTCGCCCGCAAACGGTGCAAGCGAACCCCTCCTACGGACCTGTTAATTTTAACAGTCTCGAGGTGATGGGTACCATTCCCGCAAACGGTGCCAGCGAACCCCTCCTACGGACTTGTTAATTTTAAGTCTCGAGGTGAGGGGTACCTCGCCCGAAAACGGTGCAAGCGAACCCCTCCTACGGACTTGTTAATTTTAAGTCTCGAGGTGAGGGGTACCTCGCCCGAAAACGGTGCAAGCGAACCCCTCCTACGGACTTGTTAATTTTAAGTCTCGAGGTGAGGGGTACCTCGCCCGAAAACGGTGCAAGCGAACCCCTCCTACGGACTTGTTAATTTTAAGTCTCGAGGTGAGGGGTACCTCGCCCGAAAACGGTGCAAGCGAACCCCTCCTACGGACTTGTTAATTTAACAGTCTCGAGGTGAGGGGTACCTCGCCCGCAAACGGTGCAAGCGAACCCCTCCTACGGACTTGTTAATCTTAAGTCTCGAGGTGAGGGGTATCTCGCCCGCAAACGGTGCAAGCGAACCCCTACTACGGACTTGTTAATTTTAACAGTCTCGAGGTGAGGGGTACCTCGCCCGAAAACGGTGCAAGCGAACCCCTCCTACGGACTTGTTAATTTTAAGTCTCGAGGTGAGGGGTACCTCGCCCGCAAACGGTGCAAGCGAACCCCTACTACGGACTTGTTAATTTTAACAGTCTCGAGGTGAGGGGTACCTCGCCCGCAAACGGTGCAAGCGAACCCCTCCTACGGACTTGTTAATTTTAACAGTCTCGAGGTGAGTGGTACCACGCCCGCAAACGGTGCTAGTGAACCCCTCCTACGGACTTGTTAATTTTAAGTCTCGAGGTGAGGGGTACCTCGCCCGAAAACGGTGCAAGCGAACCCCTCCTACGGACTTGTTAATTTTAAGTCTCGAGGTGAGGGGTACCTCGCCCGAAAACGCTGCAAGCGAACCCCTCCTACGGACTTGTTAATTTAACAGTCTCGAGGTGAGGGGTACCTCGCCCGCAAACGGTGCAAGCGAACCCCTCCTACGGACTTGTTAATCTTAAGTCTCGAGGTGAGGGATACCTCGCCCGCAAACGGTGCCAGCGAACCCCTCCTACGGACTTGTTAATTTTAAGTCTCGAGGTGAGGGGTACCTCGCCCGAAAACGGTGCAAGCGAACCCCTCCTACGGACTTGTTAATTTTAAGTCTCGAGGTGAGGGGTACCTCGCCCGAAAACGGTGCAAGCGAACCCCTCCTACGGACTTGTTAATTTAACAGTCTCGAGGTGAGGGGTACCTCGCCCGCAAACGGTGCAAGCGAACCCCTCCTACGGACTTGTTAATCTTAAGTCTCGAGGTGAGGGGTATCTCGCCCGCAAACGGTGCAAGCGAACCCCTACTACGGACTTGTTAATTTTAACAGTCTCGAGGTGAGGGGTACCTCGCCCGAAAACGGTGCAAGCGAACCCCTCCTACGGACTTGTTAATTTTAAGTCTCGAGGTGAGGGGTACCTCGCCCGCAAACGGTGCAAGCGAACCCCTACTACGGACTTGTTAATTTTAACAGTCTCGAGGTGAGGGGTACCTCGCCCGCAAACGGTGCAAGCGAACCCCTCCTACGGACTTGTTAATTTTAACAGTCTCGAGGTGAGTGGTACCACGCCCGCAAACGGTGCTAGTGAACCCCTCCTACGGACTTGTTAATTTTAAGTCTCGAGGTGAGGAGTACCTCGCCCGAAAACGGTGCAAGCGAACCCCTCCTACGGACTTGTTAATTTTAAGTCTCGAGGTGAGGGGTACCTCGCCCGAAAACGGTGCAAGCGAACCCCTCCTACGGACTTGTTAATTTTAAGTCTCGAGGTGAGGGGTACCTCACCCGCAAACGGTGCAAGCGAACCCCTCCTACGGACTTGTTAATTTTAAGTCTCGAGGTGAGGGGTACCTCGCCCGCAAACGGTGCAAGCGAACCCCTCCTACGGACCTGTTAATTTTAACAGTCTCGAGGTGAGGGGTACCTCGCCCGAAAACGGTGCAAGCGAACCCCTCCTACGGACTTGTTAATTTTAACAATCTCGAGGTGAGGGGTACCACGCCCGCAAACGGTGCCAGCGAACCCCTCCTACGGATTTGTTAATTTTAAGTCTCGAGGTGAGGGGTACCTCGCCCGCAAACGGTGCAAGCGAACCCCTCCTACGGACTTGTTAATTTTAAGTCTCGAGGTGAGGGGTACCTCGCCCGAAAACGGTGCAAGCGAACCCCTCCTACGGACTTGTTAATTTTAAGTCTCGAGGTGAGGGGTACCTCGCCCGAAAACGGTGCAAGCGAACCCCTCCTACGGACTTGTTAATTTTAAGTCTCGAGGTGAGGGGTACCTCGCCCGAAAACGGTGCAAGCGAACCCCTCCTACGGACTTGTTAATTTTAAGACTCGAGGTGAGGGGTACCTCGCCCGCAAACGGTGCAAGCGAACCCCTCCTACGGACTTGTTAATTTTAACAGTCTCGAGGTGAGGGGTACCTCGCCCGCAAACGGTGCAAGCGAACCCCTCCTACGGACTTGTTAATCTTAAGTCTCGAGGTGAGGGGTACCTCGCCCGAAAACGGTGCAAGCGAACCCCTCCTACGGACTTGTTAATTTAACAGTCTCGAGGTGAGGGGTACCTCGCCCGCAAACGGTGCCAGCGAACCCCTCCTACGGACTTGTTAATTTTAAGTCTCGAGGTGAGGGGTACCTCGCCCGAAAACGATGTAAGCGAACCCCTCCTACGGACTTGTTAATTTTAAGTCTCGAGGTGAGGGGTACCTCGCCCGCAAACGGTGCCAGCGAACCCCTCCTACGGACTTGTTAATTGTAAGTCTCGAGGTGAGGGGTACCTCGCCCGCAAACGGTGCAAGCGAACCCCTCCTACGGACTTGTTAATTTTAAGTGTCGAGGTGAGGGGTACCTCGCCCGAAAACGGTGCAAGCGAACCCCTCCTACGGACTTGTTAATTTAACAGTCTCGAGGTGAGGGGTACCTCGCCCGCAAACGGTGCAAGCGAACCCCTCCTACGGAGTTGTTAATTTTAAGTCTCGAGGTGAGGGGTACCTCGCCCGCTAACGGTGCAAGCGAACCCCTCCTACGGACTTGTTAATTTTAACAGTCTCGAGGTGAGGGGTACCACGCCCGCAAACGGTGCCAGCGAACCCCTCCTACGGACTTGTTAATTTTAAGTCTTGAGGTGAGGGGTACCTCGCCCGAAAACGGTGCAAGCGAACCCCTCCTACGGACTTGTTAATTTTATGTCTCGAGGTGAGGGGTACCTCGCCCGAAAACGGTGCAAGCGAACCCCTCCTACGGACTTGTTAATATTAAATCTCGAGGTGAGGGGAACCTCGCCCGCAAACGGTGCCAGCGAACCCCTCCTACGGACTTGTTAATTTTAAGTCTCGAGGTGAGGGGTACCTCGCCCGCAAACGGTGCAAGCGAACCCCTCCTACTGACTTGTTAATTTTAAGTCTCGAGTTGAGGGGTACCTCGCCCAAAAACGGTGCAAGCGAACCCCTCCTACGGACTTGTTAATTTTAAGTCTCGAGGTGAGGGGTACCTCGCCCGAAAACGGTGCAAGCGAACCCCTCCTACGGACTTGTTAATTTAACAGTCTCGAGGTGAGGGGTACCTCGCCCGCAAACGGTGCAAGCGAACCCCTCCTACGGACTTGTTAATCTTAAGTCTCGAGGTGAGGGGTATCTCGCCCGCAAACGGTGCAAGCGAACCCCTCCTACGGACTTGTTAATTTTAACAGTCTCGAGGTGAGGGGTACCTCGCCCGCAAACGGTGCAAGCGAACCCCTCCTACGGACTTGTTAATTTTAACAGTCTCGAGGTGAGGGGTACCTCGCCCGAAAACGGTGCAAGCGAACCCCTCCTACGGACTTGTTAATTTTAAGTCTCGAGGTGAGGGGTACCTCGCCCGAAAACGGTGCAAGCGAACCCCTCCTACGGACTTGTTAATTTAACAGTCTCGAGGTGAGGGGTACCTCGCCCGCAAACGGTGCAAGCGAACCCCTCCTACGGACTTGTTAATCTTAAGTCTCGAGGTGAGGGGTATCTCGCCCGCAAACGGTGCAAGCGAACCCCTACTACGGACTTGTTAATTTTAACTGTCTCGAGGTGAGGGGTACCTCGCCCGCAAACGGTGAAAGCGAACCCCTCCTACGGACTTGTTAATTTTAACAGTCTCGAGGTGAGTGGTACCACGCCCGCAAACGGTGCCAGCGAACCCCTCCTACGGACTTGTTAATTTTAAGTCTCGAGGTGAGGGGTACCTCGCCCGCAAACGGTGCAAGCGAACCCCTCCTACGGACTTGTTAATTTTAAGTCTCGAGGTGAGGGGTACCTCGCCCGCAAACGGTGCCAGCGAACCCCTCCTACGGACTTGTTAATTTTAAGTCTCGAGGTGAGGGGTACCTCGCCCGAAAACGGTGCAAGCGAACCCCTCCTACGGACTTGTTAATTTTAAGTCTCGAGGTGAGGGGTACCTCGCCCGAAAACGGTGCAAGCGAACCCCTCCTACGGACTTGTTAATCTTAAGTCTCGAGGTGAGGGGTATCTCGCCCGCAAACGGTGCCAGCGAACCCCTCCTACGGACTTGTTAATTTTAAGTCTCGAGGTGAGGGGTACCTCGCCCGAAAACGATGTAAGCGAACCCCTCCTACGGACTTGTTAATTTTAAGTCTCGAGGTGAGGGGTACCTCGCCCGCAAACGGTGCCAGCGAACCCCTCCTACGGACTTGTTAATTTTAAGTCTCGAGGTGAGGGGTACCTCACCCGCAAACGGTGCAAGCGAACCCCTCCTACGGACTTGTTAATTTTAAGTCTCGAGGTGAGGGGTACCTCGCCCGCAAACGGTGCAAGCGAACCCCTCCTACGGACCTGTTAATTTTAACAGTCTCGAGGTGAGGGGTACCTCGCCCGAAAACGGTGCAAGCGAACCCCTCCTACGGACTTGTTAATTTTAAGTCTCGAGGTGAGGGGTACCTCGCCCGCAAACGGTGCCAGCGAACCCCTCCTACGGACTTGTTAATTTTAAGTCTCGAGGTGAGGGGAACCTCGCCCGCAAACGGTGCAAGCGAACCCCTCCTACGGACTTGTTAATTTTAAGTCTCGAGGTGAGGGATACCTCGCCCGAAAACGGTGCAAGCGAACCCCTCCTACGGACTTGTTAATTTTAAGTCTCGAGGTGAGGGGTACCTCGCCCGCAAACGGTGCAAGCGAACCCCTCCTACGGACTTGTTAATTTTAAGTGTCGAGGTGAGGGGTACCTCGCCCGAAAACGGTGCAAGCGAACCCCTCCTACGGACTTGTTAATTTAACAGTCTCGAGGTGAGGGGTACCTCGCCCGCAAACGGTGCAAGCGAACCCCTCCTACGGAGTTGTTAATTTTAAGTCTCGAGGTGAGGGGTACCTCGCCCGCTAACGGTGCAAGCGAACCCCTCCTACGGACTTGTTAATTTTAACAGTCTCGAGGTGAGGGGTACCACGCCCGCAAACGGTGCCAGCGAACCCCTCCTACGGACTTGTTAATTTTAAGTCTTGAGGTGAGGGGTACCTCGCCCGAAAACGGTGCAAGCGAACCCCTCCTACGGACTTGTTAATTTTATGTCTCGAGGTGAGGGGTACCTCGCCCGAAAACGGTGCAAGCGAACCCCTCCTACGGACTTGTTAATATTAAATCTCGAGGTGAGGGGAACCTCGCCCGCAAACGGTGCCAGCGAACCCCTCCTACGGACTTGTTAATTTTAAGTCTCGAGGTGAGGGGTACCTCGCCCGCAAACGGTGCAAGCGAACCCCTCCTACTGACTTGTTAATTTTAAGTCTCGAGTTGAGGGGTACCTCGCCCAAAAACGGTGCAAGCGAACCCCTCCTACGGACTTGTTAATTTTAAGTCTCGAGGTGAGGGGTACCTCGCCCGAAAACGGTGCAAGCGAACCCCTCCTACGGACTTGTTAATTTAACAGTCTCGAGGTGAGGGGTACCTCGCCCGCAAACGGTGCAAGCGAACCCCTCCTACGGACTTGTTAATCTTAAGTCTCGAGGTGAGGGGTATCTCGCCCGCAAACGGTGCAAGCGAACCCCTCCTACGGACTTGTTAATTTTAACAGTCTCGAGGTGAGGGGTACCTCGCCCGCAAACGGTGCAAGCGAACCCCTCCTACGGACTTGTTAATTTTAACAGTCTCGAGGTGAGGGGTACCTCGCCCGAAAACGGTGCAAGCGAACCCCTCCTACGGACTTGTTAATTTTAAGTCTCGAGGTGAGGGGTACCTCGCCCGAAAACGGTGCAAGCGAACCCCTCCTACGGACTTGTTAATTTAACAGTCTCGAGGTGAGGGGTACCTCGCCCGCAAACGGTGCAAGCGAACCCCTCCTACGGACTTGTTAATCTTAAGTCTCGAGGTGAGGGGTATCTCGCCCGCAAACGGTGCAAGCGAACCCCTACTACGGACTTGTTAATTTTAACTGTCTCGAGGTGAGGGGTACCTCGCCCGCAAACGGTGAAAGCGAACCCCTCCTACGGACTTGTTAATTTTAACAGTCTCGAGGTGAGTGGTACCACGCCCGCAAACGGTGCCAGCGAACCCCTCCTACGGACTTGTTAATTTTAAGTCTCGAGGTGAGGGGTACCTCGCCCGCAAACGGTGCAAGCGAACCCCTCCTACGGACTTGTTAATTTTAAGTCTCGAGGTGAGGGGTACCTCGCCCGCAAACGGTGCCAGCGAACCCCTCCTACGGACTTGTTAATTTTAAGTCTCGAGGTGAGGGGTACCTCGCCCGAAAACGGTGCAAGCGAACCCCTCCTACGGACTTGTTAATTTTAAGTCTCGAGGTGAGGGGTACCTCGCCCGAAAACGGTGCAAGCGAACCCCTCCTACGGACTTGTTAATCTTAAGTCTCGAGGTGAGGGGTATCTCGCCCGCAAACGGTGCCAGCGAACCCCTCCTACGGACTTGTTAATTTTAAGTCTCGAGGTGAGGGGTACCTCGCCCGAAAACGATGTAAGCGAACCCCTCCTACGGACTTGTTAATTTTAAGTCTCGAGGTGAGGGGTACCTCGCCCGCAAACGGTGCCAGCGAACCCCTCCTACGGACTTGTTAATTTTAAGTCTCGAGGTGAGGGGTACCTCACCCGCAAACGGTGCAAGCGAACCCCTCCTACGGACTTGTTAATTTTAAGTCTCGAGGTGAGGGGTACCTCGCCCGCAAACGGTGCAAGCGAACCCCTCCTACGGACCTGTTAATTTTAACAGTCTCGAGGTGAGGGGTACCTCGCCCGAAAACGGTGCAAGCGAACCCCTCCTACGGACTTGTTAATTTTAAGTCTCGAGGTGAGGGGTACCTCGCCCGCAAACGGTGCCAGCGAACCCCTCCTACGGACTTGTTAATTTTAAGTCTCGAGGTGAGGGGAACCTCGCCCGCAAACGGTGCAAGCGAACCCCTCCTACGGACTTGTTAATTTTAAGTCTCGAGGTGAGGGATACCTCGCCCGAAAACGGTGCAAGCGAACCCCTCCTACGGACTTGTTAATTTTAAGTCTCGAGGTGAGGGGTACCTCGCCCGCAAACGGTGCAAGCGAACCCCTCCTACGGACCTGTTAATTTTAACAGTCTCGAGGTGATGGGTACCATTCCCGCAAACGGTGCCAGCGAACCCCTCCTACGGACTTGTTAATTTTAAGTCTCGAGGTGAGGGGTACCTCGCCCGAAAACGGTGCAAGCGAACCCCTCCTACGGACTTGTTAATTTTAAGTCTCGAGGTGAGGGGTACCTCGCCCGAAAACGCTGCAAGCGAACCCCTCCTACGGACTTGTTAATTTAACAGTCTCGAGGTGAGGGGTACCTCGCCCGCAAACGGTGCAAGCGAACCCCTCCTACGGACTTGTTAATCTTAAGTCTCGAGGTGAGGGATACCTCGCCCGCAAACGGTGCCAGCGAACCCCTCCTACGGACTTGTTAATTTTAAGTCTCGAGGTGAGGGGTACCTCGCCCGAAAACGGTGCAAGCGAACCCCTCCTACGGACTTGTTAATTTTAAGTCTCGAGGTGAGGGGTACCTCGCCCGAAAACGGTGCAAGCGAACCCCTCCTACGGACTTGTTAATTTAACAGTCTCGAGGTGAGGGGTACCTCGCCCGCAAACGGTGCAAGCGAACCCCTCCTACGGACTTGTTAATCTTAAGTCTCGAGGTGAGGGGTATCTCGCCCGCAAACGGTGCAAGCGAACCCCTACTACGGACTTGTTAATTTTAACAGTCTCGAGGTGAGGGGTACCTCGCCCGAAAACGGTGCAAGCGAACCCCTCCTACGGACTTGTTAATTTTAAGTCTCGAGGTGAGGGGTACCTCGCCCGCAAACGGTGCAAGCGAACCCCTACTACGGACTTGTTAATTTTAACAGTCTCGAGGTGAGGGGTACCTCGCCCGCAAACGGTGCAAGCGAACCCCTCCTACGGACTTGTTAATTTTAACAGTCTCGAGGTGAGTGGTACCACGCCCGCAAACGGTGCTAGTGAACCCCTCCTACGGACTTGTTAATTTTAAGTCTCGAGGTGAGGGGTACCTCGCCCGAAAACGGTGCAAGCGAACCCCTCCTACGGACTTGTTAATTTTAAGTCTCGAGGTGAGGGGTACCTCGCCCGAAAACGCTGCAAGCGAACCCCTCCTACGGACTTGTTAATTTAACAGTCTCGAGGTGAGGGGTACCTCGCCCGCAAACGGTGCAAGCGAACCCCTCCTACGGACTTGTTAATCTTAAGTCTCGAGGTGAGGGATACCTCGCCCGCAAACGGTGCCAGCGAACCCCTCCTACGGACTTGTTAATTTTAAGTCTCGAGGTGAGGGGTACCTCGCCCGAAAACGGTGCAAGCGAACCCCTCCTACGGACTTGTTAATTTTAAGTCTCGAGGTGAGGGGTACCTCGCCCGAAAACGGTGCAAGCGAACCCCTCCTACGGACTTGTTAATTTAACAGTCTCGAGGTGAGGGGTACCTCGCCCGCAAACGGTGCAAGCGAACCCCTCCTACGGACTTGTTAATCTTAAGTCTCGAGGTGAGGGGTATCTCGCCCGCAAACGGTGCAAGCGAACCCCTACTACGGACTTGTTAATTTTAACAGTCTCGAGGTGAGGGGTACCTCGCCCGAAAACGGTGCAAGCGAACCCCTCCTACGGACTTGTTAATTTTAAGTCTCGAGGTGAGGGGTACCTCGCCCGCAAACGGTGCAAGCGAACCCCTACTACGGACTTGTTAATTTTAACAGTCTCGAGGTGAGGGGTACCTCGCCCGCAAACGGTGCAAGCGAACCCCTCCTACGGACTTGTTAATTTTAACAGTCTCGAGGTGAGTGGTACCACGCCCGCAAACGGTGCTAGTGAACCCCTCCTACGGACTTGTTAATTTTAAGTCTCGAGGTGAGGAGTACCTCGCCCGAAAACGGTGCAAGCGAACCCCTCCTACGGACTTGTTAATTTTAAGTCTCGAGGTGAGGGGTACCTCGCCCGAAAACGGTGCAAGCGAACCCCTCCTACGGACTTGTTAATTTTAAGTCTCGAGGTGAGGGGTACCTCACCCGCAAACGGTGCAAGCGAACCCCTCCTACGGACTTGTTAATTTTAAGTCTCGAGGTGAGGGGTACCTCGCCCGCAAACGGTGCAAGCGAACCCCTCCTACGGACCTGTTAATTTTAACAGTCTCGAGGTGAGGGGTACCTCGCCCGAAAACGGTGCAAGCGAACCCCTCCTACGGACTTGTTAATTTTAAGTCTCGAGGTGAGGGGTACCTCGCCCGCAAACGGTGCCAGCGAACCCCTCCTACGGACTTGTTAATTTTAAGTCTCGAGGTGAGGGGAACCTCGCCCGCAAACGGTGCAAGCGAACCCCTCCTACGGACTTGTTAATTTTAAGTCTCGAGGTGAGGGATACCTCGCCCGAAAACGGTGCAAGCGAACCCCTCCTACGGACTTGTTAATTTTAAGTCTCGAGGTGAGGGGTACCTCGCCCGAAAACGGTGCAAGCGAACCCCTCCTACGGACTTGTTAATTTTAAGTCTCGAGGTGAGGGGTACCTCGCCCGCAAACGGTGCAAGCGAACCCCTACTACGGACTTGTTAATTTTAACAGTCTCGAGGTGAGGGGTACCTCGCCCGCAAACGGTGCAAGCGAACCCCTCCTACGGACTTGTTAATTTTAACAGTCTCGAGGTGAGTGGTACCACGCCCGCAAACGGTGCTAGTGAACCCCTCCTACGGACTTGTTAATTTTAAGTCTCGAGGTGAGGAGTACCTCGCCCGAAAACGGTGCAAGCGAACCCCTCCTACGGACTTGTTAATTTTAAGTCTCGAGGTGAGGGGTACCTCGCCCGAAAACGGTGCAAGCGAACCCCTCCTACGGACTTGTTAATTTTAAGTCTCGAGGTGAGGGGTACCTCACCCGCAAACGGTGCAAGCGAACCCCTCCTACGGACTTGTTAATTTTAAGTCTCGAGGTGAGGGGTACCTCGCCCGCAAACGGTGCAAGCGAACCCCTCCTACGGACCTGTTAATTTTAACAGTCTCGAGGTGAGGGGTACCTCGCCCGAAAACGGTGCAAGCGAACCCCTCCTACGGACTTGTTAATTTTAACAATCTCGAGGTGAGGGGTACCACGCCCGCAAACGGTGCCAGCGAACCCCTCCTACGGATTTGTTAATTTTAAGTCTCGAGGTGAGGGGTACCTCGCCCGCAAACGGTGCAAGCGAACCCCTCCTACGGACTTGTTAATTTTAAGTCTCGAGGTGAGGGGTACCTCGCCCGAAAACGGTGCAAGCGAACCCCTCCTACGGACTTGTTAATTTTAAGTCTCGAGGTGAGGGGTACCTCGCCCGAAAACGGTGCAAGCGAACCCCTCCTACGGACTTGTTAATTTTAAGACTCGAGGTGAGGGGTACCTCGCCCGCAAACGGTGCAAGCGAACCCCTCCTACGGACTTGTTAATTTTAACAGTCTCGAGGTGAGGGGTACCTCGCCCGCAAACGGTGCAAGCGAACCCCTCCTACGGACTTGTTAATCTTAAGTCTCGAGGTGAGGGGTACCTCGCCCGAAAACGGTGCAAGCGAACCCCTCCTACGGACTTGTTAATTTAACAGTCTCGAGGTGAGGGGTACCTCGCCCGCAAACGGTGCCAGCGAACCCCTCCTACGGACTTGTTAATTTTAAGTCTCGAGGTGAGGGGTACCTCGCCCGAAAACGATGTAAGCGAACCCCTCCTACGGACTTGTTAATTTTAAGTGTCGAGGTGAGGGGTACCTCGCCCGAAAACGGTGCAAGCGAACCCCTCCTACGGACTTGTTAATTTAACAGTCTCGAGGTGAGGGGTACCTCGCCCGCAAACGGTGCAAGCGAACCCCTCCTACGGAGTTGTTAATTTTAAGTCTCGAGGTGAGGGGTACCTCGCCCGCTAACGGTGCAAGCGAACCCCTCCTACGGACTTGTTAATTTTAACAGTCTCGAGGTGAGGGGTACCACGCCCGCAAACGGTGCCAGCGAACCCCTCCTACGGACTTGTTAATTTTAAGTCTTGAGGTGAGGGGTACCTCGCCCGAAAACGGTGCAAGCGAACCCCTCCTACGGACTTGTTAATTTTATGTCTCGAGGTGAGGGGTACCTCGCCCGAAAACGGTGCAAGCGAACCCCTCCTACGGACTTGTTAATATTAAATCTCGAGGTGAGGGGAACCTCGCCCGCAAACGGTGCCAGCGAACCCCTCCTACGGACTTGTTAATTTTAAGTCTCGAGGTGAGGGGTACCTCGCCCGCAAACGGTGCAAGCGAACCCCTCCTACTGACTTGTTAATTTTAAGTCTCGAGTTGAGGGGTACCTCGCCCAAAAACGGTGCAAGCGAACCCCTCCTACGGACTTGTTAATTTTAAGTCTCGAGGTGAGGGGTACCTCGCCCGAAAACGGTGCAAGCGAACCCCTCCTACGGACTTGTTAATTTAACAGTCTCGAGGTGAGGGGTACCTCGCCCGCAAACGGTGCAAGCGAACCCCTCCTACGGACTTGTTAATCTTAAGTCTCGAGGTGAGGGGTATCTCGCCCGCAAACGGTGCAAGCGAACCCCTCCTACGGACTTGTTAATTTTAACAGTCTCGAGGTGAGGGGTACCTCGCCCGCAAACGGTGCAAGCGAACCCCTCCTACGGACTTGTTAATTTTAACAGTCTCGAGGTGAGGGGTACCTCGCCCGAAAACGGTGCAAGCGAACCCCTCCTACGGACTTGTTAATTTTAAGTCTCGAGGTGAGGGGTACCTCGCCCGAAAACGGTGCAAGCGAACCCCTCCTACGGACTTGTTAATTTAACAGTCTCGAGGTGAGGGGTACCTCGCCCGCAAACGGTGCAAGCGAACCCCTCCTACGGACTTGTTAATCTTAAGTCTCGAGGTGAGGGGTATCTCGCCCGCAAACGGTGCAAGCGAACCCCTACTACGGACTTGTTAATTTTAACTGTCTCGAGGTGAGGGGTACCTCGCCCGCAAACGGTGAAAGCGAACCCCTCCTACGGACTTGTTAATTTTAAGTCTCGAGGTGAGGGGTACCTCGCCCGCAAACGGTGCAAGCGAACCCCTCCTACGGACTTGTTAATTTTAAGTCTCGAGGTGAGGGGTACCTCGCCCGCAAACGGTGCCAGCGAACCCCTCCTACGGACTTGTTAATTTTAAGTCTCGAGGTGAGGGGTACCTCGCCCGAAAACGGTGCAAGCGAACCCCTCCTACGGACTTGTTAATTTTAAGTCTCGAGGTGAGGGGTACCTCGCCCGAAAACGGTGCAAGCGAACCCCTCCTACGGACTTGTTAATCTTAAGTCTCGAGGTGAGGGGTATCTCGCCCGCAAACGGTGCCAGCGAACCCCTCCTACGGACTTGTTAATTTTAAGTCTCGAGGTGAGGGGTACCTCGCCCGAAAACGATGTAAGCGAACCCCTCCTACGGACTTGTTAATTTTAAGTCTCGAGGTGAGGGGTACCTCGCCCGCAAACGGTGCCAGCGAACCCCTCCTACGGACTTGTTAATTTTAAGTCTCGAGGTGAGGGGTACCTCACCCGCAAACGGTGCAAGCGAACCCCTCCTACGGACTTGTTAATTTTAAGTCTCGAGGTGAGGGGTACCTCGCCCGCAAACGGTGCAAGCGAACCCCTCCTACGGACCTGTTAATTTTAACAGTCTCGAGGTGAGGGGTACCTCGCCCGAAAACGGTGCAAGCGAACCCCTCCTACGGACTTGTTAATTTTAAGTCTCGAGGTGAGGGGTACCTCGCCCGCAAACGGTGCCAGCGAACCCCTCCTACGGACTTGTTAATTTTAAGTCTCGAGGTGAGGGGAACCTCGCCCGCAAACGGTGCAAGCGAACCCCTCCTACGGACTTGTTAATTTTAAGTCTCGAGGTGAGGGATACCTCGCCCGAAAACGGTGCAAGCGAACCCCTCCTACGGACTTGTTAATTTTAAGTCTCGAGGTGAGGGGTACCTCGCCCGCAAACGGTGCAAGCGAACCCCTCCTACGGACCTGTTAATTTTAACAGTCTCGAGGTGATGGGTACCATTCCCGCAAACGGTGCCAGCGAACCCCTCCTACGGACTTGTTAATTTTAAGTCTCGAGGTGAGGGGTACCTCGCCCGAAAACGGTGCAAGCGAACCCCTCCTACGGACTTGTTAATTTTAAGTCTCGAGGTGAGGGGTACCTCGCCCGAAAACGCTGCAAGCGAACCCCTCCTACGGACTTGTTAATTTAACAGTCTCGAGGTGAGGGGTACCTCGCCCGCAAACGGTGCAAGCGAACCCCTCCTACGGACTTGTTAATCTTAAGTCTCGAGGTGAGGGATACCTCGCCCGCAAACGGTGCCAGCGAACCCCTCCTACGGACTTGTTAATTTTAAGTCTCGAGGTGAGGGGTACCTCGCCCGAAAACGGTGCAAGCGAACCCCTCCTACGGACTTGTTAATTTTAAGTCTCGAGGTGAGGGGTACCTCGCCCGAAAACGGTGCAAGCGAACCCCTCCTACGGACTTGTTAATTTAACAGTCTCGAGGTGAGGGGTACCTCGCCCGCAAACGGTGCAAGCGAACCCCTCCTACGGACTTGTTAATCTTAAGTCTCGAGGTGAGGGGTATCTCGCCCGCAAACGGTGCAAGCGAACCCCTACTACGGACTTGTTAATTTTAACAGTCTCGAGGTGAGGGGTACCTCGCCCGAAAACGGTGCAAGCGAACCCCTCCTACGGACTTGTTAATTTTAAGTCTCGAGGTGAGGGGTACCTCGCCCGCAAACGGTGCAAGCGAACCCCTACTACGGACTTGTTAATTTTAACAGTCTCGAGGTGAGGGGTACCTCGCCCGCAAACGGTGCAAGCGAACCCCTCCTACGGACTTGTTAATTTTAACAGTCTCGAGGTGAGTGGTACCACGCCCGCAAACGGTGCTAGTGAACCCCTCCTACGGACTTGTTAATTTTAAGTCTCGAGGTGAGGGGTACCTCGCCCGAAAACGGTGCAAGCGAACCCCTCCTACGGACTTGTTAATTTTAAGTCTCGAGGTGAGGGGTACCTCGCCCGAAAACGCTGCAAGCGAACCCCTCCTACGGACTTGTTAATTTAACAGTCTCGAGGTGAGGGGTACCTCGCCCGCAAACGGTGCAAGCGAACCCCTCCTACGGACTTGTTAATCTTAAGTCTCGAGGTGAGGGATACCTCGCCCGCAAACGGTGCCAGCGAACCCCTCCTACGGACTTGTTAATTTTAAGTCTCGAGGTGAGGGGTACCTCGCCCGAAAACGGTGCAAGCGAACCCCTCCTACGGACTTGTTAATTTTAAGTCTCGAGGTGAGGGGTACCTCGCCCGAAAACGGTGCAAGCGAACCCCTCCTACGGACTTGTTAATTTAACAGTCTCGAGGTGAGGGGTACCTCGCCCGCAAACGGTGCAAGCGAACCCCTCCTACGGACTTGTTAATCTTAAGTCTCGAGGTGAGGGGTATCTCGCCCGCAAACGGTGCAAGCGAACCCCTACTACGGACTTGTTAATTTTAACAGTCTCGAGGTGAGGGGTACCTCGCCCGAAAACGGTGCAAGCGAACCCCTCCTACGGACTTGTTAATTTTAAGTCTCGAGGTGAGGGGTACCTCGCCCGCAAACGGTGCAAGCGAACCCCTACTACGGACTTGTTAATTTTAACAGTCTCGAGGTGAGGGGTACCTCGCCCGCAAACGGTGCAAGCGAACCCCTCCTACGGACTTGTTAATTTTAACAGTCTCGAGGTGAGTGGTACCACGCCCGCAAACGGTGCTAGTGAACCCCTCCTACGGACTTGTTAATTTTAAGTCTCGAGGTGAGGAGTACCTCGCCCGAAAACGGTGCAAGCGAACCCCTCCTACGGACTTGTTAATTTTAAGTCTCGAGGTGAGGGGTACCTCGCCCGAAAACGGTGCAAGCGAACCCCTCCTACGGACTTGTTAATTTTAAGTCTCGAGGTGAGGGGTACCTCACCCGCAAACGGTGCAAGCGAACCCCTCCTACGGACTTGTTAATTTTAAGTCTCGAGGTGAGGGGTACCTCGCCCGCAAACGGTGCAAGCGAACCCCTCCTACGGACCTGTTAATTTTAACAGTCTCGAGGTGAGGGGTACCTCGCCCGAAAACCGTGCAAGCGAACCCCTCCTACGGACTTGTTAATTTTAAGTCTCGAGGTGAGGGGTACCTCGCCCGCAAACGGTGCCAGCGAACCCCTCCTACGGACTTGTTAATTTTAAGTCTCGAGGTGAGGGGAACCTCGCCCGCAAACGGTGCAAGCGAACCCCTCCTACGGACTTGTTAATTTTAAGTCTCGAGGTGAGGGATACCTCGCCCGAAAACGGTGCAAGCGAACCCCTCCTACGGACTTGTTAATTTTAAGTCTCGAGGTGAGGGGTACCTCGCCCGCAAACGGTGCAAGCGAACCCCTCCTACGGACCTGTTAATTTTAACAGTCTCGAGGTGATGGGTACCATTCCCGCAAACGGTGCCAGCGAACCCCTCCTACGGACTTGTTAATTTTAAGTCTCGAGGTGAGGGGTACCTCGCCCGAAAACGGTGCAAGCGAACCCCTCCTACGGACTTGTTAATTTTAAGTCTCGAGGTGAGGGGTACCTCGCCCGAAAACGCTGCAAGCGAACCCCTCCTACGGACTTGTTAATTTAACAGTCTCGAGGTGAGGGGTACCTCGCCCGCAAACGGTGCAAGCGAACCCCTCCTACGGACTTGTTAATCTTAAGTCTCGAGGTGAGGGGTATCTCGCCCGCAAACGGTGCAAGCGAACCCCTACTACGGACTTGTTAATTTTAACTGTCTCGAGGTGAGGGGTACCTCGCCCGCAAACGGTGAAAGCGAACCCCTCCTACGGACTTGTTAATTTTAACAGTCTCGAGGTGAGTGGTACCACGCCCGCAAACGGTGCCAGCGAACCCCTCTTACGGACTTGTTAATTTTAAGTCTTGAGGTGAGGGGTACCTCGCCCGAAAACGGTGCAAGCGAACCCCTCCTACGGACTTGTTAATTTTAAGTCTCGAGGTGAGGGGTACCTCGCCCGCAAACGGTGCAAGCGAACCCCTCCTACGGACTTGTTAATTTTAAGTCTCGAGGTGAGGGATACCTCGCCCGCAAACGGTGCCAGCGAACCCCTCCTACGGACTTGTTAATTTTAAGTCTCGAGGTGAGGGGTACCTCGCCCGAAAACGGTGCAAGCGAACCCCTCCTACGGACTTGTTAATTTTAAGTCTCGAGGTGAGGGGTACCTCGCCCGAAAACGGTGCAAGCGAACCCCTCCTACGGACTTGTTAATTTAACAGTCTCGAGGTGAGGGGTACCTCGCCCGCAAACGGTGCAAGCGAACCCCTCCTACGGACTTGTTAATCTTAAGTCTCGAGGTGAGGGGTATCTCGCCCGCAAACGGTGCAAGCGAACCCCTACTACGGACTTGTTAATTTTAACAGTCTCGAGGTGAGGGGTACCTCGCCCGAAAACGGTGCAAGCGAACCCCTCCTACGGACTTGTTAATTTTAAGTCTCGAGGTGAGGGGTACCTCGCCCGCAAACGGTGCAAGCGAACCCCTACTACGGACTTGTTAATTTTAACAGTCTCGAGGTGAGGGGTACCTCGCCCGCAAACGGTGCAAGCGAACCCCTCCTACGGACTTGTTAATTTTAACAGTCTCGAGGTGAGTGGTACCACGCCCGCAAACGGTGCTAGTGAACCCCTCCTACGGACTTGTTAATTTTAAGTCTCGAGGTGAGGAGTACCTCGCCCGAAAACGGTGCAAGCGAACCCCTCCTACGGACTTGTTAATTTTAAGTCTCGAGGTGAGGGGTACCTCGCCCGAAAACGGTGCAAGCGAACCCCTCCTACGGACTTGTTAATTTTAAGTCTCGAGGTGAGGGGTACCTCACCCGCAAACGGTGCAAGCGAACCCCTCCTACGGACTTGTTAATTTTAAGTCTCGAGGTGAGGGGTACCTCGCCCGCAAACGGTGCAAGCGAACCCCTCCTACGGACCTGTTAATTTTAACAGTCTCGAGGTGATGGGTACCATTCCCGCAAACGGTGCCAGCGAACCCCTCCTACGGACTTGTTAATTTTAAGTCTCGAGGTGAGGGGTACCTCGTCCGAAAACGGTGCAAGCGAACCCCTCCTACGGACTTGTTAATTTTAAGTCTCGAGGTGAGGGGTACCTCGCCCGCAAACGGTGCAAGCGAACCCCTCCTACGGACCTGTTAATTTTAACAGTCTCGAGGTGATGGGTACCATTCCCGCAAACGGTGCCAGCGAACCCCTCCTACGGACTTGTTAATTTTAAGTCTCGAGGTGAGGGGTACCTCGCCCGAAAACGGTGCAAGCGAACCCCTCCTACGGACTTGTTAATTTTAAGTCTCGAGGTGAGGGGTACCTCGCCCGAAAACGCTGCAAGCGAACCCCTCCTACGGACTTGTTAATTTAACAGTCTCGAGGTGAGGGGTACCTCGCCCGCAAACGGTGCAAGCGAACCCCTCCTACGGACTTGTTAATCTTAAGTCTCGAGGTGAGGGATACCTCGCCCGCAAACGGTGCCAGCGAACCCCTCCTACGGACTTGTTAATTTTAAGTCTCGAGGTGAGGGGTACCTCGCCCGAAAACGGTGCAAGCGAACCCCTCCTACGGACTTGTTAATTTTAAGTCTCGAGGTGAGGGGTACCTCGCCCGAAAACGGTGCAAGCGAACCCCTCCTACGGACTTGTTAATTTTAAGACTCGAGGTGAGGGGTACCTCGCCCGCAAACGGTGCAAGCGAACCCCTCCTACGGACTTGTTAATTTTAACAGTCTCGAGGTGAGGGGTACCTCGCCCGCAAACGGTGCAAGCGAACCCCTCCTACGGACTTGTTAATCTTAAGTCTCGAGGTGAGGGGTACCTCGCCCGAAAACGGTGCAAGCGAACCCCTCCTACGGACTTGTTAATTTAACAGTCTCGAGGTGAGGGGTACCTCGCCCGCAAACGGTGCCAGCGAACCCCTCCTACGGACTTGTTAATTTTAAGTCTCGAGGTGAGGGGTACCTCGCCCGAAAACGATGTAAGCGAACCCCTCCTACGGACTTGTTAATTTTAAGTGTCGAGGTGAGGGGTACCTCGCCCGAAAACGGTGCAAGCGAACCCCTCCTACGGACTTGTTAATTTAACAGTCTCGAGGTGAGGGGTACCTCGCCCGCAAACGGTGCAAGCGAACCCCTCCTACGGAGTTGTTAATTTTAAGTCTCGAGGTGAGGGGTACCTCGCCCGCTAACGGTGCAAGCGAACCCCTCCTACGGACTTGTTAATTTTAACAGTCTCGAGGTGAGGGGTACCACGCCCGCAAACGGTGCCAGCGAACCCCTCCTACGGACTTGTTAATTTTAAGTCTTGAGGTGAGGGGTACCTCGCCCGAAAACGGTGCAAGCGAACCCCTCCTACGGACTTGTTAATTTTATGTCTCGAGGTGAGGGGTACCTCGCCCGAAAACGGTGCAAGCGAACCCCTCCTACGGACTTGTTAATATTAAATCTCGAGGTGAGGGGAACCTCGCCCGCAAACGGTGCCAGCGAACCCCTCCTACGGACTTGTTAATTTTAAGTCTCGAGGTGAGGGGTACCTCGCCCGCAAACGGTGCAAGCGAACCCCTCCTACTGACTTGTTAATTTTAAGTCTCGAGTTGAGGGGTACCTCGCCCAAAAACGGTGCAAGCGAACCCCTCCTACGGACTTGTTAATTTTAAGTCTCGAGGTGAGGGGTACCTCGCCCGAAAACGGTGCAAGCGAACCCCTCCTACGGACTTGTTAATTTAACAGTCTCGAGGTGAGGGGTACCTCGCCCGCAAACGGTGCAAGCGAACCCCTCCTACGGACTTGTTAATCTTAAGTCTCGAGGTGAGGGGTATCTCGCCCGCAAACGGTGCAAGCGAACCCCTCCTACGGACTTGTTAATTTTAACAGTCTCGAGGTGAGGGGTACCTCGCCCGCAAACGGTGCAAGCGAACCCCTCCTACGGACTTGTTAATTTTAACAGTCTCGAGGTGAGGGGTACCTCGCCCGAAAACGGTGCAAGCGAACCCCTCCTACGGACTTGTTAATTTTAAGTCTCGAGGTGAGGGGTACCTCGCCCGAAAACGGTGCAAGCGAACCCCTCCTACGGACTTGTTAATTTAACAGTCTCGAGGTGAGGGGTACCTCGCCCGCAAACGGTGCAAGCGAACCCCTCCTACGGACTTGTTAATCTTAAGTCTCGAGGTGAGGGGTATCTCGCCCGCAAACGGTGCAAGCGAACCCCTACTACGGACTTGTTAATTTTAACTGTCTCGAGGTGAGGGGTACCTCGCCCGCAAACGGTGAAAGCGAACCCCTCCTACGGACTTGTTAATTTTAAGTCTCGAGGTGAGGGGTACCTCGCCCGCAAACGGTGCAAGCGAACCCCTCCTACGGACTTGTTAATTTTAAGTCTCGAGGTGAGGGGTACCTCGCCCGCAAACGGTGCCAGCGAACCCCTCCTACGGACTTGTTAATTTTAAGTCTCGAGGTGAGGGGTACCTCGCCCGAAAACGGTGCAAGCGAACCCCTCCTACGGACTTGTTAATTTTAAGTCTCGAGGTGAGGGGTACCTCGCCCGAAAACGGTGCAAGCGAACCCCTCCTACGGACTTGTTAATCTTAAGTCTCGAGGTGAGGGGTATCTCGCCCGCAAACGGTGCCAGCGAACCCCTCCTACGGACTTGTTAATTTTAAGTCTCGAGGTGAGGGGTACCTCGCCCGAAAACGATGTAAGCGAACCCCTCCTACGGACTTGTTAATTTTAAGTCTCGAGGTGAGGGGTACCTCGCCCGCAAACGGTGCCAGCGAACCCCTCCTACGGACTTGTTAATTTTAAGTCTCGAGGTGAGGGGTACCTCACCCGCAAACGGTGCAAGCGAACCCCTCCTACGGACTTGTTAATTTTAAGTCTCGAGGTGAGGGGTACCTCGCCCGCAAACGGTGCAAGCGAACCCCTCCTACGGACCTGTTAATTTTAACAGTCTCGAGGTGAGGGGTACCTCGCCCGAAAACGGTGCAAGCGAACCCCTCCTACGGACTTGTTAATTTTAAGTCTCGAGGTGAGGGGTACCTCGCCCGCAAACGGTGCCAGCGAACCCCTCCTACGGACTTGTTAATTTTAAGTCTCGAGGTGAGGGGAACCTCGCCCGCAAACGGTGCAAGCGAACCCCTCCTACGGACTTGTTAATTTTAAGTCTCGAGGTGAGGGATACCTCGCCCGAAAACGGTGCAAGCGAACCCCTCCTACGGACTTGTTAATTTTAAGTCTCGAGGTGAGGGGTACCTCGCCCGCAAACGGTGCAAGCGAACCCCTCCTACGGACCTGTTAATTTTAACAGTCTCGAGGTGATGGGTACCATTCCCGCAAACGGTGCCAGCGAACCCCTCCTACGGACTTGTTAATTTTAAGTCTCGAGGTGAGGGGTACCTCGCCCGAAAACGGTGCAAGCGAACCCCTCCTACGGACTTGTTAATTTTAAGTCTCGAGGTGAGGGGTACCTCGCCCGAAAACGCTGCAAGCGAACCCCTCCTACGGACTTGTTAATTTAACAGTCTCGAGGTGAGGGGTACCTCGCCCGCAAACGGTGCAAGCGAACCCCTCCTACGGACTTGTTAATCTTAAGTCTCGAGGTGAGGGATACCTCGCCCGCAAACGGTGCCAGCGAACCCCTCCTACGGACTTGTTAATTTTAAGTCTCGAGGTGAGGGGTACCTCGCCCGAAAACGGTGCAAGCGAACCCCTCCTACGGACTTGTTAATTTTAAGTCTCGAGGTGAGGGGTACCTCGCCCGAAAACGGTGCAAGCGAACCCCTCCTACGGACTTGTTAATTTAACAGTCTCGAGGTGAGGGGTACCTCGCCCGCAAACGGTGCAAGCGAACCCCTCCTACGGACTTGTTAATCTTAAGTCTCGAGGTGAGGGGTATCTCGCCCGCAAACGGTGCAAGCGAACCCCTACTACGGACTTGTTAATTTTAACAGTCTCGAGGTGAGGGGTACCTCGCCCGAAAACGGTGCAAGCGAACCCCTCCTACGGACTTGTTAATTTTAAGTCTCGAGGTGAGGGGTACCTCGCCCGCAAACGGTGCAAGCGAACCCCTACTACGGACTTGTTAATTTTAACAGTCTCGAGGTGAGGGGTACCTCGCCCGCAAACGGTGCAAGCGAACCCCTCCTACGGACTTGTTAATTTTAACAGTCTCGAGGTGAGTGGTACCACGCCCGCAAACGGTGCTAGTGAACCCCTCCTACGGACTTGTTAATTTTAAGTCTCGAGGTGAGGGGTACCTCGCCCGAAAACGGTGCAAGCGAACCCCTCCTACGGACTTGTTAATTTTAAGTCTCGAGGTGAGGGGTACCTCGCCCGAAAACGCTGCAAGCGAACCCCTCCTACGGACTTGTTAATTTAACAGTCTCGAGGTGAGGGGTACCTCGCCCGCAAACGGTGCAAGCGAACCCCTCCTACGGACTTGTTAATCTTAAGTCTCGAGGTGAGGGATACCTCGCCCGCAAACGGTGCCAGCGAACCCCTCCTAACGGACTTGTTAATTTAAGTCTCGAGGTGAGGGGTACCTCGCCCGAAAACGGTGCAAGCGAACCCCTCCTACGGACTTGTTAATTTTAAGTCTCGAGGTGAGGGGTACCTCGCCCGAAAACGGTGCAAGCGAACCCCTCCTACGGACTTGTTAATTTAACAGTCTCGAGGTGAGGGGTACCTCGCCCGCAAACGGTGCAAGCGAACCCCTCCTACGGACTTGTTAATCTTAAGTCTCGAGGTGAGGGGTATCTCGCCCGCAAACGGTGCAAGCGAACCCCTACTACGGACTTGTTAATTTTAACAGTCTCGAGGTGAGGGGTACCTCGCCCGAAAACGGTGCAAGCGAACCCCTCCTACGGACTTGTTAATTTTAAGTCTCGAGGTGAGGGGTACCTCGCCCGCAAACGGTGCAAGCGAACCCCTACTACGGACTTGTTAATTTTAACAGTCTCGAGGTGAGGGGTACCTCGCCCGCAAACGGTGCAAGCGAACCCCTCCTACGGACTTGTTAATTTTAACAGTCTCGAGGTGAGTGGTACCACGCCCGCAAAACGGTGCTAGTGAACCCCTCCTACGGACTTGTTAATTTTAAGTCTCGAGGTGAGGAGTACCTCGCCCGAAAACGGTGCAAGCGAACCCCTCTACGGACTTGTTAATTTTAAGTCTCGAGGTGAGGGGTACCTCGCCCGAAAACGGTGCAAGCGAACCCTCCTACGGACTTGTTAATTTTAAGTCTCGAGGTGAGGGGTACCTCACCCGCAAACGGTGCAAGCGAACCCCTCCTACGGACTTGTTAATTTTAAGTCTCGAGGTGAGGGGTACCTCGCCCGCAAACGGTGCAAGCGAACCCCTCCTACGGACTGTTAATTTTAACAGTCTCGAGGTGAGGGGTACCTCGCCCGAAAACCGTGCAAGCGAACCCCTCCTACGGACTTGTTAATTTTAAGTCTCGAGGTGAGGGGTACCTCGCCCGCAAACGGTGCCAGCGAACCCCCTCCTACGGACTTGTTAATTTTAAGTCTCGAGGTGAGGGGAACCTCGCCGCAAACGGTGCAAGCGAACCCCTCCTACGGACTTGTTAATTTTAAGTCTCGAGGTGAGGGATACCTCGCCCGAAAACGGTGCAAGCGAACCCCTCCTACGGACTGTTAATTTTAAGTCTCGAGGTGAGGGGTACCTCGCCCGCAAACGGTGCAAGCGAACCCCTCCTACGGACTGTTAATTTTAACAGTCTCGAGGTGATGGGTACCATTCCCGCAAACGGTGCCAGCGAACCCCTCCTACGGACTTGTTAATTTTAAGTCTCGAGGTGAGGGGTACCTCGCCCGAAAACGGTGCAAGCGAACCCCTCCTACGGACTTGTTAATTTTAAGTCTCGAGGTGAGGGGTACCTCGCCCGAAAACGCTGCAAGCGAACCCCTCCTACGGACTTGTTAATTTAACAGTCTCGAGGTGAGGGGTACCTCGCCCGCAAACGGTGCAAGCGAACCCCTCCTACGGACTTGTTAATCTTAAGTCTCGAGGTGAGGGGTATCTCGCCCGCAAACGGTGCAAGCGAACCCCTACAACGGACTTGTTAATTTTAACTGTCTCGAGGTGAGGGGTACCTCGCCCGCAAACGGTGAAAGCGAACCCCTCCTACGGACTTGTTAATTTTAACAGTCTCGAGGTGGAGTGGTACCACGCCCGCAAACGGTGCCAGCGAACCCCTCTTACGGACTTGTTAATTTTAAGTCTTGAGGTGAGGGGTACCTCGCCCGAAAACGGTGCAAGCGAACCCCTCCTACGGACTTGTTAATTTTAAGTCTCGAGGTGAGGGGTACCTCGCCCGCAAACGGTGCAAGCGAACCCCTCCTACGGACTTGTTAATTTTAAGTCTCGAGGTGAGGGATACCTCGCCCGCAAACGGTGCCAGCGAACCCCTCCTACGGACTTGTTAATTTTAAGTCTCGAGGTGAGGGGTACCTCGCCCGAAAACGGTGCAAGCGAACCCCTCCTACGGACTTGTTAATTTAAGTCTCGAGGTGAGGGGTACCTCGCCCGAAAACGGTGCAAGCGAACCCCTCCTACGGACTTGTTAATTTAACAGTCTCGAGGTGAGGGGTACCTCGCCCGCAAACGGTGCAAGCGAACCCCTCCTACGGACTTGTTAATCTTAAGTCTCGAGGTGAGGGGTATCTCGCCCGCAAACGGTGCAAGCGAACCCCTACTACGGACTTGTTAATTTTAACAGTCTCGAGGTGAGGGGTACCTCGCCCGAAAACGGTGCAAGCGAACCCCTCCTACGGACTTGTTAATTTTAAGTCTCGAGGTGAGGGGTACCTCGCCCGCAAACGGTGCAAGCGAACCCCTACTACGGACTTGTTAATTTTAACAGTCTCGAGGTGAGGGGTACCTCGCCCGCAAACGGTGCAAGCGAACCCCTCCTACGGACTTGTTAATTTTAACAGTCTCGAGGTGAGTGGTACCACGCCCGCAAACGGTGCTAGTGAACCCCTCCTACGGACTTGTTAATTTTAAGTCTCGAGGTGAGGAGTACCTCGCCCGAAAACGGTGCAAGCGAACCCCTCCTACGGACTTGTTAATTTTAAGTCTCGAGGTGAGGGGTACCTCGCCCGAAAACGGTGCAAGCGAACCCCTCCTACGGACTTGTTAATTTTAAGTCTCGAGGTGAGGGGTACCTCACCCGCAAACGGTGCAAGCGAACCCCTCCTACGGACTTGTTAATTTTAAGTCTCGAGGTGAGGGGTACCTCGCCCGCAAACGGTGCAAGCGAACCCCTCCTACGGACCTGTTAATTTTAACAGTCTCGAGGTGATGGGTACCATTCCCGCAAACGGTGCCAGCGAACCCCTCCTACGGACTTGTAATTTAAGTCTCGAGGTGAGGGGTACCTCGTCCGAAAACGGTGCAAGCGAACCCCTCCTACGGACTTGTTAATTTTAAGTCTCGAGGTGAGGGGTACCTCGCCCGCAAACGGTGCAAGCGAACCCCTCCTACGGACCTGTTAATTTTAACAGTCTCGAGGTGATGGGTACCGGTACCATTCCCGCAAACGGTGCCAGCGAACCCCTCCTACGGACTTGTTAATTTTAAGTCTCGAGGTGAGGGGTACCTCGCCCGAAAACGGTGCAAGCGAACCCCTCCTACGGACTTGTTAATTTTAAGTCTCGAGGTGAGGGGTACCTCGCCCGAAAACGCTGCAAGCGAACCCCTCCTACGGACTTGTTAATTTAACAGTCTCGAGGTGAGGGGTACCTCGCCCGCAAACGGTGCAAGCGAACCCCTCCTACGGACTTGTTAATCTTAAGTCTCGAGGTGAGGGATACCTCGCCCGCAAACGGTGCCAGCGAACCCCTCCTACGGACTTGTTAATTTTAAGTCTCGAGGTGAGGGGTACCTCGCCCGAAAACGGTGCAAGCGAACCCCTCCTACGGACTTGTTAATTTTAAGTCTCGAGGTGAGGGGTACCTCGCCCGAAAACGGTGCAAGCGAACCCCTCCTACGGACTTGTTAATTTAACAGTCTCGAGGTGAGGGGTACCTCGCCCGCAAACGGTGCAAGCGAACCCCTCCTACGGACTTGTTAATCTTAAGTCTCGAGGTGAGGGGTATCTCGCCCGCAAACGGTGCAAGCGAACCCCTACTACGGACTTGTTAATTTTAACAGTCTCGAGGTGAGGGGTACCTCGCCCGAAAACGGTGCAAGCGAACCCCTCCTACGGACTTGTTAATTTTAAGTCTCGAGGTGAGGGGTACCTCGCCCGCAAACGGTGCAAGCGAACCCCTACTACGGACTTGTTAATTTTAACAGTCTCGAGGTGAGGGGTACCTCGCCCGCAAACGGTGCAAGCGAACCCCTCCTACGGACTTGTTAATTTTAACAGTCTCGAGGTGAGTGGTACCACGCCCGCAAACGGTGCTAGTGAACCCCTCCTACGGACTTGTTAATTTTAAGTCTCGAGGTGAGGAGTACCTCGCCCGAAAACGGTGCAAGCGAACCCCTCCTACGGACTTGTTAATTTTAAGTCTCGAGGTGAGGGGTACCTCGCCCGAAAACGGTGCAAGCGAACCCCTCCTACGGACTTGTTAATTTTAAGTCTCGAGGTGAGGGGTACCTCACCCGCAAACGGTGCAAGCGAACCCCTCCTACGGACTTGTTAATTTTAAGTCTCGAGGTGAGGGGTACCTCGCCCGCAAACGGTGCAAGCGAACCCCTCCTACGGACCTGTTAATTTTAACAGTCTCGAGGTGAGGGGTACCTCGCCCGAAAACGGTGCAAGCGAACCCCTCCTACGGACTTGTTAATTTTAAGTCTCGAGGTGAGGGGTACCTCGCCCGCAAACGGTGCCAGCGAACCCCTCCTACGGACTTGTTAATTTTAAGTCTCGAGGTGAGGGGAACCTCGCCCGCAAACGGTGCAAGCGAACCCCTCCTACGGACTTGTTAATTTTAAGTCTCGAGGTGAGGGATACCTCGCCCGAAAACGGTGCAAGCGAACCCCTCCTACGGACTTGTTAATTTTAAGTCTCGAGGTGAGGGGTACCTCGCCCGCAAACGGTGCAAGCGAACCCCTCCTACGGACCTGTTAATTTTAACAGTCTCGAGGTGATGGGTACCATTCCCGCAAACGGTGCCAGCGAACCCCTCCTACGGACTTGTTAATTTTAAGTCTCGAGGTGAGGGGTACCTCGCCCGAAAACGGTGCAAGCGAACCCCTCCTACGGACTTGTTAATTTTAAGTCTCGAGGTGAGGGGTACCTCGCCCGAAAACGCTGCAAGCGAACCCCTCCTACGGACTTGTTAATTTAACAGTCTCGAGGTGAGGGGTACCTCGCCCGCAAACGGTGCAAGCGAACCCCTCCTACGGACTTGTTAATCTTAAGTCTCGAGGTGAGGGGTATCTCGCCCGCAAACGGTGCAAGCGAACCCCTACTACGGACTTGTTATTATTATTTAAGTATGACCCTTATTACTATGCACTTCGGCCTAAAGAGGCCCATTGTGCTTGAGTCCTAAAAAATCCCTAACATAGGTCTAGACTTCTGAGAAATTTTAAATAGTCTTTAAACCTCAGTTCTTGAAGTTCCTTGTATCCACCGGGGCCAAGGTCAAATGTCCTCTTTCGACTTAGTGCTATACATTCAAAGAGGATGTGCCAAGGGGTTTCGTCCTCCTCTTTGCACCATCTGCACCTAGGTTCTTGTTCAATGCCTAGGAGATGCATGTGTTTCCTGAGTTTACAGTGCCCAGTGATGGTTTCAACCATACTTTTGAGGTCGGTTCTCGACGAGTGAGCAGCTTCTTTCTTGATTTTATCAGAAAGATTATCGTTGGGATCCTTTATGAAAAGTTTTGTATGCCTTATCTTGGCTCTATCCCAACGTGTTTTTATCTTCCTCTTGGCTAGTTTATTAATTGTATCCTTAGCCAGGGGAAGGGGGACCCCGCACCATGGTTCAGGTCCAATAGGAGCAGTAACTGCTCCTTTCTTCGCCAATTTGTCGGCCCTTTCATTTCCTGGAATATTACTGTGCCCAGGGATCCAAAATATGTTAACTCTGTTATGTACAGCTAGTTCATCTAGTCTTAGACAGCATTCCTCCACTAGTCTGGAGTTTGTTACTGCATTTTGTAATGCATTGCATGCTGCCTGACTGTCAGTGAGAAAGTTAATTACCTTATTCTTGTGGTCCTTCATAGCGAAGGCACCTGCAAGTATTGCCCATATTTCCGCTTGGAATACAGTGGGTGTCGTGCCCAGAGCTAAGTAATGACCCATGCCCTGACAACCCCTAAACCAGAATCCCGAGCCGGCACCAAACTCCCCTTTGGATCCATCCGTATACACATTTAGACCATTGGGTGGATTAAAGCAATCATTCTTGCTTTTGCAAATCGCCTGTATATTGACGTGAAATCTTTTTTCAAAGTTATACTTATTCAGCATTGAATCAGAATGCTTTTTTAGATCTGCATTTTGCTCGATTATATCAAAGACACTTCTGTGTCCAAAATCGTTGGTGGGTTTTTTGACCCCTCCTATTTTTACTAGCCTGTAGGCTGTCTTCAATGCCTCTGATTCAATTAGAATGTCAAGAGGAGTTAAATCAAGTATAGTTTCCAGTGAAGCGGTAGGGGTGGTTCTCATGGCCGCAGTGATCATAATGCACCCAAGCCGCTGCACCTTCTCCAACCTTGATCTATTTTGTTGGATACCAGCTTTGTGCCACCAGGCTATTGAGCCATAGGTTAGCATACGGACTTGTTAATTTTAACTGTCTCGAGGTGAGGGGTACCTCGCCCGCAAACGGTGAAAGCGAACCCCTCCTACGGACTTGTTAATTTTAACAGTCTCGAGGTGAGTGGTACCACGCCCGCAAACGGTGCCAGCGAACCCCTCTTACGGACTTGTTAATTTTAAGTCTTGAGGTGAGGGGTACCTCGCCCGAAAACGGTGCAAGCGAACCCCTCCTACGGACTTGTTAATTTTAAGTCTCGAGGTGAGGGGTACCTCGCCCGCAAACGGTGCAAGCGAACCCCTCCTACGGACTTGTTAATTTTAAGTCTCGAGGTGAGGGATACCTCGCCCGCAAACGGTGCCAGCGAACCCCTCCTACGGACTTGTTAATTTTAAGTCTCGAGGTGAGGGGTACCTCGCCCGAAAACGGTGCAAGCGAACCCCTCCTACGGACTTGTTAATTTTAAGTCTCGAGGTGAGGGGTACCTCGCCCGAAAACGGTGCAAGCGAACCCCTCCTACGGACTTGTTAATTTAACAGTCTCGAGGTGAGGGGTACCTCGCCCGCAAACGGTGCAAGCGAACCCCTCCTACGGACTTGTTAATCTTAAGTCTCGAGGTGAGGGGTATCTCGCCCGCAAACGGTGCAAGCGAACCCCTACTACGGACTTGTTAATTTTAACAGTCTCGAGGTGAGGGGTACCTCGCCCGAAAACGGTGCAAGCGAACCCCTCCTACGGACTTGTTAATTTTAAGTCTCGAGGTGAGGGGTACCTCGCCCGCAAACGGTGCAAGCGAACCCCTACTACGGACTTGTTAATTTTAACAGTCTCGAGGTGAGGGGTACCTCGCCCGCAAACGGTGCAAGCGAACCCCTCCTACGGACTTGTTAATTTTAACAGTCTCGAGGTGAGTGGTACCACGCCCGCAAACGGTGCTAGTGAACCCCTCCTACGGACTTGTTAATTTTAAGTCTCGAGGTGAGGAGTACCTCGCCCGAAAACGGTGCAAGCGAACCCCTCCTACGGACTTGTTAATTTTAAGTCTCGAGGTGAGGGGTACCTCGCCCGAAAACGGTGCAAGCGAACCCCTCCTACGGACTTGTTAATTTTAAGTCTCGAGGTGAGGGGTACCTCACCCGCAAACGGTGCAAGCGAACCCCTCCTACGGACTTGTTAATTTTAAGTCTCGAGGTGAGGGGTACCTCGCCCGCAAACGGTGCAAGCGAACCCCTCCTACGGACCTGTTAATTTTAACAGTCTCGAGGTGATGGGTACCATTCCCGCAAACGGTGCCAGCGAACCCCTCCTACGGACTTGTTAATTTTAAGTCTCGAGGTGAGGGGTACCTCGTCCGAAAACGGTGCAAGCGAACCCCTCCTACGGACTTGTTAATTTTAACAGTCGACAGTCCTCCTACATCAGACGGGGGAGGTCTTCTTCGGCGAGGGCGAAGATCCCGGTCATCCTCGACAACCTGCCTTGGTGTCCTTCCATCGCGGTGCAGGAGAGATCCACCCCGGAACCTGCCGTGTCCTGTTACGATCTGCGAGACCCACGTCACTACCAATCTCGACTGGACGATGGGGAAGAATTTCCTCAACTTGGAGCCCTTCTGGCTTCCTACCCACCGTCCGTTCCACTCGTCGATGGAGTATTCCTCCCTCACTATCTTCTTCCACCTCTTCGGGATCTCCCCGGTCATCGGGCATAAAATTCGGGAGATGCTTCGACGCCACCCCTAACCTGGAGTACCTGAAGGATATGGTGACCCTGTCACTCAACAGATTAGGAAGGATAGGGAGTGCATTCTGGGGACTCAGGTACCCATCATATGGGACCATTTACAAAGGTATAGTCTTGGGTATCCTGAGGTATGAAAAAGTTATAAAATGAACATGAACATGAACATAAAATTTGGGGATTATAGAGACTTGTGATAACAGATTAAAAGACTTCTTAGAGCAAATGCCTAAATATATATATATATATATATATATATATATATATATATATATATATATATATATATATATATATAAAAAATTTTACTTACGTGAATTAGTTCGTGATGGAGTTTTAACTTCATTCTGCAACTTCTTCTGCAATTCTTAAACTTTATAAGACTCTTCAACCATTGGCGCTAAGGATTCTTTGATATTTACTTATACTAATTTTCATGTTTTATATTGACTATTTACCATCATAAACTCAGTTGACAAATGAGAAAAAATTTCGTTCTTTCTTTTAACTAAATATACTCAAGTATCAAAGCAACAGAATAAACTTTATTTCTTCCCTTAACAAATTTTGAAAGAAAATGTTAGGAATATTTTCAGCCCATGGGTGGTAGATCTGAGGATAGTCGGTGGAAATTCCTTGCTGATATTATTTAGAGAGAGAGAGAAAGACAGTGATAGTTGATTGGAACATTTCTAGGACTACGTCCATGTGTTGAACTTGAACTTCTTCGTCGGATAGACATAAATGACGTTCTTAGATAATGAATTTCATGACTATAACCTAGTTCGTAGATTTAAGACAGAATTATTATTTATGTGTGACCCTTATTACTATGCACTTCGGCCTAAAAAGGCCCATTGTGATTGAGTCCTAAAAATCCCTAACATAAGTCTAGACTTCTGAGAAATTTTAACACAGAAATTAAATACGTAAAATTGTTAAAACAAGTTTGGGCATGTCCATTACAAATTTACAGCATCGCTAAACAGACTCAAAGAAGTTTCATTATTTCATTATTATTCTTTGTTGTTTCAACTTTTAGTTAATTTCCACTTAATTAAATAACACAAAATAAAAACAATTAAATCAAATTAATACCGAAAAGCTTCATTAATTTTATTATTTATATTAATTATTGAGTTTGCTAATATGGAAAAGGACGCCGTATTTTGTTGAGGTTGTAATTCATTTTAAATGCGTCTTCCTAATTTCTATTAATGTTGTGAAATGTCTTATTTATGGTTCGTTTCTAGCTTAAATAAACTCGAAAATTAAAATTAAAAAATCGTCATTTCGATAACCATGTGTCCTAACGCTGTTCATACAAGACTTATGAGCCGGTTTAGAGCGCAATTTATATTTTATCTTGGAAATGGAAGGAAAGTTGTGGTGGAGACAACATCTTCCCATTCCTAAAATACTCCCCTCCCAAACATTACTTTGGAGCCTTAAAATGTGATCTCCAAAAATTTCCTTCCCTCTTAACACAAAATGCTTGATTTTTGGACAAAACCGTTTAACGCTGGTTGGGTCGGCCTAAATGTTGAACTCCTGTTCCTTTCCACTCTCCTCTTACAAAATACAGGATTCCTTGTCAAAATCGTTTAGCGATTAATCGTATTAGGAGAGTTGGAGATCGCAGAAGCTAATATTCCTAGCAATCCTGACACTAAAGTGTGGGCGAATGAAAATATAATCGCTTTCCGTATGAGGAGAGTAGGCGTTAGCTGAAAATGATATATCTTAAGTTTTGATCCCCTGTTGGACCTTTCCTGCAATCTTGTTACAGAAATGTATGCAATTTGAAATATACTGGGTGTTTCAGGGTTAAATGGCCAAACTGAAAATTTGAACTAAGGATCTCTAAACAAGAAAAAAATTTTCCTATGAAGGTATGTCCGCAAACACTTTGTTTAGGAGATATTCACATCTAAAGATTTCATTGTTACGAGTTATTTAGGTATGGTAAATAAATAAACCTTATTTTATTTGTTCCAACTACTTTAT
This sequence comes from Arma custos, assembly GCA_037127475.1. Taxonomy (NCBI): domain Eukaryota; kingdom Metazoa; phylum Arthropoda; class Insecta; order Hemiptera; family Pentatomidae; genus Arma; species Arma custos. Next base: position 518,689 of record JBBAGI010000019.1, on the reverse strand, counting down.
TTATTAGAGAAGAATTGGTCGACTGTATCTTCTGTAGGCCGAAACGTCGGCACATAACAAATAAGTTACACTTATTTAGGTGTTTTGATTGACTGTACCCCCAACTATTTCTTCCTTACTTTATTTATTAAATGTAAACCATTAACATTCATATTAAATGTTCAAAGCGATTTCCTTGAGCATTCAGACAGGCTCGGCATTTCGTAAAGAATTAAGATCATTCACTGGTCTTGCATAGACTTTTTGTTTAATGTCACCCCAAACAAAAAAATCCAGTGGTGTCAGGTCTGGAGAGAGAGCAGGCCAAGCCACTGGTCCTGCACGGCCAATCCATTGATTACGATAATTAGCATTTAGCTATTGTCGTATAACTCTTCCGTAATGTGCAGGACGACCAACTAATTCAAACCACATGTTCCTTCCCAGTTGTAGTGGAATATCTTCAACTAAATAGTGATAATCATTATTAAGAAATTCCAAAAATGTGTCCGCATTTAGTCGAGATGGTAAGAATTGCAGGCCTATTAAGATATTGTTTGTGGTGACCACATAGATTATATTAGATATTATTTAATTGAGTAGTGATCCACATATACATATATTATATATGTTATTTAAATGTATAAGAAGATTATGATACAAGATGAGAGATGCTTTATTTTGGTTTAATTTGAGAGAAGTATTATATATATTTTTTATTTTGTAACCTTGAGTTATTTTTATTGAATTTCTATATATATATATATATATATATATAATTGATTTTGTTTAAAGAAATAATATGTTATCTTGTATATATATGTTGCATGAAAGGAATTTGTGATTTATGTCTGTAAAGTGTTGTAAATTTGTTTTGGGCAACTGAGTAATAAAAATAATAATGGCCAAGTTTCTTCGAAATATTATATTTAAGTATTTTATGGATATTTAATATATGATATTATTAGTATAGTTTTATGAATGATGTTTATGTAGTGGTATAGGAAAAAATTGAATTAATTACTTGATATTATGATTATATACAATGTATTGTAGAAATAATTGAAGATGTTTGCGGGCATCTTATATTGTCTAAGGACATAAATTATCAAAGTCTATATTCCAGATCGAGAACATTGTTCGAGTTATGTTGCAGAGAACACTGCAATATCGAGCAGCACCTCGTTAAACTGCATTCCTGTGATCTTCATTCCAGAGATCACGAGCAGCACCTCGTTAAACTGCATTCCTGAGATCTTCATTCCGGAGATCTTCCAGAGATCATCGATTCCAGAGATCACGATCCAGAGATCACCCAGAAATCTTCGAGCAGCATCTCGTTAAACTGCGATTCCAGATAACATCGAGACTGGACATCAGTGAACAACACTTCGCATCAAGAAGATACAAGTATTTTAAAATTATTTTGTGTGTTTGTATAAATTCCATCTTTAATATGGGGAATATTTAAAATAATTTTTATTATTGATAATGGATAAAGAAAAATTTGGGAAAAATTTTTTTTTGGGAAATTGATTGAAAATAATATGTGATTTTTTTTTTAAAAAGATAATAAACAAATTAAATGATAAGAGAGTCCTCATAAAATAAAAAAAAATAAAATAAAAAAAGAAAGAGAAAAATAAATAAAATATGAGACTCAAGTTTTTTTCCACATGTATTTAAATTGATTTTTGGCTTTGACAAAAACAAGATCAACTTATATAGATGTTTTTTTGTTTCAGTAGTAAAAAAAAATAAATACTTACTATAAAATATTAATAATTAAAAAAAAATAAATAAAAAAAAAGAGAAAGAAAAAATATAGCAATGGAATAGAGGACTGAATAATATAATTAGTGGAAGTTTTGAATGATGTTAAATTGAATTTATGAATATTTTGTATTTGGAATAAATTGAGTTATCTACGAGTATTGATTACAATTTGGTGAACGGATACTTTATAATGTTGAGAATTGAAAAATTGTGAAAATTGTTTTTTTTGGGAAATTGAATTGAATTTATGAATATTTTGAATTTGGAATAAATTGAGTTATCTACAAGTATTGATTAAAATTTGGTGAACGGATACTAAAGTATAATATATTTATTATTGAAATAAGCTTCGACTTAACTATAGAGACCTTATATTGTAAAGAAAAATGTTGATGATTGATTTTTAATTCAGTAGCTAATTCATATGCATTGGGTTGGAAATTTAACATTTCATGGAGTATCCGAGACGCGAGCGCCGCTTGGTTGTTATACCGAGCAATTAGGGCGGCCCAGGCGATAGCATAGTTTGAGCCCAGAGTATCCAAATGGCTTATGACGGCTAAGGCTTCGCCTGAAAGGCAATTCTTTAGATATGTTAGCTTAAGTCCGTCATCGATGTCCTTATTGCGGTGTATAAGCGGAATGTAAGTGGTTTTAAAATTTTGAAATTGCGTGATATCTCCGTTAAATTTCGGTAAATCAAGGGGGGGCAGCCGGACTTCCGGTACCCGGGGTGTGACACGTGCGGTCACTGAGCGGTCCAATGATTGGACTTCTAAGTCCATAGCCTCGGTCTGTGCTCGAATGAATTGAACCATAAGATCGGAAGGAACAGGTATCTCATCATTAATGGATTCGGTGATTACGGCATTATGGGTTTTTCTCATTTCGTCTATTAATTGCTTTAATTTGTCAATTCGCGTTTTAACTACTGCCTCGTCATTCGCAATCATTGCCCCTTTACATTCATCGGCGAAAATTCGAAATTGGGTAAACAATCCTAACAATATTGTTTGGGACACATTTTTAACTCTAGCTTGGCGACGATTAACCATTTTGATTTTATACAATTTACTAGAAAGCTGAAAGAAAATGAATAATTCACAAGAGATAATATTATTTGAATACTTAATTATCTATAATAGTCATGCGTTAGAATATATGATATTGCAAATTAGCAATTAGATTATGAAAATAAATGAATATACAAGAGATGATATGATTTAAATGCTTAATTATCACTAATAATTATACGTTGGAATATAATATTATAATTAATAATTAAAGTCTGCATGCATACATTAATATTTTGCTTTTGACAAGGCTGAAAAGACGCTGTGTGATTCACATAAGTTACAGTGGAGCCGGATATCCCCTCTACAAAGAAAACCTACCTATTGTTGCGCAATGTCTTTTTTAGCTATGTTAATATCTGAGATCGTAATTATTCCCGGGTTTTACGGCACCAAAATGTTAAGGCATGATTAGACTGAATAAATTTTGATAGAAGCAAATGGAAATACCACGGGAATTGAATGAAAGCTCAGATATTAACAAAGCGTTTGATTTATTAATTTAAATAACATGCGAGATTTTCTTAAATACTATTAATATACATGTAAAAGATACAAATTAATAATAGCGTCTACAAAATAACTTAAAACTAAACATGTAACTTAGCGATCTAATGAACAAATAAATCTTAGACAAAAAAAAGAAGAAAAAAATTATTAACATGAATGGGAGCGATAATTAAGAATAACAGAAATGCTCCATGCTAGCATAATGGCCAAAGATATAAACAACAAAATGAACGTTATACTGAAGAGTTCAATAAGGCGCGAAGATGTGCGAATTATTATTATCTTCGCCAGTGATAACGGCATGAAGGAGCAATGAGTATGATATCATGAATTAACTTGAACTGTCCGGTTGATACCATGTGATACGTTGATCATCCGGAGAAAATTAGTTGACAATTTGAAGCCTTATGGTAATGAAATGTGACTTACAATTTGTGTGATGTATGCTCAATTATCATCTCAGCATAGCTTCTGGCGAGTGACAATCTTGAAACCTCTGGACGTCCTCACAGAAGTAGCGGCTTGAAAGCGGATTACTTGGCGGCAGTGTGCGATGATCTGAACTGCTCCGCTCGGCTATCTGATGATAAGTGAAGGGCGCTCTGAGGGTCAATCCCCCCTCTCCTTGATTTTGGCGGTACAGTATTTCCGATTCAAGAGGCAATGATTGGTTGGTTCCATCTGGCAGGTAGTCCAGGTTCGCGACTAAACATGCATCTTTGTGTTAAAAATGTGCAAGTGGGCTCTAGATTTAAGATAATTTAAGTACAATTAATTTAGAATAATTTGCGTTTGTGGTTGATATGTATATATAAATCAAATAATAATTAGAAATCACCACATATTACCACTTACACCCCCATACATTTTATTTAATGGGCAGAATTTTGATGGTTAGTTTCCATTAATTAAGGGTCCCACATTTTACTCCGATGTGCTTGTTCCTGTATTTCGATTATTGAGATGACCTTGGGTCCCTTCAGTGACGTGGAAAGGGTGTGTGGAGTACTTGTGTCCTTTCCTGAAGATGGCACAGGCTAACTGAATGAATGGCAGACCCATTCAGAAGGTTAATCCTGTTGGCCTTATTCTTCTGGGAGATGGTGCCGGACAATAGATCTTGTGGCCATCTTCCAACCCTTCCTTTGGTAGGTGCAGGACACCACGTTCCACCCTCGTCCACCCTTGATAGTGACACACACTGACTACATGATAAAAAATTTTTAATGTTGGAATGATATATATATATATATATATATATATATATATATATATATATATATATATATATATATATATATATATATATATATGATAGGGAAGGCCCAATATGGCGGACTGTGTAGCACTACTTAATTTTGCGGTAGAACTTTTAAAACCAATAGGTGAGTTTGTGACCTTAAAGAAGGAATTGAAACAGCAGTTGTTTCAAGGATTAGCGGATATTCAGCAGGTACAGGAAAAATTAAACGAAGAAAGAAGACAGGGACATGCTGAAATACCAGTTAGGGCAACTACATCTGAGGTTAGTACAGTTCCAAGCTATTCTGAAATAGTTAACAGAAAAATCAATAAAACTAAAACTGTACACAAAATTATAATTAAAAATAAATTAGAAAATAGTTCCCCCGATAACACAAAACATATCTTTAAAGAATTAATCAACCCAAGGGAAATGAAGGTTGGAATTTCTAACATTAAAACCACACATAAAGGTTTATTAATTATAGAATCGGACAGTAAATCCGATATAGAAAAGATCCAAAATAAACTTTCGAGCTCAAATTCCAATTTGGAATCTTACGTAGCTAAAAAGAATATGCCAAAAATCATAATTAAAAATATTCCTGAGGAGGCTACTAAAGATAACCTCGCGGCCACGTTGTTGCAACAAAACGAGTGGAGCGTGGAGTTGGAAGAGGTTAGGGTGCTATTCATCACCAGACCGAGAGAAGGCTCCAAGCGGCGAAATGCGGTACTACAAGTCAGCCCGCGATTGAGGAGGTTACTTCTAGAAGGGAGAATAAAGTTATGGTATGCTATCTGCTATGGCGAAGACTTAATCAGCGTCCGACGATGTATGAAATGCAGCCGATATAACCATGGGAAGGACGTCTGCGGAGGAAAGCTAACCTGCCCCATTTGCTGTGGTGAGCACGAAATGAAAGAGTGTCCCAACAAGGAGAATAATGAACAGTATAGGTGTATAAATTGTATAAATTACAACAGCCATTGTAAACCACAATTGAGAGTTGAGGTTAACCACACTGCTTTCAGTCCGGTATGTAAATCTTATAAAAATGCTATTGATAGGATGGTCCTTAACACCGAATATTAGGTGAGATATTGTCTTTTTAATTGTTAATGATTGTTAATTCAGGAACTTATAATGATTCTGTTATAAACCTATTACAACTTAACCTAAAGCATTCATCGAGATCTACATCATCGATAATCGATTATCTCAGTTATAAACACATAGATATAGCACTATTTCAGGAACCATATGTTTATAACAAACAATCACACCAATCATATGGTAATTATACCACCTATATAGGAGGTTGCAATCCACGTACCCTTGCTCTTATCAACAATCGTATGATAGATGCTATATTACATACCGATTGCAGCGATAGGGATTGTATAGTGTTAGAATTATCAGTATATAAATTTAATTTGGTTATCGTGAATGCTTATTTAGACATAACACGGGACATAGATGATGAAATTAATAAATTACAGTTAATAATTGATAAATTTGGTCATAAAAAAATTTTAATAGCAGTCGATAGTAATTGCAGGTCTACATTATGGTTTGACAGACACACTAACAGACGAGGACGAAAATTGGAGAATTTTATAATAATAAATAATCTTAATATTGTTAACCAAAATCAGAATTTACCGACATTTGACGGACCTAGAGGACAAAGTAATATTGATTTGACTTTGACTAGTTTATCTTTAATGCAGAACATTTATAACTGGAAAATCAGGACAGAGGAGAACTTTTCGGATCACTTGACATTGACTTACACTATTAATACCTACGTACGAAGACGAATACATCACTATTCTAAATTTAGATTTAACACCGACAGAGCTAATTGGAAATATTTCGGTAATATACTTAAATTAGAAACAGAAAAAATATTTCGAGTAACAGGTGATATCGATATTGGCATGAAAGATATGTTAAACATTGACAATATCCAATTAGTTTTAGCAAAGTTCTCCTCGTGTCTGAATAAAGCATGTAAAAAATCTTTTAAAACTCGAGGTGGCAATTTTAAATCAACTAGGATACATATGCCTAAGCCCTGGTGGAATGACGAACTCACGCAATACAGGAAAGAAACTAACCGACTACGAAAGATTTACCAAAAGACTAAGGACGACAATGAATTACGTAATGCTAGGAAGAATCAATACCTTGAAATTAGAAGGCAATATGTGAGGCTCATCAGGCGGAGCAAACTGACTTCTTGGAGAGATTACTGTACTAACATTGACCCTACGAACCCTTGGAAATGGCCTTACAAGTATGCTGCTGACAAACTACGTGACAAATACACTCTAAAGACGGTTCAGAAAGAAGATGGGACATATACAACTAACATTATTGACACATATCAATATATTCTTGAAAACTTCATTAGAACTGACTTGATAAGTACAGATTCACCGTATCACACAGAAATTAGACAGTCGATTATATCTCACGGAGTAACACAAGATGATCTACCTCTTACAGATTCCGAAATAGCTGATACGATTTATAACTTAAAAACAAGGAAAACTCCAGGATTAGACGGCATAACCACCGAAATATTTCAATATACTTTTAAAATATTTCCCAACTTTCTCACTAAGTTGTACAAAGAGTGTTTCTCTAATGGAATTTTTCCAACGGAATGGAAGAAATCTGAACTTATATTGTTTCCTAAGCCAGGACGAAAAGATAATAGTATATCAGCCATACGACCGATATCACTACTTCCGACGGGAGGCAAAGTTCTCGAGAAATTAATAAATCGAAGATTGTCACATTATCTGTATACAAATGATCACATACATAAAAATCAGTTTGGTTTCACCCCCCAAACTTCTACGGTAGATGCACTAAAAAATGCAACTGATTTTATTCAATATGGCTTGAGTAGAAAACTACATGTTGTTCTAATATCTATTGATATTAAGGGAGCGTTTGACAATGCCTGGTTGCCATCAATTCTACATACCTTACAGACAATGGACTGTCCACGGAACATTTACAAATCGATTTCAGACTATTTCAAAGACAGAGAAGCTTGTATTGTAACATCTCATTGTCAACTACGAAAAACACAGACTCTAGGAACTCCGCAGGGGTCCGCACTATCTCCGTTATTGTGGAATTTAATCGTAAATGGAATATTAATGAGAGAATATCCGGAGAGCGTGGTTGTGCAGGCATTTGCGGATGACATAATTTTACTTACACAAGCTGACAATGCTGGAACACTACAAGAATTAGTAGATCGATACACGCAAAAAATTGACAGCTGGGCACACGAAAACAAACTAACTTTCAATACTATAAAATCTACATACATGATTTTCACCAGATCAAGGAATTCACCAACTTTACAGGTAAAAATTCAAGGACAGCTTCTACAACAAACAAATAAACTAAAATATTTAGGAGTAACATTTGACCCAAAATTAAGATGGAACGTACATATTGAATTACTGGAGACTAAACTACTGAGACTTACCAACAACTTAACGATAGCAGCTAGGAATACATGGGGACTAAAAACTGAAGCATTAAGGATACTGTACAAAGGAGCCATATTACCAATACTAACGTACGCTATTAACATCTGGCACACAGGACTGCAGAGAAAATACAATCTACGGAAACTTCGACGTGTACAGAGATTGATGGCAATCAAAATGGTAAAAGGTTTCAAGACACTATCTTATGAGGCAGCCTGTGTACTTGCAAAACTAATTCCCATCGACTTGATCGCTCAACAGTACACTACATTATATACCTTACTTCGGACTAACCAAGACTGTGACGGGATACTTGCCGATGACGTTGAACGACCTATTAACTATAAAAATTGGAAGCATCCTGCACATTTCCCAGAAATCAAACAACTTACAAAAGAAGATTATGCTGAAGCAGAAATTTATACAGACGGCAGCAAAGATTGTGGAAATGTGGGATGTGCAGCGGTATTTTTTGAAGACGGTGTACTGACTGATGTAAAGAAATACAGACTTGGACCTAATTGTACAAACAATCAAGCTGAACAATACGCTATATTGAAAACACTAGAATATATACAGACATTTAATTTCCGCAGGACATCTATTTGCATACTAACTGACAGCCAGAGTACGTTATACAAACTCATTAATCGCAAAATTCATGAACCGCTGATTGAAGAAACCAGACTTACGTTACTCCACTTACAAAAAGCAGGATATAACATCAACTTCAGATGGGTGAGAGGGCACTCTGGCAACGTCGGTAACGAATTAGCTGACAAGGCTGCTAAGTCAGCTGCCAAAGACGGCTCACTTTCAATACTCTACAGTAAATTGACTAAGACTTACTTGAAACACAGACAAACAGTTACAAATATGGATCAGTGGCAAAACACATGGGATACGACAACTAAAGGACAACATCTTAAACAATACATAAATGACTTACATGAATATTTTAGGAATAACAAAATAACAACTGACTTCTACCTCACACAAATGCTGACAGGGCATGGACCCACAAAATCCTACTTGTATAAATTTAAACTTACAGATAATAAGACATGCCCTTGTGACTTTGCTATCGAACAAACTTACTTACACTTAATATATGACTGCAGACTAACCGACGAACCAAGGACTACACTTATCAAACATGTGACGCAGAAGGACAGTTGGCCAATCAGTGCTAAGGACTTGTACTGGAAGTATTTTCAGCAATTCAAGGTGTTTGCTAGAGCAGTGTGGTTAATCATCACTACACAAAATCAATATTATAGGTGAACAAGAATTTTGGTTTTGTTTTCAATTACTTTGTTGTAATTTTGTGCTTTCCTAATTCTTTTTTTTTTTGTATTTGTTCAAATGGCTTAATATGTACTATGAACAATATTTTTATGTTTAAGTTTTGTTTTTTTTAATGATGCATTTTCAATTTAGCCTTTAGCTTTGTAGATAAATAATTAAAAAAAAAAAAAAAAAAAAAATGTAAACAACATGTAAGTACACTTGTGTGTAATGTACTATAAATGTACGGAACATGCAGAACAATAAACGTCCTTCTCGTAGGGGTACTGCGTGAAGGGAAAAAAATAAAATAAAAATATATATATATATATATATATATATATATATATATATATATATATATATATATATAAGTTACGATTAGACTGAATATAACGACTAAAAAATATATGGGTTTGGGCAGAGTAACGACACAGACAGAGATCAGTTAACAACTAACTTTATTTTCATTTCACATCAGTACTTATAGCTACAGTTTGTTTATAACTAAACATAAATAAAAGGTAATCCTAAGTATTAATATAACTTAAAGGCCCCTCAAATATTCACTTAACTGCCCCCCTCCAGTTCCTTCAACCGGAGGAACTATACAACTATAAATAAATAAAAATAAAAATAAAAATAAAATACACATACAAATGAAACTGAACTGAATCGTCCCGTACACTTATGACTGACAATACAAAAAAAAATTTTGACCCCCCAGATAGTACAAGAAATCCAAGAAATTATAAACAATAACATGAATGTGTAAGATTACAAGGTTATACAAATTCACAGTATCACAGACCTGTAAGAAGAGAAAAAAAAAATATATATAACAACATAATTAGGAGTAGTAAGTTTCAATATTATACATAACCTGTCACCCCTGGCCGCCGCACTCTGTCCCTGATGGCGACCGTAAGTGAGGTATCCGTAGTTCCTCAAGGTGCACCGTACGCTGTTTAAAGGGATAATCGACGGCACGAATAGTGAATAAATTGTGTTCCCTGATCGTTACTACCTTATAGGGTCCCTCGTACCTCGCGTCCGTTTTGTTCCGGGCTGTCCGTAAGCGCCGATACACCACTGTTCCCAACGCCACCGATCCCTTGCGATATACCACGTGCCTTTGATTGGCCTTTGCCACCCTCAATTGTTTTTCGCGAATCAATTTGTCGCGCACCCTATCCCAGCGAGTCTTCCGTTCTTCGCGCCTCCGGCGAATCTCTACGGTTAGTTGATTATTATTCGCTGTTAACAAGTCCCCACGATCGCGACGCTGTTGTCCGAATACAATCTCCACTGGAGTGAGCCCTGTCGCCGTATGTATGGTATTGTTATAGGCGATGATTGCTCTGGGCATAGCTTCATAAGGGTCTAAATTCCGGCCTAGTTTAAGTAACCGAAGATGCTCCCCTAATGTATTATGTAGGCGCTCCACCGCCCCTCTGCCCTTAATGTGATGGGGTGTATTCAATCGCCACGTAAGTCCCAGGAGTTTACTTTCTTCGTGGATTAACGTGTTATGAAATTCCCTCCCGCAATCCGAAATAATTTCGTCTGGCACCCCGTAGGTCGCGCACCATTGCAAAACGCTCTCCCAAACTGCCCCTGGTGTTTTGTTCGCAATAGGGTAAGCCATCGCTAGCTTACTAAACGAGTCAATCATAGTCACCCACTCCTGCCCCTCACTCGAGTATACATCGACCTGTATTAGGCGAAGGGGTTCCATCATTGTTGGCGTAATCGTTTGTTCCGCCACCGGGGGTTGGCGATCATATTTGGCCCGCTGGCATACTAAGCACTGCGCGATATACTCCTGTACGGTGTGTCCCATACCTTGCCAGAAATACAACGCTTTAAGAGCCCGTAACGTTTCTTCCACTCCTCTATGGTTCGTTTTACCCACGTGGTGATCGGCCACGATCTGTCTTTGAGCGGTCTCGGTTGGAATCGTCTCTACTTGGCGTAAACATCGAACGACCGGGTACCCCACCCCAATTCGTTCCTGCCGCCACAGTCGCTTCAATTTATCCATAATAACCCGATTACCCACGTAGATGTGCAGCGCGCGATCAGGTATGCTGAACTCCTGGAAGATTCGTTCCAGCTCGGTCTCATCTGTCGTCGCCGGCATCCGCACTACAACGCTCGACAACCCTGCATACTGGCTTGTTTGTGTTTCAATCCCGCAACTCTGCTTCGTTCGGATAATCAACTGGCGTTTCTTATTGTTAATGATCTCGTCGGATTCGGGGAGATCCGTCGGACGTTCCGTAGACGCCGCACTTTCCTCCGACAATTGCCGCACTAAAGGAATTTCCGGCCCATTTTCCGCCCAATCCCTCAGGTAACGTACGGCGAACGGTTCGGCGGGGCTCGTTTCATCCTCCAACGCATTGATCACTAGCTCCCGGGATAACCAATCAGCTACCGCGTTTTCCGCACCCTTCTTATGTAATACCTGGAAATCGTAGACCGCGAGGCGTTCCTTCCATCGGGAAATCCGCGCTGATGATTCTTTTAATGTCCCCAAGTGAACCAGTGGTTTATGATCGGTGAACAATTCGAACCGTCGCCCATAGACGTATGGCCTAAAGTGTTCGACTGCCCAGACTACCGCCAACAACTCCCGTTCGATCGCGCTATAGCGACGTTCGGCGTCATTTAACTTTCGACTCGCGAAAGCCAACGGTTTTTCCCCACCCTCCGCGTTTTGGGACAGCACGGCACCGATCGCAACTTCACTAGCGTCTGTCGTGACCCTAAACGTTTTCCTGAAATCGGGGAATGCTAACAAGGGCCCTGTTGTTAAAACCTCTTTGCAATTTTTGATGCTGGCCAACTGTTCCGATCCTAACCTGAACCTTTTCCCTTTCCTGAGAATATCTGTTAAGGGATGTGTCAAATCCGCTATACTTGGGATAAATTTCCGATAGTAATTAATCATGCCCAAAAATCGTCGGACTCCACGAACATTCGTAGGGAGCGGTGCCTCTTGGATTGCCTTTACTCTATCCGGGTCTGGCCGAACCCCTTCTTGCGAGATGATGTGTCCCAGAAATCTAATCTCCCTTAGCCCGAACTTTGACTTGTCCTCAGATAACTTGAGTCCAAACTCTCGCACTCTCTCCATGACTTGTGTGAGGTGGCGTACGTGATCTTCCTCGCTTTTACTGAAAACGATTAGGTCATCCATATAGACCTGAGAAAATTGCTCCCCTAACCCCCTCTGAAACTCATCCATCAACCGTTGGAACGTGAGAGGCACCCCCTTCAACCCAAACGGCATCCGAACGAATTCAAAATGACCTCGTTCCCACGAGAAAGCGGTCTTGGGAATGTCTTCCTCAGCCATCCTAACCTGGTGGTATCCACTCTTCAAATCTAACGTGCTAAAGATCGTGGCACCCGATAGGCGGTCTAATATATCATCGACCCGCGGAAGGGGATAGCGTTCGTCCTTCGTTGCCTCGTTCAATTTCCGAAAATCAACAACGACCCGGTATTGTTTTGTAGCCCCGCCTTTCTTCTCAACCACCCACAAGGGACTATTAAAAGGTGAGTTGCTGTGCCGAATAATCCCTTGGTGGAGAAGCTCCCTCAATTGCTCGCGTATTATGTCCCGCAGGGCCTGGGGGTACCGCCTATCCTTGACATACACCGGGGTTTCCCGTTTCAGAGCTATCCTGTGTTCGGTTTTTCCCGTCGTCGGCAAGAACTCCCCTTCTCTATAGAACAGGTCGGAATTCCTCTGGAGCACCCGCTCTATCCCATGTGTATAATACTCCGCGGCACCAATCTCCATAGTTGGTCTTTTAACCGAAAGTGGTTTGTATTTACAATTCCCTATTTCGTATTGCCACGTCCCTCGATTCACGACCATTCTTAACCCCGCCTCTCGTAATACGTCGCACCCTACAATGAGATCGTATCCCGACATCAGTTTCTCGACCACATGTACCTTAACTTCCGTTCTCTTCCCTGCTAACTCGTTCAGATCGACCACTATTTCCCCCAAAGTCTTACACGATCCGCTCACCGTGGTTATCGTGCAACTACATCGTTTAATTCTTCCCCAAATACCCATTTTAACCGCCCCTTGTTGACTGATCAGTGAATGGGTACTCCCAGTATCCAACAGAAATTTTACTCCCGACGACTCTAACTTCGCCACGGGCAACCTTGTCCATCTTCCACTCGCAACGCTATTATTACTCACAATCTCCTCGCGTTGGTTGCCCCACCCATCACCGCACCCTCATTCCGTTCGCGTTTGTTTTGGTCGCCCTTCCACCCCAGAGGACCCTCCCTTCCACGAATTTGCCCCTCTTACCTCGTGCTTTCTCCCGGACAGAGTGCTGCGCTCAGACGTGACGCTGCCTTCCTCTGAAGACTCCCCGCTGGTATCTCGTCCTCCGGTCCTCCTGTAGTTCCGCCGATCTCTCCATTCCTGATTATTGACCTCCATCGGTTCCGGCCGGAATTCTCCCTGTCGTGGTCTCGAACTACGTCTTGGGCATTCTCGTGCCACGTGGCCCTTCCTGCCACATTCATAGCACCGTGTCAGACTGCACTGTGCTGCCACATGGCCGGTTTTGTTGCACTCGTAACACCGACGCTCCGGACGCTTCCTCCTCTCTTCTGCACCCCTACTTGGTCGGTTCTCAGGGGGTCGGTTGCTGCGCCTGGGCGGACTCCTATGTCTTCTCGTAGCTCTCACTTCCGTCCACTCGCCCTCGCATTTCTCTTGCCGTGCCTTGTTTCTGTCGTGTGCATCCACCAACTCGTGTGCACACTCGACAAAATCCCTCTCTCGTGATAAAGAGCCCGGCTGATCCATATAGTGGTTCAATTGGACCTTCAGGAGACCCCGCACAAACTCTAAACGGCGTCCACCTTCCTCTTGTCCAAAAGTTTCCACCATTTTCTCTACTACTCTATTGTAGAGAACTAATAACTTTTCTGCGTAGTCGCCTTCCGACTGACCCTGACTTCGTCTCGTTTTTATCAAATAAAACACGTCTTCCTCTGGTGTCCAGCGCCCTCCGCCGTACAGTTTCTTCAACCTCTGCTTCAATGTATCCCACGGGATCGTCGTATCGCCTTGTATGGCATTTAAGACGCGTCTCGAGATGCGACCGACCAAAGCCGCTTCCAACATCTTCTCGTCTGACTCAAATATGGTCCCGTTTGCCTTACGTGACACAATAAGTTCCATGATCTGGTCGGCGCCTTTTATAAAATGATCCAAGTCGCCGACAGTACCTGTAAATGGCTCAAGTTGTCCTATAACTTCATGTATGAAACTAGAATTTTGAGTCCGCACTTTCACTAACTCAATCTGTGCCGCCTTTTTTGCCTCCGTAAGCTGAGTCATTAGCTGTGCGTGTTCTTCCGCCGCCTTAGCTAGCTGAAATTCATACTTCGCACGTTCCTGAAGTAACTCTTCGGTCATTGTGCGAGTAACGTACTTCTCCGCTTAGTCTAATTAATTAATTAATTAATTAAAAAAAAAAAAGAAAACTTTTTTTTTTAAAACGCGTGCACGCACAAACGTCCCGGGTTTCGGCACCAGTTACGATTAGACTGAATATAACGACTAAAAAATATATGGGTTTGGGCAGAGTAACGACACAGACAGAGATCAGTTAACAACTAACTTTATTTTCATTTCACATCAGTACTTATAGCTACAGTTTGTTTATAACTAAACATAAATAAAAGGTAATCCTAAGTATTAATATAACTTAAAGGCCCCTCAAATATTCACTTAACTTATATATATATATATATATATATATATATATATATATATATATTGTATTTTAGTTCTTGAGTTTCAGTCTTTCTTTCAACTTGGTGACAAAAGACCACTGACTTTTCGTTCACCTCCCGCTCATCTCAAGGCTTGTAATAGAATAATTGAATAATTGTATTATATAATAAGTGATTGCATGTCATATTATTTTATGTATATATATTTTATATACACATTATATTTGAGAATATAATTTATTTTGGGGTTTCCATTGTGGACTTCGTTTGTAATTGACCTTATTTTCTCCTCCTTAAGGTCCACGGACATATTAAATAAATATTATATCAATTAGGGGAAAGGGTCATTACATGTTTATTATCCCGAGATTATTATATTAGAGATTTGTATTCAAGAAAGACTGAAACTCAAGAACTAAAATACAATATAATTTCCATAACAGTCAAGATAAGTAGAAACCAATATATATATATATATATATATATATATATATATATATATATATATATATATATATTTGGTGTGTGTGTCTAGCATAGATATAGAATTTATAGAATATAGAATAAACAATTTGCACATCAAATTTTGGTTGCTGCCCATTTTATCTTCTTCTTCGTCGCATATGTTCTATCAAAAAATTGAAATCATCAATTTTTTTTTATTAAGAGAGGGGGTAATGTGGTGACCACATAGATAATATTAGATATTATTTAATTGAGTAGTGATCCACATATACATATATTATATATATTATTTAAATGTATAATGATTGATGATATTAAATGTATAATTAGTTATATAATATGATTTGATTTGATGTATCCGTATTGATAAGGATAATTGTATTGATTGATTTGTATGTATATTTAATGTAATAAAGTATGGAGTTTAATACGCGTCTCTGTAAGAGATAGAATCAGAAAGTATTGTTAGATTGTATATTTTCACCGACTCACCTATGTACCCTGGCGGGATGAGATTTGTATTAAAATATATGAGTGTGTCTTCGTTTCTATTGGCTGAGAAAAGAGAGGGGGAGGTGAAATATGAGAGGGTGGGGGTAGCGATGAGTGCTTCTACATCTGAATTCTAATTGACTTCCATCTGACGACTCACCACTGACTTTTCGTTCACCTCCCGCTCATCTCAAGGCTTGTAATAGAATAATTGAATAATTGTATTATATAATAAGTGATTGCATGTCATATTATTTTATGTATATATATATATTTACACATTATATTTGAGAATATAATTTATTTTGGGGTTTCCATTGTGGACTTCGTTTGTAATTGACCTTATTTTCTCCTCCTTAAGGTCCACGGACATATTAAATAAATATTATATCAATTAGGGGAAAGGGTCATTACATGTTTATTATCCCGAACCACACATTGCACTGAAACTCGTGCTGAAAATGATGCTGACGAATTGCATGGGGATTTTCATGCAAACAGAGATGATTATTTTTCTGATTGAAGATACATCTTCTTGTGAAGCTAGCTTCATCTGTCCATAAAATTTCTCCTGAAAAGTGTGGATTGTGATCAGCTTGATTTAAATACCAATCTGAAAAATTTCTTTTTTGCCGTAAATCTTGCGGTAATACATTTTGGACCCGTTGATAATGATATGGGTGATCTGCAAAGACAGTTCTCCATACTGTAGTTGGCGTAACATTTAATTCTGCTCCAGCTCTTCGTACACTGGCAGTTGGATTATCCTCAAAATATTGTAATACGGTCGCACTCCTTTCTTCATTTCGTAAAGGTGCTAAAATAACATTGGCATGTGGTACGACAGCAAATGTACCAGTTTCTCTAAGACGTTGAAAGGTTGTAGAGTTAAAGGTAGACTTACTAGGTAATCTTCTAATTGGAAGTCGCATGGAATATTCACGACGGGCAGCATTCGCATTGCATCACCATTGCATAAACCGTACACAAACACCATATCGGCATATTCAGCATTAGTATAAATGGAAAGCATAATGAGTACTCTGCGAAAGCCTCAAACAAAGTGATAAATGTTATTGATAGTTCTATTCTTATTCTTATTTGTTATTGATGTTCTATTCCAAACAGTATTAATCCTAAATTCCATGGTTTATGTACAGTTAGGGAGACAAGGTCATATTAGTATTCTATCTAAATTTATCTCCTAAACAAAGCGTTTGCAAACATACCTTGGTACGAAATATTTTTTTCTTGTTTTAAGGTCCTTAGTTCATATTTTCAGTTTGGTCACTGCTGCTGTTGAAGAAAGTATATCCGAGCCTGTCTGATTGCTCAAGGAAATCACTTGGAACATTTAATATGAATGTTAATGGTTTAAATTTAATAAATAAAGTAGTAGACATACCTTCATAGGAAATTTTTTTCTTGTTTTGAGGTCCCTAGTTCAAATTTTCAGTTTGGCCATTTAACCCTGAAACACCCTCTATATACGCATATCGCATAGGCGTAGGGTGGGTGAATGGGAGATCGTAAGAGCTATTTTTCTGAAGTTGTGAGTAGCTAGATCAATCCACCTCCGATCCTGATACAAAAGCGTACAATTTTATAATTAAATGCTATTCGTATTAGAATAGAAGGTGTTTGAAGAAGCTAATATTTCTAGAGTCGTGAGCTCCTATGTACATTTCGATATATAAACGCTTTTTGTATAAGGAGAGTAGGAGATGGAATAAGCTAACATTTCTGGAGGGGTGAGCACATGTATGAATATTCCTTCAATCTCCAATAAATGAGGAAATTGAAACACTTTTCGTACTAGGGGAAGTTGAAGTTTACATTTCTTACGTTTTGAGCTCCTCTTTGGTGCAATCCTAATAAAACAAGTGTGAGAATTTCAAAATATAACCTCTTTTCTTACTAGTGGAGATGGCAAGAGCTAATATTTCTTTATTGTATATTTATTTCATTATTGTTGGTAGGTTGAAAGTTTTCATAAGCATATTTTGGAATGAGTATTAAAAATTGAAAAATTCTTTCAAAATTATAAATTATAACCTTAAACTCTCCTTTAGTTTTTTCTTGTGTTGAAAAGTATATAATTGATCAAAAAAAAAAAAAATTGTAAGAAAACAAGGTTAAAAAATTCATACATTTAAACGCTGTGAATAAATTACAATGCTTATAATTACAATATTTATAATAATATTATAAATAAAAAAATCTTATATAATAAGCTCCAATATAATAATATAATAAGCTCCAAGTGAGAGGGTGCTTAATGAGGGGTTGGGGAAATCGAGACTGGGTTGGGAGCAATATTGGACAACACTTCACTTGACAATTCGTAACATAAATAAACCAAATAGAGACTGATTTATAAACACATATATATTTATTTCATGCATTAACACTCTTATAAGATGATGTTCAATTTACAGTTTTATAGAAAAATTAACAGCCAATAATTAATACATTCAAATAATTAGTAAAAATATATTCAATATCTACAAATTACTTTATTCTATCTAGTGTAATATTATTATATATAAATATATTGCATATGAAAATCAATAATTACGTTGAAAAAAAAACTCCTTAATAAAAACCACAACAAATAGAATATAAACAACAGATGGAATAATTCAACTAGATCAAAGAAATAAAACAGTCCAGTACCTTGATTTACCAACAAAAAAATATTTTAAAATGGTTTTCTTTAAATTAAAAAAAATCGCAACCAACCACAATTAAGATGTTCCAGTTTTTTAAAGAAGAAACATAATATTAAAATTTTACAAAAATGAAAACATCCTAAGAAATTAAAATAGAAAATTCCTTAATTCTAGATTTTATATCTTTGTGAAATGATTTTTTCAGTTAACATGATATTGGAAATACTCAATTTATAAAAAAAAATTTACTTTCAAAGTATAGTTGTGCTCTTATATATCAAGCTGCAATACAGGACTATCTTTAAGTAAATTACGAATACAATTTCAGAAACTTAACATTATGAAAATTATAATATACATATTTTTTTTATTTAATAAAGTTTTTATAAATCAAATAATGGATTTCATAGTTTTAAAATTAAATGCATAAGATGAATTTTTACCACGCAAATTTCAAAATTATATATAATGTTATAATGTATGTTGAGACAAAGCTCGTAAGTTCGGTTCTAAATTTCTTAAAAGAAAGTGTAGGTTTCGTCTGGATTAGGTGTAATGTGCTATTTTAAGATTTTACCAATTTATCTCGTAGGGCATTAATTTATTTACAAAAAGAACGCCAAATGGCGTGAACAATGTAATACATTTGGATGTAAAAATTAAACCGAATGATTTGTTTTTTGTAGTCAAATTCTATGGTAGAGTGAGAATCCAAGTTCAAGTATCAAAAAGTGCGATTATCGCATTTTTGGATTTAACATGGTTTATTTTTGGCTCACTTTTTAAGGTAAAAAAAACGCCATAAAAATACACTAGATTAAACATTTTAGTTTTTATGAAAATATTTTAACTTTAAAATATAATTCCACAAAATAATTAAATTTTAATTTGTACCTCTTGGCTTCTCAATACCTTATTTTTAAATCATAAACATGAATATAAAAATAAATATGTAAGAGAATGAACAGCAAGTGCATCGATTGGTTAATGGGAAGACTCCATGGGACGACAAAGATGGGGAGGGACAGAGAAAAATGCATGTCCTGGAGAAGAACAACTCGAAGTAGAACGGAACTTGGAGGAAGTAAAAGAAGAAAAAAATACTTACCTATGAGATAGGCAGGATTCCAAACCACCCATGAGGTTCTGCCTGTGGTTTCGTTACCCATTTTTTATAGTGGATGGTTCGCTTCACTGAATCCAGTAGCAGGAATGAATGTCTGCTAATGCAATCAGTGTAGCCCTATGAAACCACTGGGTTCGTAGCTTCTGGAAGGCTATGGGGAATACAGTACGCGAGTATATCGAATGATGTTCGGTGTTTCAAAGGGCTACATACCATAGATAGCTACCGTTGGCGGGACAAGCAGTCTCTCCCACAGCAAGGAAGGCTGACATGGCTGTACAGGAGCCGTGGTGTCAGCGAAATGTGATGAATGAGGCCTTTGGTCCCACATTCGTTGGAGCCAGGAGCCTGTGTTGGATCGATGTGACATGCCACGGCCACCATGGCGAGCCGCATAGCGGACTGGACCCTACGGTCAGACACGATTTCCGACCACCGGGTCATTGCCTTCAGTGTGATAGAGGAGGAAGCCGAAGTCTTGCCCTTGGAGAAGGGCTTCGTGAACCGAACGCGAACTGGGGAGCATTCTCCAGTGAACTTAAGGGGATACTGGTCGATAGAGAATAGGAAGAGATGGCGCCGATAGAATAAAAGTCAGCGATAGACCGCAGAGTGGAGGAGCTGATGGGCGCCATCACAGAAGCGGCCAATATAACCTCTCGTCGCAGAGCGAGAGCGCATCCGGTCCCATGGTGGACGCCTGCCCTGAAGCTCCTCAAGAGGGCTACAGGGCTAAGCGCAGGTACCAGGAGTTCAGGGATAAGGAGAGGAGACCTGCACTCCGAGAGGAATCGAAACGGAAGTACAGAGCATAACGAAACGGCGTGTGTTACCAGAAGAAGAGATCCTGGTACGAATTCATCGTCGAGGAATCGGAGAAGAATCCCTGGGGTATCCCGTACAGGGTGGCACTGGGCAAGGTGAAGCCGCTAACCATGATGACGGCTAAGTACTGGAGAGCCTCATCGTTACCAGCTTAAGGCCGGTCCTCATTGCAGCGAGTCATCCACAGCAGATCGGCTCGATCCGTGGCAAGGGAACCATTGATGGATTGCTGAGAGCGTGCAGGGACGTGGAGGAGAGGCCGGAGAAGTACCTCATGCTTGTACTGTTTGACATATCCTCCGCATTCGACATCGTATGGTGGCTATGCGTACTCCAGTGGTTGCAGAAGTTCGACACCCCAGTAACTTGTACTCCCTCGTGAGTAGCTACCTCAGTGACAGGAGTCTCAGGATTAGAGGTAGCTCATACGAATTAGAGAGATGATTAGAGAGAGGAAGCCCACAAGGGTCGGTCCTTGGACCGGCCCTGTGGAAGCTAGTTTCCGGCTAATTGCTGGGGGAGCTAGAAGAGAAATTATTTGCCACGGCCTACGTCGACGACCTGGCAGTCATCGTGGCCGAGAAGAGGAGAGCCAGATTGAGGACACAAGCGGAGAGATGCACCAGTCTCGTAGCGGAATGGTGCGTGAGGAGGATGTTAAGTATGCCCGCAGCCAAGACCCAGGCCATTCTCCTGAGAGGCTCCACTGACAGGGCTCATCCTATCATACTGGAGATTCAGGGAGAGAGAGAAAGGCTGGGTGAGGAGGTGACGTACCTGGGCGCAAAGTTCGGGAGAGGCTTCGACGCCACTTCTAACCTGGAGTATCTGAAGGATAGGGTGACCCTGATTAGGAAGAATAGGGGGTGCATTCGGGGGACTCAGGTGCCCAGCAACTGTGACCATTTACAAAAGCGTGGTCTTGGGTATGCTGAGGTATGCATCCCGGGCGTGCTTAGAAACTGGCTCTGCTGAGTGTCTCGAAGGTCTCATGGACGGTGTCCATGAGGCGGTGCAGATGTTGACGGGAGCGATACCCCTGGACCTCTTCCTGAATGAGGACTCCTTGAATTATCAAATGAAGAGGCAGGAACTAGCGGCGCTCCAAGAAAGACTCCGAGAGAGAATCGGAGAGACCCCGAAGAGATGCAAGAAGATGGTGAGGGAGGACTACTCCATCGACGAGTGGAACGGACGGTGGGTGGGAAGCCAAAAGAGGTCCACGTTGAGGAAGTTCTTCCCCATCGTCCAGTCGTGATTAGTAGCGACGTGGGTCCTCCCGTATTGCTGGGTCTCGCAGATCCTAACAGGACACGGGGATCTTCGCCCTCGACGAAGAAGACCTCCCCGTCTGATGAAGAAGGATAATTATTCCTTCTTCAAGGAATTTGTCTACGGGTGGAAGGAAGTGGTCGGTCCGGTATCCAACCTCTGCATCTCTCTCCTACGGTGGCTCCTCATCTGGTGGCTGACCGGTTGGCCGGATCCTGCTAAAGGTGAAATGTGCCGGACCGACCACTTCCTCCCACCCGTAGACAAATTCCTTGAAGAAGGGATATTATCCTCATCCATCAGACGGTTCCTTCCATCGCGGTGCAGCAGAAAACCACGTGCTCCGCCGTCTCAAGGACTTCACAGGCGGGGCACCAGGGATCGAATTCTCTTGTAAGCTCTCTGAGCTTTACCCGTAACCCGCCGTGTCCTGTTAGGATCTGCGAGACCCAGCAGTACGGGAGAACCCACGTCGCCACTAATCTCCACTGGACGATGGGGAAGAAATTCCTCAACTTATCGGTATATTAAGAAAACGTTTGTGGTTTATAAGATTAGTTTTAGGATATTGTAAATGTCTTTGCAAATCGGTATATTAAGAAAAAGGAATGAGGTTTATAAGGTTAGTTTTTATGTTTTTTCAATTCGGTATATTAAGAGAACGGTATGTTATTGGTAATATTAGTTTTCGGTATAGTTATATCTCTTTGCAAAACGGTATATTAAGAAAACGGTGTGTGATATATAAGATTAGTTTTCGTTATTGGTATATGTCTTTGCGAATCAATATATTAAAAAAACGGTTTGTGGTTTATAAGATTACTTTTCGGTAATTCTAAATGTCTTTGGAAATCGGTATATTAAGAAAACGGAATGAGCTTTATAAGGTTAGTTATTATGTTTTTTCAATTCGGTATATTAAGAGAACGGTATGTGATTGGTAATATTAGTTTTCGGTATAGTTATATCTCTTTGCAAAACGGTATATTAAGAAAACGGTTTGTGGTTTATAAGAATAGTTTTCGGTAATTCTAAATGTCTTTGTTTATCAGTATATTAAGAAAACGGAATGAAATTTATAAGGTTAGTTTATATGTTATTTCAATTTGGTATATAAAGAAAACGGTTTGTGATATATAAGATTAGTTTTAGTTATTGGTATATGTCTTTGCAAAACGTTATATTAAGAAAACGGTTTGTGGTTTATAAGATTAGTTATCGGTAATTCTAAATGTCTTTGTTAATCGGTATATTAAGAAAACGGATTGTAGTTTATAAGATTAGTTTTTGGTAATTCTAAAGTTCTTTGCAAATCGGTATAATAAGAAAACGGAATGAGATTTATAAGGTTAGTTTTTATGTTTTTTAAATTCGGTATATTAAGAAAAAGGTATGTGATTGGTAATATCAGTTTTCGGTATAGTTATATCTCTTTGAAAAACGGTATTTTAAGAAAACGGTTTGTGATATATAAGATTAGTTTTCGGTAATTCTAAATGTCTTTGCAAATCAGTATATTAAGAAAACGGAATGATATTTATAAGGTTAGTTTTTATGTTTTTTCCATTTGATATATTAAGAAAACGGTTTGTGGTTTATAAGATTAGTTTTCGTTAAAACTAAATTTCTTTGCAAATCGGTATATTAAGAAATCGGTTGGTGGTTTATAAGATTAGTTTTCGGTAATTCTAAATGTCTTTGGAAATCGGTATATTAAGACAACGGAATGAGATTTATAAGGCTAGATTTTATTTTTTTCCAATTCGGTATATTATGAAAACGGTAAGTGATTGGAAATATTAGTTTTCGGTATAGTTATATCTCTTTGCAAAACGATATATAAAGAAAACGGTTTGTGATATATAAGATTATTTTTCGTTATTGGTATATGTCTTTGCAAAACGTTATATTAAGAAAACGGTTTGTGGTTTATAGGATTAGTTTTTATGTTTTTTCCATTCGATATATTAAGAAAACGGTTTGTGGTTTATAAGATTAGTTTTCGTTAAAACTAAATTTCTTTGCAAATCGGTATATTAAGAAATCGGTTGGTGGTTTATAAGATTAGTTTTCGGTAATTCTAAATGTCTTTGGAAATCGGTATATTAAGACAACGGAATGAGATTTATAAGGCTAGATTTTATTTTTTTCCAATTCGGTATATTATGAAAACGGTAAGTGATTGGAAATATTAGTTTTCGGTATAGTTATATCTCTTTGCAAAACGATATATAAAGAAAACGGTTTGTGATATATAAGATTATTTTTCGTTATTGGTATATGTCTTTGCAAAACGTTATATTAAAAAAACGGTTTGTGGTTTATAAGATTAGTTTTTGGCAATTCTAAATGTCTTTGTTTATCGGTATATTAACAAAACGGAATGAGATTTATAAGGTTAGTTTTTATGTTTTTTCAATTCGGTATATTAAGAAAAAGGAATCTGATTGGTAATATTAGTTTTCGGTATAGATATATCTCTTTGCAAAACGGTATATTAAGAAAACGGTTTGTGGTTTATAAGATTAGTTTTCGGTAAAACTAAATTTCTTTGCAAATAGGTATATTAAGAAATCGGTTGGTGGTTTATAAGATTAGCTTTCGGTAATTCTAAATGTCTTTGGAAATTGGTATAAAAAGACAACGGAATGAGATTTATAAGGCTAGATTTTATTTTTTTCCAATTCGGTATATTATGAAAACTGTAAGTGATTGGTAATATTATTTTTCGGTATAGTTATATCTCTTTGCAAAACGATATATAAAGAAAACGGTTTGTGATATATAAGATTAGTTTTCGTTATATGTCTTTGTTTATCGGTATATTAAGAAAACGGTTTGTGGTTTATAAGATTAGTTTTTATGTTTTTTCCATTCGGTATATTAAGAAAAAGGTATCTGATTGGTAATATTAGTTTTCGGTATATCTCTTTGAAAAACGGTATATTAGGAAAACGGTTTGTGATATATAAGATTAGTTTTCGTTATAGGTATATGTCTAGGCAAATCGGTATATTAAGAAAACGGTTTGTGGTTTATAAGATTAGTTTTTGGTAATTTTAAATGTCTTTGCAAATCGGTATATTAAGAGAACGGAATGAGCTTTATAAGGTTAGTTTTTATTTTTTTTTAATTCGGTATATTAAGAGAACGGTTTGTGATATATAAGATTAGTTTTCGTTATTGGTATATGTCTTTGCAAAACGGTATATTAAGAAAACGGTTTGTGATATATAAGATTAGTTTTCGTTATTGCTTTATGTCTTTGCGAATCGGTATATTAAGAAAACGGTTTGTGATATATAAGATTAGTTTTCGTTATGGGTTAATGTATTTGCGAATCGGGATATTAAGAAAACGGTTTGTGGTTTTTAAGATTAGTTTTCTGTAATTCTAAATGTCTTTGCAAATCGGTATATTAAAAAAAACGGAATTAGATTTATAAGGTTAGTTTTCATTATTGGTAATTATCTTTGCGAATCGATATATTAAGAAAACGGAATGAGATTTATCAGGTTAGTTTTTATGATTTTCAATTCGGTATATTAGGATAACGGTTTGTGAAATATAAGATTAGTTTGATGTTATTCTAAATGTCTTTGCAAATCGGTATAGTAAGAAAACGGAATGAGATTTATAAGGTTAGTTTTTATGTTTTTCAATTCGGTATATTAGGAAAACGGTTTTTGATATGTATAATTAGTTTTCGGTAATTCTAAATGTCTTTGGAAAGCGGTATATTAAGAAAACGGAATCAGCTTTATAAGGTTAGTTTTTATGTTTTTTCAATTTGATATATAAAGTGAACGGTTTGTGATATGTAAGATTAGTTTTCGTTATTGGTATACGTCTTTGCAAATCGGTATATTAAGAAAACGGAATGAGATTTATAAGGTTAGTTTTCGTTTATGGTATATGTCTTTGCGAATTGATATATTAGGAAAACGGTTTGTGGTTTATAAGATTACTTTTCGGTAATTCTAAATGTCTTTGCATATCAGTATATTAAGAAAACGGAATGAGATTTATAAGGTTAGTTTTTATGATTTTCAATTCGGTATATTAGGAAAACGGTTTGTGATAAATAAGATTAGTTTTCGTTATTGGTTTATGTCTTTGCGAATCGGTATATTAAGAAAACGGATTGAGATTTATAAGGTTAGTTTTTATGTTTTTCAATTCGGCATATTAGGAAAACGGTTTGTGATATATAAGATTAGTTTTCGTTATGGGTTATTTTCTTTGCGAATCAGGATATTAAGAAAACGGTTTGTGGTTTTTAAGATTAGTTTTCTGTAATTCTAAATGTCTTTGCGTATTGGTATATTAAGAAAATGGTTTGTGGTCTATAAGATTAGTTTTCGGTAATTCTAAAGTACTTTGCAAATAAGTAGATTAAGAAAACGGAATGAGATTTATAAGGTTAGTTTTTTGTTTTTTTCAATGCGGTATATTAAGGAAACGGTATGTGATATATAAGATTAGTTTTCGTTATTGGTATATTTCTTTGCGAATCAGTATATTAAGAAAACGGTTTGTGGTTTATAAGATTAGTTTTTGGTAATTTTAAATGTCTTTGCAAATCGGTATATTAAGAGAACGGAATGAGATTTATAAGGTTAGTTTTTATGTTTTTCAATTCGGCATATTAGGAAAACGGTTTGTGATATATAAGATTAGTTTTCGTTATGGGTTATTGTCTTTGCGAATCGGGATATTAAGAAAACGGTTTGTGGTTTTTAAGATTAGTTTTCTGTAATTCTAAATGTCTTTGCGTATTGGTATATTAAGAAAATGGTTGGTGGTTTATAAGATTAGTTTTCGGTAATTCTAAAGTACTTTGCAAATAAGTAGATTAAGAAAACGGTATGAGATTTATAAGGTTAGTTTTCATGTTTTTTCATTGCGGTATATTAAGAAAACGGTATGTGATTGGTAATATTAGTTTTCGGTATAGTTATATCTCATTGCAAAACGGTATATTAAGAAAACGGTTTGTGATATATAAGATTAGTTTTCGTTATTGGTATATGTCTTTGCAAATCGGTATATTAAGAAAACGGTGTGTGGTTTATAAGATTAGTTTTTGGTAATTCTAAATGTCTTTGTTTATCGGTATATTAAGAAAACGGAATGAGATTCATAAGGTTAGTTTTCATGTTTTTTCATTGCGGTATATTAAGAAAAAGGTATGTGATTGGTAATATTAGTTTTCGGTATAGTTATATCTCTTTGAAAAACGGTATATTAAGAAAACGGTTTGTGGTTTATAAGATTAGTTTTCGGTTATTCTAAATGTCTTTGCAAATCGGTATAGTAAGAAAATAGAATGAGATTTATAAGGTTAGTTTTTATGTTTTTCATTTCGGCATATTAGGAAAACGGTTTGTGATATATAAGATTAGTTTTCGTTATCGTTTAATTTCTTTGCGAATCGGGATATTAAGAAAACGGTTTGTGGTTTTTAAGATTAGTTTTCGGTAATTCTAAATGTCTTTGCGTATTGGTATATTAAGAAAATGGTTAGTGGTTTATAAGATTAGTTTTCGGTAATTCTAAAGTACTTTGCAAATAAGTAGATTAAAAAAACGGAATGAGATTTATAAGGTTAGTTTTTATGTTTTTTTCAATGCGGTATATTAAGAAAGCGGTATGTGATATATAAGATTAGTTTTCGTTATTGGTATATTTCTTTGCGAATCAGTATATTAAGAAAACGGTTTGTGGTTTATAAGATTAGTTTTCGTTATTGGTATATTTCTTTGCGAATTAGTATATTAAGAAAACGGTTTGTGGTTTATAAGATTAGTTTTTGGTAATTTTAAATGTCTATGCAAATCGGTATATTAAGAGAACGGAATGAGCTTTATAAGGTTAGTTTTTATTTTTTTTCAATTCGGTATATTAAGAGAACGGTTTGTGATATATAAGATTAGTTTTCGTTATTTGTAAATGTCTTTGCAAAACGGTATATTAAGAAAACGGTTTGTGATTTATAAGATTAGTTTTCGTTATAGGTATATGTCTTTGCGAATCGAAATATTAAGAAAACGGAATGAGATTTATCAGGTTAGTTTTTATGATTTTCAATTCGGTATATTAGGAAAACGGTTTGTGAAATATAAGATTAGTTTTCGGTTATTCTAAATGTCTTTGCATATCGGTATAGTAAGAAAACAGAATGAGATTTATAAGGTTAGTTTTTATGTTTTTCAATTCGGTATATTAGGAAAACGGTTTGTGAAAAATAAGATTAGTTTTCGTTATAGGTATATGTCTAGGCAAGTCGGTATATTGAGAAACGATTTGTAGTTTATAAGATTAGTTTTCGGTAATTCTGAAGTTCTTTGCAAATCGGTATTTTAAGAAAACGGTTTGTGGTTTATAAGATTAGTTTTCGGTCATTCTAAATGGCTTTGCAAATCGGTATATTAAGAAAACGGAATGAGATTTATGAGGTTAGTTTTTATGTTTTTTCAATTCGGTATATAAAGAAAACGGTATGTGATTGGTAATATTAGTTTTCGGAATTGTTATATCTCTTTGAAAAACGGTATATTAGGAAAACGGTTTGTGATATATAAGATTAGTTTTCGTTATTGGTTTATGTCTTTGCGAATCGGTGTATTAAGAAAACGGTTTGTGGTTTATAACATTAGTTTTCGGTAATTCTAAATGTCTTTGCATATCGGTATAGTTAGGAAACGGAATGAGATTTATAAGGTTAGTTTTTATGTTTTTCAATTCGGTATATTAGGAATACGGTTTGTGATATATATTAGATTAGTTTTCGTTATTGGTTTATGTCTTTGCGAATCGGTGTATTAAGAAAACGGTTTGTGGTTTTTAACATTAGTTTTCGGTAATTCTAAATGTCTTTGCATATCGGTATAGTAAGAAAACGGAATGAGATTTATAAGGTTAGTTTTTATGTTTTTCAATTCGGTATATTAGGAAAACGGTTTGTGATATATAAGATTAGTTTTCTTTATTGGTTTATGTCTTTGCGAATCGGTATATTAAGAAAACGGTTTGTGGTTTATAAGATTAGTTTTCGGTAATTCTAAATGTCTTTGTTAATCGTTATATTATGAAAACGGAATTAGATTTATAAGGTTAGTTTTTATGTTTTTTCAATTCGGTATATTAGGAAAACGGTTTGTGATATATAAGATTAGTTTTCTTTATTGGTTTATGTCTTTGAAAAACGGTATATTAAGAAAACGGTTTGTGATTTATAGGATAAGTTTTCGGTAATTCTAAATGTCTTTGCAAATCAGTATATTAAGAAAACGGTTTGTGGTTTATAAGATTAGTTTTTGGTCATTCTAAATGGCTTTGCAAATCGGTATATTAAGAAAACAGAATGAGATATATAAGGTAATTTTCGTTATTGGTATATGTCTTTGCGAATCGATATATTAAGAAAACGGAATGAGATTTATCAGGTTAGTTTTTATGATTTTCAATTCGGTATATTAGGAAAACGGTTTGTGATATATAAGATTAGTTTTCGTTATTGGTTTATGTCTTTGCGAATCGGTATATTAATCAAACGGTTTGTGATATATAAGATTAGTTTTCGGTTATTCTAAATGTCTTTGCAAATCGGTATAATAATAAAACGGTTTGTGCTTTATAAGATTAGTTTTTGGTAATTCTAAATGTCTTTGTTTATCGGTATATTAAGAAAACGGAATGAGATTTATAAGGTTAGTTTTTATGTTTTTTCAATTCGGTATATTAAGAAAAAGGTATCTGATTGGTAATATTAGTTTTCGGTATAGTTATATCTCTTTGAAAAACGGTATATTAAGAAAACGGTTTGTGATATATAGGTTTAGTTTTCGGTAATTCTAAATGCCTTTGCAAATCAGTATATTAAGAAAACGATTTGTGGTTTATAAGATTACTTTTCGGTAATGCTAAATGTCTTTGGAAAGCGGTATAAAAAGAAAACGGAATAAGCTTTATAAGGTTAGTTTTTATGTTTTTTCAATTTGATATATAAAGTGAACGGTTTGTGATATATAAGTTTAGTTTTCGTTATTTGTATATGTCTTTGCGAATTGATATGTTAAGAAAACGATTTGTTGTTTATAAGATTACTTTTCGGTAATTCTAAATGTCTTTGGATATCAGTATATTAAGAAAACGGAATGAGATTTATAAGGTTAGTTTTTATGATTTTCAATTCGGTATATTAGGAAAACGGTTTGTGATAAATAAGATTAGTTTTCGTTATTGGTTTATGTCTTTGCGAATCGGTATATTAAGAAAAAGGTTTGTGGTTTATAAGATTAGTTTTCGGTAATTCTACAGTTCTTTGCATATCAGTATATTAAGAAAACGGAATGAGATTTATAAGGTTAGTTTTTATGATTTTCAATTCGGTATATTAGGAAAACGGTTTGTGATAAATAAGATTAGTTTTCGATATTGGTTTATGTCTTTGCGAATCGGTATATTAAGAAAACGGTTTGTGGTTTATAAGATTAGTTTTCGGTAATTCTAAATGTCTTTGCATGTCGGTATAGTAAGAAAACGGTTTGTGGTTTATAAGATTAGTTTTTTGTCATTCTAAATGGCTTTGCAAATCGGTATATTAAGAAAACAGAATGAGATATATAAGGTAATTTTCGTTATTGGTATATGTCTTTGCGAATCGATATATTAAGAAAACGGAATGAGATTTATCAGGTTAGTTTTTATGATTTTCAATTCGGTATATTAGGAAAACGGTTTGTGATATATAAGATTAGTTTTCATTATTGTTTTATGTCTTTGCGAATCGGTATATTAAGAAAACGGTTTGTGATATATAAGATTAGTTTTCGGTTATTCTAAATGTCTTTGCAAATCGGTATATTAAGAAAACGGTTTGTGCTTTATAAGATTAGTTTTTGGTAATTCTAAATGTCTTTGTTTATCGGTATATTAAGAAAACGGAATGAGATTTATAAGGTTAGTTTTTATGTTTTTTCAATTCGGTATATTAAGAAAAAGGTATCTGATTGGTAATATTAGTTTTCGGTATAGTTATATCTCTTTGAAAAACGGTATATTAAGATAACGGTTTGTGATATATAGGTTTAGTTTTCGGTAATTCTAAATGCCTTTGCAAATCAGTATATTAAGAAAACGGTTTGTGGTTTATAAGATTAGTTTTCGGTAATGCTAAATGTCTTTGGAAAGCGGTATAAAAAGAAAACGGAATAAGCTTTATAAGGTTAGTTTTTATGTTTTTTCAATTTGATATATAAAGTGAACGGTTTGTGATATATAAGATTAGTTTTCGTTATTGGTATATGTCTTTGCAAATCGGTATATTAAGAAAACGGAATGAGATTTATAAGATTAGTTTTCGTTATTGGTTTATGTCTTTGCGAATCGGTATATTAAGAAAACGGTTTGTGGTTTATAAGATTAGTTTTCGGTAATTCTAAAGTTCTTTGCATATCAGTATATTAAGAAAACGGAATGAGATTTATAAGGTTAGTTTTTATGATTTTCAATTCGGTATATTAGGAAAACGGTTTGTGATAAATAAGATTAGTTTTCGTTATTGGTTTATGTCTTTGCGAATCGGTATATTAACAAAACGGTTTGTGGTTTATAAGATTAGTTTTCGGTAATTCTAAATGTCTTTGCATGTCGGTATAGTAAGAAAACGGAATGAGATTTATAAGGTTAGTTTTTATGTTTTTCAATTCGGTATATTAGGAAAACGGTTTGTGATATATAAGATTAGTTTTCGTTATTGGTTTATGTCTTTGCGAATCGGTATATTAAGAAAACGATTTGTAGTTTATAAGATTAGTTTTCGGTAATTCTGAAGTTCTTTGCAAATCGGTATTTTAAGAAAACGGTTTGTGGTTTATAAGATTAGTTTTCGGTCATTCTAAATGGCTTTGCAAATCGGTATAGTAAGAAAACGGAATGAGATTTATAAGGTTAGTTTTTATGTTTTTTCAATTCGGTATATTAAGAAAACGGTATGTGATTGGTAATATTAGTTTTCGGAATAGTTATATCTCATTGCAAAACGGTATATTAAGAAAACGGTTTGTGATATATAAGATTAGTTTTCGTTATTGGTATATGTCTTTGCAAATCGGTATATTAAGAAAACGGTTTGTGGTTTATAAGATTAGTTTTTGGTAATTCTAAATGTCTTTGTTTATCGGTATATTAAGAAAACGGAATGAGATTTATAAGGTTAGTTTTTATGTTTTTTCAATTCGGTATATTAAGAAAAAGGTATCTGATTGGTAATATTAGTTTTCGGTATAGTTATATCTCTTTGAAAAACGGTATATTAAGAAAACGGTTTGTGATATATAGGATTAGTTTTCGGTAATTCTAAATGTCTTTGCAAATCAGTATATTAAGAAAACGGTTTGTGGTTTATAAGATTAGTTTTTGGTCATTCTAAATGGCTTTGCAAATCGGTATATTAAGAAAACAGAATGAGATATATAAGGTTAGTTTTCGTTATTGGTATATGTCTTTGCGAATTGATATATTAAGAAAACGGAATGAGATTTATCAGGTTAGTTTTTATGATTTTCAATTCGGTATATTAGGAAAACGGTTTGTGATATATAAGATTAGTTTTCGTTATTGGTTTATGTCTTTGCGAATCGGTATATTAAGAAAACGGTTTGTGATATATAAGATTAGTTTTCGGTTATTCTAAATGTCTTTGCAAATCGGTATAATAAGAAAACGGTTTGTGCTTTATAAGATTAGTTTTTGGTAATTCTAAATGTCTTTGTTTATCGGTATATTAAGAAAACGGAATGAGATTTATAAGGTTAGTTTTTATGTTTTTTCAATTCGGTATATTAAGAAAAAGGTATCTGATTGGTAATATTAGTTTTCGGTATAGTTATATCTCTTTGAAAAACGGTATATTAAGAAAACGGTTTGTGATATATAGGTTTAGTTTTCGGTAATTCTAAATGCCTTTGCAAATCAGTATATTAAGAAAACGGTTTGTGGTTTATAAGATTACTTTTCGGTAATGCTAAATGTCTTTGGAAAGCGGTATAAAAAGAAAACGGAATAAGCTTTATAAGGTTAGTTTTTATGTTTTTTCAATTTGATATATAAAGTGAACGGTTTGTGATATATAAGTTTAGTTTTCGTTATTTGTATATGTCTTTGCGAATTGATATGTTAAGAAAACGATTTGTTGTTTATAAGATTACTTTTCGGTAATTCTAAATGTCTTTGCATATCAGTATATTAAGAAAACGGAATGAGATTTATAAGGTTAGTTTTTATGATTTTCAATTCGGTATATTAGGAAAACGGTTTGTGATAAATAAGATTAGTTTTCGTTATTGGTTTATGTCTTTGCGAATCGGTATATTAAGAAAAAGGTTTGTGGTTTATAAGATTAGTTTTCGGTAATTCTACAGTTCTTTGCATATCAGTATATTAAGAAAACGGAATGAGATTTATAAGGTTAGTTTTTATGATTTTCAATTCGGTATATTAGGAAAACGGTTTGTGATAAATAAGATTAGTTTTCGATATTGGTTTATGTCTTTGCGAATCGGTATATTAAGAAAACGGT
This sequence comes from Arma custos, assembly GCA_037127475.1. Classification (NCBI taxonomy): domain Eukaryota; kingdom Metazoa; phylum Arthropoda; class Insecta; order Hemiptera; family Pentatomidae; genus Arma; species Arma custos. Next base: position 485,080 of record JBBAGI010000019.1, on the reverse strand, counting down.
TTGTGGTTTATAAGATTAGTTTTCGGTAATTCTAAATGTCTTTGCATGTCGGTATAGTAAGAAAACGGTTTGTGGTTTATAAGATTAGTTTTTTGTCATTCTAAATGGCTTTGCAAATCGGTATATTAAGAAAACAGAATGAGATATATAAGGTAATTTTCGTTATTGGTATATGTCTTTGCGAATCGATATATTAAGAAAACGGAATGAGATTTATCAGGTTAGTTTTTATGATTTTCAATTCGGTATATTAGGAAAACGGTTTGTGATATATAAGATTAGTTTTCATTATTGTTTTATGTCTTTGCGAATCGGTATATTAAGAAAACGGTTTGTGATATATAAGATTAGTTTTCGGTTATTCTAAATGTCTTTGCAAATCGGTATATTAAGAAAACGGTTTGTGCTTTATAAGATTAGTTTTTGGTAATTCTAAATGTCTTTGTTTATCGGTATATTAAGAAAACGGAATGAGATTTATAAGGTTAGTTTTTATGTTTTTTCAATTCGGTATATTAAGAAAAAGGTATCTGATTGGTAATATTAGTTTTCGGTATAGTTATATCTCTTTGAAAAACGGTATATTAAGATAACGGTTTGTGATATATAGGTTTAGTTTTCGGTAATTCTAAATGCCTTTGCAAATCAGTATATTAAGAAAACGGTTTGTGGTTTATAAGATTAGTTTTCGGTAATGCTAAATGTCTTTGGAAAGCGGTATAAAAAGAAAACGGAATAAGCTTTATAAGGTTAGTTTTTATGTTTTTTCAATTTGATATATAAAGTGAACGGTTTGTGATATATAAGATTAGTTTTCGTTATTGGTATATGTCTTTGCAAATCGGTATATTAAGAAAACGGAATGAGATTTATAAGATTAGTTTTCGTTATTGGTTTATGTCTTTGCGAATCGGTATATTAAGAAAACGGTTTGTGGTTTATAAGATTAGTTTTCGGTAATTCTAAAGTTCTTTGCATATCAGTATATTAAGAAAACGGAATGAGATTTATAAGGTTAGTTTTTATGATTTTCAATTCGGTATATTAGGAAAACGGTTTGTGATAAATAAGATTAGTTTTCGTTATTGGTTTATGTCTTTGCGAATCGGTATATTAACAAAACGGTTTGTGGTTTATAAGATTAGTTTTCGGTAATTCTAAATGTCTTTGCATGTCGGTATAGTAAGAAAACGGAATGAGATTTATAAGGTTAGTTTTTATGTTTTTCAATTCGGTATATTAGGAAAACGGTTTGTGATATATAAGATTAGTTTTCGTTATTGGTTTATGTCTTTGCGAATCGGTATATTAAGAAAACGATTTGTAGTTTATAAGATTAGTTTTCGGTAATTCTGAAGTTCTTTGCAAATCGGTATTTTAAGAAAACGGTTTGTGGTTTATAAGATTAGTTTTCGGTCATTCTAAATGGCTTTGCAAATCGGTATAGTAAGAAAACGGAATGAGATTTATAAGGTTAGTTTTTATGTTTTTTCAATTCGGTATATTAAGAAAACGGTATGTGATTGGTAATATTAGTTTTCGGAATAGTTATATCTCATTGCAAAACGGTATATTAAGAAAACGGTTTGTGATATATAAGATTAGTTTTCGTTATTGGTATATGTCTTTGCAAATCGGTATATTAAGAAAACGGTTTGTGGTTTATAAGATTAGTTTTTGGTAATTCTAAATGTCTTTGTTTATCGGTATATTAAGAAAACGGAATGAGATTTATAAGGTTAGTTTTTATGTTTTTTCAATTCGGTATATTAAGAAAAAGGTATCTGATTGGTAATATTAGTTTTCGGTATAGTTATATCTCTTTGAAAAACGGTATATTAAGAAAACGGTTTGTGATATATAGGATTAGTTTTCGGTAATTCTAAATGTCTTTGCAAATCAGTATATTAAGAAAACGGTTTGTGGTTTATAAGATTAGTTTTTGGTCATTCTAAATGGCTTTGCAAATCGGTATATTAAGAAAACAGAATGAGATATATAAGGTTAGTTTTCGTTATTGGTATATGTCTTTGCGAATTGATATATTAAGAAAACGGAATGAGATTTATCAGGTTAGTTTTTATGATTTTCAATTCGGTATATTAGGAAAACGGTTTGTGATATATAAGATTAGTTTTCGTTATTGGTTTATGTCTTTGCGAATCGGTATATTAAGAAAACGGTTTGTGATATATAAGATTAGTTTTCGGTTATTCTAAATGTCTTTGCAAATCGGTATAATAAGAAAACGGTTTGTGCTTTATAAGATTAGTTTTTGGTAATTCTAAATGTCTTTGTTTATCGGTATATTAAGAAAACGGAATGAGATTTATAAGGTTAGTTTTTATGTTTTTTCAATTCGGTATATTAAGAAAAAGGTATCTGATTGGTAATATTAGTTTTCGGTATAGTTATATCTCTTTGAAAAACGGTATATTAAGAAAACGGTTTGTGATATATAGGTTTAGTTTTCGGTAATTCTAAATGCCTTTGCAAATCAGTATATTAAGAAAACGGTTTGTGGTTTATAAGATTACTTTTCGGTAATGCTAAATGTCTTTGGAAAGCGGTATAAAAAGAAAACGGAATAAGCTTTATAAGGTTAGTTTTTATGTTTTTTCAATTTGATATATAAAGTGAACGGTTTGTGATATATAAGTTTAGTTTTCGTTATTTGTATATGTCTTTGCGAATTGATATGTTAAGAAAACGATTTGTTGTTTATAAGATTACTTTTCGGTAATTCTAAATGTCTTTGCATATCAGTATATTAAGAAAACGGAATGAGATTTATAAGGTTAGTTTTTATGATTTTCAATTCGGTATATTAGGAAAACGGTTTGTGATAAATAAGATTAGTTTTCGTTATTGGTTTATGTCTTTGCGAATCGGTATATTAAGAAAAAGGTTTGTGGTTTATAAGATTAGTTTTCGGTAATTCTACAGTTCTTTGCATATCAGTATATTAAGAAAACGGAATGAGATTTATAAGGTTAGTTTTTATGATTTTCAATTCGGTATATTAGGAAAACGGTTTGTGATAAATAAGATTAGTTTTCGTTATTGGTTTATGTCTTTGCGAATCGGTATATTAAGAAAACGGTTTGTGGTTTATAAGATTAGTTTTCGGTAATTCTAAATGTCTTTGCATGTCGGTATAGTAAGAAAACGGTTTGTGGTTTATAAGATTAGTTTTTTGTCATTCTAAATGGCTTTGCAAATCGGTATATTAAGAAAACAGAATGAGATATATAAGGTAATTTTCGTTATTGGTATATGTCTTTGCGAATCGATATATTAAGAAAACGGAATGAGATTTATCAGGTTAGTTTTTATGATTTTCAATTCGGTATATTAGGAAAACGGTTTGTGATATATAAGATTAGTTTTCATTATTGTTTTATGTCTTTGCGAATCGGTATATTAAGAAAACGGTTTGTGATATATAAGATTAGTTTTCGGTTATTCTAAATGTCTTTGCAAATCGGTATATTAAGAAAACGGTTTGTGCTTTATAAGATTAGTTTTTGGTAATTCTAAATGTCTTTGTTTATCGGTATATTAAGAAAACGGAATGAGATTTATAAGGTTAGTTTTTATGTTTTTTCAATTCGGTATATTAAGAAAAAGGTATCTGATTGGTAATATTAGTTTTCGGTATAGTTATATCTCTTTGAAAAACGGTATATTAAGATAACGGTTTGTGATATATAGGTTTAGTTTTCGGTAATTCTAAATGCCTTTGCAAATCAGTATATTAAGAAAACGGTTTGTGGTTTATAAGATTAGTTTTCGGTAATGCTAAATGTCTTTGGAAAGCGGTATAAAAAGAAAACGGAATAAGCTTTATAAGGTTAGTTTTTATGTTTTTTCAATTTGATATATAAAGTGAACGGTTTGTGATATATAAGATTAGTTTTCGTTATTGGTATATGTCTTTGCAAATCGGTATATTAAGAAAACGGAATGAGATATATAAGATTAGTTTTCGTTATTGGTTTATGTCTTTGCGAATCGGTATATTAAGAAAACGGTTTGTGGTTTATAAGATTAGTTTTCGGTAATTCTAAAGTTCTTTGCATATCAGTATATTAAGAAAACGGAATGAGATTTATAAGGTTAGTTTTTATGATTTTCAATTCGGTATATTAGGAAAACGGTTTGTGATAAATAAGATTAGTTTTCGTTATTGGTTTATGTCTTTGCGAATCGGTATATTAACAAAACGGTTTGTGGTTTATAAGATTAGTTTTCGGTAATTCTAAATGTCTTTGCATGTCGGTATAGTAAGAAAACGGAATGAGATTTATAAGGTTAGTTTTTATGTTTTTCAATTCGGTATATTAGGAAAACGGTTTGTGATATATAAGATTAGTTTTCGTTATTGGTTTATGTCTTTGCGAATCGGTATATTAAGAAAACGATTTGTAGTTTATAAGATTAGTTTTCGGTAATTCTGAAGTTCTTTGCAAATCGGTATTTTAAGAAAACGGTTTGTGGTTTATAAGATTAGTTTTCGGTCATTCTAAATGGCTTTGCAAATCGGTATAGTAAGAAAACGGAATGAGATTTATAAGGTTAGTTTTTATGTTTTTTCAATTCGGTATATTAAGAAAACGGTATGTGATTGGTAATATTAGTTTTCGGAATAGTTATATCTCATTGCAAAACGGTATATTAAGAAAACGGTTTGTGATATATAAGATTAGTTTTCGTTATTGGTATATGTCTTTGCAAATCGGTATATTAAGAAAACGGTTTGTGGTTTATAACATTAGTTTTCGGTAATTCTAAATGTCTTTGCATATCGGTATAGTTAGGAAACGGAATGAGATTTATAAGGTTAGTTTTTATGTTTTTCAATTCGGTATATTAGGAAAACGGTTTGTGATATATAAGATTAGTTTTCTTTATTGGTTTATGTCTTTGCGAATCGGTATATTAAGAAAACGGTTTGTGGTTTATAAGATTAGTTTTCGGTAATTCTAAATGTCTTTGTTAATCGTTATATTATGAAAACGGAATTAGATTTATAAGGTTAGTTTTTATGTTTTTTCAATTCGGTATATTAAGAAAACGGTATGTGATTGGTAATATTAGTTTTCGGAATAGTTATATCTCTTTGAAAAACGGTATATTAAGAAAACGGTTTGTGATTTATAAGATTAGTTTTCGTTATAGGTATATGTCTAGGCAAATCGGTATATTAAGAAAACGGTTTGTAGTTTATAAGATTAGTTATCGGTAATTCTAAATGTCTTTGCAAATCAGTATATTAAGAAAACGGTTTGTTGTTTATAAGATTAGTTTTCGGTCATTCTAAATGGCTTTGCAAATCGGTATATTAAGAAAACAGAATGAGATATATAAGGTTAGTTTTCGTTATTGGTATATGTCTTTGCGAATCGATATATTAAGAAAACGGAATGAGATTTATCAGGTTAGTTTTTATGATTTTCAATTCGGTATATTAGGAAAACGGTTTGTGATATATAAGATTAATTTTCGTTATTGGTTTATGTCTTTGCGAATCGGTATATTAAGAAAACGGTGTGTGATGTATAAGATTAGTTTTCGTTATTGGTTTATGTCTTTGCGAATCGGGATATTAAGAAAACGGTTTGTGGTTTTTAAGATTAGTTTTCGGTAATTCTAAATGTCTTTGCGTATCGGTATATTAGGAAAATGGTTTGTAGTTTATAAGATTAGTTTTCGGTAATTCTAAAGTTCTTTGCAAATAAGTAGATTAAGAAAACGGAATGAGATTTATAAGGTTAGTTTTTATGTTTTTTCAATGCGGTATTTTAAGAAAACGGTATGTGATTGGTAATATTAGTTTTCGGTATAGTTATAGCTCATTGCAATACGGTATATTAAGAAAACGGTTTGTGATATATAAGATTAGTTTTCCTTATTGGTATATGTCTTTGCAAATCGGTATATTAAGAAAACGGTTTGTGGTTTATAAGATTAGTTTTTGGTAATTCTAAATGTCTTTGTTTATCGGTATATTAAGAAAACGGAATGAGATTTATAAGGTTAGTTTTTATTTTTTTTTTATTCGGTATATTAAGAAAAAGGTATCTGATTGGTAATATTAGTTTTCGGTATAGTTATATCTCTTTGAAAAACGGTATATTAAGAAAACGGTTTGTGATTTATAGGATAAGTTTTCGGTAATTCTAAATGTCTTTGCAAATCAGTATATTAAGAAAACGGTTTGTGGTTTATAAGATTAGTTTTTGGTCATTCTAAATGGCTTTGCAAATCGGTATATTAAGAAAACAGAATGAGATATATAAGGTTAGTTTTTATGTTTTTTCAATTCGGTATATTAAGAAAACGGTATGTGATTGGTAATATTAGTTTTCGGAATAGTTATATCTCATTGCAAAACGGTATATTAAGAAAACGGTTTGTGATATATAAGATTAGTTTTCGTTATTGGTTTATGTCTTTGCGAATCGGTGTATTAAGAAAACGGTTTGTGGTTTATAACATTAGTTTTCGGTAATTCTAAATGTCTTTGCATATCGGTATAGTTAGGAAACGGAATGAGATTTATAAGGTTAGTTTTTATGTTTTTCAATTCGGTATATTAGGAAAACGGTTTGTGATATATAAGATTAGTTTTCTTTATTGGTTTATGTCTTTGCGAATCGGTATATTAAGAAAACGGTTTGTGGTTTATAAGATTAGTTTTCGGTAATTCTAAATGTCTTTGTTAATCGTTATATTATGAAAACGGAATTAGATTTATAAGGTTAGTTTTTATGTTTTTTCAATTCGGTATATTAAGAAAACGGTATGTGATTGGTAATATTAGTTTTCGGAATAGTTATATCTCTTTGAAAAACGGTATATTAAGAAAACGGTTTGTGATTTATAAGATTAGTTTTCGTTATAGGTATATGTCTAGGCAAATCGGTATATTAAGAAAACGGTTTGTAGTTTATAAGATTAGTTATCGGTAATTCTAAATGTCTTTGCAAATCAGTATATTAAGAAAACGGTTTGTTGTTTATAAGATTAGTTTTCGGTCATTCTAAATGGCTTTGCAAATCGGTATATTAAGAAAACAGAATGAGATATATAAGGTTAGTTTTCGTTATTGGTATATGTCTTTGCGAATCGATATATTAAGAAAACGGAATGAGATTTATCAGGTTAGTTTTTATGATTTTCAATTCGGTATATTAGGAAAACGGTTTGTGATATATAAGATTAGTTTTCGTTATTGGTTTATGTCTTTGCAAATCGGTATATTAAGAAAACGGTGTGTGATGTATAAGATTAGTTTTCGTTATTGGTTTATGTCTTTGCGAATCGGGATATTAAGAAAACGGTTTGTGGTTTTTAAGATTAGTTTTCGGTAATTCTAAATGGCTTTGCAAATCGGTATAGTAAGAAAACGGAATGAGATTTATAAGGTTAGTTTTTATGTTTTTTCAATTCGGTATATTAAGAAAAAGGTATCTGATTGGTAATATTAGTTTTCGGTATAGTTATATCTCTTTGAAAAACGGTATATTAAGAAAACGGTTTGTGATATATAGGTTTAGTTTTCGGTAATTCTAAATGCCTTTGCAAATCAGTATATTAAGAAAACGGTTTGTGGTTTATAAGATTAGTTTTCGGTAATGCTAAATGTCTTTGGAAAGTGGTATAAAAAGAAAACGGAATAAGCTTTATAAGGTTAGTTTTTATGTTTTTTCAATTTGATATATAAAGTGAACGGTTTGTGATATATAAGATTAGTTTTCGTTATTGGTATATGTCTTTGCAAATCGGTATATTAAGAAAACGGAATGAGATTTATAAGGTTAGTTTTCGTTATTGGTATATGTCTTTGCGAATTGATATGTTAAGAAAACGATTTGTTGTTTATAAGATTACTTTTCGGTAATTCTAAATGTCTTTGCATATCAGTATATTAAGAAAACGGAATTAGATTTATAAGGTTAGTTTTTATGATTTTCAATTCGGTATATTAGGAAAACGGTTTGTGATAAATAAGATTAGTTTTCGTTATTGGTTTATGTCTTTGCGAATCGGTATATTAAGAAAACGGTTTGTGGTTTATAAGATTAGTTTTCGGTAATTCTAAAGTTCTTTGCATATCAGTATATTAAGAAAACGGAATGAGATTTATAAGGTTAGTTTTTATGATTTTCAATTCGGTATATTAGGAAAACGGTTTGTGATAAATAAGATTAGTTTTCGTTATTGGTTTATGTCTTTGCGAATCGGTATATTAAGAAAATGGTTTGTGGTTTATAAGATTAGTTTTCGGTAATTCTAAATGTCTTTGCATATCGGTATAGTAAGAAAACGGAATGAGATTTATAAGGTTAGTTTTTATGTTTTTCAATTCGGTGTATTAGGAAAACGGTTTGTGATATATAAGATTAGTTTTCGTTATTGGTTTATGTCTTTGCGAATCGGTATATTATATTAGATATGGTTATATCTCTTTGAAAAACGGTATATTAAGAAAACGGTTTGTGATATATAGGATTAGTTTTCGGTAATTCTAAATGTCTTTGCAAATCAGTATATTAAGAAAACGGTTTGTGGTTTATAAGATTAGTTTTTGGTCATTCTAAATGGCTTTGCAAATCGGTATATTAAGAAAACAGAATGAGATATATAAGGTTAGTTTTCGTTATTGGTATATGTCTTTGCGAATTGATATATTAAGAAAACGGAATGAGATTTATCAGGTTAGTTTTTATGATTTTCAATTCGGTATATTAGGAAAACGGTTTGTGGTTTATAAGATTAGTTTTCGGTAATTCTAAATGTCTTTGTTAATCGGTATATTAAGAAAACGGAATTAGATTTATAAGGTGAGTTTTTATGTTTTTTCAATTCGGTATATTGAGAAAACGGTATGTGATTGGTAATATTAGTTTTCGGAATAGTTATATCCCTTTGAAAAACGGTATATTAAGAAAACGGTTTGTGATATATAGGATTAGTTTTCGGTAATTCTAAATGTCTTTGCAAATTTGTATATTAAGAAAACGGTTTGTGGTTTATAAGATTAGTTTTCGGTCATTCTAAATGGCTTTGCAAATCGGTATAGTAAGAAAACGGAATGAGATTTATAAGGTTAGTTTTCATTATTGGTATATATCTTTGCGGATCGATATATTAAGAAAACGGAATGAGATTTATCAGGTTAGTTTTTATGATTTTCAATTCGGTATATTAGGAAAACGGTTTGTGATATGTATGATTAGTTTTCGGTAATTCTAAATGTCTTTGCATATCAGTATATTAAGAAAACGGAATAAGATTTATAAGGTTAGTTTTTATGATTTACAATTCGGTATATTAGGAAAACGGTTTGTGATAAATAGGATTAGTTTTCGTTATTGGTTTATGTCTTTACGAATCGGTATATTAAGAAAACGGTTTGTGGTTTATAAGATTAGTTTTCGGTAATTCTAAATGTCTTTGCATATCGGTATAGTAAGAAAACGGAATGAGATTTATAAGGTTAGTTTTTATGTTTTTCAATTCGGTATATTAGGAAAACGGTTTGTGATATATAAGATTAGTTTTCGTTATGGGTTTATGTCTTTGCGAATCGGTGTATTAAGAAAACGGTTTGTGGTTTTTAACATTAGTTTTCGGTAATTCTAAATGTCTTTGCATATCGGTATAGTAACAAAACGGAATGAGATTTATAAGGTTAGTTTTTATGATTTTCAATTCGGTATATTAGGAAAACGGTTTGTGAAAAATAAGATTAGTTTTCGTTATTGGTTTATGTCTTTGCGAATCGGTATATTAACAAAACGGTTTGTGGTTTATAAGATTAGTTTTCGGTAATTCTAAATGTCTTTGCATGTCGGTATAGTAAGAAAACGGAATGAGATTTATAAGGTTAGTTTTTATGTTTTTCAATTCGGTATATTAGGAAAACGGTTTGTGATATATAAGATTAGTTTTCGTTATTGGTTTATGTCTTTGCGAATCGGTATATTAAGAAAACGATTTGTAGTTTATAAGATTAGTTTTCGGTAATTCTGAAGTTCTTTGCAAATCGGTATTTTAAGAAAACGGTTTGTGGTTTATAAGATTAGTTTTCGGTCATTCAAAATGGCTTTGCAAATCGGTATAGTAAGAAAACGGAATGAGATTTATAAGGTTAGTTTTTATGTTTTTTTCAATTCGGTATATTAAGAAAACGGTATGTGATTGGTAATATTAGTTTTCGGAATAGTTATATCTCATTGCAAAACGGTATATTAAGAAAACGGTTTGTGATATATAAGATTAGTTTTCGTTATTGGTATATGTCTTTGCAAATCGGTATATTAAGAAAACGGTTTGTGGTTTATAACATTAGTTTTCGGTAATTCTAAATGTCTTTGCATATCGGTATAGTTAGGAAACGGAATGAGATTTATAAGGTTAGTTTTTATGTTTTTCAATTCGGTATATTAGGAAAACGGTTTGTGATATATAAGATTAGTTTTCTTTATTGGTTTATGTCTTTGCGAATCGGTATATTAAGAAAACGGTTTGTGGTTTATAAGATTAGTTTTCGGTAATTCTAAATGTCTTTGTTAATCGTTATATTATGAAAACGGAATTAGATTTATAAGGTTAGTTTTTATGTTTTTTCAATTCGGTATATTAAGAAAACGGTATGTGATTGGTAATATTAGTTTTCGGAATAGTTATATCTCTTTGAAAAACGGTATATTAAGAAAACGGTTTGTGATTTATAAGATTAGTTTTCGTTATAGGTATATGTCTAGGCAAATCGGTATATTAAGAAAACGGTTTGTAGTTTATAAGATTAGTTATCGGTAATTCTAAATGTCTTTGCAAATCAGTATATTAAGAAAACGGTTTGTTGTTTATAAGATTAGTTTTCGGTCATTCTAAATGGCTTTGCAAATCGGTATATTAAGAAAACAGAATGAGATATATAAGGTTAGTTTTCGTTATTGGTATATGTCTTTGCGAATCGATATATTAAGAAAACGGAATGAGATTTATCAGGTTAGTTTTTATGATTTTCAATTCGGTATATTAGGAAAACGGTTTGTGATATATAAGATTAATTTTCGTTATTGGTTTATGTCTTTGCGAATCGGTATATTAAGAAAACGGTGTGTGATGTATAAGATTAGTTTTCGTTATTGGTTTATGTCTTTGCGAATCGGGATATTAAGAAAACGGTTTGTGGTTTTTAAGATTAGTTTTCGGTAATTCTAAATGTCTTTGCGTATCGGTATATTAGGAAAATGGTTTGTAGTTTATAAGATTAGTTTTCGGTAATTCTAAAGTTCTTTGCAAATAAGTAGATTAAGAAAACGGAATGAGATTTATAAGGTTAGTTTTTATGTTTTTTCAATGCGGTATTTTAAGAAAACGGTATGTGATTGGTAATATTAGTTTTCGGTATAGTTATAGCTCATTGCAATACGGTATATTAAGAAAACGGTTTGTGATATATAAGATTAGTTTTCCTTATTGGTATATGTCTTTGCAAATCGGTATATTAAGAAAACGGTTTGTGGTTTATAAGATTAGTTTTTGGTAATTCTAAATGTCTTTGTTTATCGGTATATTAAGAAAACGGAATGAGATTTATAAGGTTAGTTTTTATTTTTTTTTTATTCGGTATATTAAGAAAAAGGTATCTGATTGGTAATATTAGTTTTCGGTATAGTTATATCTCTTTGAAAAACGGTATATTAAGAAAACGGTTTGTGATTTATAGGATAAGTTTTCGGTAATTCTAAATGTCTTTGCAAATCAGTATATTAAGAAAACGGTTTGTGGTTTATAAGATTAGTTTTTGGTCATTCTAAATGGCTTTGCAAATCGGTATATTAAGAAAACAGAATGAGATATATAAGGTAATTTTCGTTATTGGTATATGTCTTTGCGAATTGATATTTTAAGAAAACGGAATGAGATTTATCAGGTTAGTTTTTATGATTTTCAATTCGGTATATTAGGAAAACGGTTTGTGATATATAAGATTAGTTTTCGTTATTGGTTTATGTCTTTGCAAATCGGTATATTAAGAAAACGGTTTGTGATATATAAGATTAGTTTTCGGTTATTCTAAATGTCTTTGCAAATCGGTATATTAAGAAAACGGTTTGTGCTTTATAAGATTAGTTTTCGGTCATTCTAAATGGCTTTGCAAATCGGTATAGTAAGAAAACGGAATGAGATTTATAAGGTTAGTTTTTATGTTTTTTCAATTCGGTATATTAAGAAAAAGGTATCTGATTGGTAATATTAGTTTTCGGTATAGTTATATCTCTTTGAAAAACGGTATATTAAGAAAACGGTTTGTGATATATAGGTTTAGTTTTCGGTAATTCTAAATGCCTTTGCAAATCAGTATATTAAGAAAACGGTTTGTGGTTTATAAGATTAGTTTTCGGTAATGCTAAATGTCTTTGGAAAGTGGTATAAAAAGAAAACGGAATAAGCTTTATAAGGTTAGTTTTTATGTTTTTTCAATTTGATATATAAAGTGAACGGTTTGTGATATATAAGATTAGTTTTCGTTATTGGTATATGTCTTTGCAAATCGGTATATTAAGAAAACGGAATGAGATTTATAAGGTTAGTTTTCGTTATTGGTATATGTCTTTGCGAATTGATATGTTAAGAAAACGATTTGTTGTTTATAAGATTACTTTTCGGTAATTCTAAATGTCTTTGCATATCAGTATATTAAGAAAACGGAATTAGATTTATAAGGTTAGTTTTTATGATTTTCAATTCGGTATATTAGGAAAACGGTTTGTGATAAATAAGATTAGTTTTCGTTATTGGTTTATGTCTTTGCGAATCGGTATATTAAGAAAACGGAATGAGATTTATAAGGTTAGTTTTCGTTATTGGTATATGTCTTTGCGAATTGATATGTTAAGAAAACGATTTGTTGTTTATAAGATTACTTTTCGGTAATTCTAAATGTCTTTGCATATCAGTATATTAAGAAAACGGAATGAGATTTATAAGGTTAGTTTTTATGTTTTTTCAATTCGGTATATTAAGAAAACGGTATGTGATTGGTAATATTAGTTTTCGGAATAGTTATATCTCATTGCAAAACGGTATATTAAGAAAACGGTTTGTGATATATAAGATTAGTTTTCGTTATTGGTTTATGTCTTTGCGAATCGGTGTATTAAGAAAACGGTTTGTGGTTTATAACATTAGTTTTCGGTAATTCTAAATGTCTTTGCATATCGGTATAGTTAGGAAACGGAATGAGATTTATAAGGTTAGTTTTTATGTTTTTCAATTCGGTATATTAGGAAAACGGTTTGTGATATATAAGATTAGTTTTCTTTATTGGTTTATGTCTTTGCGAATCGGTATATTAAGAAAACGGTTTGTGGTTTATAAGATTAGTTTTCGGTAATTCTAAATGTCTTTGTTAATCGTTATATTATGAAAACGGAATTAGATTTATAAGGTTAGTTTTTATGTTTTTTCAATTCGGTATATTAAGAAAACGGTATGTGATTGGTAATATTAGTTTTCGGAATAGTTATATCTCTTTGAAAAACGGTATATTAAGAAAACGGTTTGTGATTTATAAGATTAGTTTTCGTTATAGGTATATGTCTAGGCAAATCGGTATATTAAGAAAACGGTTTGTAGTTTATAAGATTAGTTATCGGTAATTCTAAATGTCTTTGCAAATCAGTATATTAAGAAAACGGTTTGTTGTTTATAAGATTAGTTTTCGGTCATTCTAAATGGCTTTGCAAATCGGTATATTAAGAAAACAGAATGAGATATATAAGGTTAGTTTTCGTTATTGGTATATGTCTTTGCGAATCGATATATTAAGAAAACGGAATGAGATTTATCAGGTTAGTTTTTATGATTTTCAATTCGGTATATTAGGAAAACGGTTTGTGATATATAAGATTAATTTTCGTTATTGGTTTATGTCTTTGCGAATCGGTATATTAAGAAAACGGTGTGTGATGTATAAGATTAGTTTTCGTTATTGGTTTATGTCTTTGCGAATCGGGATATTAAGAAAACGGTTTGTGGTTTTTAAGATTAGTTTTCGGTAATTCTAAATGTCTTTGCGTATCGGTATATTAGGAAAATGGTTTGTAGTTTATAAGATTAGTTTTCGGTAATTCTAAAGTTCTTTGCAAATAAGTAGATTAAGAAAACGGAATGAGATTTATAAGGTTAGTTTTTATGTTTTTTCAATGCGGTATTTTAAGAAAACGGTATGTGATTGGTAATATTAGTTTTCGGTATAGTTATAGCTCATTGCAATACGGTATATTAAGAAAACGGTTTGTGATATATAAGATTAGTTTTCCTTATTGGTATATGTCTTTGCAAATCGGTATATTAAGAAAACGGTTTGTGGTTTATAAGATTAGTTTTTGGTAATTCTAAATGTCTTTGTTTATCGGTATATTAAGAAAACGGAATGAGATTTATAAGGTTAGTTTTTATTTTTTTTTTATTCGGTATATTAAGAAAAAGGTATCTGATTGGTAATATTAGTTTTCGGTATAGTTATATCTCTTTGAAAAACGGTATATTAAGAAAACGGTTTGTGATTTATAGGATAAGTTTTCGGTAATTCTAAATGTCTTTGCAAATCAGTATATTAAGAAAACGGTTTGTGGTTTATAAGATTAGTTTTTGGTCATTCTAAATGGCTTTGCAAATCGGTATATTAAGAAAACAGAATGAGATATATAAGGTAATTTTCGTTATTGGTATATGTCTTTGCGAATTGATATTTTAAGAAAACGGAATGAGATTTATCAGGTTAGTTTTTATGATTTTCAATTCGGTATATTAGGAAAACGGTTTGTGATATATAAGATTAGTTTTCGTTATTGGTTTATGTCTTTGCAAATCGGTATATTAAGAAAACGGTTTGTGATATATAAGATTAGTTTTCGGTTATTCTAAATGTCTTTGCAAATCGGTATATTAAGAAAACGGTTTGTGCTTTATAAGATTAGTTTTCGGTCATTCTAAATGGCTTTGCAAATCGGTATAGTAAGAAAACGGAATGAGATTTATAAGGTTAGTTTTTATGTTTTTTCAATTCGGTATATTAAGAAAAAGGTATCTGATTGGTAATATTAGTTTTCGGTATAGTTATATCTCTTTGAAAAACGGTATATTAAGAAAACGGTTTGTGATATATAGGTTTAGTTTTCGGTAATTCTAAATGCCTTTGCAAATCAGTATATTAAGAAAACGGTTTGTGGTTTATAAGATTAGTTTTCGGTAATGCTAAATGTCTTTGGAAAGTGGTATAAAAAGAAAACGGAATAAGCTTTATAAGGTTAGTTTTTATGTTTTTTCAATTTGATATATAAAGTGAACGGTTTGTGATATATAAGATTAGTTTTCGTTATTGGTATATGTCTTTGCAAATCGGTATATTAAGAAAACGGAATGAGATTTATAAGGTTAGTTTTCGTTATTGGTATATGTCTTTGCGAATTGATATGTTAAGAAAACGATTTGTTGTTTATAAGATTACTTTTCGGTAATTCTAAATGTCTTTGCATATCAGTATATTAAGAAAACGGAATTAGATTTATAAGGTTAGTTTTTATGATTTTCAATTCGGTATATTAGGAAAACGGTTTGTGATAAATAAGATTAGTTTTCGTTATTGGTTTATGTCTTTGCGAATCGGTATATTAAGAAAACGGTTTGTGGTTTATAAGATTAGTTTTCGGTAATTCTAAAGTTCTTTGCATATCAGTATATTAAGAAAACGGAATGAGATTTATAAGGTTAGTTTTTATGATTTTCAATTCGGTATATTAGGAAAACGGTTTGTGATAAATAAGATTAGTTTTCGTTATTGGTTTATGTCTTTGCGAATCGGTATATTAAGAAAATGGTTTGTGGTTTATAAGATTAGTTTTCGGTAATTCTAAATGTCTTTGCATATCGGTATAGTAAGAAAACGGAATGAGATTTATAAGGTTAGTTTTTATGTTTTTCAATTCGGTGTATTAGGAAAACGGTTTGTGATATATAAGATTAGTTTTCGTTATTGGTTTATGTCTTTGCGAATCGGTATATTAAGAAAACGTTTTGTGGTTTATAAGATTAGTTTTCGGTAATTCTAAATGTCTTTGTTAATCGGTATATTGAGAAACGATTTGTAGTTTATAAGATTAGTTTTCGGTAATTCTGAAGTTCTTTGCAAATCGGTATTTTAAGAGAACGGTTTGTGGTTTATAAGATTAGTTTTCGGTCATTCTAAATGGCTTTGCAAATCGGTAAAGTAAGAAAACGGAATGAGATTTATAAGGTTAGTTTTTATGTTTTTCAATTCGGTGTATTAGGAAAACGGTTTGTGATATATAAGATTAGTTTTCGTTATTGGTTTATGTCTTTGCGAATCGGTATATTAAGAAAACGTTTTGTGGTTTATATGATTAGTTTTCGGTAATTCTAAATGTCTTTGTTTATCGGTATATTAAGAAAACGGAATGAGATTTATAAGGTTAGTTTTTATTTTTTTTTTATTCGGTATATTAAGAAAAAGGTATCTGATTGGTAATATTAGTTTTCGGTATAGTTATATCTCTTTGAAAAACGGTATATTAAGAAAACGGTTTGTGATTTATAGGATAAGTTTTCGGTAATTCTAAATGTCTTTGCAAATCAGTATATTAAGAAAACGGTTTGTGGTTTATAAGATTAGTTTTTGGTCATTCTAAATGGCTTTGCAAATCGGTATATTAAGAAAACAGAATGAGATATATAAGGTAATTTTCGTTATTGGTATATGTCTTTGCGAATTGATATTTTAAGAAAACGGAATGAGATTTATCAGGTTAGTTTTTATGATTTTCAATTCGGTATATTAGGAAAACGGTTTGTGATATATAAGATTAGTTTTCGTTATTGGTTTATGTCTTTGCAAATCGGTATATTAAGAAAACGGTTTGTGATATATAAGATTAGTTTTCGGTTATTCTAAATGTCTTTGCAAATCGGTATATTAAGAAAACGGTTTGTGCTTTATAAGATTAGTTTTCGGTCATTCTAAATGGCTTTGCAAATCGGTATAGTAAGAAAACGGAATGAGATTTATAAGGTTAGTTTTTATGTTTTTTCAATTCGGTATATTAAGAAAAAGGTATCTGATTGGTAATATTAGTTTTCGGTATAGTTATATCTCTTTGAAAAACGGTATATTAAGAAAACGGTTTGTGATATATAGGTTTAGTTTTCGGTAATTCTAAATGCCTTTGCAAATCAGTATATTAAGAAAACGGTTTGTGGTTTATAAGATTAGTTTTCGGTAATGCTAAATGTCTTTGGAAAGTGGTATAAAAAGAAAACGGAATAAGCTTTATAAGGTTAGTTTTTATGTTTTTTCAATTTGATATATAAAGTGAACGGTTTGTGATATATAAGATTAGTTTTCGTTATTGGTATATGTCTTTGCAAATCGGTATATTAAGAAAACGGAATGAGATTTATAAGGTTAGTTTTCGTTATTGGTATATGTCTTTGCGAATTGATATGTTAAGAAAACGATTTGTTGTTTATAAGATTACTTTTCGGTAATTCTAAATGTCTTTGCATATCAGTATATTAAGAAAACGGAATTAGATTTATAAGGTTAGTTTTTATGATTTTCAATTCGGTATATTAGGAAAACGGTTTGTGATAAATAAGATTAGTTTTCGTTATTGGTTTATGTCTTTGCGAATCGGTATATTAAGAAAACGGAATGAGATTTATAAGGTTAGTTTTCGTTATTGGTATATGTCTTTGCGAATTGATATGTTAAGAAAACGATTTGTTGTTTATAAGATTACTTTTCGGTAATTCTAAATGTCTTTGCATATCAGTATATTAAGAAAACGGAATGAGATTTATAAGGTTAGTTTTTATGTTTTTTCAATTCGGTATATTAAGAAAACGGTATGTGATTGGTAATATTAGTTTTCGGAATAGTTATATCTCATTGCAAAACGGTATATTAAGAAAACGGTTTGTGATATATAAGATTAGTTTTCGTTATTGGTTTATGTCTTTGCGAATCGGTATATTAAGAAAATGGTTTGTGGTTTATAAGATTAGTTTTCGGTAATTCTAAATGTCTTTGCATATCGGTATAGTAAGAAAACGGAATGAGATTTATAAGGTTAGTTTTTATGTTTTTCAATTCGGTGTATTAGGAAAACGGTTTGTGATATATAAGATTAGTTTTCGTTATTGGTTTATGTCTTTGCGAATCGGTATATTAAGAAAACGTTTTGTGGTTTATAAGATTAGTTTTCGGTAATTCTAAATGTCTTTGTTAATCGGTATATTGAGAAACGATTTGTAGTTTATAAGATTAGTTTTCGGTAATTCTGAAGTTCTTTGCAAATCGGTATTTTAAGAAAACGGTTTGTGGTTTATAAGATTAGTTTTCGGTCATTCTAAATGGCTTTGCAAATCGGTAAAGTAAGAAAACGGAATGAGATTTATAAGGTTAGTTTTTATGTTTTTCAATTCGGTGTATTAGGAAAACGGTTTGTGATATATAAGATTAGTTTTCGTTATTGGTTTATGTCTTTGCGAATCGGTATATTAAGAAAACGTTTTGTGGTTTATATGATTAGTTTTCGGTAATTCTAAATGTCTTTGTTTATCGGTATATTAAGAAAACGGAATGAGATTTATAAGGTTAGTTTTTATTTTTTTTTTATTCGGTATATTAAGAAAAAGGTATCTGATTGGTAATATTAGTTTTCGGTATAGTTATATCTCTTTGAAAAACGGTATATTAAGAAAACGGTTTGTGATTTATAGGATAAGTTTTCGGTAATTCTAAATGTCTTTGCAAATCAGTATATTAAGAAAACGGTTTGTGGTTTATAAGATTAGTTTTTGGTCATTCTAAATGGCTTTGCAAATCGGTATATTAAGAAAACAGAATGAGATATATAAGGTAATTTTCGTTATTGGTATATGTCTTTGCGAATTGATATTTTAAGAAAACGGAATGAGATTTATCAGGTTAGTTTTTATGATTTTCAATTCGGTATATTAGGAAAACGGTTTGTGATATATAAGATTAGTTTTCGTTATTGGTTTATGTCTTTGCAAATCGGTATATTAAGAAAACGGTTTGTGATATATAAGATTAGTTTTCGGTTATTCTAAATGTCTTTGCAAATCGGTATATTAAGAAAACGGTTTGTGCTTTATAAGATTAGTTTTCGGTCATTCTAAATGGCTTTGCAAATCGGTATAGTAAGAAAACGGAATGAGATTTATAAGGTTAGTTTTTATGTTTTTTCAATTCGGTATATTAAGAAAAAGGTATCTGATTGGTAATATTAGTTTTCGGTATAGTTATATCTCTTTGAAAAACGGTATATTAAGAAAACGGTTTGTGATATATAGGTTTAGTTTTCGGTAATTCTAAATGCCTTTGCAAATCAGTATATTAAGAAAACGGTTTGTGGTTTATAAGATTAGTTTTCGGTAATGCTAAATGTCTTTGGAAAGTGGTATAAAAAGAAAACGGAATAAGCTTTATAAGGTTAGTTTTTATGTTTTTTCAATTTGATATATAAAGTGAACGGTTTGTGATATATAAGATTAGTTTTCGTTATTGGTATATGTCTTTGCAAATCGGTATATTAAGAAAACGGAATGAGATTTATAAGGTTAGTTTTCGTTATTGGTATATGTCTTTGCGAATTGATATGTTAAGAAAACGATTTGTTGTTTATAAGATTACTTTTCGGTAATTCTAAATGTCTTTGCATATCAGTATATTAAGAAAACGGAATTAGATTTATAAGGTTAGTTTTTATGATTTTCAATTCGGTATATTAGGAAAACGGTTTGTGATAAATAAGATTAGTTTTCGTTATTGGTTTATGTCTTTGCGAATCGGTATATTAAGAAAACGGTTTGTGGTTTATAAGATTAGTTTTCGGTAATTCTAAAGTTCTTTGCATATCAGTATATTAAGAAAACGGAATGAGATTTATAAGGTTAGTTTTTATGATTTTCAATTCGGTATATTAGGAAAACGGTTTGTGATAAATAAGATTAGTTTTCGTTATTGGTTTATGTCTTTGCGAATCGGTATATTAA
Source organism: Arma custos (assembly GCA_037127475.1). Lineage (NCBI taxonomy): Eukaryota > Metazoa > Arthropoda > Insecta > Hemiptera > Pentatomidae > Arma > Arma custos. The sequence goes on along the minus strand of JBBAGI010000019.1, from coordinate 464,956 downwards.
GAAAATGGTTTGTGGTTTATAAGATTAGTTTTCGGTAATTCTAAATGTCTTTGCATATCGGTATAGTAAGAAAACGGAATGAGATTTATAAGGTTAGTTTTTATGTTTTTCAATTCGGTGTATTAGGAAAACGGTTTGTGATATATAAGATTAGTTTTCGTTATTGGTTTATGTCTTTGCGAATCGGTATATTAAGAAAACGTTTTGTGGTTTATAAGATTAGTTTTCGGTAATTCTAAATGTCTTTGTTAATCGGTATATTGAGAAACGATTTGTAGTTTATAAGATTAGTTTTCGGTAATTCTGAAGTTCTTTGCAAATCGGTATTTTAAGAAAACGGTTTGTGGTTTATAAGATTAGTTTTCGGTCATTCTAAATGGCTTTGCAAATCGGTAAAGTAAGAAAACGGAATGAGATTTATAAGGTTAGTTTTTATGTTTTTCAATTCGGTGTATTAGGAAAACGGTTTGTGATATATAAGATTAGTTTTCGTTATTGGTTTATGTCTTTGCGAATCGGTATATTAAGAAAACGTTTTGTGGTTTATATGATTAGTTTTCGGTAATTCTAAATGTCTTTGTTAATCGGTATATTGAGAAACGATTTGTAGTTTATAAGATTAGTTTTCGGTAATTCTGAAGTTCTTTGCAAATCGGTATTTTAAGAAAACGGTTTGTGGTTTATAAGATTAGTTTTCGGTCATTCTAAATGGCTTTGCAAATCGGTAAAGTAAGAAAACGGAATGAGATTTATAAGGTTAGTTTTTATGTTTTTTCAATTCGGTATATTAAGAAAACGGTATGTGATTGGTAATATTAGTTTTCGGAATAGTTATATCTCTTTGAAAAACGGTATATTAAGAAAACGGTTTGTGATATATAAGATTAGTTTTCGTTATAGGTATATGTCTAGGCAAATCGGTATATTAAGAAAACGGTTTGTGGTTTATAAGATTAGTTATCGGTAATTCTAAATGTCTTTGCAAATCAGTATATGAGGAAAACGGTTTGTGGTTTATAAGATTAGTTTTCGGTCATTCTAAATGGCTTTGCAAATCGGTATATTAAGAAAACAGAATGAGATATATAAGGTTAGTTTTCGTTATTGGTATATGTCTTTGCGAATCGATATTTTAAGAAAACGGAATGAGATTTATCAGGTTAGTTTTTATGATTTTCAATTCGGTATATTAGGAAAACGGTTTGTGAAATATAAGATTAGTTTTCGTTATTGGTTTATGTCTTTGCGAATCGGTATATTAAGAAAACGGTTAGTGGTTTATAAGATTAGTTTTCGGTAATTCTAAATGTCTTTGCGTATTGGTATATTAAAAAAATGGTTTTTGGTTTATAAGATTAGTTTTCGGTAATTCTAAAGTACTTTGCCAATAAGTAGATTAAGAAAACGGAATGAGATTTATAAGGTTAGTTTTTATTTTTTTTCAATTCGGTATATTAAGAAAAAGGTATCTGATTGGTAATATTAGTTTTCGGTATAGTTATATCTCTTTGAAAAACGGTATATTAAGAAAACGGTTTGTGATTTATAGGATAAGTTTTCGGTAATTCTAAATGTCTTTGCAAATCAGTATATTAAGAAAACGGTTTGTGGTTTATAAGATTAGTTTTTGGTCATTCTAAATGGCTTTGCAAATCGGTATATTAAGAAAACAGAATGAGATATATAAGGTAATTTTCGTTATTGGTATATGTCTTTGCGAATTGATATTTTAAGAAAACGGAATGAGATTTATCAGGTTAGTTTTTATGATTTTCAATTCGGTATATTAGGAAAACGGTTTGTGATATATAAGATTAGTTTTCGTTATTGGTTTATGTCTTTGCAAATCGGTATATTAAGAAAACGGTTTGTGATATATAAGATTAGTTTTCGGTTATTCTAAATGTCTTTGCAAATCGGTATATTAAGAAAACGGTTTGTGGTTTATAAGATTAGTTTTCGGTAATGCTAAATGTCTTTGGAAAGTGGTATAAAAAGAAAACGGAATAAGCTTTATAAGGTTAGTTTTTATGTTTTTTCAATTTGATATATAAAGTGAACGGTTTGTGATATATAAGATTAGTTTTCGTTATTGGTATATGTCTTTGCAAATCGGTATATTAAGAAAACGGAATGAGATTTATAAGGTTAGTTTTCGTTATTGGTATATGTCTTTGCGAATTGATATGTTAAGAAAACGATTTGTTGTTTATAAGATTACTTTTCGGTAATTCTAAATGTCTTTGCATATCAGTATATTAAGAAAACGGAATTAGATTTATAAGGTTAGTTTTTATGATTTTCAATTCGGTATATTAGGAAAACGGTTTGTGATAAATAAGATTAGTTTTCATTATTGGTTTATGTCTTTGCGAATCGGTATATTAAGAAAACGGTTTGTGGTTTATAAGATTAGTTTTCGGTAATTCTAAAGTTCTTTGCATATCAGTATATTAAGAAAACGGAATGAGATTTATAAGGTTAGTTTTTATGATTTTCAATTCGGTATATTAGGAAAACGGTTTGTGATAAATAAGATTAGTTTTCGTTATTGGTTTATGTCTTTGCGAATCGGTATATTAAGAAAACGGTTTGTGGTTTATAAGATTAGTTTTCGGTAATTCTAAATGTCTTTGCATATCGGTATAGTAAGAAAACGGAATGAGATTTATAAGGTTAGTTTTTATGTTTTTCAATTCGGTGTATTAGGAAAACGGTTTGTGATATATAAGATTAGTTTTCGTTATTGGTTTATGTCTTTGCGAATCGGTATATTAAGAAAACGTTTTGTGGTTTATAAGATTAGTTTTCGGTAATTCTAAATGTCTTTGTTAATCGGTATATTGAGAAACGATTTGTAGTTTATAAGATTAGTTTTCGGTAATTCTGAAGTTCTTTGCAAATCGGTATTTTAAGAAAACGGTTTGTGGTTTATAAGATTAGTTTTCGGTCATTCTAAATGGCTTTGCAAATCGGTATAGTAAGAAAACGGAATGAGATTTATAAGGTTAGTTTTTATGTTTTTTCAATTCGGTATATTAAGAAAACGGTATGTGATTGGTAATATTAGTTTTCGGAATAGCTATATCTCTTTGAAAAACGGTATATTAAGAAAACGGTTTGTGATATATAAGATTAGTTTTCGTTATAGGTATATGTCTAGGCAAATCGGTATATTAAGAAAACGGTTTGTGGTTTATAAGATTAGTTATCGGTAATTCTAAATGTCTTTGCAAATCAGTATATGTGGAAAACGGTTTGTGGTTTATAAGATTAGTTTTCGGTCATTCTAAATGGCTTTGCAAATCGGTATATTAAGAAAACAGAATGAGATATATAAGGTTAGTTTTCGCTATTGGTATATGTCTTTGCGAATCGATATTTTATGAAAACGGAATGAGATTTATCAGGTTAGTTTTTATGATTTTCAATTCGGTATATTAGGAAAACGGTTTGTGATATATAAGATTAGTTTTCGTTATTGGTTTATGTCTTTGCGAATCGGTATATTAAGAAAACGGTTAGTGGTTTATAAGATTAGTTTTCGGTTATTCTAAATGTCTTCGCAAATCGGTATAGTAAGAAAACGGAATGAGATTTATAAGATTAGTTTTTATGTTTTTCAATTCGGCATATTAGGAAAACGGTTTGTGATATAATAGATTAGTTTTCGTTATGGGTTAATGTCTTTGCGAATTGGGATATTAAGAAAACGTTTTGTGGTTTCTAAGATTAGTTTTCGGTAATGGTAAATTTCTTTGCGTATTGGTATATTAAGAAAATGGTTTGTGGTTTATAAGATTAGTTTTCGGTAATTCTAAAGTACTTTGCCAATAAGTAGATTAAGAAAACGGAATGAGATTTATAAGGTTAGTTTTTATGATTTTCAATTCGGTATATTAGAAAAACGGTTTGTGAAATATAAGATTAGTTTTCGGTTATTCTAAATGTCTTTGCAAATCGGTATAGTAAGAAAACGGAATGATATTTATAAGGTTAGTTTTTATGTTTTTCAATTCGGTATATTAGGAAAACGGTTTGTGGTTTATAAGATTAGTTATCGGTAATTCTAAATGTCTTTGCAAATCAGTATATTAAGAAAACGGTTTGTTGTTTATAAGATTAGTTTTCGGTTATTCTAAATGGCTTTGCAAATCGGTATATTAAGAAAACAGAATGAGATATATAAGGTTAGTTTTCGTTATTGGTATATGTCTTTGCGAATCGATATATTAAGAAAACGGAATGAGATATATAAGGTTAGTTTTTATGTTTTTTCAATGCGGTATATTAAGAAAACGGTATGTGATTGGTAATATTAGTTTTCGGAGTAGTTATATCTCTTTGATAAACGGTATATTAAGAAAACGGTTTGTGATATATAAGATTAGTTTTCGTTATAGGTATATGTCTAGGCAAATCGGTATATGAAGAAAACGGTTTGTGGTTTATAAGATTAGTTTTTGGTTATTCTAAATGTCTTTTCAAATCGGTATAGTAAGAAAACGGAATGAGATTTATAAGGTTAGTTTTAATGTTTTTCAATTCGGCATATTAGGAAAACGGTATGTGGTTTATAAGATTAGTTTTCGGTTATTCTAAATGTCTTTGCAAATCGGTATAGTAAGAAAACGGAATGATATTTATAAGGTTAGTTTTTATGTTTTTCAATTCGGTATATTAGGAAAACGGTTTGTGATATGTATGATTAGTTTTCGGTAATTCTAAATGTCTTTGGAAAGCGGTATATTAAGAAAACGGTTTGTGGTTTATAAGATTAGTTTTCGGTCATTCTAAATGGCTTTGCAAATCGGTATATTAAGAAAACAGAATGAGATATATAAGGTTAGTTTTCGTTATTGGTATATGTCTTTGCGAATCGATATATTAAGAAAACGGAATGAGATTTATTAGGTTAGTTTTTATGATTTTCAATTCGGTATATTAGGAAAACGGAATGAGATATATAAGGTTAGTTTTTATGTTTTTTCAATGCGGTATATTAAGAAAACGGTATGTGATTGGTAATATTAGTTTTCGGAATAGTTATATCTCTTTGAAAAACGGTATATTAAGAAAACGGTTTGTGATATATAAGATTAGTTTTCGTTATAGGTATATGTCTAGGCAAATCGGTATATTAAGAAAACGGTTTGTGGTTTATAAGATTAGTTTTCGGTTATTCTAAATGTCTTTTCAAATCGGTATAGTAAGAAAACGGAATGAGATTTATAAGGTTAGTTTTAATGTTTTTCAATTCGGCATATTAGGAAAACGGTATGTGATTGGTAATATTAGTTTTCGGTATTGTTATATCTCTTTGAAAAACGGTATATTAAGAAAACGGTTTGTGGTTTATAAGATTAGTTTGCGGTCATTCTAAATGGCTTTGCAAATCGGTATATTAAGAAAACAGAATGAGATATATAAGGTTAGTTTTCGTTATTGGTATATGTCTTTGCGAATCGGTATATTAAGAAAACGGTTTGTGGTTTATAAGATTAGTTATCGGTTATTCTAAATGTCTTTGCAAATCGGTATAGTAAGAAAACGGAATGAGATTTATAAGGTTAGTTTTCGTTAATGGTATATGTCTTTGCGAATTGATATATTAGGAAAACGGTTTGTGGTTTATAAGATTACTTTTACTTATTACTTTTAAGATTACTTCGGTTATTCTAAATGTCTTTGCATATCAGTATATTAAGAAAACGGAATGAGATTTATAAGGTTAGTTTTTATGATTTTCAATTCGGTATATAAGGAAAACAGTTTGTGATATATAAGATTAGTTTTCGTTATTGGTTTATGTCTTTGCGAATCGGTATATTGAGAAAACGGTTTGTGGTTTATAAGATTAGTTTTCGGTAATTCTAAATGTCTTTGTTAATCGGTATATTATGAAAACGGAATTAGATTTATAAGGTTAGTTTTTATGTTTTTTCAATTCGGTATATTAAGAAAACGGTATGTGATTGGTAATATTAGTTTTCGGAATAGTTATATCTCTTTGAAAAACGGTATATTAAGAAAACGGATTGTGATATAATATATACGATTAGTTTTCGTTATAGGTATATGTCTAGGCAAATCGGTATATTAAGAAAACGGTTTGTGGTTTATAAGATTAGTTATCGGTAATTCTAAATGTCTTTGCAAATCAGTATATTAAGAAAACGGTTTGTTGTTTATAAGATTAGTTTTCGGTCATTCTAAATGGCTTTGCAAATCGGTATATTAAGAAAACAGAATGAGATATATAAGGTTAGTTTTCGTTATTGGTATATGTCTTTGCGAATCGATATATTAAGAAAACGGAATGAGATTTATCAGGTTAGTTTTCATGTTTTTTCAATGCGGTATTTTAGGAAAACGGTATGTGATTGGTAATATTAGTTTTCGGTATAGTTATATCTCATTGCAATACGGTATATTAAGAAAACGGTTTGTGATATATAAGATTAGTTTTCCTTATTGGTATATGTCTTTGCAAATCGGTATATTAAGAAAACGGTTTGTGGTTTATAAGATTAGTTTTTGGTAATTCTAAATGTCTTTTCAAATCGGTATATTAAGAAAACGGAATGAGATTTATAAGGTTAGTTTTTATGTTTTTTCAATTCGGTATATTAAGAAAAAGGTATCTGATTGGTAATATTAGTTTTCGGTATTGTTATATCTCTTTAAAAAACGGTAAATTTAGAAAACGGTTTGTGATTTATAGGATAAGTTTTCGGTAATTCTAAATGTCTTTGCAAATCAGTATATTAAGAAAACGGTTTGTGGTTTATAAGATTAGTTTTTGGTCATTCTAAATGGCTTTGCAAATCGGTATATTAAGAAAACAGAATGAGATATATAAGGTAATTTTCGTTATTGGTATATGTCTTTGCGAATCGATATTTTAAGAAAACGGAATGAGATTTATCAGGTTAGTTTTTATGATTTTCAATTCGGTATATTAGGAAAACGGTTTGTGATATATAAGATTAGTTTTCGTTATTGGTTTATGTCTTTGCGAATCGGTATATTAAGAAAACGGTTAGTGGTTTATAAGATTAGTTTTCGGTTATTCTAAATGTCTTCGCAAATCGGTATAGTAAGAAAACGGAATGAGATTTATAAGGTTAGTTGTTATGTTTTTCAATTCGGCATATTAGGAAAACGGTTTGTGATATATAAGATTAGTTTTCGTTATGGGTTAATGTCTTTGCGAATTGGGATATTAAGAAAACGTTTTGTGGTTTCTAAGATTAGTTTTCGGTAATTCTAAATGTCTTTGCGTATTGGTATATTAAGAAAATGGTTTTTGGTTTATAAGATTAGTTTTCGGTAATTCTAAAGTACTTTGCCAATAAGTAGATTAAGAAAACGGAATGAGATTTATAAGGTTAGTTTATATGTTTTTTTCAATGCGGTATATTAAGAAAACGGTATGTGATATATAAGATTAGTTTTCGTTATTGGTATATTCCTTTGCGAATCAGTATATTAAGAAAGCGGTTCGTGGTTTATAAGATTAGTTTTTGGTAATTTTAAATGTCTTTGCAAATCGGTATATTAAGAAAACGGAATGAGCTTTATAAGGTTAGTTTTTATTTTTTTTCAATTCTGTATATTAGGAGAACGGTTTGTGATATATAAGATTAGTTTTTGGTCATTCTAAATGGCTTTGCAAATCGGTATATTAAGAAAACGGAATTAGATTTATAAGGTTAGTTTTCATTTTTGGTAATTATCTTTGCGAATCGATATACTAAGAAAACGGAATGAGATTTATCAGGTTAGTTTTTATGATTTTCAATTCGGTATATTAGGAAAACGGTTTGTGAAATATAAGATTAGTTTTTGGTTATTCTAAATGTCTTTGCAAATCGGTATAGTAAGAAAACGTAATGAGATTTATAAGGTTAGTTTTTATGTTTTTCGATTCGGTATATTAGGAAAACGGTTTGTGATATGTATAATTAGTTTTCGGTAATTCTAAATGTCTTTGGAAAGCGGTATATTAAGAAAACGGAATCAGCTTTATAAGGTTAGTTTTTATGTTTTTTCAATTTGATATATAAAGTGAACGGTTTGTGATATGTAAGATTAGTTTTCGTTATTGGTATATGTCTTTGCAAATCGGTATATTAAGAAAACGGAATGAGATTTATAAGGTTAGTTTTCGTTAATGGTATATTTCTTTGCGAATTGATATATTAGGAAAACGGTTTGTGGTTTTTTAAGATTACTTTTCGGTAATTCTAAATGTCTTTGCATATCAGTATATTAAGAAAACGGAATGAGATTTATAAGGTTAGTTTTTATGATTTTCAATTCGGTATATTAGGAAAACGGTTTGTGAAATATAAGATTAGTTTTCGGTTATTCTAAATGTCTTTGCAAATCGGTATAGTAAGAAAACGGAATGATATTTATAAGGTTAGTTTTTATTTTTTTTCAATTCGGTATATTAGGAGAACGGTTTGTGATATATAAGGTTAGTTTTCGTTATTGGTATATGTCTTTGCAAAACGGTATATTAAGAAAACGGTTTGTGATTTATAAGATTAGTTTTCGGTAATTCTAAATGGCTTTGCAAATCGGTATATTAAAAAAAACGGAATTAGATTTATAAGGTTAGTTTTCATTATTGGTAATTATCTTTGCGAATCGATATATTAAGAAAACGGAATGAGATTTATCAGGTTAGTTTTTATGATTTTCAATTCGGTATATTAGGAAAACGGTTTGTGAAATATAAGATTAGTTTTCGGTTATTCTAAATGTCTTTGCAAATCGGTATAGTAAGAAAACGTAATGAGATTTATAAGGTTAGTTTTTATGTTTTTCGATTCGGTATATTAGGAAAACGGTTTGTGATATGTATAATTAGTTTTCGGTAATTCTAAATGTCTTTGGAAAGCGGTATATTAAGAAAACGGAATCAGCTTTATAAGGTTAGTTTTTATGTTTTTTCAATTTGATATATAAAGTGAACGGTTTGTGATATGTAAGATTAGTTTTCGTTATTGGTATATGTCTTTGCAAATCGGTATATTAGGAAAACGGAATGAGATTTATAAGGTTAGTTTTCGTTAATGGTATATGTCTTTGCGAATTGATATATTAGGAAAACGGTTTGTGGTTTATAAGATTACTTTTCGGTAATTCTAAATGTCTTTGCATATCAGTATATTAAGAAAACGGAATGAGATTAATAAGGTTAGTTTTTATGATTTTCAATTCGGTATATTAGGAAAACGGTTTGTGATAAATAAGATTAGTTTTCGTTATTGGTTTATGTCTTTGCGAATCGGTATATTAAGAAAACGGTTTGTGGTTTATAAGATTAGTTTTCGGTAATTCTAAATGTCTTTGCATATCGGTATAGTAAGAAAACGGAATGAGATTTATAAGGTTAGTTTTTATGTTTTTTCAATGCGGTATATTAAGAAAACGGTATGTGATTGGTAATATTAGTTTTCGGTATAGTTATATCTCATTTCAAAACGGTGTTTAGGCGTGATTAGACTGGATAAATTTCGATAGAAGCAAATGGAAGTACCACGGGAATTGAATGAAAGCTCAGATATTAACAAAGCGTTTGATTTATTAATTTAAATAACATGCGAGATTTTCTTAAATACTATTAATATACATGTAAAAGTTACAAATTAATAATAGCGTCTACGAAATAACTTAAAACTAAATATGTACCTTAGCGATCTAATGAACAAATAAATCTTAGACAAAAAAAAGAAGAAAAAAATTATTAACATGAATGGGAGCGATAATTAAGAATAACAGAAAGGCTCCATGCTAGCATAATGGCCAAAGATATAAACAACAAAATGAACGTTATACTGAAGAGTTCAATAAGGCGCGAAGATGTGCGAATTATTATTATCTTCGCCAGTGATCACGGCATGAAGGAGCAATGAGTATGATATCATGAATTACGTTGATCATCCGGAGAAAATTAGTTGACAATTTGAAGCCTTATGGTAATGAAGTGTCACTTACAATTTGTGTGATGTATGCTCAATTATCATCTCAGCATAGCTTCTGGCAAGTGACAATCTTGATACCTCTGGACGTCCTCACAGAAGTAGCGGCTTGAAAGCGGATTACTTGGCGGCAGTGTGCGATGATCTGAACTGCTCCGCTCGGCTATCTGATGCTAAGTAAGCGAAGTGACTCAAAGCGTCGTTCTCCCCTCTCCTACGTTTTGGCGGCAAAGTACATCCGATTTTAGAGGCAATGACCTGTCCGTTCCATCCGTCAGACAGTCCAGATTTGCGACTAAACAAACGGTATATTAAGAAAACGGAATGAGATTTATCAGGTTAGTTTTTATGATTTTCAATTCGGTATATTAGGAAAACGGTTTGTGAAATATAAGATTAGTTTTCGGTTATTCTAAATGTCTTTGCAAATCGGTATAGTAAGAAAACGTAATGAGATTTATAAGGTTAGTTTTTATGTTTTTCGATTCGGTATATTAGGAAAACGGTTTGTGATATGTATAATTAGTTTTCGGTAATTCTAAATGTCTTTGGAAAGCGGTATATTAAGAAAACGGAATCAGCTTTATAAGGTTAGTTTTTATGTTTTTTCAATTTGATATATAAAGTGAACGGTTTGTGATATGTAAGATTAGTTTTCGTTATTGGTATATGTCTTTGCAAATCGGTATATTAAGAAAACGGAATGAGATTTATAAGGTTAGTTTTCGTTAATGGTATATTTCTTTGCGAATTGATATATTAGGAAAACGGTTTGTGGTTTTTTAAGATTACTTTTCGGTAATTCTAAATGTCTTTGCATATCAGTATATTAAGAAAACGGAATGAGATTTATAAGGTTAGTTTTTATGATTTTCAATTCGGTATATTAGGAAAACGGTTTGTGAAATATAAGATTAGTTTTCGGTTATTCTAAATGTCTTTGCAAATCGGTATAGTAAGAAAACGTAATGAGATTTATAAGGTTAGTTTTTATGTTTTTCGATTCGGTATATTAGGAAAACGGTTTGTGATATGTATAATTAGTTTTCGGTAATTCTAAATGTCTTTGGAAAGCGGTATATTAAGAAAACGGAATCAGCTTTATAAGGTTAGTTTTTATGTTTTTTCAATTTGATATATAAAGTGAACGGTTTGTGATATGTAAGATTAGTTTTCGTTATTGGTATATGTCTTTGCAAATCGGTATATTAAGAAAACGGAATGAGATATATAAGGTTAGTTTTCGTTAATGGTATATTTCTTTGCGAATTGATATATTAGGAAAACGGTTTGTGGTTTTTTAAGATTACTTTTCGGTAATTCTAAATGTCTTTGCATATCAGTATATTAAGAAAACGGAATGAGATTTATAAGGTTAGTTTTTATGATTTTCAATTCGGTATATTAGGAAAACGGTTTGTGAAATATAAGATTAGTTTTCGGTTATTCTAAATGTCTTTGCAAATCGGTATAGTAAGAAAACGTAATGAGATTTATAAGGTTAGTTTTTATGTTTTTCGATTCGGTATATTAGGAAAACGGTTTGTGATATGTATAATTAGTTTTCGGTAATTCTAAATGTCTTTGGAAAGCGGTATATTAAGAAAACGGAATCAGCTTTATAAGGTTAGTTTTTATGTTTTTTCAATTTGATATATAAAGTGAACGGTTTGTGATATGTAAGATTAGTTTTCGTTATTGGTATATGTCTTTGCAAATCGGTATATTAAGAAAACGGAATGAGATTTATAAGGTTAGTTTTCGTTAATGGTATATGTCTTTGCGAATTGATATATTAGGAAAACGGTTTGTGGTTTATAAGATTACTTTTCGGTAATTCTAAATGTCTTTGCATATCAGTATATTAAGAAAACGGAATGAGATTTATAAGGTTAGTTTTTATGATTTTCAATTCGGTATATTAGGAAAACGGTTTGTGATAAATAAGATTAGTTTTCGTTATTGGTTTATGTCTTTGCGAATCGGTATATTAAGAAAACGGTTTGTGGTTTATAAGATTAGTTTTCGGTAATTCTAAATGTCTTTGCATATCGGTATAGTAAGAAAACGGAATGAGATTTATAAGGTTAGTTTTTATGTTTTTTCAATGCGGTATATTAAGAAAACGGTATGTGATTGGTAATATTAGTTTTCGGTATAGTTATATCTCATTGCAAAACGGTGTTTAGGCGTGATTAGACTGAATAAATTTCGATAGAAGCAAATGGAAGTACCACGGGAATTGAATGAAAGCTCAGATATTAACAAAGCGTTTGATTTATTAATTTAAATAACATGCGAGATTTTCTTAAATACTATTAATATACATGTAAAAGTTACAAATTAATAATAGCGTCTACGAAATAACTTAAAACTAAATATGTAACTTAGCGATCTAATGAACAAATAAATCTTAGACAAAAAAAAGAAGAAAAAAATTATTAACATGAATGGGAGCGATAATTAAGAATAACAGAAATGCTCCATGCTAGCATAATGGCCAAAGATATAAACAACAAAATGAACGTTATACTGAAGAGTTCAATAAGGCGCGAAGATGTGCGAATTATTATTATCTTCGCCAGTGATCACGGCATGAAGGAGCAATGAGTATGATATCATGAATTACGTTGATCATCCGGAGAAAATTAGTTGACAATTTGAAGCCTTATGGTAATGAAGTGTCACTTACAATTTGTGTGATGTATGCTCAATTATCATCTCAGCATAGCTTCTGGCAAGTGACAATCTTGATACCTCTGGACGTCCTCACAGAAGTAGCGGCTTGAAAGCGGATTACTTGGCGGCAGTGTGCGATGATCTGAACTGCTCCGCTCGGCTATCTGATGCTAAGTAAGCGAAGTGACTCAAAGCGTCGTTCTCCCCTCTCCTACGTTTTGGCGGCAAAGTACATCCGATTTTAGAGGCAATGATCTGTCCGTTCCATCCGTCAGACAGTCCAGATTTGCGACTAAACAAACGGTATATTAAGAAAACGGTTTGTGGTTTATAAGATTAGTTTTCGGTAATTCTAAATGTCTTTGTTAATCGGTATATTGAGAAACGGTTTGTAGTTTATAAGATTAGTTTTCGGTAATTCTAAAGTTCCTTGCAAATCGGTATATTAAGAAAACAGAATGAGATTTATAAGGTTAGTTTTTATGTTTTTTCAATGCGGTATATTAAGAAAACGGTGTGTGATTGGTAATATTAGTTTTCGGTATAGTTATATCTCTTTGAAAAACGGTATATTAAGAAAACGGTTTGTGGTTTATAAGATTAGTTTTCGGTCATTCTAAATGGCTTTGCAAATCGGTATATTAAGAAAACAGAATGAGATATATAAGGTTAGTTTTCGTTATTGGTATATCTCTTTGCGAATCGGTATATTAAGAAAACGGTTTGTGGTTTATAAGATTAGTTATCGGTTATTCTAAATGTCTTTGCAAATCGGTATAGTAAGAAAACGGAATGAGATTTATAAGGTTAGTTTTCGTTAATGGTATATGTCTTTGCGAATTGATATATTAGGAAAACGGTTTGTGGTTTATAAGATTACTTTTCGGTTATTCTAAATGTCTTTGCATATCAGTATATTAAGAAAACGGAATGAGATTTATAAGGTTAGTTTTTATGATTTTCAATTCGGTATATAAGGAAAACGGTTTGTGATATATAAGATTAGTTTTCGTTATTGGTTTATGTCTTTGCGAATCGGTATATTAAGAAAACGGTTTGTGGTTTATAAGATTAGTTTTCGGTAATTCTAAATGTCTTTGTTAATCGGTATATTATGAAAACGGAATTAGATTTATAAGGTTAGTTTTTATGTTTTTTCAATTCGGTATATTAAGAAAACGGTATGTGATTGGTAATATTAGTTTTCGGAATAGTTATATCTCTTTGAAAAACGGTATATTAAGAAAACGGATTGTGATATAATATATAAGATTAGTTTTCGTTATAGGTATATGTCTAGGCAAATCGGTATATTAAGAAAACGGTTTGTGGTTTATAAGATTAGTTATCGGTAATTCTAAATGTCTTTGCAAATCAGTATATTAAGAAAACGGTTTGTTGTTTATAAGATTAGTTTTCGGTCATTCTAAATGGCTTTGCAAATCGGTATATTAAGAAAACAGAATGAGATATATAAGGTTAGTTTTCGTTATTGGTATATGTCTTTGCGAATCGATATATTAAGAAAACGGAATGAGATTTATCAGGTTAGTTTTCATGTTTTTTCAATGCGGTATTTTAAGAAAAAGGTATGTGATTGGTAATATTAGTTTTCGGTATAGTTATATCTCATTGCAATACGGTATATTAAGAAAACGGTTTGTGATATATAAGATTAGTTTTCCTTATTGGTATATGTCTTTGCAAATCGGTATATTAAGAAAACGGTTTGTGGTTTATAAGATTAGTTTTTGGTAATTCTAAATGTCTTTTCAAATCGGTATATTAAGAAAACGGAATGAGATTTATAAGGTTAGTTTTTATGTTTTTTCAATTCGGTATATTAAGAAAAAGGTATCTGATTGGTAATATTAGTTTTCGGTATAGTTATATCTCTTTAAAAAACGGTATATTAAGAAAACGGTTTGTGATTTATAGGATAAGTTTTCGGTAATTCTAAATGTCTTTGCAAATCAGTATATTAAGAAAACGGTTTGTGGTTTATAAGATTAGTTTTTGGTCATTCTAAATGGCTTTGCAAATCGGTATATTAAGAAAACAGAATGAGATATATAAGGTAATTTTCGTTATTGGTATATGTCTTTGCGAATCGATATTTTAAGAAAACGGAATGAGATTTATCAGGTTAGTTTTTATGATTTTCAATTCGGTATATTAGGAAAACGGTTTGTGATATATAAGATTAGTTTTCGTTATTGGTTGATGTCTTTGCGAATCGGTATATTAAGAAAACGGTTAGTGGTTTATAAGATTAGTTTTCGGTTATTCTAAATGTCTTCGCAAATCGGTATAGTAAGAAAACGGAATGAGATTTATAAGGTTAGTTTTTATGTTTTTCAATTCGGCATATTAGGAAAACGGTTTGTGATATATAAGATTAGTTTTCGTTATTGGTTTATGTCTTTGCGAATCGGTATATTAAGAAAACGGTTTGTGGTTTATAAGATTAGTTTTCGGTTATTCTAAATGTCTTCGCAAATCGGTATAGTAAGAAAACGGAATGAGATTTATAAGGTTAGTTTTTATGTTTTTCAATTCGGCATATTAGGAAAACGGTTTGTGATATATAAGATTAGTTTTCGTTATGGGTTAATGTCTTTGCGAATTGGGATATTAAGAAAACGTTTTGTGGTTTCTAAGATTAGTTTTCGGTAATTCTAAATGTCTTTGCGTATTGGTATATTAAAAAAATGGTTTTTGGTTTATAAGATTAGTTTTCGGTAATTCTAAAGTACTTTGCCAATAAGTAGATTAAGAAAACGGAATGAGATTTATAAGGTTAGTTTTTATGTTTTTTTCAATGCGGTATATTAAGAAAACGGTATGTGATATATAAGATTAGTTTTCGTTATTGGTATATTCCTTTGCGAATCAGTATATTAAGAAAGCGGTTCGTGGTTTATAAGATTAGTTTTTGGTAATTTTAAATGTCTTTGCAAATCGGTATATTAAGAGAACGGAATGAGCTTTATAAGGTTAGTTTTTATTTTTTTTCAATTCTGTATATTAGGAGAACGGTTTGTGATATATAAGATTAGTTTTCGTTATTGGTATATGTCTTTGCAAAACGGTATATTAAGAAAACGGTTTGTGATTTATAAGATTAGTTTTCGGTTATTCTAAATGGCTTTGCAAATCGGTATATTAAGAAAACGGAATTAGATTTATAAGGTTAGTTTTCATTTTTGGTAATTATCTTTGCGAATCGATATACTAAGAAAACGGAATGAGATTTATCAGGTTAGTTTCTATGATTTTCAATTCGGTATATTAGGAAAACGGTTTGTGAAATATAAGATTAGTTTTCGGTTATTCTAAATGTCTTTGCAAATCGGTATAGTAAGAAAACGGAATGATATTTATAAGGTTAGTTTTTATTTTTTTTCAATTCGGTATATTAGGAGAACGGTTTGTGATATATAAGGTTAGTTTTCGTTATTGGTATATGTCTTTGCAAAACGGTATATTAAGAAAACGGTTTGTGATTTATAAGATTAGTTTTCGGTAATTCTAAATGGCTTTGCAAATCGGTATATTAAAAAAAACGGAATTAGATTTATAAGGTTAGTTTTCATTATTGGTAATTATCTTTGCGAATCGATATATTAAGAAAACGGAATGAGATTTATCAGGTTAGTTTTTATGATTTTCAATTCGGTATATTAGGAAAACGGTTTGTGAAATATAAGATTAGTTTTCGGTTATTCTAAATGTCTTTGCAAATCGGTATAGTAAGAAAACGTAATGAGATTTATAAGGTTAGTTTTTATGTTTTTCGATTCGGTATATTAGGAAAACGGTTTGTGATATGTATAATTAGTTTTCGGTAATTCTAAATGTCTTTGGAAAGCGGTATATTAAGAAAACGGAATCAGCTTTATAAGGTTAGTTTTTATGTTTTTTCAATTTGATATATAAAGTGAACGGTTTGTGATATGTAAGATTAGTTTTCGTTATTGGTATATGTCTTTGCAAATCGGTATATTAGGAAAACGGAATGAGATTTATAAGGTTAGTTTTCGTTAATGGTATATGTCTTTGCGAATTGATATATTAGGAAAACGGTTTGTGGTTTATAAGATTACTTTTCGGTAATTCTAAATGTCTTTGCATATCAGTATATTAAGAAAACGGAATGAGATTAATAAGGTTAGTTTTTATGATTTTCAATTCGGTATATTAGGAAAACGGTTTGTGATAAATAAGATTAGTTTTCGTTATTGGTTTATGTCTTTGCGAATCGGTATATTAAGAAAACGGTTTGTGGTTTATAAGATTAGTTTTCGGTAATTCTAAATGTCTTTGCATATCGGTATAGTAAGAAAACGGAATGAGATTTATAAGGTTAGTTTTTATGTTTTTTCAATGCGGTATATTAAGAAAACGGTATGTGATTGGTAATATTAGTTTTCGGTATAGTTATATCTCATTTCAAAACGGTGTTTAGGCGTGATTAGACTGGATAAATTTCGATAGAAGCAAATGGAAGTACCACGGGAATTGAATGAAAGCTCAGATATTAACAAAGCGTTTGATTTATTAATTTAAATAACATGCGAGATTTTCTTAAATACTATTAATATACATGTAAAAGTTACAAATTAATAATAGCGTCTACGAAATAACTTAAAACTAAATATGTACCTTAGCGATCTAATGAACAAATAAATCTTAGACAAAAAAAAGAAGAAAAAAATTATTAACATGAATGGGAGCGATAATTAAGAATAACAGAAATGCTCCATGCTAGCATAATGGCCAAAGATATAAACAACAAAATGAACGTTATACTGAAGAGTTCAATAAGGCGCGAAGATGTGCGAATTATTATTATCTTCGCCAGTGATCACGGCATGAAGGAGCAATGAGTATGATATCATGAATTACGTTGATCATCCGGAGAAAATTAGTTGACAATTTGAAGCCTTATGGTAATGAAGTGTCACTTACAATTTGTGTGATGTATGCTCAATTATCATCTCAGCATAGCTTCTGGCAAGTGACAATCTTGATACCTCTGGACGTCCTCACAGAAGTAGCGGCTTGAAAGCGGATTACTTGGCGGCAGTGTGCGATGATCTGAACTGCTCCGCTCGGCTATCTGATGCTAAGTAAGCGAAGTGACTCAAAGCGTCGTTCTCCCCTCTCCTACGTTTTGGCGGCAAAGTACATCCGATTTTAGAGGCAATGACCTGTCCGTTCCATCCGTCAGACAGTCCAGATTTGCGACTAAACAAACGGTATATTAAGAAAACGGTTTGTGGTTTATAAGATTAATTTTCGGTAATTCTAAATGTCTTTGTTAATCGGTATATTGAGAAACGGTTTGTAGTTTATAAGATTAGTTTTCGGTAATTCTAAAGTTCCTTGCAAATCGGTATATTAAGAAAACAGAATGAGATTTATAAGGTTAGTTTTTATGTTTTTTCAATGCGGTATATTAAGAAAACGGTGTGTGATTGGTAATATTAGTTTTCGGAATAGTTATATCTCTTTGAAAAACGGTATATTAAGAAAACGGTTGGTGATTTATAAGATTAGTTTTCGTTATAGGTATATGTCTAGGCAAATCGGTATATTAAGAAAACGGTTTGTGGTTTATAAGATTAGTTTTCGGTTATTCTAAATGTCTTTTCAAATCGGTATAGTAAGAAAACGGAATGAGATTTATAAGGTTAGTTTTAATGTTTTTCAATTCGGCATATTAGGAAAACAGTTTGTGATATATAAGATTAGTTTTCGTTATGGGTTTATGTCTTTGCCAATCGGGATATTAAGAAAACGGTTTGTGGTTTTTCAGATTAGTTTTCGGTAATTCTAAATGTCTTTGCGTATCGGTATATTAAGAAAATGGTTTGTGGTTTATAAGATTAGTTTTCGGTAATTCTAAAGTACTTTGCAAATAAGTAGATTAAGAAAACGGAATGAGATTTAGAAGGTTAGTTTTTATGTTTTTTCAATGCGGTATATTAAGAAAACGGTATGTGATTGGTAATATTAGTTTTCGGTATAGTTATATCTCATTGCAAAACGGTATATTAAGAAAACGGTTTGTGATATATAAGATTAGTTTTCGTTATTGGTATATGTCTTTGCAAATCGGTATATTAAGAAAACGGTTTGTGGTTTATAAGGTTAGTTTTTATGTTTTTTTAATTCGGTATATTAAGAAAAAGGTATCTGATTGGTAACATTAGTTTTCGGTATAGTTATATCTGTTTGAAAAACGGTATATTAAGAAAACGGTTTGTGATATATAAGATTAGTTTTCGGTAATTCTAAATGCCTTTGCAAATCAGTATATTAAGAAAACGGAATGAGATTTATAAGGTTAGTTTTTATGTTTTTTCCATTCGATATATTTAGAAAACGGTTTGTGGTTTATAAGATTAGTTATCGGTAATTCTAAATGTCTTTGCAATTCAGTATATTAAGAAAACGGTTTGTGGTTTATAAGATTAGTTTTCGGTCATTCTAAATGGCTTTGCAAATCGGTTTATTAAGAAAACAGAATGAGATATATAAGGTTAGTTTTCGTTATTGGTATATGTCTTTGCGAATCGATATATTAAGAAAACGGAATGAGATTTATCAGGTTAGTTTTTATGATTTTCGATTCGGTATATTATGAAAACGGTTTGTGATATATAAGATTAGATTTCGTTATTGGTTTATGTCTTTGCGAATCGGTATATTAAGAAAACGGTTTGTGGTTTATAAGATTAGTTATCGGTTATTCTAAATGTCTTTGCAAATCGGTATAGTAAGAAAACGGAATGAGATTTATAAGGTTAGTTTTCATTATTGGTATATATCTTTGCGAATCGATATATTAAGAAAACGGAATGAGATTTATCAGGTTAGTTTTTACGATTTTCAATTCGGTATATTAGGAAAACGGTTTGTGAAATATAAGATTAGTTTTCGGTTATTCTAAATGTCTTTGCAAATCGGTATAGTAAGAAAACGGAATGAGATTTATAAGGTTCGTTTTTATGTTTTTTCAATTCGGTATTTTAAGAAAAAGGTATCTGATTGGTAATATTAGTTTTCGGTATAGTTATATCTCTTTGAAAAACGGTATATTAAGAAAACGGTTTGTGATATATAAGATTAGTTTGCGGTAATTCTAAATGTCTTTGCATATCAGTATATTAAGAAAACGGAATGAGATTTATATGGTTAGTTTTTATGATTTTCAATTTGGTATATTAGGAAAACGGTATGTGATAAATAAGATTAGTTTTCGTTATTTGTAAATGTCTTTGCAAAACGGTATATTAAGAAAACGGTTTGTGATTTATAAGATTAGTTTTCGATATAGGTATATGTCTTTGCGAATCGAAATATTAAGAAAACGGAATGAGATTTATCAGGTTAGTTTTTATGATGTTCAATTCGGTATATTAGGAAAACGGTTTGTGAAATATAAGATTAGTTTTCGGTTATTCTAAATGTCTTTGCATATCGGTATAGTAAGAAAACGGAATGAGATTTATAAGGTTAGTTTTTATGTTTTTCAATTCGGTATATTAGGAAAACGGTTTGTGAAAAATAAGATTAGTTTTCGTTATTGGTTTATGTTTTTGCGAATCGGTATATTAAGAAAACGGTGTGTGATATATAAGATTAGTTTTCGTTATAGGTATATGTCTAGGCAAGTCGGTATATTAAGAAAAAGTTTTGTGGTTTATAAGATTAGTTTTCAGTAATTCTAAAGTTCTTTGCAAATCGGTATATTAAGAAAACGGAATGAGATTTATGAGGTTAGTTTTTATGTTTTTTCAATTCGGTATATAAAGAAAACGGTATGTGATTGGTAATATTAGTTTTCGGAATTGTTATATATCTTTGAAAAACGGTATATTAAGAAAACGGTTTGTGATATATAAGATTAGTTTTCGTTATAGGTATATGTCTAGGCAAATCGGTATATTAAGAAAACGGTTTGTGGTTTATAAGATTAGTTTTCGGTTATTCTAAATGTCTTTGCAAATCGGTATAGTAAGAGAACGGAATGAGATTTATAAGGTTAGTTTTAATGTTTTTCAATTCGGCATATTAGGAAAACGGTTTGTGATATATAAGATTAATTTTCGTTATGGGTTTATTTCTTTGCGAATCGGGATATTAAGAAAACGGTTTGTGGTTTTTAAGATTAGTTTTCGGTAATTCTAAATGTCTTTGCGTATCGGTATATTAGGAAAATGGTTTGTGGTTTATAAGATTAGTTTTCGGTAATTCTAAAGTTCTTTGCAAATAAGTAGATTAAGAAAACGGAATGAGATTTTTAAGGTTAGTTTTTATGTTGTTTCAATGCGGTATATTAAGAAAACGGTATGTGATTGGTAATATTAGTTTTCGGTATAGTTATATCTCATTGCAAAACGGTATATTAAGAAAACGGTTTGTGATATATAAGATTAGTTTTCGTTATTGGTATATGTCTTTGCAAATCGGTATATTAAGAAAACGGTTTGTGGTTTATAAGATTAGTTTTTGGTTATTCTAAATGTCTTTGTTTATCGGTATATTAAGAAAACGGAATGAGATTTATAAGGTTAGTTTTTATGTTTTTTCAATTCGGTATATTAAGAAAAAGGTATCTGATTGGTAATATTAGTTTTCGGTATAGTTATATCTCTTTGAAAAACGGTATATTAAGAAAACGGTTTGTGATATATAGGATTAGTTTTCGGTAATTCTAAATGTCTTTGCAATTCAGTATATTAAGAAAACGGTTTGTAGTTTATAAGATTAGTTTTTGGTCATTCTAAATGGCTTTGCAAATCGGTATATTAAGAAAACAGAATGAGATATATAAGATTAGTTTTCGTTATTGGTATATGTCTTTGCGAATCGATATATTAAGAAAACGGAATGAGATTTATCAGGTTAGTTTTTATGATTTTCAATTCGGTATATTAGGAAAACGGTTTGTGATATATAAGATTAGTTTTCGGTAATTCTAAATGTCTTTGCATATCAGTATATTAAGAAAACGGAATGAGATTTATAAGGTTAGTTTTAATGTTTTTCAATTCGACATATTAGGAAAACGTTTTGTGATATATAAGATTAGTTTTCGTTATGGGTTTATCTCTTTGAAAAACGGTATATTAAGAAAACGGTCTGTGATATATAAGATTAGTTTTCGTTATAGGTATATGTCTAGGCAAATCGGAATATTAAGAAAACGGTTTGTGGTTTATAAGATTAGTTTTCGGTTATTCTAAATGTCTTTGCAAATCGGTATAGTAAGAGAACGGAATGAGATTTATAAGGTTAGTTTTTATGTTTTTTTCAATGCGGTATATTAAGAAAGCGGTATGTGATATATAAGATTAGTTTTCGTTATTGGTATATTTCTTTGCGAATCAGTATATTAAGAAAACGGTTTGTGGTTTATAAGATTAGTTTTCGTTATTGGTATATTTCTTTGCGAATCAGTATATCAAGAAAACGGTTTGTGGTTTATAAGATTAGTTTTTGGTAATTTTAAATGTCTATGCAAATCGGTATATTAAGAGAACGGAATGAGCTTAATAAGGTTAGTTTTTATTTTTTTTCAATTCGGTATATTAAGAGAACGGTTTGTGATATATAAGATTAGTTTTCAATATTTGTAAACGTCTTTGCAAAACGGTATATTAAAAAAACGGTTTGTGATTTATAAGATTAGTTTTCGTTATAGGTATATGTCTTTGCGAATCGAAATATTAAGAAAACGGAATGAGATTTATCAGGTTAGTTTTTATGATTTTCAATTCGGTATATTAGGAAAACGGTTTGTGAAATATAAGATTAGTTTTCGGTTATTCTAAATGTCTTTGCATATCGGTATAGTAAGAAAACGGAATGAGATTTATAAGGTTAGTTTTTATGTTTTTCAATTCGGTATATTAGGAAAACGGTTTGTGAAAAATAAGATTAGTTTTCGTTATTGGTTTATGTTTTTGCGAATCGGTATATTAAGAAAACGGTGTGTGATATATAAGATTAGTTTTCGTTATAGGTATATGTCTAGGCAAGTCGGTATATTAAGAAAAAGGTTTGCGGTTTATAAGATTAGTTTTCAGTAATTCTAAAGTTCTTTGCAAATCGGTATATTAAGAAAACGGAATGAGATTTATAAGGTTAGTTTTTATGTTGTTTCAATGCGGTATATTAAGAAAACGGTATGTGATTGGTAATATTAGTTTTCGGTATAGTTATATCTCATTGCAAAACGGTATATTAAGAAAACGGTTTGTGATATATAAGATTAGTTTTCGTTATTGGTATATGTCTTTGCAAATCGGTATATTAAGAAAACGGTTTGTGGTTTATAAGATTAGTTTTTGGTAATTCTAAATGTCTTTGTTTATCGGTATATTAAGAAAACGGAATGAGATTTATAAGGTTAGTTTTTATGTTTTTTCAATTCGGTATATTAAGAAAAAGGTATCTGATTGGTAATATTAGTTTTCGGTATAGTTATATCTCTTTGAAAAACGGTATATTAAGAAAACGGTTTGTGATATATAGGATTAGTTTTCGGTAATTCTAAATGTCTTTGCAAATCAGTATATTAAGAAACGGTTTGTGGTTTATAAGATTAGTTTTTGGTCATTCTAAATGGCTTTGTAAATCGGTATATTAAGAAAACAGAATGAGATATATAAGTTTAGTTTTCGTTATTGGTATATGTCTTTGCGAATCGATATATTAAGAAAACGGAATGAGATTTATCAGGTTAGTTTTTATGATTTTCAATTCGGTATATTAGGAAAACGGTTTGTGATATATAAGATTAGTTTTCGGTAATTCTAAATGTCTTTGCATATCAGTATATTAAGAAAACGGAATGAGATTTATAAGGTTAGTTTTAATGTTTTTCAATTCGGCATATTAGGAAAACGTTTTGTGATATATAAGATTAATTTTCGTTATGGGTTTATTTCTTTGCGAATCGGGATATTAAGAAAACGGTTTGTGGTTTTTAAGATTAGTTTTCGGTAATTCTAAATGTCTTTGCGTATCGGTATATTAGGAAAATGGTTTGTGGTTTATAAGATTAGTTTTCGGTAATTCTAAAGTTCTTTGCAAATAAGTAGATTAAGAAAACGGAATGAGATTTATAAGGTTAATTTTTATGTTGTTTCAATGCGGTATATTAAGAAAACGGTATGTGATTGGTAATATTAGTTTTCGGTATAGTTATATCTCATTGCAAAACGGTATATTATGAAAACGGTTTGTGATATATAAGATTAGTTTTCGTTATTGGTTTATGTCTTTGCGAATCGGTATATTAAGAAAACGGTTTGTGGTTTATAAGATTAGTTTTCGGTAATTCTAAATGTCTTTGTTAATCGGTGTATTAAGAAAACGGAATTAGATTTAAAAGGTTAGTTTTTATGTTTTTTCAATTCGGTATATTAAGAAAACGGTATGTGATTGGTAATATTAGTTTTCGGAATAGTTATATCTCTTTGAAAAACGGTATATTAAGAAAACGGTTTGTGATATATAAGATTAGTTTTCGTTATAGGTATATGCCTAGGCAAATCGGTATATTAAGAAAACGGTTTGTGGTTTATAAGATTAGTTATCGGTAATTCTAAATGTCTTTGCAAATCAGTATATTAAGAAAACGGTTTGTTGTTTATAAGATTAGTTTTCGGTCATTCTAAATGGCTTTGCAAATCGGTATATTAAGAAAACAGAATGAGATATATAAGGTTAGTTTTCGTTATTGGTATATGTCTTTGCGAATCGATATATTAAGAAAACGGAATGAGATTTATCAGGTTAGTTTTTATGATTTTCAATTCGGTATATTAGGAAAACGGTTTGTGATATATAAGATTAGTTTTCGTTATTGGTTTATGTCTTTGCGAATCGGGTTATTAAGAAAAAGGTTTGTGGTTTTTAAGATTAGTTTTCGGTATTTCTAAATGTCTTTGCGTATCGGTATATTAGGAAAATGGTTTGTGGTTTATAAGATTAGTTTTCGGTAATTCTAAAGTTCTTTGCAAATAAGTAGATTAAGAAAACGGAATGAGATTTATAAGGTTAGTTTTTATGTTTTTTCAATTCGGTATATTAAGAAAACGGTATGTGATTGGTAATATTAGTTTTCGGTATAGTTATATCTCTTTGAAAAACGGTATATTAAGAAAACGGTTTGTGATATATAGGATTAGTTTTCGGTCATTCTAAATGGCTTTGCAAATCGGTATATTAAGAAAACAGAATGAGATATATAAGGTAATTTTCGTTATTGGTATATGTCTTTGCGAATTGATATATTAAGAAAACGGAATGAGATTTATAAGGTTAGTTTTATATTTTTTCAATGCGGTATTTTAAGAAAATGGTATGTGATTGGTAATATTAGTTTTCGGTATAGTTATATCTCATTGCAATACGGTATATTAAGAAAACGGTTTGTGATATATATGATTAGTTTTCGTTATTGGTATATGTCTTTGCAAATCGATATATTAAGAAAACGGTTTGTGGTTTATAAGATTAGTTTTTGGTAATTCTAAATGTCTTTGTTTATCGGTATATTAAGAAAACGGAATGAGATTTATAAGGTTAGTTTTTATGTTTTTTCAATTTGGTATATTAAGAAAAAGGTATCTGATTGGTAATATTAGTTTTCGGTATAGTTATATCTCTTTGAAAAACCGTATATTAAGAAAACGGTTTGTGATTTATAGGATAAGTTTTTGGTAATTCTAAATGTCTTTGCAAATCAGTATATTAAGAAAACGGTTTGTGGTTTATAAGATTAGTTTTTGGTCATTCTAAATGGCTTTGCAAATCGGTATATTAAGAAAACAGAATGAGATATATAAGGTAATTTTCGTTATTGGTATATGTCTTTGCGAATCGATATATTAGGAAAACGGAATGAGATTTATCAGGTTAGTTTTTATGATTTTCAATTCGGTATATTAGGAAAACGGTTTGTGATATATAAGACTAGTTTTCGTTATTGGTTTATGTCTTTGCGAATCGGTATATTAAGAAAACGGTTTGTGATATATAAGATTAGTTTTCGGTTATTCTAAATGTCTTTGTTTATCGGTATATTAAGAAAACGGAATGAGATTTATAAGGTTAGTTTTTATGTTTTTTCAATTCGGTATATTAAGAAAAAGGTATCTGATTGGTAATATTAGTTTTCGGTATAGTTATATCTCTTTGAAAAACGGTATATTAAGATAACGGTTTGTGATATATAGGTTTAGTTTTCGGTAATTCTAAATGCCTTGCAAATCAGTATATTAAGAAAACGGTTTGTGGTTTATAAGATTAGTTTTCGGTAATGCTAAATGTCTTTGGAAAGCGGTATAAAAAGAAAACGGAATAAGCTTTATAAGGTTAGTTTTTATGTTTTTTCAATTTGATATATAAAGTGAACGGTTTGTGATATATAAGATTAGTTTTCGTTATTGGTATATGTCTTTGCAAATCGGTATATTAAGAAAACGGAATGAGATTTATAAGATTAGTTTTCGTTATTGGTTTATGTCTTTGCGAATCGGTATATTAAGAAAACGGTTTGTGGTTTATAAGATTAGTTTTCGGTAATTCTAAAGTTCTTTGCATATCAGTATATTAAGAAAACGGAATGAGATTTATAAGGTTAGTTTTTATGATTTTCAATTCGGTATATTAGGAAAACGGTTTGTGATAAATAAGATTAGTTTTCGTTATTGGTTTATGTCTTTGCGAATCGGTATATTAAGAAAACGGTTTGTGGTTTATAAGATTAGTTTTCGGTAATTCTAAATGTCTTTGCATGTCGGTATAGTAAGAAAACGGAATGAGATTTATAAGGTTAGTTTTTATGGTTTTCAATTCGGTATATTAGGAAAACGGTTTGTGATATATAAGATTAGTTTTCGTTATTGGTTTATGTCTTTGCGAATCGGTATATTAAGAAAACGATTTGTAGTTTATAAGATTAGTTTTCGGTAATTCTGAAGTTCTTTGCAAATCGGTATTTTAAGAAAACGGTTTGTGGTTTATAAGATTAGTTTTCGGTCATTCTAAATGGCTTTGCAAATCGGTATAGTAAGAAAACGGAATGAGATTTATAAGGTTAGTTTTTATGTTTTTTCAATTCGGTATATTAAGAAAACGGTATGTGATTGGTAATATTAGTTTTCGGAATAGTTATATCTCATTGCAAAACGGTATATTAAGAAAACGGTTTGTGATATATAAGATTAGTTTTCGTTATTGGTATATGTCTTTGCAAATCGGTATATTAAGAAAACGGTTTGTGGTTTATAAGATTAGTTTTTGGTAATTCTAAATGTCTTTGTTTATCGGTATATTAAGAAAACGGAATGAGATTTATAAGGTTAGTTTTTATGTTTTTTCAATTCGGTATATTAAGAAAAAGGTATCTGATTGGTAATATTAGTTTTCGGTATAGTTATATCTCTTTGAAAAACGGTATATTAAGAAAACGGTTTGTGATATATAGGATTAGTTTTCGGTAATTCTAAATGTCTTTGCAAATCAGTATATTAAGAAAACGGTTTGTGGTTTATAAGATTAGTTTTTGGTCATTCTAAATGGCTTTGCAAATCGGTATATTAAGAAAACAGAATGAGATATATAAGGTTAGATTTCGTTATTGGTATATGTCTTTGCGAATTGATATATTAAGAAAACGGAATGAGATTTATCAGGTTAGTTTTTATGATTTTCAATTCGGTATATTAGGAAAACGGTTTGTGGTTTATAAGATTAGTTTTCGGTAATTCTAAATGTCTTTGTTAATCGGTATATTAAGAAAACGGAATTAGATTTATAAGGTTAGTTTTTATATTTTTTCAATGCGGTATTTTAAGAAAACGGTATGTGATTGGTAATATTAGTTTTCGGTATAGTTATATCTCATTGCAATACGGTATATTAAGAAAACGGTTTGTGATATATATGATTAGTTTTCGTTATTGGTATATGTCTTTGCAAATCGATATATTAAGAAAACGGTTTGTGGTTTATAAGATTAGTTTTTGGTAATTCTAAATGTCTTTGTTTATCGGTATATTAAGAAAACGGAATGAGATTTATAAGGTTAGTTTTTATGTTTTTTCAATTTGGTATATTAAGAAAAAGGTATCTGATTGGTAATATTAGTTTTCGGTATAGTTATATCTCTTTGAAAAACCGTATATTAAGAAAACGGTTTGTGATTTATAGGATAAGTTTTTGGTAATTCTAAATGTCTTTGCAAATCAGTATATTAAGAAAACGGTTTGTGGTTTATAAGATTAGTTTTTGGTCATTCTAAATGGCTTTGCAAATCGGTATATTAAGAAAACAGAATGAGATATATAAGGTAATTTTCGTTATTGGTATATGTCTTTGCGAATCGATATATTAAGAAAACGGAATGAGATTTATCAGGTTAGTTTTTATGATTTTCAATTCGGTATATTAGGAAAACGGTTTGTGATATATAAGACTAGTTTTCGTTATTGGTTTATGTCTTTGCGAATCGGTATATTAAGAAAACGGTTTGTGATATTGTTACGGGCTACTGGGTATTAAAATGAATTAAACAATTCCTTAATTAAAAATACTAATATTTATTAACAAAATGATAAAAAGGATACTATTAAACTATTAACAATTAAATTATTGAACTAATATAAATTTATAATAACAATATTCTAAATATTATCATCTAGGCCTAACTCCTATTTAATTATTACAATAATATAAGATTTTACTAATTCTAGATAGCTTAACTAGTTACAATAGTTTCTATGAATATTATAAAATTACACTACAATTTATAACTAATAATTAACACTTACAGTTCACTAGTCCACCGACCGTAAGATTCTTCAAGTATCACAAACTGACACACAGTAACAAACAGAAACAGTTTATTACACTCGCGAGACGGTTACAGTTCACTGACACACTTATTACACGGGCCGGTTCAACACTGACTAGTTTATCACACTGACACTCACTTATTACACTTATCACAGATCTTCACTGGTCTACTCTCAGGCTAAGACTGCCTGACTCGAGGTGACGGAAGTCTTTTTATAGGCAAAGCCGAACATTCTAGAACTCGAAGGGGCCAGATAATTCTGGAATATTCTTAATCCTTTGCCGACAAAAGAAGACGATCTAGAATCGTCCTAATCCTATTTAAACGTCTCCCGCTGACGGAGTTAAGCCGCTAATCCCCCGCTTCCGCCTTCCTGCCGGCGCCCGTAACACTGCCCCCTCCTTAAAAGTGCTCTGCCCCAGAGCAAGTCCGGAGAAATCGGGCATTTATGAGCTTCTACTGATGGAGACGCACCTTCTTTCCAGGGGTTGAACGTGCACACCAATATGGCAATTCCAGAGTTGGCGAATGTCTGTTCGATCATGTCCCTGACAATCTTCACTCCAAGCCGTCGTATCCACAGCCCAACTTCGGAATAGCGAGCTTAGTGACACGCAGTCTCAGAAGCTTACTCCGAAGGTCATCGAAGCTTCGCCGCAGTGCGTCATATGTCGGCTTCTGATCAGAGGCACGCTTGGTAACCAAGTAAAACAGGTGTCGTCCTTCGTGCGGCTGGTGGAGTGCCTTCCCGACACTTGGTCCTTGGCGTTCCAGCTCCTCAGTTCCGCCGAACTTCTTCCTGAAGACCGTTGCAATCCCTCGAGAAGTCCTCAGATCTTCGGCAACGCAATGGGCCAGAGAATACTCCACTGGTAACGAGAAGATATCTCTGTAGATTACCAGAGTTACTCCACGGGTCCCTGGTACTTTAGTATGAGCAACTGAGTTATTTGTCTTGACGTTGTTTAGGTACCTGACCTGCTGGTCTTCTTTCGGGCCGTGGTCTCCTTTGTACGGGGCCAGTCTATTGAAATGGACTACCTTGGGTTTTCCTTTCGGCTGCTTCCTGATCCTATATATGACGTCATTGATCCTCTTGACGATCTCATACGGGCCGTCCCAGGAGTTCTGAAGTTTAGGTGAGTAGCCTCGCCTTCTTCGAGGATCATGTAGCCAGACCAAGTCTCCAGGTTGGTAGCCACCCTTCTCAGCCCTGATGTCGTAACGCTCCTTCATTCTGTCACTGGCTCCCTGGATGTTTGTGCGAACCTTCTCGTGGATATTATCCATTCGCTTCCGTAGATCCGAGACGTACTCCTCTCCGGCAATTTCCTCATCAGGCTTGAAACCGAATTTCAGATCACAAGGCAACCGAAGTTCTCTGCCGAATACCACATTTGCGGGAGTCTGCCCCGTTGCCTCACTGACTGAACTGCGGTACGCCAGCAGGAACAGGTGAAGATACTGGTCCCAGTCTCGCTGATGGTCGGAGACCACTTTCGACAAATATCGACCCATAGTCCTGTTCATGCGCTCCATCATGCCATCGGATTGAGGGTGAAGAGATGTCGTCCTGGTCTTCCGTATTCCCAGTGCTTCGCACATCCCGGAGAAGACTGCAGACTCGAAGTTTCGTCCCTGGTCAGAGTGAAGTTCCATGGGCACCCCAAACCTACTGACGAGCTGCTTCACCAGTACGTCCGCAACCGTGACTGCCTCCTGATTCGGAAGGGCGTAAGCTTCCACCCACTTGGAAAAGTAGTCCATGGCCACGAGAATATACCGGTTACCTTCATCCGTCACAGGGAAAGGGCCAGCGATGTCAATTGCTATTCTCTCAAACGGTGCTCCCACGTTGTACTTCCTCATTGGGGCCTTCTTTCTTCTTATGGGTCCGTTAGAAGCCGCACAAGTCGCACAACGCCTGCACCAGTCCAACACATCGTCCTTAAGGTTTGCCCAGTAAAAGCGTTCACGTACCTTTTCCAATGTACGGTGAACTCCAAGGTGGCCGCCAGATACTCCGTCATGAAGTTCCCTGAGTACTTCGGGCACTTTACTCTTTGGAACGATGAGCTGAAGTCTGCGCTGATCTCCTTCCGTGTTCTCCAATGCCCGTTTCAGCAGCCCGTTGTCCACTAGAATGGAGTCCCATTGGGCCCAGTAAGTCTTTACATTCTTCGACATTGGAGCAACATCCTGCCAGGTTGGTCTCCCTTGCCCTGATAGTTTCCACTGCTTCATTTGTTTCAAGTCCGGGTCCCTGTCCTGCTCCTTTGACACCTCTGCATCCTGCCAATTGTCCATGACCACCGTTGTCCTCAACACTGCTGCCTGCTTCTCTTCTTGTCGAGAACAATGCCCGCATTTTTCGTCACAAGGTCTCCTAGAGAGCGCATCCGCATTTCTGTGACTCGTTCCAGCACGATGAGCAGATTCAAAGTCATATTCTTGAAGGCGCTCTATCCACCTCGCCACTTGTCCTTCTGGTGACTTGAATCGTAGCAGCCACATTAGAGCCGCATGGTCCGTTCTCAGGAGGAATCTTCTGCCGTATAGATATTTGTGGAAATGCTCTATAGATTTTACTACTGCCAGAAGCTCCTTCCTTGTGACACAGTAGTTGCGTTCCGGAGCTGAGAGCGCTTTACTGAAATATCCAATAACCCTTTCTTCTCCATCTTGGAGCTGAGAGAGGACGCTTCCAATAGCGGTGTTGCTAGCGTCTGTGTCAAGTATGAACTTGCCCTCGGGACGTGGATAGCTCAGAATAGGAGCACTACTCAACTTCTTCAACTCCTCAAAGGATGCCTGACATTCGTGATCCCAAAGGAAAGTCCGTTTTTCCTCGGTGAGCCTGGTAAGAGGTTTTGCAATGTTTGCAAATCCTTTGACGTACCTCCTGTAGTAGGTGCAGAGGCCGAGAAAACTTCTTACTTGGTGCTTATCTCGAGGTACTGGCCAGTCGGTGATCGCTGCAATCTTCTCTGGGTCAACGGCAACTCCGTTGTCCGACACAACATGCCCCAGATAGTTGACTTGCCTTCGGAAGAGATGACACTTCTTCGGGTTCAATTCAAGGTTCGCTGCACGCAGTCGTTCGAAGACCTTCTCCAGATTCTTCAGATGGTGAGCGAAGGACTTTCCCAGCACAATGATGTCATCTAAGTATACCAGGCAAATTTCCCAAGAGAGACCTCTTAACACGCTTTCCATCAGCCTCTCAAATGTTGCAGGAGCATTGCAAAGCCCGAATGGCATTACCGTAAATTGCCAGAGTCCAGTCCCAATCGAGAACGCTGTCTTCTCTTTATCTTCAGGTTTCAATCCAACCTGCCAATATCCACTGCGGAGATCCAAGGTAGAGAAAAGTTCACACCCCTCTAGGGTGTCCAGCGTATCATCAATCCTGGGGAGCGGATAACTGTCTTTCTTGGTGACGTTGTTCAGAAGCGGTAGTCTACGCAGAATCTCGTCGTGCCGTCCTTCTTCTTCACCAATACAACAGGAGACATCCAGGGGCTACTCGAAGGCTCAATGACACCATCAGTCGCCATCTCCTTGATGATCTTCTCGGCGTCCTCCCGTTTGGCTAACGGCAGCCTCCTCGGGACCTGTCGGATGGGCTTAGCATCCCCGGTGTCAATCCTATGCTGGACGATATCCGTTCTACCCCGTGGCCCTGGGCTGATCTCGAAAACGTCCTGCCATCGGATAATCATCTTCTTCACCTCCTCACTCTCTTCAGGCGAAAGGTCGCGACATGATTCGTCCACAAATCCTTTTAATTCTTCCGGCAGTCCTCGCAGCTCGGTGGGATGACGTTGCAGCTGACGAACCACTGAGGTAGCGGTTGTACATTCTCCGACCGGTGTTCCTTTGTTCAGCGTTACTGGGAAGCTGTTCAGGTTCATTAGCCGAATCGGAGTGGTACGTCCGACCTTGATGAGGGACCTTGCAACCATTACGCCGCGTCCGATCTCCTGTTCTTCTTGCCTTCCAGGTTCAAGTAGCACACATTGACCCTCAGGTAGTTTTCCTTCGATCGTCCCATGCGTTATGATTTGGCTCCGTGCAGGTAAAGTGGTGTCTTCTAGTAGGCGCACTCGTGCGTAGATGTCCTTTCCCTGCCGAAGGATGACTTCTTCATCTCCCAGCGTCATAACACCTCTCGTCATATCCAGCTTGATCCCATATGCGATCATCAAGTCCGTGCCCATTATGACATCTTCATCAATATCTGCCACGAGAGTTCGGTGCTTCAGATGTTGATCCCCGATGATGAAGGTGGCAACTGTCTCCCCGTAGACCTGGGCTGGCTCTCCTGTGGCAGTCCGTAATGTCCAAGTCGTTGGTAAGATCTTATCACCCGGAACTGTCTTCAAGTTCAAGATAGTCATGGTTGCGCCGGTATCCAGTAGCAGACTTCGCAGCTGCCCGTTCACCATCCCATCTACGTAGAAACTGTTCGATCTGCTTCCTATTGACGCAACTCTGATGGTCTTCCTGGGGCCTTTGACTTTACGGGTTGACAGTTGCCCCTTCCCATCAACCCTACTTAGTTTTCCTGTGGCTTTGGATGGACACTTGCTTCTAGGGTGTCCAAGTTGGCCGCAGCTCCAACAGCGTATCTCTTTCTTACGGGTCCTGAGAGCCTCCAAAACCTTTGTCACTATGTCTTCGACGCTAGGGATCACATTAGGCTCCGCTTCTGCTGCTCGAACACGTGCATGGCCCCGTACTGACTGCCTGACAGCCTCGAACTCCATGGCCTGAGATAATGCGTCTCCCAAAGTCTTTGGCCGGGCGAGCTTCACTGCCTGTTGCGTCTCGGGGTCCCGAAGTCCATCCAGGAATTTGTCGACAGCCAGGCTCTCGTAGACATCATCGGTGACCGATGGGTAAGCATTCCTCACCAGCCGTGCAATGTCTGCCTCAAATTCCTGTAGCGTCTCGTTGGTCTTCTGGATCCTGCTTCTCAGCTGTGAGCGATATAGCTGGTCCATGTGGCGATGGCCGAAACGCATCTCCAGTCTTCTAACCAGTTCCCCGTAGTTAGACCGCTCTGCCATGGGCATCCCTTGCAGTACTCCCAAGGCGTCTCCACGCAAGGCCAGGCACAACGCTGAAGCTTGGGTCTCTTTTGACCACCCGTGGATCGAAGCCGCCGTCTCGAAGAGAGTCATGTAGTCCTCCCACGGCGTCTTTCCGTCGAACACTGGAATGGTGTTGTGAGTAGGTGGCGTCCCAGCATTGGCGGGCGTAATGGTGCTATGAAGGCTGCCGTCGGAGGAACGGTCGGTGTCGTTCGTCGGTGGGTTGCTCTTGCTTCCCTCGAGAGCTTCTACTCTTAGCCTAAGTTCGTTTTCTATAGAATTCAATTTTTCTCCTAACCTGGATTCTACATTAGCTACTTTATTATTTACATCGGCTAACTTATTATCTACATTTTCCATTAACTTATTCTCTAATGTACCTAACTTAGACTCTAATGTGTCCAATAAATCACTTTTTACAGTACCTAATTCATTCTGTACATTACCTAACTCATTTTTGACAGTACCTAACCTATTTTCTATATTGCTTAATTCATTACCTAGTTTATTTTCTACATTGCTTAACTCATTTTTGACAGTACCTAATTCATTACCTAACCTGTTTTCTACATTGCTTAACTCGTTTTTAACAGTACCTAATTCAATTTTAAAAGTTGCAGATAATTTGCTTAAATCGGTTTCAAACAGAACGTCATCTGGATTTTCCCCTAAATCTACAAAAAATTGACGCAACCTTTGTTGCAGTACACTTTTAGTTCCGTTAGAATCAAGATCACGTTCTTCTAACTCCCGTTTCAAATCCGCAACTTTTAAATCAATTAATTTAACACTTTTAGAAGCCATTTTACATACAGTAGCCCAATAATTACAAAATACAAGACAAAATGCAAAATAATAGCAAATACACAATGATCCCACTTCTGACACCAATTTGTTACGGGCTACTGGGTATTAAAATGAATTAAACAATTCCTTAATTAAAAATACTAATATTTATTAACAAAATGATAAAAAGGATACTATTAAACTATTAACAATTAAATTATTGAACTAATATAAATTTATAATAACAATATTCTAAATATTATCATCTAGGCCTAACTCCTATTTAATTATTACAATAATATAAGATTTTACTAATTCTAGATAGCTTAACTAGTTACAATAGTTTCTATGAATATTATAAAATTACACTACAATTTATAACTAATAATTAACACTTACAGTTCACTAGTCCACCGACCGTAAGATTCTTCAAGTATCACAAACTGACACACAGTAACAAACAGAAACAGTTTATTACACTCGCGAGACGGTTACAGTTCACTGACACACTTATTACACGGGCCGGTTCAACACTGACTAGTTTATCACACTGACACTCACTTATTACACTTATCACAGATCTTCACTGGTCTACTCTCAGGCTAAGACTGCCTGACTCGAGGTGACGGAAGTCTTTTTATAGGCAAAGCCGAACATTCTAGAACTCGAAGGGGCCAGATAATTCTGGAATATTCTTAATCCTTTGCCGACAAAAGAAGACGATCTAGAATCGTCCTAATCCTATTTAAACGTCTCCCGCTGACGGAGTTAAGCCGCTAATCCCCCGCTTCCGCCTTCCTGCCGGCGCCCGTAACAATATATAAGATTAGTTTTCGGTTATTCTAAATGTCTTTGCAAATCGGTATATTAAGAAAACGGTTTGTGCTTTATAAGATTAGTTTTTGGTAATTCTAAATGTCTTTGTTTATCGGTATATTAAGAAAACGGAATGAGATTTATAAGGTTAGTTTTTATGTTTTTTCAATTCGGTATATTAAGAAAAAGGTATCTGATTGGTAATATTAGTTTTCGGTATAGTTATATCTCTTTGAAAAACGGTATATTAAGATAACGGTTTGTGATATATAGGTTTAGTTTTCGGTAATTCTAAATGCCTTTGCAAATCAGTATATTAAGAAAACGGTTTGTGGTTTATAAGATTAGTTTTCGGTAATGCTAAATGTCTTTGGAAAGCGGTATAAAAAGAAAACGGAATAAGCTTTATAAGGTTAGTTTTTATGTTTTTTCAATTTGATATATAAAGTGAACGGTTTGTGATATATAAGATTAGTTTTCGTTATTGGTATATGTCTTTGCAAATCGGTATATTAAGAAAACGGAATGAGATTTATAAGATTAGTTTTTGTTATTGGTTTATGTCTTTGCGAATCGGTATATTAAGAAAACGGTTTGTGGTTTATAAGATTAGTTTTCGGTAATTCTAAAGTTCTTTGCATATCAGTATATTAAGAAAACGGAATGAGATTTATAAGGTTAGTTTTTATGATTTTCAATTCGGTATATTAGGAAAACGGTTTGTGATAAATAAGATTAGTTTTCGTTATTGGTTTATGTCTTTGCGAATCGGTATATTAAGAAAACGGTTTGTGGTTTATAAGATTAGTTTTCGGTAATTCTAAATGTCTTTGCATGTCGGTATAGTAAGAAAACGGAATGAGATTTATAAGGTTAGTTTTTATGTTTTTCAATTCGGTATATTAGGAAAACGGTTTGTGATATATAAGATTAGTTTTCGTTATTGGTTTATGTCTTTGCGAATCGGTATATTAAGAAAACGATTTGTAGTTTATAAGATTAGTTTTCGGTAATTCTGAAGTTCTTTGCAAATCGGTATTTTAAGAAAACGGTTTGTGGTTTATAAGATTAGTTTTCGGTCATTCTAAATGGCTTTGCAAATCGGTATAGTAAGAAAACGGAATGAGATTTATAAGGTTAGTTTTTATGTTTTTTCAATTCGGTATATTAAGAAAACGGTATGTGATTGGTAATATTAGTTTTCGGAATAGTTATATCTCATTGCAAAACGGTATATTAAGAAAACGGTTTTTGATATATAAGATTAGTTTTCGTTATTGGTATATGTCTTTGCAAATCGGTATATTAAGAAAACGGTTTGTGGTTTATAAGATTAGTTTTTGGTAATTCTAAATGTCTTTGTTTATCGGTATATTATGAAAACGGAATGAGATTTATAAGGTTAGTTTTTATGTTTTTTCAATTCGGTATATTAAGAAAAAGGTATCTGATTGGTAATATTAGTTTTCGGTATAGTTTTATCTCTTTGAAAAACGGTATATTAAGAAAACGGTTTGTGATATATAGGATTAGTTTTCGGTAATTCTAAATGTCTTTGCAAATCAGT
Organism: Arma custos; assembly: GCA_037127475.1. Classification (NCBI taxonomy): domain Eukaryota; kingdom Metazoa; phylum Arthropoda; class Insecta; order Hemiptera; family Pentatomidae; genus Arma; species Arma custos. The sequence goes on along the minus strand of JBBAGI010000019.1, from coordinate 428,134 downwards.
ATATTAAGAAAACTGTTTGTGGTTTATAAGATTAGTTTTTGGTCATTCTAAATGGCTTTGCAAATCGGTATATTAAGAAAACAGAATGAGATATATAAGGTTAGATTTCGTTATTGGTATATGTCTTTGCGAATTGATATATTAAGAAAACGGAATGAGATTTATCAGGTTAGTTTTTATGATTTTCAATTCGGTATATTAGGAAAACGGTTTGTGGTTTATAAGATTAGTTTTCGGTAATTCTAAATGTCTTTGTTAATCGGTATATTAAGAAAACGGAATTAGATTTATAAGGTGAGTTTTTATGTTTTTTCAATTCGGTATATTGAGAAAACTGTATGTGATTGGTAATATTAGTTTTCGGAATAGTTATATCTCTTTGAAAAACGGTATATTAAGAAAACGGTTTGTGATATATAGGATTAGTTTTCGGTAATTCTAAATGTCTTTGCAAATCAGTATATTAAGAAAACGGTTTGTGGTTTATAAGATTAGTTTTCGGTCATTCTAAATGGCTTTGCAAATCGGTATAGTAAGAAAACGGAATGAGATTTATAAGGTTAGTTTTCATTATTGGTATATATCTTTGCGGATCGATATATTAAGAAAACGGAATGAGATTTATCAGGTTAGTTTTTATGATTTTCAATTCGGTATATTAGGAAAACGGTTTGTGATATGTATGATTAGTTTTCGGTAATTCTAAATGTCTTTGCATATCAGTATATTAAGAAAACGGAATAAGATTTATAAGGTTAGTTTTTATGATTTACAATTCGGTATGTTAAGAAAACGGTTTGTGATAAATAGGATTAGTTTTCGTTATTGGTTTATGTCTTTACGAATCGGTATATTAAGAAAACGGTTTGTGGTTTATAACATTAGTTTTCGGTAATTCTAAATGTCTTTGCATATCGGTATAGTAAGAAAACGGAATGAGACTTATAAGGTTAGTTTTTATGTTTTTCAATACGGTATATTAGGAAAACGGTTTGTGATATATAAGATTAGTTTTCGTTATTGGTTTATGTCTTTGCGAATCGGTATATTAAGAAAACAGTTTGTGGTTTATAACATTAGTTTTCGGTAATTCTAAATGTCTTTGCATATCGGTATAGTAAGAAAACGGAATAAGATTTATAAGGTTAGTTTTTATGATTTACAATTCGGTATATTAGGAAAACGGTTTGTGATAAATAAGATTAGTTTTCGTTATTGGTTTATGTCTTTGCGAATCGGTATATTAAGAAAACGGTTTGTGGTTTATAAGATTAGTTTTCGGTAATTCTAAAGTTCTTTGCATATCAGTATATTAAGAAAACGGAATGAGATTTATAAGGTTAGTTTTTATGATTTTCAATTCGGTATATTAGGAAAACGGTTTGTGATAAATAAGATTAGTTTTCGTTATTGGTTTATGTCTTTGCGAATCGGTATATTAAGAAAACGGTTTGTGGTTTATAAGATTAGTTTTCGGTAATTCTAAATGTCTTTGCATGTCGGTATAGTAAGAAAACGGAATGAGATTTATAAGGTTAGTTTTTATGTTTTTCAATTCGGTATATTAGGAAAACGGTTTGTGATATATAAGATTAGTTTTCGTTATTGGTTTATGTCTTTGCGAATCGGTATATTAAGAAAACGATTTTTAGTTTATAAGATTAGTTTTCGGTAATTCTGAAGTTCTTTGCAAATCGGTATTTTAAGAAAACGGTTTGTGGTTTATAAGATTAGTTTTCGGTCATTCTAAATGGCTTTGCAAATCGGTATAGTAAGAAAACGGAATGAGATTTATAAGGTTAGTTTTTATGTTTTTTCAATTCGGTATATTAAGAAAACGGTATGTGATTGGTAATATTAGTTTTCGGAATAGTTATATCTCATTGCAAAACGGTATATTAAGAAAACGGTTTTTGATATATAAGATTAGTTTTCGTTATTGGTATATGTCTTTGCAAATCGGTATATTAAGAAAACGGTTTGTGGTTTATAAGATTAGTTTTTGGTAATTCTAAATGTCTTTGTTTATCGGTATATTATGAAAACGGAATGAGATTTATAAGGTTAGTTTTTATGTTTTTTCAATTCGGTATATTAAGAAAAAGGTATCTGATTGGTAATATTAGTTTTCGGTATAGTTTTATCTCTTTGAAAAACGGTATATTAAGAAAACTGTTTGTGATATATAGGATTAGTTTTCGGTAATTCTAAATGTCTTTGCAAATCAGTATATTAAGAAAACTGTTTGTGGTTTATAAGATTAGTTTTTGGTCATTCTAAATGGCTTTGCAAATCGGTATATTAAGAAAACAGAATGAGATATATAAGGTTAGATTTCGTTATTGGTATATGTCTTTGCGAATTGATATATTAAGAAAACGGAATGAGATTTATCAGGTTAGTTTTTATGATTTTCAATTCGGTATATTAGGAAAACGGTTTGTGGTTTATAAGATTAGTTTTCGGTAATTCTAAATGTCTTTGTTAATCGGTATATTAAGAAAACGGAATTAGATTTATAAGGTGAGTTTTTATGTTTTTTCAATTCGGTATATTGAGAAAACTGTATGTGATTGGTAATATTAGTTTTCGGAATAGTTATATCTCTTTGAAAAACGGTATATTAAGAAAACGGTTTGTGATATATAGGATTAGTTTTCGGTAATTCTAAATGTCTTTGCAAATCAGTATATTAAGAAAACGGTTTGTGGTTTATAAGATTAGTTTTCGGTCATTCTAAATGGCTTTGCAAATCGGTATAGTAAGAAAACGGAATGAGATTTATAAGGTTAGTTTTCATTATTGGTATATATCTTTGCGGATCGATATATTAAGAAAACGGAATGAGATTTATCAGGTTAGTTTTTATGATTTTCAATTCGGTATATTAGGAAAACGGTTTGTGATATGTATGATTAGTTTTCGGTAATTCTAAATGTCTTTGCATATCAGTATATTAAGAAAACGGAATAAGATTTATAAGGTTAGTTTTTATGATTTACAATTCGGTATGTTAAGAAAACGGTTTGTGATAAATAGGATTAGTTTTCGTTATTGGTTTATGTCTTTACGAATCGGTATATTAAGAAAACGGTTTGTGGTTTATAACATTAGTTTTCGGTAATTCTAAATGTCTTTGCATATCGGTATAGTAAGAAAACGGAATGAGACTTATAAGGTTAGTTTTTATGTTTTTCAATACGGTATATTAGGAAAACGGTTTGTGATATATAAGATTAGTTTTCGTTATTGGTTTATGTCTTTGCGAATCGGTATATTAAGAAAACAGTTTGTGGTTTATAACATTAGTTTTCGGTAATTCTAAATGTCTTTGCATATCGGTATAGTAAGAAAACGGAATAAGATTTATAAGGTTAGTTTTTATGATTTACAATTCGGTATATTAGGAAAACGGTTTGTGATAAATAAGATTAGTTTTCGTTATTGGTTTATGTCTTTGCGAATCGGTATATTAAGAAAACGGTTTGTGGTTTATAAGATTAGTTTTCGGTAATTCTAAATGTCTTTGCATATCGGTATAGTAAGAAAACGGAATGAGATTTATAAGGTTAGTTTTTATGTTTTTCAATTCGGTATATTAGGAAAACGGTTTGTGATATATAAGATTAGTTTTCGTTATTGGTTTATGTCTTTGCGAATCGGTGTATTAAGAAAACGGTTTGTGGTTTATAACATTAGTTTTCGGTAATTCTAAATGTCTTTGCATATCGGTATAGTTAGGAAACGGAATGAGATTTATAAGGTTAGTTTTTATGTTTTTCAATTCGGTATATTAGGAAAACGGTTTGTGATATATAAGATTAGTTTTCGTTATTGGTTTATGTCTTTGCGAATCGGTATATTAAGAAAACGGTTTGTGGTTTATAACATTAGTTTTCGGTAATTCTAAATGTCTTTGCATATCGGTATAGTAAGAAAACGGAATAAGATTTATAAGGTTAGTTTTTATGATTTACAATTCGGTATATTAGGAAAACGGTTTGTGATAAATAAGATTAGTTTTCGTTATTGGTTTATGTCTTTGCGAATCGGTATATTAAGAAAACGGTTTGTGGTTTATAAGATTAGTTTTCGGTAATTCTAAATGTCTTTGCATATCGGTATAGTAAGAAAACGGAATGAGATTTATAAGGTTAGTTTTTATGTTTTTCAATTCGGTATATTAGGAAAACGGTTTGTGATATATAAGATTAGTTTTCGTTATTGGTTTATGTCTTTGCGAATCGGTGTATTAAGAAAACGGTTTGTGGTTTATAACATTAGTTTTCGGTAATTCTAAATGTCTTTGCATATCGGTATAGTTAGGAAACGGAATGAGATTTATAAGGTTAGTTTTTATGTTTTTCAATTCGGTATATTAGGAATACGGTTTGTGATATATAAGATTAGTTTTCGTTATTGGTTTATGTCTTTGCGAATCGGTGTATTAAGAAAACGGTTTGTGGTTTTTAACATTAGTTTTCGGTAATTCTAAATGTCTTTGCATAGCGGTATAGTAAGAAAACGGAATGAGATTTATAAGGTTAGTTTTTATTTTTTTCAATTCGGTATATTAGGAAAACGGTTTGTGATATATAAGATTAGTTTTCTTTATTGGTTTATGTCTTTGAAAAACGGTATATTAAGAAAACGGTTTGTGATTTATAGGATAAGTTTTCGGTAATTCTAAATGTCTTTGCAAATCAGTATATTAAGAAAACGGTTTGTGGTTTATAAGATTAGTTTTTGGTCATTCTAAATGGCTTTGCAAATCGGTATATTAAGAAAACAGAATGAGATATATAAGGTAATTTTCGTTATTGGTATATGTCTTTGCGAATCGATATATTAAGAAAACGGAATGAGATTTATCAGGTTAGTTTTTATGATTTTCAATTCGGTATATTAGGAAAACGGTTTGTGATATATGAGATTAGTTTTCGTTATTCTAAATGTCTTTGCGAATCGGTATATTAAGAAAACGGTTTGTGATATATAAGATTAGTTTTCGGTTATTCTAAATGTCTTTGCAAATCGGTATAATAAGAAAACGGTTTGTGCTTTATAAGATTAGTTTTTGGTAATTCTAAATGTCTTTGTTTATCGGTATATTAAGAAAACGGAATGAGATTTATAAGGTTAGTTTTTATGTTTTTTCAATTCGGTATATTAAGAAAAAGGTATCTGATTGGTAATATTAGTTTTCGGTATAGTTATATCTCTTTGAAAAACGGTATATTAAGATAACGGTTTGTGATATATAGGTTTAGTTTTCGGTAATTCTAAATGCCTTTGCAAATCAGTATATTAAGAAAACGGTTTGTGGTTTATAAGATTAGTTTTCGGTAATGCCTAATGTCTTTGGAAAGCGGTATAAAAAGAAAACGGAATAAGCTTTATAAGGTTAGTTTTTATGTTTTTTCAATTTGATATATAAAGTGAACGGTTTGTGGTATATAAGATTAGTTTTCGTTATTGGTATATGTCTTTGCAAATCGGTATATTAAGAAAACGGAATGAGATTTATAAGATTAGTTTTCGTTATTGGTTTATGTCTTTGCGAATCGGTATATTAAGAAAACGGTTTGTGGTTTATAAGATTAGTTTTCGGTAATTCTAAATGTCTTTGCATGTCGGTATAGTAAGAAAACGGAATGAGATTTATAAGGTTAGTTTTTATGTTTTTCAATTCGGTATATTAGGAAAACGGTTTGTGATATATAAGATTAGTTTTCGTTATTGGTTTATGTCTTTGCGAATCGGTATATTAAGAAAACGATTTGTAGTTTATAAGATTAGTTTTCGGTAATTCTGAAGTTCTTTGCAAATCGGTATTTTAAGAAAACGGTTTGTGGTTTATAAGATTAGTTTTCGGTCATTCTAAATGGCTTTGCTAATCGGTATAGTAAGAAAACGGAATGAGATTTATAAGGTTAGTTTTTATGTTTTTTCAATTCGGTATATTAAGAAAACGGTATGTGATTGGTAATATTAGTTTTCGGAATAGTTATATCTCATTGCAAAACGGTATATTAAGAAAACGGTTTGTGATATATAAGATTAGTTTTCGTTATTGGTATATGTCTTTGCAAATCGGTATATTAAGAAAACGGTTTGTGGTTTATAAGATTAGTTTTTGGTAATTCTAAATGTCTTTGTTTATCGGTATATTAAGAAAACGGAATGAGATATATAAGGTTAGATTTCGTTATTGGTATATGTCTTTGCGAATTGATATATTAAGAAAACGGAATGAGATTTATCAGGTTAGTTTTTATGATTTTCAATTCGGTATATTAGGAAAACGGTTTGTGATATGTATGATTAGTTTTCGGTAATTCTAAATGTCTTTGCATATCAGTATATTAAGAAAACGGAATAAGATTTATAAGGTTAGTTTTTATGATTTACAATTCGGTATATAAGGAAAACGGTTTGTGATAAATAGGATTAGTTTTCGTTATTGGTTTATGTCTTTACGAATCGGTATATTAAGAAAACGGTTTGTGGTTTATAAGATTAGTTTTCGGTAATTCTAAATGTCTTTGCATATCGGTATAGTAAGAAAACGGAATGAGACTTATAAGGTTAGTTTTTATGTTTTTCAATTCGGTATATTAGGAAAACGGTTTGTGATATATAAGATTAGTTTTCGTTATTGGTTTATGTCTTTGCGAATCGGTATATTAAGAAAACGGTTTGTGGTTTATAACATTAGTTTTCGGTAATTCTAAATGTCTTTGCATATCGGTATAGTAAGAAAACGGAATAAGATTTATAAGGTTAGTTTTTATGATTTACAATTCGGTATATTAGGAAAACGGTTTGTGATAAATAAGATTAGTTTTCGTTATTGGTTTATGTCTTTGCGAATCGGTATATTAAGAAAACGGTTTGTGGTTTATAAGATTAGTTTTCCTTATTGGTATATGTCTTTGCAAATCGGTATATTAAGAAAACGGTTTGTGGTTTATAAGATTAGTTTTTGGTAATTCTAAATGTCTTTGTTTATCGGTATATTAAGAAAACGGAATGAGATTTATAAGGTTAGTTTTTATTTTTTTTCAATTCGGTATATTAAGAAAAAGGTATCTGATTGGTAATATTAGTTTTCGGTATAGTTATATCTCTTTGAGAAACGGTATATTAAGAAAACGGTTTGTGATTTATAGGATAAGTTTTCGGTAATTCTAAATGTCTTTGCAAATCAGTATATTAAGAAAACGGTTTGTGGTTTATAAGATTAGTTTTTGGTCATTCTAAATGGCTTTGCAAATCGGTATATTAAGAAAACAGAATGAGATATATAAGGTAATTTTCGTTATTGGTATATGTCTTTGCGAATCAATATATTAAGAAAACGGAATGAGATTTATCAGGTAAGTTTTTATGATTTTCAATTCGGTATATTAGGAAAACGGTTTGTGATATATAAGATTAGTTTTCGTTATTGGTTTATGTCTTTGCAAATCGGTATATTAAGAAAACGGTTTGTGATATATAAGATTAGTTTTCGGTTATTCTAAATGTCTTTGCAAATCGGTATATAAAGAAAACGGTTTGTGCTTTATAAGATTAGTTTTTGGTAATTCTAAATGTCTTTGTTTATCGGTATATTAAGAAAACGGAATGAGATTTATAAGGTTAGTTTTTATGTTTTTTCAATTCGGTATATTAAGAAAAAGGTATCTGATTGGTAATATTAGTTTTCGGTATAGTTATATCTCTTTGAAAAACGGTATATTAAGATAACGGTTTGTGATATATAGGTTTAGTTTTCGGTAATTCTAAATGCCTTTGCAAATCAGTATATTAAGAAAACGGTTTGTGGTTTATAAGATTAGTTTTCGGTAATGCTAAATGTCTTTGGAAAGTGGTATAAAAAGAAAACGGAATAAGCTTTATAAGGTTAGTTTTTATGTTTTTTCAATTTGATATATAAAGTGAACGGTTTGTGATATATAAGATTAGTTTTCGTTATTGGTATATGTCTTTGCGAATCGGTATATTAAGAAAACGGTTAGTGGTTTATAAGATTAGTTTTCGGTTATTCTAAATGTCTTCGCAAATCGGTATAGTAAGAAAACGGAATGAGATTTATAAGGTTAGTTTTTATGTTTTTCAATTCGGCATATTAGGAAAACGGTTTGTGATATAAAAGATTAGTTTTCGTTATGGGTTAATGTCTTTGCGAATTGGGATATTAAGAAAACGTTTTGTGGTTTCTAAGATTAGTTTTCGGTAATTCTAAATTTCTTTGCGTATTGGTATATTAAGAAAATGGTTTGTGGTTTATAAGATTAGTTTTCGGTAATTCTAAAGTACTTCGCCAATAAGTAGATTAAGAAAACGGAATGAGATTTATAAGGTTAGTTTTAATGTTTTTTTCAATGCGGTATATTAAGAAAACGGTATGTGATATATAAGATTAGTTTTCGTTATTGGTATATTCCTTTGCGAATCAGTATATTAAGAAAGCGGTTCGTGGTTTAGTAGTAGTTTTTGGTTATTTTAAATGTCTTTGCAAATCGGTATATTAAGAGAACGGAATGATCTTTATAAGGTTAGTTTTTATTTTTTTTCAATTCTGTATATTAGGAGAAAGGTTTGTGATATATAAGATTAGTTTTCGTTATTGGTATATGTCTTTGCAAAACGGTATATTAAGAAAACGGTTTGTGATTTATAAGATTAGTTTTCGGTTATTCTAAATGGCTTTGCAAATCGGAATTAGATTTATAAGGTTAGTTTTCATTTTTGGTAATTATCTTTGCGAATCGATATACTAAGAAAACGGAATGAGATTTATCAGGTTAGTTTTTATGATTTTCAATTCGGTATATTAGGAAAACGGTTTGTGATATGTATGATTAGTTTTCGGTAATTCTAAATGTCTTTGGAAAGCGGTATATTAAGAAAACGGTTTGTGGTTTATAAGATTAGTTTTCGGTCATTCTAAATGGCTTTGCAAATCGGTATATTAAGAAAACAGAATGAGATATATAAGGTTAGTTTTCGTTATTGGTATATGTCTTTGCGAATCGATATATTAAGAAAACGGAATGAGATTTATCAGGTTAGTTTTTATGATTTTCAATTCGGTATATTAGGAAAACGGTATGAGATATATAAGGTTAGTTTTTATGTTTTTTCAATGCGGTATATTAAGAAAAAGGTATCTGATTGGTAATATTAGTTTTCGGTATAGTTTTATCTCTTTGAAAAACGGTATATTAAGAAAACGGTTTGTGATATATAGGATTAGTTTTCGGTAATTCTAAATGTCTTTGCAAATCAGTATATTAAGAAAACTGTTTGTGGTTTATAAGATTAGTTTTTGGTCATTCTAAATGGCTTTGCAAATCGGTATATTAAGAAAACAGAATGAGATATATAAGGTTAGATTTCGTTATTGGTATATGTCTTTGCGAATTGATATATTAAGAAAACGGAATGAGATTTATCAGGTTAGTTTTTATGATTTTCAATTCGGTATATTAGGAAAACGGTTTGTGGTTTATAAGATTAGTTTTCGGTAATTCTAAATGTCTTTGTTAATCGGTATATTAAGAAAACGGAATTAGATTTATAAGGTGAGTTTTTATGTTTTTTCAATTCGGTATATTGAGAAAACTGTATGTGATTGGTAATATTAGTTTTCGGAATAGTTATATCTCTTTGAAAAACGGTATATTAAGAAAACGGTTTGTGATATATAGGATTAGTTTTCGGTAATTCTAAATGTCTTTGCAAATCAGTATATTAAGAAAACGGTTTGTGGTTTATAAGATTAGTTTTCGGTCATTCTAAATGGCTTTGCAAATCGGTATAGTAAGAAAACGGAATGAGATTTATAAGGTTAGTTTTCATTATTGGTATATATCTTTGCGGATCGATATATTAAGAAAACGGAATGAGATTTATCAGGTTAGTTTTTATGATTTTCAATTCGGTATATTAGGAAAACGGTTTGTGATATGTATGATTAGTTTTCGGTAATTCTAAATGTCTTTGCATATCAGTATATTAAGAAAACGGAATAAGATTTATAAGGTTAGTTTTTATGATTTACAATTCGGTATGTTAAGAAAACGGTTTGTGATAAATAGGATTAGTTTTCGTTATTGGTTTATGTCTTTACGAATCGGTATATTAAGAAAACGGTTTGTGATTTATAACATTAGTTTTCGGTAATTCTAAATGTCTTTGCATATCGGTATAGTAAGAAAACGGAATGAGACTTATAAGGTTAGTTTTTATGTTTTTCAATACGGTATATTAGGAAAACGGTTTGTGATATATAAGATTAGTTTTCGTTATTGGTTTATGTCTTTGCGAATCGGTATATTAAGAAAACGGTTTGTGGTTTATAACATTAGTTTTCGGTAATTCTAAATGTCTTTGCATATCGGTATAGTAAGAAAACGGAATAAGATTTATAAGGTTAGTTTTTATGATTTACAATTCGGTATATTAGGTAAACGGTTTGTGATAAATAAGATTAGTTTTCGTTATTGGTTTATGTCTTTGCGAATCGGTATATTAAGAAAACGGTTTGTGGTTTATAAGATTAGTTTTCGGTAATTCTAAATGTCTTTGCATATCGGTATAGTAAGAAAACGGAATGAGATTTATAAGGTTAGTTTTTATGTTTTTCAATTCGGTATATTAGGAAAACGGTTTGTGATATATAAGATTAGTTTTCGTTATTGGTTTATGTCTTTGCGAATCGGTGTATTAAGAAAACGGTTTGTGGTTTATAACATTAGTTTTCGGTAATTCTAAATGTCTTTGCATATCGGTATAGTTAGGAAACGGAAGAGATTTATAAGGTTAGTTTTTATGTTTTTCAATTCGGTATATTAGGAAAACGGTTTGTGATATATAAGATTAGTTTTCGTTATTGGTTTATGTCTTTGCGAATCGGTATATTAAGAAAACGGTTTGTGGTTTATAACATTAGTTTTCGGTAATTCTAAATGTCTTTGCATATCGGTATAGTAAGAAAACGGAATAAGATTTATAAGGTTAGTTTTTATGATTTACAATTCGGTATATTAGGAAAACGGTTTGTGATAAATAAGATTAGTTTTCGTTATTGGTTTATGTCTTTGCGAATTGGTATATTAAGAAAACGGTTTGTGGTTTATAAGATTAGTTTTCGGTAATTCTAAATGTCTTTGCATATCGGTATAGTAAGAAAACGGAATTAGATTTATAAGGTTAGTTTTTATGTTTTTCAATTCGGTATATTAGGAAAACGGTTTGTGATATATAAGATTAGTTTTCGTTATTGGTTTATGTCTTTGCGAATCGGTGTATTAAGAAAACGGTTTGTGGTTTATAACATTAGTTTTCGGTAATTCTAAATGTCTTTGCATATCGGTATAGTTAGGAAACGGAATGAGATTTATAAGGTTAGTTTTTATGTTTTTCAATTCGGTATATTAGGAATACGGTTTGTGATATATAAGATTAGTTTTCGTTATTGGTTTATGTCTTTGCGAATCGGTGTATTAAGAAAACGGTTTGTGGTTTTTAACATTAGTTTTCGGTAATTCTAAATGTCTTTGCATAGCGGTATAGTAAGAAAACGGAATGAGATTTATAAGGTTAGTTTTTATTTTTTTCAATTCGGTATATTAGGAAAACGGTTTGTGATATATAAGATTAGTTTTCTTTATTGGTTTATGTCTTTGAAAAACGGTATATTAAGAAAACGGTTTGTGATTTATAGGATAAGTTTTCGGTAATTCTAAATGTCTTTGCAAATCAGTATATTAAGAAAACGGTTTGTGGTTTATAAGATTAGTTTTTGGTAATTCTAAATGTCTTTGTTTATCGGTATATTAAGAAAACGGAATGAGATTTATAAGGTTAGTTTTTATGTTTTTCAATTCGGTATATTAGGAAAACGGTTTGTGATATATAAGATTAGTTTTCGTTATTGGTTTATGTCTTTGCGAATCGGTATATTAAGAAAACGGTTTGTGGTTTATAACATTAGTTTTCGGTAATTCTAAATGTCTTTGCATATCGGTATAGTAAGAAAACGGAATAAGATTTATAAGGTTAGTTTTTATGATTTACAATTCGGTATATTAGGAAAACGGTTTGTGATAAATAAGATTAGTTTTCGTTATTGGTTTATGTCTTTGCGAATCGGTATATTAAGAAAACGGTTTGTGGTTTATAAGATTAGTTTTCGGTAATTCTAAATGTCTTTGCATATCGGTATAGTAAGAAAACGGAATGAGATTTATAAGGTTAGTTTTTATGTTTTTCAATTCGGTATATTAGGAAAACGGTTTGTGATATATAAGATTAGTTTTCGTTATTGGTTTATGTCTTTGCGAATCGGTGTATTAAGAAAACGGTTTGTGGTTTATAACATTAGTTTTCGGTAATTCTAAATGTCTTTGCATATCGGTATAGTTAGGAAACGGAATGAGATTTATAAGGTTAGTTTTTATGTTTTTCAATTCGGTATATTAGGAATACGGTTTGTGATATATAAGATTAGTTTTCGTTATTGGTTTATGTCTTTGCGAATCGGTGTATTAAGAAAACGGTTTGTGGTTTTTAACATTAGTTTTCGGTAATTCTAAATGTCTTTGCATAGCGGTATAGTAAGAAAACGGAATGAGATTTATAAGGTTAGTTTTTATTTTTTTCAATTCGGTATATTAGGAAAACGGTTTGTGATATATAAGATTAGTTTTCTTTATTGGTTTATGTCTTTGAAAAACGGTATATTAAGAAAACGGTTTGTGATTTATAGGATAAGTTTTCGGTAATTCTAAATGTCTTTGCAAATCAGTATATTAAGAAAACGGTTTGTGGTTTATAAGATTAGTTTTTGGTCATTCTAAATGGCTTTGCAAATCGGTATATTAAGAAAACAGAATGAGATATATAAGGTAATTTTCGTTATTGGTATATGTCTTTGCGAATCGATATATTAAGAAAACGGAATGAGATTTATCAGGTTAGTTTTTATGATTTTCAATTCGGTATATTAGGAAAACGGTTTGTGATATATGAGATTAGTTTTCGTTATTCTAAATGTCTTTGCGAATCGGTGTATTAAGAAAACGGTTTGTGGTTTTTAACATTAGTTTTCGGTAATTCTAAATGTCTTTGTTTATCGGTATATTAAGAAAACGGAATGAGATTTATAAGGTTAGTTTTTATGTTTTTTCAATTCGGTATATTAAGAAAAAGGTATCTGATTGGTAATATTAGTTTTCGGTATAGTTATATCTCTTTGAAAAACGGTATATTAAGATAACGGTTTGTGATATATAGGTTTAGTTTTCGGTAATTCTAAATGCCTTTGCAAATCAGTATATTAAGAAAACGGTTTGTGGTTTATAAGATTAGTTTTCGGTAATGCTAAATGTCTTTGGAAAGCGGTATAAAAAGAAAACGGAATAAGCTTTATAAGGTTAGTTTTTATGTTTTTTCAATTTGATATATAAAGTGAACGGTTTGTGATATATAAGATTAGTTTTCGTTATTGGTATATGTCTTTGCAAATCGGTATATTAAGAAAACGGAATGAGATTTATAAGATTAGTTTTCGTTATTGGTTTATGTCTTTGCGAATCGGTATATTAAGAAAACGGTTTGTGGTTTATAAGATTAGTTTTCGGTAATTCTAAATGTCTTTGCATGTCGGTATAGTAAGAAAACGGAATGAGATTTATAAGGTTAGTTTTTATGTTTTTCAATTCGGTATATTAGGAAAACGGTTTGTGATATATAAGATTAGTTTTCGTTATTGGTTTATGTCTTTGCGAATCGGTATATTAAGAAAACGATTTGTAGTTTATAAGATTAGTTTTCGGTAATTCTGAAGTTCTTTGCAAATCGGTATTTTAAGAAAACGGTTTGTGGTTTATAAGATTAGTTTTCGGTCATTCTAAATGGCTTTGCTAATCGGTATAGTAAGAAAACGGAATGAGATTTATAAGGTTAGTTTTCATTATTGGTATATATCTTTGCGGATCGATATATTAAGAAAACGGAATGAGATTTATCAGGTTAGTTTTTATGATTTTCAATTCGGTATATTAGGAAAACGGTTTGTGATATGTATGATTAGTTTTCGGTAATTCTAAATGTCTTTGCATATCAGTATATTAAGAAAACGGAATAAGATTTATAAGGTTAGTTTTTATGATTTACAATTCGGTATGTTAAGAAAACGGTTTGTGATAAATAGGATCAGTTTTCGTTATTGGTTTATGTCTTTACGAATCGGTATATTAAGAAAACGGTTTGTGGTTTATAACATTAGTTTTCGGTAATTCTAAATGTCTTTGCATATCGGTATAGTAAGAAAACGGAATGAGACTTATAAGGTTAGTTTTTATGTTTTTCAATACGGTATATTAGGAAAACGGTTTGTGATATATAAGATTAGTTTTCGTTATTGGTTTATGTCTTTGCGAATCGGTATATTAAGAAAACGGTTTGTGGTTTATAACATTAGTTTTCGGTAATTCTAAATGTCTTTGCATATCGGTATAGTAAGAAAACGGAATAAGATTTATAAGGTTAGTTTTTATGATTTACAATTCGGTATATTAGGAAAACGGTTTGTGATAAATAAGATTAGTTTTCGTTATTGGTTTATGTCTTTGCGAATCGGTATATTAAGAAAACGGTTTGTGGTTTATAAGATTAGTTTTCGGTAATTCTAAATGTCTTTGCATATCGGTATAGTAAGAAAACGGAATGAGATTTATAAGGTTAGTTTTTATGTTTTTCAATTCGGTATATTAGGAAAACGGTTTGTGATATATAAGATTAGTTTTCGTTATTGGTTTATGTCTTTGCGAATCGGTGTATTAAGAAAACGGTTTGTGGTTTATAACATTAGTTTTCGGTAATTCTAAATGTCTTTGCATATCGGTATAGTTAGGAAACGGAATGAGATTTATAAGGTTAGTTTTTATGTTTTTCAATTCGGTATATTAGGAAAACGGTTTGTGATATATAAGATTAGTTTTCGTTATTGGTTTATGTCTTTGCGAATCGGTATATTAAGAAAACGGTTTGTGGTTTATAACATTAGTTTTCGGTAATTCTAAATGTCTTTGCATATCGGTATAGTAAGAAAACGGAATAAGATTTATAAGGTTAGTTTTTATGATTTACAATTCGGTATATTAGGAAAACGGTTTGTGATAAATAAGATTAGTTTTCGTTATTGGTTTATGTCTTTGCGAATCGGTATATTAAGAAAACGGTTTGTGGTTTATAAGATTAGTTTTCGGTAATTCTAAATGTCTTTGCATATCGGTATAGTAAGAAAACGGAATGAGATTTATAAGGTTAGTTTTTATGTTTTTCAATTCGGTATATTAGGAAAACGGTTTGTGATATATAAGATTAGTTTTCGTTATTGGTTTATGTCTTTGCGAATCGGTGTATTAAGAAAACGGTTTGTGGTTTATAACATTAGTTTTCGGTAATTCTAAATGTCTTTGCATATCGGTATAGTTAGGAAACGGAATGAGATTTATAAGGTTAGTTTTTATGTTTTTCAATTCGGTATATTAGGAATACGGTTTGTGATATATAAGATTAGTTTTCGTTATTGGTTTATGTCTTTGCGAATCGGTGTATTAAGAAAACGGTTTGTGGTTTTTAACATTAGTTTTCGGTAATTCTAAATGTCTTTGCATAGCGGTATAGTAAGAAAACGGAATGAGATTTATAAGGTTAGTTTTTATTTTTTTCAATTCGGTATATTAGGAAAACGGTTTGTGATATATAAGATTAGTTTTCTTTATTGGTTTATGTCTTTGAAAAACGGTATATTAAGAAAACGGTTTGTGATTTATAGGATAAGTTTTCGGTAATTCTAAATGTCTTTGCAAATCAGTATATTAAGAAAACGGTTTGTGGTTTATAAGATTAGTTTTTGGTCATTCTAAATGGCTTTGCAAATCGGTATATTAAGAAAACAGAATGAGATATATAAGGTAATTTTCGTTATTGGTATATGTCTTTGCGAATCGATATATTAAGAAAACGGAATGAGATTTATCAGGTTAGTTTTTATGATTTTCAATTCGGTATATTAGGAAAACGGTTTGTGATATATGAGATTAGTTTTCGTTATTCTAAATGTCTTTGCGAATCGGTATATTAAGAAAACGGTTTGTGATATATAAGATTAGTTTTCGGTTATTCTAAATGTCTTTGCAAATCGGTATAATAAGAAAACGGTTTGTGCTTTATAAGATTAGTTTTTGGTAATTCTAAATGTCTTTGTTTATCGGTATATTAAGAAAACGGAATGAGATTTATAAGGTTAGTTTTTATGTTTTTTCAATTCGGTATATTAAGAAAAAGGTATCTGATTGGTAATATTAGTTTTCGGTATAGTTATATCTCTTTGAAAAACGGTATATTAAGATAACGGTTTGTGATATATAGGTTTAGTTTTCGGTAATTCTAAATGCCTTTGCAAATCAGTATATTAAGAAAACGGTTTGTGGTTTATAAGATTAGTTTTCGGTAATGCTAAATGTCTTTGGAAAGCGGTATAAAAAGAAAACGGAATAAGCTTTATAAGGTTAGTTTTTATGTTTTTTCAATTTGATATATAAAGTGAACGGTTTGTGATATATAAGATTAGTTTTCGTTATTGGTATATGTCTTTGCAAATCGGTATATTAAGAAAACGGAATGAGATTTATAAGATTAGTTTTCGTTATTGGTTTATGTCTTTGCGAATCGGTATATTAAGAAAACGGTTTGTGGTTTATAAGATTAGTTTTCGGTAATTCTAAATGTCTTTGCATGTCGGTATAGTAAGAAAACGGAATGAGATTTATAAGGTTAGTTTTTATGTTTTTCAATTCGGTATATTAGGAAAACGGTTTGTGATATATAAGATTAGTTTTCGTTATTGGTTTATGTCTTTGCGAATCGGTATATTAAGAAAACGATTTGTAGTTTATAAGATTAGTTTTCGGTAATTCTGAAGTTCTTTGCAAATCGGTATTTTAAGAAAACGGTTTGTGGTTTATAAGATTAGTTTTCGGTCATTCTAAATGGCTTTGCTAATCGGTATAGTAAGAATACGGAATGAGATTTATAAGGTTAGTTTTTATGTTTTTTCAATTCGGTATATTAAGAAAACGGTATGTGATTGGTAATATTAGTTTTCGGAATAGTTATATCTCATTGCAAAACGGTATATTAAGAAAACGGTTTGTGATATATAAGATTAGTTTTCGTTATTGGTATATGTCTTTGCAAATCGGTATATTAAGAAAACGGTTTGTGGTTTATAAGATTAGTTTTTGGTAATTCTAAATGTCTTTGTTTATCGGTATATTAAGAAAACGGAATGAGATATATAAGGTTAGATTTCGTTATTGGTATATGTCTTTGCGAATTGATATATTAAGAAAACGGAATGAGATTTATCAGGTTAGTTTTTATGATTTTCAATTCGGTATATTAGGAAAACGGTTTGTGATATGTATGATTAGTTTTCGGTAATTCTAAATGTCTTTGCATATCAGTATATTAAGAAAACGGAATAAGATTTATAAGGTTAGTTTTTATGATTTACAATTCGGTATATAAGGAAAACGGTTTGTGATAAATAGGATTAGTTTTCGTTATTGGTTTATGTCTTTACGAATCGGTATATTAAGAAAACGGTTTGTGGTTTATAAGATTAGTTTTCGGTAATTCTAAATGTCTTTGCATATCGGTATAGTAAGAAAACGGAATGAGACTTATAAGGTTAGTTTTTATGTTTTTCAATTCGGTATATTAGGAAAACGGTTTGTGATATATAAGATTAGTTTTCGTTATTGGTTTATGTCTTTGCGAATCGGTATATTAAGAAAACGGTTTGTGGTTTATAACATTAGTTTTCGGTAATTCTAAATGTCTTTGCATATCGGTATAGTAAGAAAACGGAATAAGATTTATAAGGTTAGTTTTTATGATTTACAATTCGGTATATTAGGAAAACGGTTTGTGATAAATAAGACTAGTTTTCGTTATTGGTTTATGTCTTTGCGAATCGGTATATTAAGAAAACGGTTTGTGGTTTATAAGATTAGTTTTCGGTAATTCTAAATGTCTTTGCATATCGGTATAGTAAGAAAACGGAATGAGATTTATAAGGTTAGTTTTTATGTTTTTCAATTCGGTATATTAGGAAAACGGTTTGTGATATATAAGATTAGTTTTCGTTATTGGTTTATGTCTTTGCGAATCGGTGTATTAAGAAAACGGTTTGTGGTTTTTAACATTAGTTTTCGGTAATTCTAAATGTCTTTGCATATCGGTATAGTAAGAAAACGGAATGAGATTTATAAGGTTAGTTTTTATGTTTTTCAATTCGGTATATTAGGAAAACGGTTTGTGATATATAAGATTTGTTTTCTTTATTGGTTTATGTCTTTGCGAATCGGTATATTAAGAAAACGGTTTGTGGTTTATAAGATTAGTTTTCGGTAATTCTAAATGTCTTTGTTAATCGTTATATTATGAAAACGGAATTAGATTTATAAGGTTAGTTTTTATGTTTTTTCAATTCGGTATATTAAGAAAACGGTATGTGATTGGTAATATTAGTTTTCGGAATAGTTATATCTCTTTGAAAAACGGTATATTAAGAAAACGGTTTGTGATTTATAAGATTAGTTTTCGTTATAGGTATATGTCTAGGCAAATCGGTATATTAAGAAAACGGTTTGTAGTTTATAAGATTAGTTATCGGTAATTCTAAATGTCTTTGCAAATCAGTATATTAAGAAAACGGTTTGTTGTTTATAAGATTAGTTTTCGGTCATTCTAAATGGCTTTGCAAATCGGTATATTAAGAAAACAGAATGAGATATATAAGGTTAGTTTTCGTTATTGGTATATGTCTTTGCGAATCGATATATTAAGAAAACGGAATGAGATTTATCAGGTTAGTTTTTATGATTTTCAATTCGGTATATTAGGAAAACGGTTTGTGATATATAAGATTAATTTTCGTTATTGGTTTATGTCTTTGCGAATCGGTATATTAAGAAAACGGTGTGTGATGTATAAGATTAGTTTTCGTTATTGGTTTATGTCTTTGCGAATCGGGATATTAAGAAAACGGTTTGTGGTTTTTAAGATTAGTTTTCGGTAATTCTAAATGTCTTTGCGTATCGGTATATTAGGAAAATGGTTTGTAGTTTATAAGATTAGTTTTCGGTAATTCTAAAGTTCTTTGCAAATAAGTAGATTAAGAAAACGGAATGAGATTTATAAGGTTAGTTTTTATGTTTTTTCAATGCGGTATTTTAAGAAAACGGTATGTGATTGGTAATATTAGTTTTCGGTATAGTTATAGCTCATTGCAATACGGTATATTAAGAAAACGGTTTGTGATATATAAGATTAGTTTTCCTTATTGGTATATGTCTTTGCAAATCGGTATATTAAGAAAACGGTTTGTGGTTTATAAGATTAGTTTTTGGTAATTCTAAATGTCTTTGTTTATCGGTATATTAAGAAAACGGAATGAGATTTATAAGGTTAGTTTTTATTTTTTTTCAATTCGGTATATTAAGAAAAAGGTATCTGATTGGTAATATTAGTTTTCGGTATAGTTATATCTCTTTGAGAAACGGTATATTAAGAAAACGGTTTGTGATTTATAGGATAAGTTTTCGGTAATTCTAAATGTCTTTGCAAATCAGTATATTAAGAAAACGGTTTGTGGTTTATAAGATTAGTTTTTGGTCATTCTAAATGGCTTTGCAAATCGGTATATTAAGAAAACAGAATGAGATATATAAGGTAATTTTCGTTATTGGTATATGTCTTTGCGAATCAATATATTAAGAAAACGGAATGAGATTTATCAGGTTAGTTTTTATGATTTTCAATTCGGTATATTAGGAAAACGGTTTGTGATATATAAGATTAGTTTTCGTTATTGCTTTATGTCTTTGCAAATCGGTATATTAAGAAAACGGTTTGTGATATATAAGATTAGTTTTCGGTTATTCTAAATGTCTTTGCAAATCGGTATATAAAGAAAACGGTTTGTGCTTTATAAGATTAGTTTTTGGTAATTCTAAATGTCTTTGTTTATCGGTATATTAAGAAAACGAAATGAGATTTATAAGGTTAGTTTTTATGTTTTTTCAATTCGGTATATTAAGAAAAAGGTATCTGATTGGTAATATTAGTTTTCGGTATAGTTATATCTCTTTGAAAAACGGTATATTAAGAAAACGGTTTGTGATATATAGGTTTAGTTTTCGGTAATTCTAAATGCCTTTGCAAATCAGTATATTAAGAAAACGGTTTGTGGTTTATAAGATTAGTTTTCGGTAATGCTAAATGTCTTTGGAAAGTGGTATAAAAAGAAAACGGAATAAGCTTTATAAGGTTAGTTTTTATGTTTTTTCAATTTGATATATAAAGTGAACGGTTTGTGATATATAAGATTAGTTTTCGTTATTGGTATATGTCTTTGCAAATCGGTATATTAAGAAAACGGAATGAGATTTATAAGGTTAGTTTTCGTTATTGGTATATGTCTTTGCGAATCGGTATATTAAGAAAACGGTTAGTGGTTTATAAGATTAGTTTTCGGTTATTCTAAATGTCTTCGCAAATCGGTATAGTAAGAAAACGGAATGAGATTTATAAGGTTAGTTTTTATGTTTTTCAATTCGGCATATTAGGAAAACGGTTTGTGATATAAAAGATTAGTTTTCGTTATGGGTTAATGTCTTTGCGAATTGGCATATTAAGAAAACGTTTTGTGGTTTCTAAGATTAGTTTTCGGTAATTCTAAATTTCTTTGCGTATTGGTATATTAAGAAAATGGTTTGTGGTTTATAAGATTAGTTTTCGGTAATTCTAAAGTACTTTGCCAATAAGTAGATTAAGAAAACGGAATGAGATTTATAAGGTTAGTTTTAATGTTTTTTTCAATGCGGTATATTAAGAAAACGGTATGTGATATATAAGATTAGTTTTCGTTATTGGTATATTCCTTTGCGAATCAGTATATTAAGAAAGCGGTTCGTGGTTTAGTAGTAGTTTTTGGTTATTTTAAATGTCTTTGCAAATCGGTATATTAAGAGAACGGAATGATCTTTATAAGGTTAGTTTTTATTTTTTTTCAATTCTGTATATTAGGAGAAAGGTTTGTGATATATAAGATTAGTTTTCGTTATTGGTATATGTCTTTGCAAAACGGTATATTAAGAAAACGGTTTGTGATTTATAAGATTAGTTTTCGGTTATTCTAAATGGCTTTGCAAATCGGTATATTAAGAAAACGGAATTAGATTTATAAGGTTAGTTTTCATTTTTGGTAATTATCTTTGCGAATCGATATACTAAGAAAACGGAATGAGATTTATCAGGTTAGTTTTTATGATTTTCAATTCGGTATATTAGGAAAACGGTTTGTGATATGTATGATTAGTTTTCGGTAATTCTAAATGTCTTTGGAAAGCGGTATATTAAGAAAACGGTTTGTGGTTTATAAGATTAGTTTTCGGTCATTCTAAATGGCTTTGCAAATCGGTATATTAAGAAAACAGAATGAGATATATAAGGTTAGTTTTCGTTATTGGTATATGTCTTTGCGAATCGATATATTAAGAAAACGGAATGAGATTTATCAGGTTAGTTTTTATGATTTTCAATTCGGTATATTAGGAAAACGGTATGAGATATATAAGGTTAGTTTTTATGTTTTTTCAATGCGGTATATTAAGAAAACGGTATGTGATTGGTAATATTAGTTTTCGGAATAGTTATATCTCTTTGAAAAACGGTATATTAAGAAAACGGTTTGTGATATATAAGATTAGTTTTCGTTATAGGTATATGTCTAGGCAAATCGGTATATGAAGAAAACGGTTTGTGGTTTATAAGATTAGTTTTCGGTTATTCTAAATGTCTTTTCAAATCGGTATAGTAAGAAAACGGAATGAGATTTATAAGGTTAGTTTTAATGTTTTTCAATTCGGCATATTAGGAAAACGGTATGTGGTTTATAAGATTAGTTTTCGGTTATTCTAAATGTCTTTGCAAATCGGTATAGTAAGAAAACGGACTGATATTTATAAGGTTAGTTTTTATGTTTTTCAATTCGGTATATTATGAAAACGGTTTGTGATGTGTATGATTAGTTTTCGGTAATTCTAAATGTCTTTGGAAAGCGGTATATTAAGAAAACGGTTTGTGGTTTATAAGATTAGTTTTCGGTCATTCTAAATGGCTTTGCAAATCGGTATATTAAGAAAACAGAATGAGATATATAAGGTTAGTTTTCGTTATTGGTATATGTCTTTGCGAATCGATATATTAAGAAAACGGAATGAGATTTATCAGGTTAGTTTTTATGATTTTCAATTCGGTATATTAGGAAAACGGAATGAGATATATAAGGTTAGTTTTTATGTTTTTTCAATGCGGTATATTAAGAAAACGGTATGTGATTGGTAATATTAGTTTTCGGAATAGTTATATCTCTTTGAAAAACGGTTTATTAAGAAAACGGTTTGTGATATATAAGATTAGTTTTCGTTATAGGTATATGTCTAGGCAAATCGGTATATTAAGAAAACGGTTTGTGGTTTATAAGATTAGTTTTCGGTTATTCTAAATGTTTTTTCAAATCGGTATAGTAAGAAAACGGAATGAGATATATAAGGTTAGTTTTCGTTATTGGTATATGTCTTTGCGAATCGATATATTAAGAAAACGGAATGAGATTTATCAGGTTAGTTTTTATGATTTTCAATTCGGTATATTAGGAAAACGGAATGAGATATATAAGGTTAGTTTTTATGTTTTTTCAATGCGGTATATTAAGAAAACCGTATGTGATTGGTAATATTAGTTTTCGGAATAGTTATATCTCTTTGAAAAACGGTATATTAAGAATACGGTTTGTGATATATAAGATTAGTTTTCGTTATAGGTATATGTCTAGGCAAATCGGTATATTAAGAAAACGGTTTGTGGTTTATAAGATTAGTTTTCGGTTATTCTAAATGTCTTTTCAAATCGGTATAGTAAGAAAACGGAATGAGATTTATAAGGTTAGTTTTAATGTTTTTCAATTCGGCATATTAGGAAAACGGTATGTGATTGGTAATATTAGTTTTCGGTATTGTTATATCTCTTTGAAAAACGGTATATTAAGAAAACGGTTTGTGGTTTATAAGATTAGTTTGCGGTCATTCTAAATGGCTTTGCAAATCGGTATATTAAGAAAACAGAATGAGATATATAAGGTTAGTTTTCGTTATTGGTATATGTCTTTGCGAATCGGTATATTAAGAAAACGGTTTGTGGTTTATAAGATTAGTTATCGGTTATTCTAAATGTCTTTGCAAATCGGTATTGTAAGAAAACGGAATGAGATTTATAAGGTTAGTTTTCGTTAATGGTATATGTCTTTGCGAATTGATATATTAGGAAAACGGTTTGTGGTTTATAAGATTACTTTTCGGTTATTCTAAATGTCTTTGCATATCAGTATATTAAGAAAACGGAATGAGATTTATAAGGTTAGTTTTTATGATTTTCAATTCGGTATATAAGGAAAACGGTTTGTGATATATAAGATTAGTTTTCGTTATTGGTTTATGTCTTTGCGAATCGGTATATTAAGAAAACGGTTTGTGGTTTATAAGATTAGTTTTCGGTAATTCTAAATGTCTTTGTTAATCGGTATATTATGAAAACGGAATTAGATTTATAAGGTTAGTTTTTATGTTTTTTCAATTCGGTATATTAAGAAAACGGTATGTGATTGGTAATATTAGTTTTCGGAATAGTTATATCTCTTTGAAAAACGGTATATTAAGAAAACGGATTGTGATATAATATATAAGATTAGTTTTCGTTATAGGTATATGTCTAGGCAAATCGGTATATTAAGAAAACGGTTTGTGGTTTATAAGATTAGTTATCGGTAATTCTAAATGTCTTTGCAAATCAGTATATTAAGAAAACGGTTTGTTGTTTATAAGATTAGTTTTCGGTCATTCTAAATGGCTTTGGAAATCGGTATATTAAGAAAACAGAATGAGATATATAAGGTTAGTTTTCGTTATTGGTATATGTCTTTGCGAATCGGTATATTAAGAAAACGGTTTGTGGTTTATAACATTAGTTTTCGGTAATTCTAAATGTCTTTGCATATCGGTATAGTAAGAAAACGGAATAATATTTATAAGGTTAGTTTTTATGATTTACAATTCGGTATATTAGGAAAACGGTTTGTGATAAATAAGATTAGTTTTCGTTATTGGTTTATGTCTTTGCGAATCGGTATATTAAGAAAACGGTTTGTGGTTTATAAGATTAGTTTTCGGTAATTCTAAATGTCTTTGCATATCGGTATAGTAAGAAAACGGAATGAGATTTATAAGGTTAGTTTTTATGTTTTTCAATTCGGTATATTAGGAAAACGGTTTGTGATATATAAGATTAGTTTTCGTTATTGGTTTATGTCTTTGCGAATCGGTGTATTAAGAAAACGGTTTGTGGTTTTTAACATTAGTTTTCGGTAATTCTAAATGTCTTTGCATATCGGTATAGTAAGAAAACGGAATGAGATTTATAAGGTTAGTTTTTATGTTTTTCAATTCGGTATATTAGGAAAACGGTTTGTGATATATAAGATTAGTTTTCTTTATTGGTTTATGTCTTTGCGAATCGGTATATTAAGAAAACGGTTTGTGGTTTATAAGATTAGTTTTCGGTAATTCTAAATGTCTTTGTTAATCGTTATATTATGAAAACGGAATTAGATTTATAAGGTTAGTTTTTATGTTTTTTCAATTCGGTATATTAAGAAAACGGTATGTGATTGGTAATATTAGTTTTCGGAATAGTTATATCTCTTTGAAAAACGGTATATTAAGAAAACGGTTTGTGATTTATAAGATTAGTTTTCGTTATAGGTATATGTCTAGGCAAATCGGTATATTAAGAAAACGGTTTGTAGTTTATAAGATTAGTTATCGGTAATTCTAAATGTCTTTGCAAATCAGTATATTAAGAAAACGGTTTGTTGTTTATAAGATTAGTTTTCGGTCATTCTAAATGGCTTTGCAAATCGGTATATTAAGAAAACAGAATGAGATATATAAGGTTAGTTTTCGTTATTGGTATATGTCTTTGCGAATCGATATATTAAGAAAACGGAATGAGATTTATCAGGTTAGTTTTTATGATTTTCAATTCGGTATATTAGGAAAACGGTTTGTGATATATAAGATTAATTTTCGTTATTGGTTTATGTCTTTGCGAATCGGTATATTAAGAAAACGGTGTGTGATGTATATGATTAGTTTTCGTTATTGGTTTATGTCTTTGCGAATCGGGATATTAAGAAAACGGTTTGTGGTTTTTAAGATTAGTTTTCGGTAATTCTAAATGTCTTTGCGTATCGGTATATTAGGAAAATGGTTTGTAGTTTATAAGATTAGTTTTCGGTAATTCTAAAGTTCTTTGCAAATAAGTAGATTAAGAAAACGGAATGAGATTTATAAGGTTAGTTTTTATGTTTTTTCAATGCGGTATTTTAAGAAAACGGTATGTGATTGGTAATATTAGTTTTCGGTATAGTTATAGCTCATTGCAATACGGTATATTAAGAAAACGGTTTGTGATATATAAGATTAGTTTTCCTTATTGGTATATGTCTTTGCAAATCGGTATATTAAGAAAACGGTTTGTGGTTTATAAGATTAGTTTTTGGTAATTCTAAATGTCTTTATTTATCGGTATATTAAGAAAACGGAATGAGATTTATAAGGTTAGTTTTTATTTTTTTTCAATTCGGTATATTAAGAAAAAGGTATCTGATTGGTAATATTAGTTTTCGGTATAGTTATATCTCTTTGAGAAACGGTATATTAAGAAAACGGTTTGTGATTTATAGGATAAGTTTTCGGTAATTCTAAATGTCTTTGCAAATCAGTATATTAAGAAAACGGTTTGTGGTTTATAAGATTAGTTTTTGGTCATTCTAAATGGCTTTGCAAATCGGTATATTAAGAAAACAGAATGAGATATATAAGGTAATTTTCGTTATTGGTATATGTCTTTGCGAATCAATATATTAAGAAAACGGAATGAGATTTATCAGGTTAGTTTTTATGATTTTCAATTCGGTATATTAGGAAAACGGTTTGTGATATATAAGATTAGTTTTCGTTATTGGTTTATGTCTTTGCAAATCGGTATATTAAGAAAACGGTTTGTGATATATAAGATTAGTTTTCGGTTATTCTAAATGTCTTTGCAAATCGGTATATAAAGAAAACGGTTTGTGCTTTATAAGATTAGTTTTTGGTAATTCTAAATGTCTTTGTTTATCGGTATATTAAGAAAACGAAATGAGATTTATAAGGTTAGTTTTTATGTTTTTTCAATTCGGTATATTAAGAAAAAGGTATCTGATTGGTAATATTAGTTTTCGGTATAGTTATATCTCTTTGAAAAACGGTATATTAAGAAAACGGTTTGTGATATATAGGTTTAGTTTTCGGTAATTCTAAATGCCTTTGCAAATCAGTATATTAAGAAAACGGTTTGTGGTTTATAAGATTAGTTTTCGGTAATGCTAAATGTCTTTGGAAAGTGGTATAAAAAGAAAACGGAATAAGCTTTATAAGGTTAGTTTTTATGTTTTTTCAATTTGATATATAAAGTGAACGGTTTGTGATATATAAGATTAGTTTTCGTTATTGGTATATGTCTTTGCAAATCGGTATATTAAGAAAACGGAATGAGATTTATAAGGTTAGTTTTCGTTATTGGTATATGTCTTTGCGAATCGGTATATTAAGAAAACGGTTAGTGGTTTATAAGATTAGTTTTCGGTTATTCTAAATGTCTTCGCAAATCGCTATAGTAAGAAAACGGAATGAGATTTATAAGGTTAGTTTTTATGTTTTTCAATTCGGCATATTAGGAAAACGGTTTGTGATATAAAAGATTAGTTTTCGTTATGGGTTAATGTCTTTGCGAATTGGCATATTAAGAAAACGTTTTGTGGTTTCTAAGATTAGTTTTCGGTAATTCTAAATTTCTTTGCGTATTGGTATATTAAGAAAATGGTTTGTGGTTTATAAGATTAGTTTTCGGTAATTCTAAAGTACTTTGCCAATAAGTAGATTAAGAAAACGGAATGAGATTTATAAGGTTAGTTTTAATGTTTTTTTCAATGCGGTATATTAAGAAAACGGTATGTGATATATAAGATTAGTTTTCGTTATTGGTATATTCCTTTGCGAATCAGTATATTAAGAAAGCGGTTCGTGGTTTAGTAGTAGTTTTTGGTTATTTTAAATGTCTTTGCAAATCGGTATATTAAGAGAACGGAATGATCTTTATAAGGTTAGTTTTTATTTTTTTTCAATTCTGTATATTAGGAGAAAGGTTTGTGATATATAAGATTAGTATTCGTTATTGGTATATGTCTTTGCAAAACGGTATATTAAGAAAACGGTTTGTGATTTATAAGATTAGTTTTCGGTTATTCTAAATGGCTTTGCAAATCGGTATATTAAGAAAACGGAATTAGATTTATAAGGTTAGTTTTCATTTTTGGTAATTATCTTTGCGAATCGATATACTAAGAAAACGGAATGAGATTTATCAGGTTAGTTTTTATGATTTTCAATTCGGTATATTAGGAAAACGGTATGAGATATATAAGGTTAGTTTTTATGTTTTTTCAATGCGGTATATTAAGAGAACGGTATGTGATTGGTAATATTAGTTTTCGGAATAGTTATATCTCTTTGAAAAACGGTATATTAAGAAAACGGTTTGTGATATATAAGATTAGTTTTCGTTATAGGTATATGTCTAGGCAAATCGGTATATGAAGAAAACGGTTTGTGGTTTATAAGATTAGTTTTCGGTTATTCTAAATGTCTTTTCAAATCGGTATAGTAAGAAAACGGAATGAGATTTATAAGGTTAGTTTTAATGTTTTTCAATTCGGCATATTAGGAAAACGGTATGTGGTTTATAAGATTAGTTTTCGGTTATTCTAAATGTCTTTGCAAATCGGTA
Source organism: Arma custos (assembly GCA_037127475.1). Lineage (NCBI taxonomy): Eukaryota > Metazoa > Arthropoda > Insecta > Hemiptera > Pentatomidae > Arma > Arma custos. Next base: position 400,039 of record JBBAGI010000019.1, on the reverse strand, counting down.
TAGTAAGAAAACGGACTGATATTTATAAGGTTAGTTTTTATGTTTTTCAATTCGGTATATTAGGAAAACGGTTTGTGATATGTATGATTAGTTTTCGGTAATTCTAAATGTCTTTGGAAAGCGGTATATTAAGAAAACGGTTTGTGGTTTATAAGATTAGTTTTCGGTCATTCTAAATGGCTTTGCAAATCGGTATATTAAGAAAACAGAATGAGATATATAAGGTTAGTTTTCGTTATTGGTATATGTCTTTGCGAATCGATATATTAAGAAAACGGAATGAGATTTATCAGGTTAGTTTTTATGATTTTCAATTCGGTATATTAGGAAAACGGAATGAGATATATAAGGTTAGTTTTTATGTTTTTTCAATGCGGTATATTAAGAAAACGGTATGTGATTGGTAATATTAGTTTTCGGAATAGTTATATCTCTTTGAAAAACGGTTTATTAAGAAAACGGTTTGTGATATATAAGATTAGTTTTCGTTATAGGTATATGTCTAGGCAAATCGGTATATTAAGAAAACGGTTTGTGGTTTATAAGATTAGTTTTCGGTTATTCTAAATGTCTTTTCAAATCGGTATAGTAAGAAAACGGAATGAGATATATAAGGTTAGTTTTCGTTATTGGTATATGTCTTTGCGAATCGATATATTAAGAAAACGGAATGAGATTTATCAGGTTAGTTTTTATGATTTTCAATTCGGTATATTAGGAAAACGGAATGAGATATATAAGGTTAGTTTTTATGTTTTTTCAATGCGGTATATTAAGAAAACGGTATGTGATTGGTAATATTAGTTTTCGGAATAGTTATATCTCTTTGAAAAACGGTATATTAAGAATACGGTTTGTGATATATAAGATTAGTTTTCGTTATAGGTATATGTCTAGGCAAATCGGTATATTAAGAAAACGGTTTGTGGTTTATAAGATTAGTTTTCGGTTATTCTAAATGTCTTTTCAAATCGGTATAGTAAGAAAACGGAATGAGATTTATAAGGTTAGTTTTAATGTTTTTCAATTCGGCATATTAGGAAAACGGTATGTGATTGGTAATATTAGTTTTCGGTATTGTTATATCTCTTTGAAAAACGGTATATTAAGAAAACGGTTTGTGGTTTATAAGATTAGTTTGCGGTCATTCTAAATGGCTTTGCAAATCGGTATATTAAGAAAACAGAATGAGATATATAAGGTTAGTTTTCGTTATTGGTATATGTCTTTGCGAATCGGTATATTAAGAAAACGGTTTGTGGTTTATAAGATTAGTTATCGGTTATTCTAAATGTCTTTGCAAATCGGTATTGTAAGAAAACGGAATGAGATTTATAAGGTTAGTTTTCGTTAATGGTATATGTCTTTGCGAATTGATATATTAGGAAAACGGTTTGTGGTTTATAAGATTACTTTTCGGTTATTCTAAATGTCTTTGCATATCAGTATATTAAGAAAACGGAATGAGATTTATAAGGTTAGTTTTTATGATTTTCAATTCGGTATATAAGGAAAACGGTTTGTGATATATAAGATTAGTTTTCGTTATTGGTTTATGTCTTTGCGAATCGGTATATTAAGAAAACGGTTTGTGGTTTATAAGATTAGTTTTCGGTAATTCTAAATGTCTTTGTTAATCGGTATATTATGAAAACGGAATTAGATTTATAAGGTTAGTTTTTATGTTTTTTCAATTCGGTATATTAAGAAAACGGTATGTGATTGGTAATATTAGTTTTCGGAATAGTTATATCTCTTTGAAAAACGGTATATTAAGAAAACGGATTGTGATATAATATATAAGATTAGTTTTCGTTATGGGTTAATGTCTTTGCGAATTGGCATATTAAGAAAACGTTTTGTGGTTTCTAAGATTAGTTTTCGGTAATTCTAAATTTCTTTGCGTATTGGTATATTAAGAAAATGGTTTGTGGTTTATAAGATTAGTTTTCGGTAATTCTAAAGTACTTTGCCAATAAGTAGATTAAGAAAACGGAATGAGATTTATAAGGTTAGTTTTAATGTTTTTTTCAATGCGGTATATTAAGAAAACGGTATGTGATATATAAGATTAGTTTTCGTTATTGGTATATTCCTTTGCGAATCAGTATATTAAGAAAGCGGTTCGTGGTTTAGTAGTAGTTTTTGGTTATTTTAAATGTCTTTGCAAATCGGTATATTAAGAGAACGGAATGATCTTTATAAGGTTAGTTTTTATTTTTTTTCAATTCTGTATATTAGGAGAAAGGTTTGTGATATATAAGATTAGTATTCGTTATTGGTATTTGTCTTTGCAAAACGGTATATTAAGAAAACGGTTTGTGATTTATAAGATTAGTTTTCGGTTATTCTAAATGGCTTTGCAAATCGGTATATTAAGAAAACGGAATTAGATTTATAAGGTTAGTTTTCATTTTTGGTAATTATCTTTGCGAATCGATATACTAAGAAAACGGAATGAGATTTATCAGGTTAGTTTTTATGATTTTCAATTCGGTATATTAGGAAAACGGTATGAGATATATAAGGTTAGTTTTTATGTTTTTTCAATGCGGTATATTAAGAAAACGGTATGTGATTGGTAATATTAGTTTTCGGAATAGTTATATCTCTTTGAAAAACGGTATATTAAGAAAACGGTTTGTGATATATAAGATTAGTTTTCGTTATAGGTATATGTCTAGGCAAATCGGTATATGAAGAAAACGGTTTGTGGTTTATAAGATTAGTTTTCGGTTATTCTAAATGTCTTTTCAAATCGGTATAGTAAGAAAACGGAATGAGATTTATAAGGTTAGTTTTAATGTTTTTCAATTCGGCATATTAGGAAAACGGTATGTGGTTTATAAGATTAGTTTTCGGTTATTCTAAATGTCTTTGCAAATCGGTATAGTAAGAAAACGGACTGATATTTATAAGGTTAGTTTTTATGTTTTTCAATTCGGTATATTAGGAAAACGGTTTGTGATATGTATGATTAGTTTTCGGTAATTCTAAATGTCTTTGGAAAGCGGTATATTAAGAAAACGGTTTGTGGTTTATAAGATTAGTTTTCGGTCATTCTAAATGGCTTTGCAAATCGGTATATTAAGAAAACAGAATGAGATATATAAGGTTAGTTTTCGTTATTGGTATATGTCTTTGCGAATCGATATATTAAGAAAACGGAATGAGATTTATCAGGTTAGTTTTTATGATTTTCAATTCGGTATATTAGGAAAACGGAATGAGATATATAAGGTTAGTTTTTATGTTTTTTCAATGCGGTATATTAAGAAAACGGTATGTGATTGGTAATATTAGTTTTCGGAATAGTTATATCTCTTTGAAAAACGGTTTATTAAGAAAACGGTTTGTGATATATAAGATTAGTTTTCGTTATAGGTATATGTCTAGGCAAATCGGTATATTAAGAAAACGGTTTGTGGTTTATAAGATTAGTTTTCGGTTATTCTAAATGTCTTTTCAAATCGGTATAGTAAGAAAACGGAATGAGATATATAAGGTTAGTTTTCGTTATTGGTATATGTCTTTGCGAATCGATATATTAAGAAAACGGAATGAGATTTATCAGGTTAGTTTTTATGATTTTCAATTCGGTATATTAGGAAAACGGAATGAGATATATAAGGTTAGTTTTTATGTTTTTTCAATGCGGTATATTAAGAAAACGGTATGTGATTGGTAATATTAGTTTTCGGAATAGTTATATCTCTTTGAAAAACGGTATATTAAGAATACGGTCTGTGATATATAAGATTAGTTTTCGTTATAGGTATATGTCTAGGCAAATCGGTATATTAAGAAAACGGTTTGTGGTTTATAAGATTAGTTTTCGGTTATTCTAAATGTCTTTTCAAATCGGTATAGTAAGAAAACGGAATGAGATTTATAAGGTTAGTTTTAATGTTTTTCAATTCGGCATATTAGGAAAACGGTATGTGATTGGTAATATTAGTTTTCGGTATTGTTATATCTCTTTGAAAAACGGTATATTAAGAAAACGGTTTGTGGTTTATAAGATTAGTTTGCGGTCATTCTAAATGGCTTTGCAAATCGGTATATTAAGAAAACAGAATGAGATATATAAGGTTAGTTTTCGTTATTGGTATATGTCTTTGCGAATCGGTATATTAAGAAAACGGTTTGTGGTTTATAAGATTAGTTATCGGTTATTCTAAATGTCTTTGCAAATCGGTATTGTAAGAAAACGGAATGAGATTTATAAGGTTAGTTTTCGTTAATGGTATATGTCTTTGCGAATTGATATATTAGGAAAACGGTTTGTGGTTTATAAGATTACTTTTCGGTTATTCTAAATGTCTTTGCATATCAGTATATTAAGAAAACGGAATGAGATTTATAAGGTTAGTTTTTATGATTTTCAATTCGGTATATAAGGAAAACGGTTTGTGATATATAAAATTAGTTTTCGTTATTGGTTTATGTCTTTGCGAATCGGTATATTAAGAAAACGGTTTGTGGTTTATAAGATTAGTTTTCGGTAATTCTAAATGTCTTTGTTAATCGGTATATTATGAAAACGGAATTAGATTTATAAGGTTAGTTTTTATGTTTTTTCAATTCGGTATATTAAGAAAACGGTATGTGATTGGTTATATTAGTTTTCGGAATAGTTATATCTCTTTGAAAAACGGTATATTAAGAAAACGGATTGTGATATAATATATAAGATTAGTTTTCGTTATAGGTATATGTCTAGGCAAATCGGTTTATTAAGAAAACGGTTTGTGGTTTATAAGATTAGTTATCGGTAATTCTAAATGTCTTTGCAAATCAGTATATTAAGAAAACGGTTTGTTGTTTATAAGATTAGTTTTCGGTCATTCTAAATGGCTTTGCAAATCGGTATATTAAGAAAACAGAATGAGATATATAAGGTTAGTTTTCGTTATTGGTATATGTCTTTGCGAATCGATATATTAAGAAAACGGAATGAGATTTATCAGGTTAGTTTTCATGTTTTTTCAATGCGGTATTTTAAGAAAACGGTATGTGATTGGTAATATTAGTTTTCGGTATAGTTATATCTCATTGCAATACGGTATATTAAGAAAACGGTTTGTGATATATAAGATTAGTTTTCCTTATTGGTATATGTCTTTGCAAATCGGTATATTAAGAAAACGGTTTGTGGTTTATAAGATTAGTTTTTGGTAATTCTAAATGTCTTTTCAAATCGGTATATTAGGAAAACGGAATGAGATTTATAAGGTTAGTTTTTATGTTTTTTCAATTCGGTATATTAAGAAAAAGGTATCTGATTGGTAATATTAGTTTTCGGTATAGTTATATCTCTTTAAAAAACGGTATATTTAGAAAACGGTTTGTGATTTATAGGATAAGTTTTCGGTAATTCTAAATGTCTTTGCAAATCGGTATATTAAGAAAACAGAATGAGATATATAAGGTAATTTTCGTTATTGGTATATGTCTTTGCGAATCGATATTTTAAGAAAACGGAATGAGATTTATCAGGTTAGTTTTTATGATTTTCAATTCGGTATATTAGGAAAACGGTTTGTGATATATAAGATTAGTTTTCGTTATCGGTTTATGTCTTTTCGAATCGGTATATTAAGAAAACGGTTAGTGGTTTATAAGATTAGTTTTCGGTTATTCTAAATGTCTTCGCAAATCGGTATAGTAAGAAAACGGAATGAGATTTATAAGGTTAGTTTTTATGTTTTTCAATTCGGCATATTAGGAAAACGGTTTGTGATATATAAGATTAGTTTTCGTTATGGGTTAATGTCTTTGCGAATTGGGATATTAAGAAAACGTTTTGTGGTTTCTAAGATTAGTTTTCGGTAATTCTAAATGTCTTTGCGTATTGGTATATTAAGAAAATGGTTTTTGGTTTATAAGATTAGTTTTCGGTAATTCTAAAGTACTTTGCCAATAAGTAGATTAAGAAAACGGAATGAGATTTATAAGGTTAGTTTTTATGTTTTTTTCAATGCGGTATATTAAGAAAACGGTATGTGATATATAAGATTAGTTTTCGTTATTGGTATATTCCTTTGCGAATCAGTATATTAAGAAAGCGGTTCGTGGTTTATAAGATTAGTTTTTGGTAATTTTAAATGTCTTTGCAAATCGGTATATTAAGAGAACGGAATGAGCTTTATAAGGTTAGTTTTTATTTTTTTTCAATTCTGTATATTAGGAGAACGGTTTGTGATATATAAGATTAGTTTTCGTTATTGGTATATGTCTTTGCAAAACGGTATATTAAGAAAACGGTTTGTGATTTATAAGATTAGTTTTCGGTTATTCTAAATGGCTTTGCAAATCGGTATATTAAGAAAACGGAATTAGATTTATAAGGTTAGTTTTCATTTTTGGTAATTATCTTTGCGAATCGATATACTAAGAAAACGGAATGAGATTTATCAGGTTAGTTTTTATGATTTTCAATTCGGTATATTAGGAGAACGGTTTGTGAAATATATGATTAGTTTTCGGTTATTCTAAATGTCTTTGCAAATCGGTATAGTAGGAAAACGGCATGATATTTATAAGGTTAGTTTTTATTTTTTTTCAATTCGGTATATTAGGAGAACGGTTTGTGATATATAAGGTTAGTTTTCGTTATTGGTATATGTCTTTGCAAAACGGTATATTAAGAAAACGGTTTGTGATTTATAAGATTAGTTTTCGGTAATTCTAAATGGCTTTGCAAATCGGTATATTAAAAAAAACGGTTTTAGATTTATAAGGTTAGTTTTCATTATTGGTAATTATCTTTGCGAATCGATATATTAAGAAAACGGAATGAGATTTATCAGGTTAGTTTTTATGATTTTCAATTCGGTATATTAGGAAAACGGTTTGTGAAATATAAGATTAGTTTTCGGTTATTCTAAATGTCTTTGCAAATCGGTATAGTAAGAAAACGTAATGAGATTTATAAGGTTAGTTTTTATGTTTTTCGATTCGGTATATTAGGAAAACGGTTTGTGATATGTATAATTAGTTTTCGGTAATTCTAAATGTCTTTGGAAAGCGGTATATTAAGAAAACGGAATCAGCTTTATAAGGTTAGTTTTTATGTTTTTTCAATTTGATATATAAAGTGAACGGTTTGTGATATGTAAGATTAGTTTTCGTTATTGGTATATGTCTTGGCAAATCGGTATATTAAGAAAACGGAATGAGATTTATAAGGTTAGTTTTCGTTAATGGTATATGTCTTTGCGAATTGATATATTAGGAAAACGGTTTGTGGTTTATTAGATTACTTTTCGGTAATTCTAAATGTCTTTGCATATCAGTATATTAAGAAAACGGAATGAGATTAATAAGGTTAGTTTTTATGATTTTCAATTCGGTATATTAGGAAAACGGTTTGTGAAATATAAGATTAGTTTTCGGTTATTCTAAATGTCTTTGCAAATCGGTATAGTAAGAAAACGTAATGAGATTTATAAGGTTAGTTTTTATTTTTTTCGATTCGGTATATTAGGAAAACGGTTTGTGATATGTATAATTAGTTTTCGGTAATTCTAAATGTCTTTGGAAAGCGGTATATTAAGAAAACGGAATCAGCTTAATAAGGTTAGTTTTTATGTTTTTTCAATTTGATATATAAAGTGAACGGTTTGTGATATGTAAGATTAGTTTTCGTTATTGGTATATGTCTTTGCAAATCGGTATATTAAGAAAACGGAATGAGATTTATAAGGTTAGTTTTCGTTAATGGTATATGTCTTTGCGAATTGATATATTAGGAAAACGGTTTGTGGTTTATAAGATTACTTTTCGGTAATTCTAAATGTCTTTGCATATTAGTATATTAAGAAAACGGAATGAGATTTATAAGGTTAGTTTTTATGATTTTCAATTCGGTATATTAGGAAAACGGTTTGTGATAAATAAGATTAGTTTTCGTTATTGGTTTATGTCTTTGCGAATCGGTATATTAAGAAAACGGTTTGTGGTTTATAAGATTAGTTTTCGGTAATTCTAAATGTCTTTGCATATCGGTATAGTAAGAAAACGGAATGAGATTTATAAGGTTAGTTTTTATGTTTTTTCAATGCGGTATATTAAGAAAACGGTATGTGATTGGTAATATTAGTTTTCGGTATAGTTATATCTCTTTGAAAAACGGTATATTAAGAAAACGGTTTGTGATATATAGGATTAGTTTTCGGTAATTCTAAATGTCTTTGCAAATCAGTATATTAAGAAACGGTTTGTGGTTTATAAGATTAGTTTTTGGTCATTCTAAATGGCTTTGTAAATCGGTATATTAAGAAAACAGAATGAGATATGTAAGGTTAGTTTTCGTTATTGGTATATGTCTTTGCGAATCGATATATTAAGAAAACGGAATGAGATTTATCAGGTTAGTTTTTATGATTTTCAATTCGGTATATTAGGAAAACGGTTTGTGATATATAAGATTAGTTTTCGGTAATTGTAAATGTCTTTGCATATCAGTATATTAAGAAAACGGAATGAGATTTATAAGGTTAGTTTTAATGTTTTTCAATTCGGCATATTAGGAAAACGTTTTGTGATATATAAGATTAATTTTCGTTATGGGTTTATTTCTTTGCGAATCGGGATATTAAGAAAACGGTTTGTGGTTTTTAAGATTAGTTTTCGGTAATTCTAAATGTCTTTGCGTATCGGTATATTAGGAAAATGGTTTGTGGTTTATAAGATTAGTTTTCGGTAATTCTAAAGTTCTTTGCAAATAAGTAGATTAAGAAAACGGAATGAGATTTATAAGGTTAGTTTTTATGTTGTTTCAATGCGGTATATTAAGAAAACGGTATGTGATTGGTAATATTAGTTTTCGGTATAGTTATATCTCATTGCAAAACGGTATATTATGAAAACGGTTTGTGATATATATGATTAGTTTTCGTTATTGGTTTATGTCTTTGCGAATCGGTATATTAAGAAAACGGTTTGTGGTTTATAAGATTAGTTTTCGGTAATTCTAAATGTCTTTGTTAATCGGTGTATTAAGAAAACGGAATTAGATTTAAAAGGTTAGTTTTTATGTTTTTTCAATTCGGTATATTAAGAAAACGGTATGTGATTGGTAATATTAGTTTTCGGAATTGTTATATCTCTTTGAAAAACGGTATATTCAGAAAACGGTTTGTGATATATAAGATTATTTTTCGTTATAGGTATATGCCTAGGCAAATCGGTATATTAAGAAAACGGTTTGTGGTTTATAAGATTAGTTATCGGTAATTCTAAATGTCTTTGCAAATCAGTATATTAAGAAAACGGTTTGTTGTTTATAAGATTAGTTTTCGGTCATTCTAAATGGCTTTGCAAATCGGTATATTAAGAAAACAGAATGAGATATATAAGGTTAGTTTTCGTTATTGGTATATGTCTTTGCGAATCGATATATTAAGAAAACGGAATGAGATTTATCAGGTTAGTTTTTATGATTTTCAATTCGGTATATTAGGAAAACGGTTTGTGATATATAAGATTAGTTTTCGTTATTGGTTTATGTCTTTGCGAATCGGGTTATTAAGAAAAAGGTTTGTGGTTTTTAAGATTAGTTTTCGGTATTTCTAAATGTCTTTGCGTATCGGTATATTAGGAAAATGGTTTGTGGTTTATAAGATTAGTTTTCGGTAATTCTAAAGTTCTTTGCAAATAAGTAGATTAAGAAAACGGAATGAGATTTATAAGGTTAGTTTTTATATTTTTTCAATGCGGTATTTTAAGAAAACGGTATGTGATATATAAGATTAGTTTTCGTTATTGGTATATGTCTTTGCAAAACGGTATATTAAGAAAACGGTTTGTGGTTTATAAGATTAGTTTTTGGTAATTCTAAATGTCTTTGTTTATCGGTATATTAAGAAAACGGTTTGTGCTTTATAAGATTAGTTTTTGGTAATTCTTAATGTCTTTGTTTATCGGTATATTAAGAAAACGGAATGAGATTTATAAGGTTAGTTTTTATGTTCTTTCAATTCGGTATATTAAGAAAAAGGTATCTGATTGGTAATATTAGTTTTCGGTATAGTTATATCTCTTTGAAAAACGGTATATTAAGAAAACGGTTTGTGATATATAGGTTTAGTTTTCGGTAATTCTAAATGCCTTTGCAAATCAGTATATTAAGAAAACGGTTTGTGGTTTATAAGATTAGTTTTCGGTAATGCTAAATGTCTATGGAAAGCGGCATAAAAAGAAAACGGAATAAGCTTTATAAGGTTAGTTTTTATGTTTTTTCAATTTGATATATAAAGTGAACGGTTTGTGATATATAAGATTAGTTTTCGTTATTGGTATATGTCTTTGCAAATCGGTATATTAAGAAAACGGAATGAGATTTATAAGGTTAGTTTTCGTTATTTGTATATGTCTTTGCGAATTGATATGTTAAGAAAACGATTTGTTGTTTATAAGATTACTTTTCGGTAATTCTAAATGTCTTTGCATATCAGTATATTAAGAAAACGGAATGAGATTTATAAGGTTAGTTTTTATGATTTTCAATTCGGTATATTAGGAAAACGGTTTGTGATAAATAAGATTAGTTTTCGTTATTGGTTTATGTCTTTGCGAATCGGTATATTAAGAAAACGGTTTGTGGTTTATAAGATTAGTTTTCGGTAATTCTAAATGTCTTTGCATGTCGGTATAGTAAGAAAACGGAATGAGATTTATAAGGTTAGTTTTTATGTTTTTCAATTCGGTATATTAGGAAAACGGTTTGTGATATATAAGATTAGTTTTCGTTATTGGTTTATGTCTTTGCGAATCGGTATATTAAGAAAACGATTTGTAGTTTATAAGATTAGTTTTCGGTAATTCTGAAGTTCTTTGCAAATCGGTATTTTAAGAAAACGGTTTGTGGTTTATAAGATTAGTTTTCGGTCATTCTAAATGGCATTGCAAATCGTTATAGTAAGAAAACGGAATGAGATTTATAAGGTTAGTTTTTATGTTTTTTCAATTCGGTATATTAAGAAAACGGTATGTGATTGGTAATATTAGTTTTCGGTATAGTTATATCTCTTTGAAAAACGGTATATTAAGAAAACGGTTTGTGATATATAGGATTAGTTTTCGGTAATTCTAAATGTCTTTGCAAATCAGTATATTAAGAAAACGGTTTGTGGTTTATAAGATTAGTTTTTGGTCATTCTAAATGGCTTTGCAAATCGGTATATTAAGAAAACAGAATGAGATATATAAGGTTAGTTTTCGTTATTGGTATATGTCTTTGCGAATTGATATATTAAGAAACCGGAATGAGATTTATCAGGTTAGTTTTTATGATTTTCAATTCGGTATATTAGGAAAATGGTTTGTGATATATAAGATTAGTTTTCGTTATTTGTTTATGTCTTTGCGAATCGGGATATTAAGAAAAAGGTTTGTGGTTTTTAAGATTAGTTTTTGGTATTTCTAAATGTCTTTGCGTATCGGTATATTAGGAAAATGGTTTGTGGTTTATAAGATTAGTTTTCGGTAATTCTAAAGTTCTTTGCAAATAAGTAGATTAAGAAAACGGAATGAGATTTATAAGGTTAGTTTTTATATTTTTTCAATGCGGTATTTTAAGAAAACGGTATGTGATTGGTAATATTAGTTTTCGGTATAGTTATATCTCATTGCAATACGGTATATTAAGAAAACGGTTTGTGATATATATGATTAGTTTTCGTTATTGGTATATGTCTTTGCAAATCGATATATTAAGAAAACGGTTTGTGGTTTATAAGATTAGTTTTCGGTAATTCTAAATGTCTTTGTTAATCGGTATATTAAGAAAACGGAATGAGATTTATAAGGTTAGTTTTTATGTTTTTTCAATTTGGTATATTAAGAAAAAGGTATCTGATTGGTAATATTAGTTTTCGGTATAGTTATATCTCTTTGAAAAACCGTATATTAAGAAAACGGTTTGTGATTTATAGGATAAGTTTTTGGTAATTCTAAATGTCTTTGCAAATCAGTATATTAAGAAAACGGTTTGTGGTTTATAAGATTAGTTTTTGGTCATTCTAAATGGCTTTGCAAATCGGTATATTAAGAAAACAGAATGAGATATATAAGGTAATTTTCGTTATTGGTATATGTCTTTGCGAATCGATATATTAAGAAAACGGAATGAGATTTATCAGGTTAGTTTTTATGATTTTCAATTCGGTATATTAGGAAAACGGTTTGTGATATATAAGACTAGTTTTCGTTATTGGTTTATGTCTTTGCGAATCGGTATATTAAGAAAACGGTTTGTGATATATAAGATTAGTTTTCGGTTATTCTAAATGTCTTTGCAAATCGGTATATTAAGAAAACGGTTTGTGCTTTATAAGATTAGTTTTTGGTAATTCTAAATGTCTTTGTTTATCGGTATATTAAGAAAACGGAATGAGATTTATAAGGTTAGTTTTTATGTTTTTTCAATTCGGTATATTAAGAAAAAGGTATCTGATTGGTAATATTAGTTTTCGGTATAGTTATATCTCTTTGAAAAACGGTATATTAAGATAACGGTTTGTGATATATAGGTTTAGTTTTCGGTAATTCTAAATGCCTTTGCAAATCAGTATATTAAGAAAACGGTTTGTGGTTTATAAGATTAGTTTTCGGTAATGCTAAATGTCTTTGGAAAGCGGTATAAAAAGAAAACGGAATAAGCTTTATAAGGTTAGTTTTTATGTTTTTTCAATTTGATATATAAAGTGAACGGTTTGTGATTTATAAGATTAGTTTTCGTTATTGGTTTATGTCTTTGCGAATCGGTATATTAAGAAAACGGTTTGTGGTTTATAAGATTAGTTTTCGGTAATTCTAAAGTTCTTTGCATATCAGTATATTAAGAAAACGGAATGAGATTTATAAGGTTAGTTTTTATGATTTTCAATTCGGTATATTAGGAAAACGGTTTGTGATAAATAAGATTAGTTTTCGTTATTGGTTTATGTCTTTGCGAATCGGTATATTAAGAAAACGGTTTGTGGTTTATAAGATTAGTTTTCGGTAATTCTAAATGTCTTTGCATGTCGGTATAGTAAGAAAACGGAATGAGATTTATAAGGTTAGTTTTTATGTTTTTCAATTCGGTATATTAGGAAAACGGTTTGTGATATATAAGATTAGTTTTCGTTATTGGTTTATGTCTTTGCGAATCGGTATATTAAGAAAGCGATTTGTAGTTTATAAGATTAGTTTTCGGTAATTCTGAAGTTCTTTGCAAATCGGTATTTTAAGAAAACGGTTTGTGGTTTATAAGATTAGTTTTCGGTCATTCTAAATGGCTTTGCAAATCGGTATAGTAAGAAAACGGAATGAGATTTATAAGGTTAGTTTTTATGTTTTTTCAATTCGGTATATTAAGAAAACGGTATGTGATTGGTAATATTAGTTTTCGGAATAGTTATATCTCATTGCAAAACGGTATATTAAGAAAACGGTTTTTGATATATAAGATTAGTTTTTCGTTATTGGTATATGTCTTTGCAAATCGGTATATTAAGAAAACGGTTTGTGGTTTATAAGATTAGTTTTTGGTAATTCTAAATGTCTTTGTTTATCGGTATATTATGAAAACGGAATGAGATTTATAAGGTTAGTTTTTATGTTTTTTCAATTTGGTATATTAAGAAAAAGGTATCTGATTGGTAATATTAGTTTTCGGTATAGTTATATCTCTTTGAAAAACCGTATATTAAGAAAACGGTTTGTGATTTATAGGATAAGTTTTTGGTAATTCTAAATGTCTTTGCAAATCAGTATATTAAGAAAACGGTTTGTGGTTTATAAGATTAGTTTTTGGTCATTCTAAATGGCTTTGCAAATCGGTATATTAAGAAAACAGAATGAGATATATAAGGTAATTTTCGTTATTGGTATATGTCTTTGCGAATCGATATATTAAGAAAACGGAATGAGATTTATCAGGTTAGTTTTTATGATTTTCAATTCGGTATATTAGGAAAACGGTTTGTGATATATAAGACTAGTTTTCGTTATTGGTTTATGTCTTTGCGAATCGGTATATTAAGAAAACGGTTTGTGATATATAAGATTAGTTTTCGGTTATTATAAATGTCTTTGCAAATCGGTATATTAAGAAAACGGTTTGTGCTTTATAAGATTAGTTTTTGGTAATTCTAAATGTCTTTGTTTATCGGTATATTAAGAAAACGGAATGAGATTTATAAGGTTAGTTTTTATGTTTTTTCAATTCGGTATATTAAGAAAAAGGTATCTGATTGGTAATATTAGTTTTCGGTATAGTTATATCTCTTTGAAAAACGGTATATTAAGATAACGGTTTGTGATATATAGGTTTAGTTTTCGGTAATTCTAAATGCCTTTGCAAATCAGTATATTAAGAAAACGGTTTGTGGTTTATAAGATTAGTTTTCGGTAATGCTAAATGTCTTTGGAAAGCGGTATAAAAAGAAAACGGAATAAGCTTTATAAGGTTAGTTTTTATGTTTTTTCAATTTGATATATAAAGTGAACGGTTTGTGATATATAAGATTAGTTTTCGTTATTGGTATATGTCTTTGCAAATCGGTATATTAAGAAAACGGAATGAGATTTATAAGATTAGTTTTCGTTATTGGTTTATGTCTTTGCGAATCGGTATATTAAGAAAACGGTTTGTGGTTTATAAGATTAGTTTTCGGTAATTCTAAAGTTCTTTGCATATCAGTATATTAAGAAAACGGAATGAGATTTATAAGGTTAGTTTTTATGATTTTCAATTCGGTATATTAGGAAAACGGTTTGTGATAAATAAGATTAGTTTTCGTTATTGGTTTATGTCTTTGCGAATCGGTATATTAAGAAAACGGTTTGTGGTTTATAAGATTAGTTTTCGGTAATTCTAAATGTCTTTGCATGTCGGTATAGTAAGAAAACGGAATGAGATTTATAAGGTTAGTTTTTATGTTTTTCAATTCGGTATATTAGGAAAACGGTTTGTGATAAATAAGATTAGTTTTCGGTAATTCTGAAGTTCTTTGCAAATCGGTATTTTAAGAAAACGGTTTGTGGTTTATAAGATTAGTTTTCGGTCATTCTAAATGGCTTTGCAAATCGGTATAGTAAGAAAACGGAATGAGATTTATAAGGTTAGTTTTTATGTTTTTTCAATTCGGTATATTAAGAAAACGGTATGTGATTGGTAATATTAGTTTTCGGAATAGTTATATCTCATTGCAAAACGGTATACTAAGAAAACGGTTTTTGATATATAAGATTAGTTTTCGTTATTGGTATATGTCTTTGCAAATCGGTATATTAAGAAAACGGTTTGTGGTTTATAAGATTAGTTTTTGGTAATTCTAAATGTCTTTGTTTATCGGTATATTATGAAAACGGAATGAGATTTATAAGGTTAGTTTTTATGTTTTTTCAATTCGGTATATTAAGAAAAAGGTATCTGATTGGTAATATTAGTTTTCGGTATAGTTATATCTCTTTGAAAAACGGTATATTAAGAAAACGGTTTGTGATATATAGGATTAGTTTTCGGTAATTCTAAATGTCTTTGCAAATCAGTATATTAAGAAAACTGTTTGTGGTTTATAAGATTAGTTTTTGGTCATTCTAAATGGCTTTGCAAATCGGTATATTAAGAAAACAGAATGAGATATATAAGGTTAGATTTCGTTATTGGTATATGTCTTTGCGAATTGATATATTAAGAAAACGGAATGAGATTTATCAGGTTAGTTTTTATGATTTTCAATTCGGTATATTAGGAAAACGGTTTGTGGTTTATAAGATTAGTTTTCGGTAATTCTAAATGTCTTTGTTAATTAGTATATTAAGAAAACGGAATTAGATTTATAAGGTGAGTTTTTATGTTTTTTCAATTCGGTATATTGAGAAAACGGTATGTGATTGGTAATATTAGTTTTCGGAATAGTTATATCTCTTTGAAAAACGGTATATTAAGAAAACGGTTTGTGATATATAGGATTAGTTTTCGGTAATTCTAAATGTCTTTGCAAATCAGTATATTAAGAAAACGGTTTGTGGTTTATAAGATTAGTTTTCGGTCATTCTAAATGGCTTTGCAAATCGGTATAGTAAGAAAACGGAATGAGATTTATAAGGTTAGTTTTCATTATTGGTATATATCTTTGCGGATCGATATATTAAGAAAACGGAATGAGATTTATCAGGTTAGTTTTTATGATTTTCAATTCGGTATATTAGGAAAACGGTTTGTGATATGTATGATTAGTTTTCGGTAATTCTAAATGTCTTTGCATATCAGTATATTAAGAAAACGGAATAAGATTTATAAGGTTAGTTTTTATGATTTACAATTCGGTATGTTAAGAAAACGGTTTGTGATAAATAGGATTAGTTTTCGTTATTGGTTTATGTCTTTACGAATCGGTATATTAAGAAAACGGTTTGTGGTTTATAACATTAGTTTTCGGTAATTCTATATGTCTTTGCATATCGGTATAGTAAGAAAACGGAATGAGACTTATAAGGTTAGTTTTTATGTTTTTCAATACGGTATATTAGGAAAACGGTTTGTGATATATAAGATTAGTTTTCGTTATTGGTTTATGTCTTTGCGAATCGGTATATTAAGAAAACGGTTTGGGGTTTATAACATTAGTTTTCGGTAATTCTAAATGTCTTTGCATATCGGTATAGTAAGAAAACGGAATAAGATTTATAAGGTTAGTTTTTATGATTTACAATTCGGTATATTAGGAAAACGGTTTGTGATAAATAAGATTAGTTTTAGTTATTGGTTTATGTCTTTGCGAATCGGTATATTAAGAAAACGGTTTGTGTTTTATAAGATTAGTTTTCGGTAATTCTAAATGTCTTTGCATATCGGTATAGTAAGAAAACGGAATGAGATTTATAAGGTTAGTTTTTATGTTTTTCAATTCGGTATATTAGGAAAACGGTTTGTGATATATAAGATTAGTTTTCGTTATTGGTTTATGTCTTTGCGAATCGGTGTATTAAGAAAACGGTTTGTGGTTTATAACATTAGTTTTCGGTAATTCTAAATGTCTTTGCATATCGGTATAGTTAGGAAACGGAATGAGATTTATAAGGTTAGTTTTTATGTTTTTCAATTCGGTATATTAGGAATACGGTTTGTGATATATAAGATTAGTTTTCGTTATTGGTTTATGTCTTTGCGAATCGGTGTATTAAGAAAACGGTTTGTGGTTTTTAACATTAGTTTTCGGTAATTCTAAATGTCTTTGCATATCGGTATAGTAAGAAAACGGAATGAGATTTATAAGGTTAGTTTTTATGTTTTTCAATTCGGTATATTAGGAAAACGGTTTGTGATATATAAGATTAGTTTTCGTTATTGGTTTATGTCTTTGCGAATCGGTGTATTAAGAAAACGGTTTGTGGTTTATAACATTAGTTTTCGGTAATTCTAAATGTCTTTGCATATCGGTATAGTTAGGAAACGGAATGAGATTTATAAGGTTAGTTTTTATGTTTTTCAATTCGGTATATTAGGAATACGGTTTGTGATATATAAGATTAGTTTTCGTTATTGGTTTATGTCTTTGCGAATCGGTGTATTAAGAAAACGGTTTGTGGTTTTTAACATTAATTTTCGGTAATTCTAAATGTCTTTGCATATCGGTATAGTAAGAAAACGGAATGAGATTTATAAGGTTAGTTTTTATGTTTTTCAATTCGGTATATTAGGAAAACGGTTTGTGATATATAAGATTAGTTTTCTTTATTGGTTTATGTCTTTGCGAATCGGTGTATTAAGAAAACGGTTTGTGGTTTATAACATTAGTTTTCGGTAATTCTAAATGTCTTTGCATATCGGTATAGTTAGGAAACGGAATGAGATTTATAAGGTTAGTTTTTATGTTTTTCAATTCGGTATATTAGGAATACGGTTTGTGATATATAAGATTAGTTTTCGTTATTGGTTTATGTCTTTGCGAATCGGTGTATTAAGAAAACGGTTTGTGGTTTTTAACATTAGTTTTCGGTAATTCTAAATGTCTTTGCATATCGGTATAGTAAGTAAACGGAATGAGATTTATAAGGTTAGTTTTTATGTTTTTCAATTCGGTATATTAGGAAAACAGTTTGTGATATATAAGATTAGTTTTCTTTATTGGTTTATGTCTTTGCGAATCGGTATATTAAGAAATCGGTTTGTGGTTTATAAGATTAGTTTTCGGTAATTCTAAATGTCTTTGTTAATCGTTATATTATGAAAACGGAATTAGATTTATAAGGTTAGTTTTTATGTTTTTTCAATTCGGTATATTAGGAAAACGGTTTGTGATATATAAGATTAGTTTTCTTTATTGGTTTATGTCTTTGAAAAACGGTATATTAAGAAAACGGTTGTGATTTATAGGATAAGTTTTCGGTAATTCTAAATGTCTTTGCAAATCAGTATATTAAGAAAACGGTTTGTGGTTTATAAGATTAGTTTTTGGTCATTCTAAATGGCTTTGCAAATCGGTATATTAAGAAAACAGAATGAGATATATAAGGTAATTTTCGTTATTGGTATATGTCTTTGCGAATCGATATATTAAGAAAACTGAATGAGATTTATCAGGTTAGTTTTTATGATTTTCAATTCGGTATATTAGGAAAACGGTTTGTGATATATAAGATTAGTTTTCGTTATTGGTTTATGTCTTTGCGAATCGGTATATTAAGAAAACGGTTTGTGATATATAAGATTAGTTTTCGGTTATTCTAAATGTCTTTGCAAATCGGTATAATAAGAAAACGGTTTGTGCTTTATAAGATTAGTTTTTGGTAATTCTAAATGTCTTTGTTTATCGGTATATTAAGAAAACGGAATGAGATTTATAAGGTTAGTTTTTATGTTTTTTCAAGTCGGTATATTAAGAAAAAGGTATCTGATTGGTAATATTAGTTTTCGGTATAGTTATATCTCTTTGAAAAACGGTATATTAAGAAAACGGTTTGTGATATATAGGTTTAGTTTTCGGTAATTCTAAATGCCTTTGCAAATCAGTATATTAAGAAAACGGTTTGTGGTTTATAAGATTACTTTTCGGTAGTGCTAAATGTCTTTGGAAAGCGGTATAAAAAGAAAACGGAATAAGCTTTATAAGGTTAGTTTTTATGTTTTTTCAATTTGATATATAAAGTGAACGGTTTGTGATATATAAGATTAGTTTTCGTTATTTGTATATGTCTTTGCGAATTGATATGTTAAGAAAACGATTTGTTGTTTATAAGATTACTTTTCGGTAATTCTAAATGTCTTTGCATATCAGTATATTAAGAAAACGGAATGAGATTTATAAGGTTAGTTTTTATGATTTTCAATTCGGTATATTAGGAAAACGGTTTGTGATAAATAAGATTAGTTTTCGTTATTGGTTTATGTCTTTGCGAATCGGTATATTAAGAAAACGGTTTGTGGTTTATAAGATTAGTTTTCGGTAATTCTAAATGTCTTTGCATGTCGGTATAGTAAGAAAACGGTTTGTGGTTTATAAGATTAGTTTTTGGTCATTCTAAATAGCTTTGCAAATCGGTATATTAAGAAAACAGAATGAGATATATAAGGTAATTTTCGTTATTGGTATATGTCTTTGCGAATCGATATATTAAGAAAACGGAATGAGATTTATCAGGTTAGTTTTTATGATTTTCAATTCGGTATATTAGGAAAACGGTTTGTGATATATAAGATTAGTTTTCGTTATTGGTTTATATCTTTGCGAATCGGTATATTAAGAAAACGGTTTGTGATATATAAGATTAGTTTTCGGTTATTCTAAATGTCTTTGCAAATCGGTATATTAAGAAAACGGTTTGTGCTTTATAAGATTAGTTTTTGGTAATTCTAAATGTCTTTGTTTATCGGTATATTAAGAAAACGGAATAAGCTTTATAAGGTTAGTTTTTATGTTTTTTCAATTTGATATATAAAGTGAACGGTTTGTGATATATAAGATTAGTTTTCGTTATTGGTATATGTCTTTGCAAATCGGTATATTAAGAAAACGGAATGAGATTTATAAGATTAGTTTTCGTTATTGGTTTATGTCTTTGCGAATCGGTATATTAAGAAAACGGTTTGTGGTTTATAAGATTAGTTTTCGGTAATTCTAAAGTTCTTTGCATATCAGTATATTAAGAAAACGGAATGAGATTTATAAGGTTAGTTTTTATGATTTTCAATTCGGTATATTAGGAAAACGGTTTGTGATAAATAAGATTAGTTTTCGTTATTGGTTTATGTCTTTGCGAATCGGTATATTAAGAAAACGGTTTGTGGTTTATAAGATTAGTTTTCGGTAATTCTAAATGTCTTTGCATGTCGGTATAGTAAGAAAACGGAATGAGATTTATAAGGTTAGTTTTTATGTTTTTCAATTCGGTATATTAGGAAAACGGTTTGTGATAAATAAGATTAGTTTTCGGTAATTCTGAAGTTCTTTGCAAATCGGTATTTTAAGAAAACGGTTTGTGGTTTATAAGATTAGTTTTCGGTCATTCTAAATGGCTTTGCAAATCGGTATAGTAAGAAAACGGAATGAGATTTATAAGGTTAGTTTTTATGTTTTTTCAATTCGGTATATTAAGAAAACGGTATGTGATTGGTAATATTAGTTTTCGGAATAGTTATATCTCATTGCAAAACGGTATACTAAGAAAACGGTTTTTGATATATAAGATTAGTTTTCGTTATTGGTATATGTCTTTGCAAATCGGTATATTAAGAAAACGGTTTGTGGTTTATAAGATTAGTTTTTGGTAATTCTAAATGTCTTTGTTTATCGGTATATTATGAAAACGGAATGAGATTTATAAGGTTAGTTTTTATGTTTTTTCAATTCGGTATATTAAGAAAAAGGTATCTGATTGGTAATATTAGTTTTCGGTATAGTTATATCTCTTTGAAAAACGGTATATTAAGAAAACGGTTTGTGATATATAGGATTAGTTTTCGGTAATTCTAAATGTCTTTGCAAATCAGTATATTAAGAAAACTGTTTGTGGTTTATAAGATTAGTTTTTGGTCATTCTAAATGGCTTTGCAAATCGGTATATTAAGAAAACAGAATGAGATATATAAGGTTAGATTTCGTTATTGGTATATGTCTTTGCGAATTGATATATTAAGAAAACGGAATGAGATTTATCAGGTTAGTTTTTATGATTTTCAATTCGGTATATTAGGAAAACGGTTTGTGGTTTATAAGATTAGTTTTCGGTAATTCTAAATGTCTTTGTTAATTAGTATATTAAGAAAACGGAATTAGATTTATAAGGTGAGTTGTTATGTTTTTTCAATTCGGTATATTGAGAAAACGGTATGTGATTGGTAATATTAGTTTTCGGAATAGTTATATCTCTTTGAAAAACGGTATATTAAGAAAACGGTTTGTGATATATAGGATTAGTTTTCGGTAATTCTAAATGTCTTTGCAAATCAGTATATTAAGAAAACGGTTTGTGGTTTATAAGATTAGTTTTCGGTCATTCTAAATGGCTTTGCAAATCGGTATAGTAAGAAAACGGAATGAGATTTATAAGGTTAGTTTTCATTATTGGTATATATCTTTGCGGATCGATATATTAAGAAAACGGAATGAGATTTATCAGGTTAGTTTTTATGATTTTCAATTCGGTATATTAGGAAAACGGTTTGTGATATGTATGATTAGTTTTCGGTAATTCTAAATGTCTTTGCATATCAGTATATTAAGAAAACGGAATAAGATTTATAAGGTTAGTTTTTATGATTTACAATTCGGTATGTTAAGAAAACGGTTTGTGATAAATAGGATTAGTTTTCGTTATTGGTTTATGTCTTTACGAATCGGTATATTAAGAAAACGGTTTGTGGTTTATAACATTAGTTTTCGGTAATTCTAAATGTCTTTGCATATCGGTATAGTAAGAAAACGGAATGAGACTTATAAGGTTAGTTTTTATGTTTTTCAATACGGTATATTAGGAAAACGGTTTGTGATATATAAGATTAGTTTTCGTTATTGGTTTATGTCTTTGCGAATCGGTATATTAAGAAAACGGTTTGGGGTTTATAACATTAGTTTTCGGTAATTCTAAATGTCTTTGCATATCGGTATAGTAAGAAAACGGAATAAGATTTATAAGGTTAGTTTTTATGATTTACAATTCGGTATATTAGGAAAACGGTTTGTGATAAATAAGATTAGTTTTAGTTATTGGTTTATGTCTTTGCGAATCGGTATATTAAGAAAACGGTTTGTGTTTTATAAGATTAGTTTTCGGTAATTCTAAATGTCTTTGCATATCGGTATAGTAAGAAAACGGAATGAGATTTATAAGGTTAGTTTTTATGTTTTTCAATTCGGTATATTAGGAAAACGGTTTGTGATATATAAGATTAGTTTTCGTTATTGGTTTATGTCTTTGCGAATCGGTGTATTAAGAAAACGGTTTGTGGTTTATAACATTAGTTTTCGGTAATTCTAAATGTCTTTGCATATCGGTATAGTTAGGAAACGGAATGAGATTTATAAGGTTAGTTTTTATGTTTTTCAATTCGGTATATTAGGAATACGGTTTGTGATATATAAGATTAGTTTTCGTTATTGGTTTATGTCTTTGCGAATCGGTGTATTAAGAAAACGGTTTGTGGTTTTTAACATTAATTTTCGGTAATTCTAAATGTCTTTGCATATCGGTATAGTAAGAAAACGGAATGAGATTTATAAGGTTAGTTTTTATGTTTTTCAATTCGGTATATTAGGAAAACGGTTTGTGATATATAAGATTAGTTTTCTTTATTGGTTTATGTCTTTGCGAATCGGTGTATTAAGAAAACGGTTTGTGGTTTATAACATTAGTTTTCGGTAATTCTAAATGTCTTTGCATATCGGTATAGTTAGGAAACGGAATGAGATTTATAAGGTTAGTTTTTATGTTTTTCAATTCGGTATATTAGGAATACGGTTTGTGATATATAAGATTAGTTTTCGTTATTGGTTTATGTCTTTGCGAATCGGTGTATTAAGAAAACGGTTTGTGGTTTTTAACATTAGTTTTCGGTAATTCTAAATGTCTTTGCATATCGGTATAGTAAGTAAACGGAATGAGATTTATAAGGTTAGTTTTTATGTTTTTCAATTCGGTATATTAGGAAAACAGTTTGTGATATATAAGATTAGTTTTCTTTATTGGTTTATGTCTTTGCGAATCGGTATATTAAGAAATCGGTTTGTGGTTTATAAGATTAGTTTTCGGTAATTCTAAATGTCTTTGTTAATCGTTATATTATGAAAACGGAATTAGATTTATAAGGTTAGTTTTTATGTTTTTTCAATTCGGTATATTAGGAAAACGGTTTGTGATATATAAGATTAGTTTTCTTTATTGGTTTATGTCTTTGAAAAACGGTATATTAAGAAAACGGTTGTGATTTATAGGATAAGTTTTCGGTAATTCTAAATGTCTTTGCAAATCAGTATATTAAGAAAACGGTTTGTGGTTTATAAGATTAGTTTTTGGTCATTCTAAATGGCTTTGCAAATCGGTATATTAAGAAAACAGAATGAGATATATAAGGTAATTTTCGTTATTGGTATATGTCTTTGCGAATCGATATATTAAGAAAACTGAATGAGATTTATCAGGTTAGTTTTTATGATTTTCAATTCGGTATATTAGGAAAACGGTTTGTGATATATAAGATTAGTTTTCGTTATTGGTTTATGTCTTTGCGAATCGGTATATTAAGAAAACGGTTTGTGATATATAAGATTAGTTTTCGGTTATTCTAAATGTCTTTGCAAATCGGTATAATAAGAAAACGGTTTGTGCTTTATAAGATTAGTTTTTGGTAATTCTAAATGTCTTTGTTTATCGGTATATTAAGAAAACGGAATGAGATTTATAAGGTTAGTTTTTATGTTTTTTCAAGTCGGTATATTAAGAAAAAGGTATCTGATTGGTAATATTAGTTTTCGGTATAGTTATATCTCTTTGAAAAACGGTATATTAAGAAAACGGTTTGTGATATATAGGTTTAGTTTTCGGTAATTCTAAATGCCTTTGCAAATCAGTATATTAAGAAAACGGTTTGTGGTTTATAAGATTACTTTTCGGTAGTGCTAAATGTCTTTGGAAAGCGGTATAAAAAGAAAACGGAATAAGCTTTATAAGGTTAGTTTTTATGTTTTTTCAATTTGATATATAAAGTGAACGGTTTGTGATATATAAGATTAGTTTTCGTTATTTGTATATGTCTTTGCGAATTGATATGTTAAGAAAACGATTTGTTGTTTATAAGATTACTTTTCGGTAATTCTAAATGTCTTTGCATATCAGTATATTAAGAAAACGGAATGAGATTTATAAGGTTAGTTTTTATGATTTTCAATTCGGTATATTAGGAAAACGGTTTGTGATAAATAAGATTAGTTTTCGTTATTGGTTTATGTCTTTGCGAATCGGTATATTAAGAAAACGGTTTGTGGTTTATAAGATTAGTTTTCGGTAATTCTAAATGTCTTTGCATGTCGGTATAGTAAGAAAACGGTTTGTGGTTTATAAGATTAGTTTTTGGTCATTCTAAATAGCTTTGCAAATCGGTATATTAAGAAAACAGAATGAGATATATAAGGTAATTTTCGTTATTGGTATATGTCTTTGCGAATCGATATATTAAGAAAACGGAATGAGATTTATCAGGTTAGTTTTTATGATTTTCAATTCGGTATATTAGGAAAACGGTTTGTGATATATAAGATTAGTTTTCGTTATTGGTTTATATCTTTGCGAATCGGTATATTAAGAAAACGGTTTGTGATATATAAGATTAGTTTTCGGTTATTCTAAATGTCTTTGCAAATCGGTATATTAAGAAAACGGTTTGTGCTTTATAAGATTAGTTTTTGGTAATTCTAAATGTCTTTGTTTATCGGTATATTAAGAAAACGGAATAAGCTTTATAAGGTTAGTTTTTATGTTTTTTCAATTTGATATATAAAGTGAACGGTTTGTGATATATAAGATTAGTTTTCGTTATTGGTATATGTCTTTGCAAATCGGTATATTAAGAAAACGGAATGAGATTTATAAGATTAGTTTTCGTTATTGGTTTATGTCTTTGCGAATCGGTATATTAAGAAAACGGTTTGTGGTTTATAAGATTAGTTTTCGGTAATTCTAAAGTTCTTTGCATATCAGTATATTAAGAAAACGGAATGAGATTTATAAGGTTAGTTTTTATGATTTTCAATTCGGTATATTAGGAAAACGGTTTGTGATAAATAAGATTAGTTTTCGTTATTGGTTTATGTCTTTGCGAATCGGTATATTAAGAAAACGGTTTGTGGTTTATAAGATTAGTTTTCGGTAATTCTAAATGTCTTTGCATGTCGGTATAGTAAGAAAACGGAATGAGATTTATAAGGTTAGTTTTTATGTTTTTCAATTCGGTATATTAGGAAAACGGTTTGTGATAAATAAGATTAGTTTTCGGTAATTCTGAAGTTCTTTGCAAATCGGTATTTTAAGAAAACGGTTTGTGGTTTATAAGACTAGTTTTCGGTCATTCTAAATGGCTTTGCAAATCGGTATAGTAAGAAAACGGAATGAGATTTATAAGGTTAGTTTTTATGTTTTTTCAATTCGGTATATTAAGAAAACGGTATGTGATTGGTAATATTAGTTTTCGGAATAGTTATATCTCATTGCAAAACGGTATACTAAGAAAACGGTTTTTGATATATAAGATTAGTTTTCGTTATTGGTATATGTCTTTGCAAATCGGTATATTAAGAAAACGGTTTGTGGTTTATAAGATTAGTTTTTGGTAATTCTAAATGTCTTTGTTTATCGGTATATTATGAAAACGGAATGAGATTTATAAGGTTAGTTTTTATGTTTTTTCAATTCGGTATATTAAGAAAAAGGTATCTGATTGGTAATATTAGTTTTCGGTATAGTTATATCTCTTTGAAAAACGGTATATTAAGAAAACGGTTTGTGATATATAGGATTAGTTTTCGGTAATTCTAAATGTCTTTGCAAATCAGTATATTAAGAAAACTGTTTGTGGTTTATAAGATTAGTTTTTGGTCATTCTAAATGGCTTTGCAAATCGGTATATTAAGAAAACAGAATGAGATATATAAGGTTAGATTTCGTTATTGGTATATGTCTTTGCGAATTGATATATTAAGAAAACGGAATGAGATTTATCAGGTTAGTTTTTATGATTTTCAATTCGGTATATTAGGAAAACGGTTTGTGGTTTATAAGATTAGTTTTCGGTAATTCTAAATGTCTTTGTTAATTAGTATATTAAGAAAACGGAATTAGATTTATAAGGTGAGTTTTTATGTTTTTTCAATTCGGTATATTGAGAAAACGGTATGTGATTGGTAATATTAGTTTTCGGAATAGTTATATCTCTTTGAAAAACGGTATATTAAGAAAACGGTTTGTGATATATAGGATTAGTTTTCGGTAATTCTAAATGTCTTTGCAAATCAGTATATTAAGAAAACGGTTTGTGGTTTATAAGATTAGTTTTCGGTCATTCTAAATGGCTTTGCAAATCGGTATAGTAAGAAAACGGAATGAGATTTATAAGGTTAGTTTTCATTATTGGTATATATCTTTGCGGATCGATATATTAAGAAAACGGAATGAGATTTATCAGGTTAGTTTTTATGATTTTCAATTCGGTATATTAGGAAAACGGTTTGTGATATGTATGATTAGTTTTCGGTAATTCTAAATGTCTTTGCATATCAGTATATTAAGAAAACGGAATAAGATTTATAAGGTTAGTTTTTATGATTTACAATTCGGTATGTTAAGAAAACGGTTTGTGATAAATAGGATTAGTTTTCGTTATTGGTTTATGTCTTTACGAATCGGTATATTAAGAAAACGGTTTGTGGTTTATAACATTAGTTTTCGGTAATTCTAAATGTCTTTGCATATCGGTATAGTAAGAAAACGGAATGAGACTTATAAGGTTAGTTTTTATGTTTTTCAATACGGTATATTAGGAAAACGGTTTGTGATATATAAGATTAGTTTTCGTTATTGGTTTATGTCTTTGCGAATCGGTATATTAAGAAAACGGTTTGGGGTTTATAACATTAGTTTTCGGTAATTCTAAATGTCTTTGCATATCGGTATAGTAAGAAAACGGAATAAGATTTATAAGGTTAGTTTTTATGATTTACAATTCGGTATATTAGGAAAACGGTTTGTGATAAATAAGATTAGTTTTAGTTATTGGTTTATGTCTTTGCGAATCGGTATATTAAGAAAACGGTTTGTGTTTTATAAGATTAGTTTTCGGTAATTCTAAATGTCTTTGCATATCGGTATAGTAAGAAAACGGAATGAGATTTATAAGGTTAGTTTTTATGTTTTTCAATTCGGTATATTAGGAAAACGGTTTGTGATATATAAGATTAGTTTTCGTTATTGGTTTATGTCTTTGCGAATCGGTGTATTAAGAAAACGGTTTGTGGTTTATAACATTAGTTTTCGGTAATTCTAAATGTCTTTGCATATCGGTATAGTTAGGAAACGGAATGAGATTTATAAGGTTAGTTTTTATGTTTTTCAATTCGGTATATTAGGAATACGGTTTGTGATATATAAGATTAGTTTTCGTTATTGGTTTATGTCTTTGCGAATCGGTGTATTAAGAAAACGGTTTGTGGTTTTTAACATTAGTTTTCGGTAATTCTAAATGTCTTTGCATATCGGTATAGTAAGAAAACGGAATGAGATTTATAAGGTTAGTTTTTATGTTTTTCAATTCGGTATATTAGGAAAACGGTTTGTGATATATAAGATTAGTTTTCGTTATTGGTTTATGTCTTTGCGAATCGGTGTATTAAGAAAACGGTTTGTGGTTTATAACATTAGTTTTCGGTAATTCTAAATGTCTTTGCATATCGGTATAGTTAGGAAACGGAATGAGATTTATAAGGTTAGTTTTTATGTTTTTCAATTCGGTATATTAGGAATACGGTTTGTGATATATAAGATTAGTTTTCGTTATTGGTTTATGTCTTTGCGAATCGGTGTATTAAGAAAACGGTTTGTGGTTTTTAACATTAATTTTCGGTAATTCTAAATGTCTTTGCATATCGGTATAGTAAGAAAACGGAATGAGATTTATAAGGTTAGTTTTTATGTTTTTCAATTCGGTATATTAGGAAAACGGTTTGTGATATATAAGATTAGTTTTCTTTATTGGTTTATGTCTTTGCGAATCGGTGTATTAAGAAAACGGTTTGTGGTTTATAACATTAGTTTTCGGTAATTCTAAATGTCTTTGCATATCGGTATAGTTAGGAAACGGAATGAGATTTATAAGGTTAGTTTTTATGTTTTTCAATTCGGTATATTAGGAATACGGTTTGTGATATATAAGATTAGTTTTCGTTATTGGTTTATGTCTTTGCGAATCGGTGTATTAAGAAAACGGTTTGTGGTTTTTAACATTAGTTTTCGGTAATTCTAAATGTCTTTGCATATCGGTATAGTAAGTAAGCGGAATGAGATTTATAAGGTTAGTTTTTATGTTTTTCAATTCGGTATATTAGGAAAACAGTTTGTGATATATAAGATTAGTTTTCTTTATTGGTTTATGTCTTTGCGAATCGGTATATTAAGAAATCGGTTTGTGGTTTATAAGATTAGTTTTCGGTAATTCTAAATGTCTTTGTTAATCGTTATATTATGAAAACGGAATTAGATTTATAAGGTTAGTTTTTATGTTTTTTCAATTCGGTATATTAGGAAAACGGTTTGTGATATATAAGATTAGTTTTCTTTATTGGTTTATGTCTTTGAAAAACGGTATATTAAGAAAACGGTTGTGATTTATAGGATAAGTTTTCGGTAATTCTAAATGTCTTTGCAAATCAGTATATTAAGAAAACGGTTTGTGGTTTATAAGATTAGTTTTTGGTCATTCTAAATGGCTTTGCAAATCGGTATATTAAGAAAACAGAATGAGATATATAAGGTAATTTTCGTTATTGGTATATGTCTTTGCGAATCGATATATTAAGAAAACTGAATGAGATTTATCAGGTTAGTTTTTATGATTTTCAATTCGGTATATTAGGAAAACGGTTTGTGATATATAAGATTAGTTTTCGTTATTGGTTTATGTCTTTGCGAATCGGTATATTAAGAAAACGGTTTGTGATATATAAGATTAGTTTTCGGTTATTCTAAATGTCTTTGCAAATCGGTATAATAAGAAAACGGTTTGTGCTTTATAAGATTAGTTTTTGGTAATTCTAAATGTCTTTGTTTATCGGTATATTAAGAAAACGGAATGAGATTTATAAGGTTAGTTTTTATGTTTTTTCAAGTCGGTATATTAAGAAAAAGGTATCTGATTGGTAATATTAGTTTTCGGTATAGTTATATCTCTTTGAAAAACGGTATATTAAGAAAACGGTTTGTGATATATAGGTTTAGTTTTCGGTAATTCTAAATGCCTTTGCAAATCAGTATATTAAGAAAACGGTTTGTGGTTTATAAGATTACTTTTCGGTAGTGCTAAATGTCTTTGGAAAGCGGTATAAAAAGAAAACGGAATAAGCTTTATAAGGTTAGTTTTTATGTTTTTTCAATTTGATATATAAAGTGAACGGTTTGTGATATATAAGATTAGTTTTCGTTATTTGTATATGTCTTTGCGAATTGATATGTTAAGAAAACGATTTGTTGTTTATAAGATTACTTTTCGGTAATTCTAAATGTCTTTGCATATCAGTATATTAAGAAAACGGAATGAGATTTATAAGGTTAGTTTTTATGATTTTCAATTCGGTATATTAGGAAAACGGTTTGTGATAAATAAGATTAGTTTTCGTTATTGGTTTATGTCTTTGCGAATCGGTATATTAAGAAAACGGTTTGTGGTTTATAAGATTAGTTTTCGGTAATTCTAAATGTCTTTGCATGTCGGTATAGTAAGAAAACGGTTTGTGGTTTATAAGATTAGTTTTTGGTCATTCTAAATAGCTTTGCAAATCGGTATATTAAGAAAACAGAATGAGATATATAAGGTAATTTTCGTTATTGGTATATGTCTTTGCGAATCGATATATTAAGAAAACGGAATGAGATTTATCAGGTTAGTTTTTATGATTTTCAATTCGGTATATTAGGAAAACGGTTTGTGATATATAAGATTAGTTTTCGTTATTGGTTTATATCTTTGCGAATCGGTATATTAAGAAAACGGTTTGTGATATATAAGATTAGTTTTCGGTTATTCTAAATGTCTTTGCAAATCGGTATATTAAGAAAACGGTTTGTGCTTTATAAGATTAGTTTTTGGTAATTCTAAATGTCTTTGTTTATCGGTATATTAAGAAAACGGAATAAGCTTTATAAGGTTAGTTTTTATGTTTTTTCAATTTGATATATAAAGTGAACGGTTTGTGATATATAAGATTAGTTTTCGTTATTGGTATATGTCTTTGCAAATCGGTATATTAAGAAAACGGAATGAGATTTATAAGATTAGTTTTCGTTATTGGTTTATGTCTTTGCGAATCGGTATATTAAGAAAACGGTTTGTGGTTTATAAGATTAGTTTTCGGTAATTCTAAAGTTCTTTGCATATCAGTATATTAAGAAAACGGAATGAGATTTATAAGGTTAGTTTTTATGATTTTCAATTCGGTATATTAGGAAAACGGTTTGTGATAAATAAGATTAGTTTTCGTTATTGGTTTATGTCTTTGCGAATCGGTATATTAACAAAACGGTTTGTGGTTTATAAGATTAGTTTTCGGTAATTCTAAATGTCTTTGCATGTCGGTATAGTAAGAAAACGGAATGAGATTTATAAGGTTAGTTTTTATGTTTTTCAATTCGGTATATTAGGAAAACGGTTTGTGATATATAAGATTAGTTTTCGTTATTGGTTTATGTCTTTGCGAATCGGTATATTAAGAAAACGATTTGTAGTTTATAAGATTAGTTTTCGGTAATTCTGAAGTTCTTTGCAAATCGGTATTTTAAGAAAACGGTTTGTGGTTTATAAGATTAGTTTTCGGTCATTCTAAATGGCTTTGCTAATCGGTATAGTAAGAAAACGGAATGAGATTTATAAGGTTAGTTTTTATGTTTTTTCAATTCGGTATATTAAGAAAACGGTATGTGATTGGTAATATTAGTTTTCGGAATAGTTATATCTCATTGCAAAACGGTATATTAAGAAAACGGTTTGTGATATATAAGATTAGTTTTCGTTATTGGTATATGTCTTTGCAAATCGGTATATTAAGAAAACGGTTTGTGGTTTATAAGATTAGTTTTCGGTAATGCTAAATGTCTTTGCAAATCGGTATATTAAGAAAACGGAATGAGATTTATAAGATTAGTTTTCGTTATTGGTTTATGTCTATGCGAATCGGTATATTAAGAAAACGGTTTGTGGTTTATAAGATTAGTTTTCGGTAATTCTAAAGTTCTTTGCATATCAGTATATTAAGAAAACGGAATGAGATTTATAAGGTTAGTTTTTATGATTTTCAATTCGGTATATTAGGAAAACGGTTTGTGATAAATAAGATTAGTTTTCGTTATTGGTTTATGTCTTTGCGAATCGGTATATTAACAAAACGGTTTGTGGTTTATAAGATTAGTTTTCGGTAATTCTAAATGTCTTTGCATGTCGGTATAGTAAGAAAACGGAATGAGATTTATAAGGTTAGTTTTTATGTTTTTCAATTCGGTATATTAGGAAAACGGTTTGTGATATATAAGATTAGTTTTCGTTATTGGTTTATGTCTTTGCGAATCGGTATATTAAGAAAACGATTTGTAGTTTATAAGATTAGTTTTCGGTAATTCTGAAGTTCTTTGCAAATCGGTATTTTAAGAAAACGGTTTGTGGTTTATAAGATTAGTTTTCGGTCATTCTAAATGGCTTTGCTAATCGGTATAGTAAGAAAACGGAATGAGATTTATAAGGTTAGTTTTTATGTTTTTTCAATTCGGTATATTAAGAAAACGGTATGTGATTGGTAATATTAGTTTTCGGAATAGTTATATCTCATTGCAAAACGGTATATTAAGAAAACGGTTTGTGATATATAAGATTAGTTTTCGTTATTGGTATATGTCTTTGCAAATCGGTATATTAAGAAAACGGTTTGTGGTTTATAAGATTAGTTTTTGGTAATTCTAAATGTCTTTGTTTATCGGTATATTAAGAAAACGGAATGAGATATATAAGGTTAGATTTCGTTATTGGTATATGTCTTTGCGAATTGATATATTAAGAAAACGGAATGAGATTTATCAGGTTAGTTTTTATGATTTTCAATTCGGTATATTAGGAAAACGGTTTGTGATATGTATGATTAGTTTTCGGTAATTCTAAATGTCTTTGCATATCAGTATATTAAGAAAACGGAATAAGATTTATAAGGTTAGTTTTTATGATTTACAATTCGGTATATAAGGAAAACGGTTTGTGATAAATAGGATTAGTTTTCGTTATTGGTTTATGTCTTTACGAATCGGTATATTAAGAAAACGGTTTGTGGTTTATAAGATTAGTTTTCGGTAATTCTAAATGTCTTTGCATATCGGTATAGTAAGAAAACGGAATGAGACTTATAAGGTTAGTTTTTATGTTTTTCAATTCGGTATATTAGGAAAACGGTTTGTGATATATAAGATTAGTTTTCGTTATTGGTTTATGTCTTTGCGAATCGGTATATTAAGAAAACGGTTTGTGGTTTATAACATTAGTTTTCGGTAATTCTAAATGTCTTTGCATATCGGTATAGTAAGAAAACGGAATAAGATTTATAAGGTTAGTTTTTATGATTTACAATTCGGTATATTAGGAAAACGGTTTGTGATAAATAAGATTAGTTTTCGGTTATTCTAAATGTCTTTGCAAATCGGTATAGTAAGAAAACGGAATGATATTTATAAGGTTAGTTTTTATGTTTTTCAATTCGGTATATTAGGAAAACGGTTTGTGATATGTATGATTAGTTTTCGGTAATTCTAAATGTCTTTGGAAAGCGGTATATTAAGAAAACGGTTTGTGGTTTATAAGATTAGTTTTCGGTCGTTCTAAATGGCTTTGCAAATCGGTATATTAAGAAAACAGAATGAGATATATAAGGTTAGTTTTCGTTATTGGTATATGTCTTTGCGAATCGATATATTAAGAAAACGGAATGAGATTTATCAGGTTAGTTTTTATGATTTTCAATTCGGTATATTAGGAAAACGGAATGAGATATATAAGGTTAGTTATTATGTTTTTTCAATGCGGTATATTAAGAAAACGGTATGTGATTGGTAATATTAGTTTTCGGAATAGTTATATCTCTTTGAAAAACGGTATATTAAGAAAACGGTTTGTGATATATAAGATTAGTTTTCGTTATAGGTATATGTCTAGGCAAATCGGTATATTAAGAAAACGGTTTGTGGTTTATAAGATTAGTTTTCGGTTATTCTAAATGTCTTTTCAAATCGGTATAGTAAGAAAACGGAATGAGATATATAAGGTTAGTTTTCGTTATTGGTATATGTCTTTGCGAATCGATATATTAAGAAAACGGAATGAGATTTATCAGGTTAGTTTTTATGATTTTCAATTCGGTATATTAGGAAAACGGAATGAGATATATAAGGTTAGTTTTTATGTTTTTTCAATGCGGTATATTAAGAAAACGGTATGTGATTGGTAATATTAGTTTTCGGAATAGTTATATCTCTTTGAAAAACGGTATATTAAGAATACGGTTTGTGATATATAAGATTAGTTTTCGTTATAGGTATATGTCTAGGCAAATCGGTATATTAAGAAAACGGTTTGTGGTTTATAAGATTAGTTTTCGGTTATTCTAAATGTCTTTTCAAATCGGTATAGTAAGAAAACGGAATGAGATTTATAAGGTTAGTTTTAATGTTTTTCAATTCGGCATATTAGGAAAACGGTATGTGATTGGTAATATTAGTTTTCGGTATTGTTATATCTCTTTGAAAAAC
This sequence comes from Arma custos, assembly GCA_037127475.1. Lineage (NCBI taxonomy): Eukaryota > Metazoa > Arthropoda > Insecta > Hemiptera > Pentatomidae > Arma > Arma custos. The sequence continues at coordinate 366,010 of JBBAGI010000019.1, read as the reverse complement.
GGTATATTAAGAAAACGGTTTGTGGTTTATAAGATTAGTTTGCGGTCATTCTAAATGGCTTTGCAAATCGGTATATTAAGAAAACAGAATGAGATATATAAGGTTAGTTTTCGTTATTGGTATATGTCTTTGCGAATCGGTATATTAAGAAAACGGTTTGTGGTTTATAAGATTAGTTTTCGGTAATTCTAAATGTCTTTGTTAATCGTTATATTATGAAAACGGAATTAGATTTATAAGGTTAGTTTTTATGTTTTTTCAATTCGGTATATTAAGAAAACGGTATGTGATTGGTAATATTAGTTTTCGGAATAGTTATATCTCTTTGAAAAACGGTATATTAAGAAAACGGTTTGTGATTTATAAGATTAGTTTTCGTTATAGGTATATGTCTAATCAAATCGGTATATTAAGAAAACGGTTTGTAGTTTATAAGATTAGTTATCGGTAATTCTAAATGTCTTTGCAAATCAGTATATTAAGAAAACGGTTTGTTGTTTATAAGATTAGTTTTCGGTCATTCTAAATGGCTTTGCAAATCGGTATATTAAGAAAACAGAATGAGATATATAAGGTTAGTTTTCGTTATTGGTATATGTCTTTGCGAATCGATATATTAAGAAAACGGAATGAGATTTATCAGGTTAGTTTTTATGATTTTCAATTCGGTATATTAGGAAAACGGTTTGTGATATATAAGATTAATTTTCGTTATTGGTTTACGTCTTTGCGAATCGGTATATTAAGAAAACGGTGTGTGATGTATAAGATTAGTTTTCGTTATTGGTTTATGTCTTTGCGAATCGGGATATTAAGAAAACGGTTTGTGGTTTTTAAGATTAGTTTTCGGTAATTCTAAATGTCTTTGCGTATCGGTATATTAGGAAAATGGTTTGTAGTTTATAAGATTAGTTTTCGGTAATTCTAAAGTTCTTTGCAAATAAGTAGATTAAGAAAACGGAATGAGATTTATAAGGTTAGTTTTTATGTTTTTTCAATGCGGTATTTTAAGAAAACGGTATGTGATTGGTAATATTAGTTTTCGGTATAGTTATAGCTCATTGCAATACGGTATATTAAGAAAACGGTTTGTGATATATAAGATTAGTTTTCCTTATTGGTATATGTCTTTGCAAATCGGTATATTAAGAAAACGGTTTGTGGTTTATAAGATTAGTTTTTGGTAATTCTAAATGTCTTTGTTTATCGGTATATTAAGAAAACGGAATGAGATTTATAAGGTTAGTTTTTATTTTTTTTCAATTCGGTATATTAAGAAAAAGGTATCTGATTGGTAATATTAGTTTTCGGTATAGTTATATCTCTTTGAAAAACGGTATATTAAGAAAACGGTTTGTGATATATAGGTTTAGTTTTCGGTAATTCTAAATGCCTTTGCAAATCAGTATATTAAGAAAACGGTTTGTGGTTTATAAGATTAGTTTTCGGTAATGCTAAATGTCTTTGGAAAGTGGTATAAAAAGAAAACGGAATAAGCTTTATAAGGTTAGTTTTTATGTTTTTTCAATTTGATATATAAAGTGAACGGTTTGTGATATATAAGATTAGTTTTCGTTATTGGTATATGTCTTTGCAAATCGGTATATTAAGAAAACGGAATGAGATTTATAAGGTTAGTTTTCGTTATTGGTATATGTCTTTGCGAATCGGTATATTAAGAAAACGGTTAGTGGTTTATAAGATTAGTTTTCGGTTATTCTAAATGTCTTCGCAAATCGGTATAGTAAGAAAACGGAATGAGATTTATAAGGTTAGTTTTTATGTTTTTCAATTCGGCATATTAGGAAAACGGTTTGTGATATAAAAGATTAGTTTTCGTTATGGGTTAATGTCTTTGCGAATTGGGATATTAAGAAAACGTTTTGTGGTTTCTAAGATTAGTTTTCGGTAATTCTAAATTTCTTTGCGTATTGGTAGATTAAGAAAATGGTTTGTGGTTTATAAGATTAGTTTTCGGTAATTCTAAAGTACTTTGCCAATAAGTAGATTAAGAAAACGGAATGAGATTTATAAGGTTAGTTTTAATGTTTTTTTTAATGCGGTATATTAAGAAAACGGTATGTGATATATAAGATTAGTTTTCGTTATTGGTATATTCCTTTGCGAATCAGTATATTAAGAAAGCGGTTCGTGGTTTAGTAGTAGTTTTTGGTTATTTTAAATGTCTTTGCAAATCGGTATATTAAGAGAACGGAATGAGCTTTATAAGGTTAGTTTTTATTTTTTTTCAATTCTGTATATTAGGAGAAAGGTTTGTGATATATAAGATTAGTTTTCGTTATTGGTATATGTCTTTGCAAAACGGTATATTAAGAAAACGGTTTGTGATTTATAAGATTAGTTTTCGGTTATTCTAAATGGCTTTGCAAATCGGTATAGTAAGAAAACGGAATGAGATTTATAAGGTTAGTTTTCATTTTTGGTAATTATCTTTGCGAATCGATATACTAAGAAAACGGAATGAGATTTATCAGGTTAGTTTTTATGATTTTCAATTCGGTATATTAGGAAAACGGTTTGTGATATGTATGATTAGTTTTCGGTAATTCTAAATGTCTTTGGAAAGCGGTATATTAAGAAAACGGTTTGTGGTTTATAAGATTAGTTTTCGGTCATTCTAAATGGCTTTGCAAATCGGTATATTAAGAAAACAGAATGAGATATATAAGGTTAGTTTTCGTTATTGGTATATGTCTTTGCGAATCGATATATTAAGAAAACGGAATGAGATTTATCAGGTTAGTTTTTATGATTTTCAATTCGGTATATTAGGAAAACGGTATGAGATATATAAGGTAAGTTTTTATGTTTTTTCAATGCGGTATATTAAGAAAACGGTATGTGATTGGTAATATTAGTTTTCGGAATAGTTATATCTCTTTGAAAAACGGTATATTAAGAAAACGGTTTGTGATATATAAGATTAGTTTTCGTTATAGGTATATGTCTAGGCAAATCGGTATATGAAGAAAACGGTTTGTGGTTTATAAGATTAGTTTTCGGTTATTCTAAATGTCTTTTCAAATCGGTATAGTAAGAAAACGGAATGAGATTTATAAGGTTAGTTTTAATGTTTTTCAATTCGGCATATTAGGAAAACGGTATGTGGTTTATAAGATTAGTTTTCGGTTATTCTAAATGTCTTTGCAAATCGGTATAGTAAGAAAACGGAATGATATTTATAAGGTTAGTTTTTATGTTTTTCAATTCGGTATATTAGGAAAACGGTTTGTGATATGTATGATTAGTTTTCGGTAATTCTAAATGTCTTTGGAAAGCGGTATATTAAGAAAACGGTTTGTGGTTTATAAGATTAGTTTTCGGTCATTCTAAATGGCTTTGCAAATCGGTATATTAAGAAAACAGAATGAGATATATAAGGTTAGTTTTCGTTATTGGTATATGTCTTTGCGAATCGATATATTAAGAAAACGGAATGAGATTTATCAGGTTAGTTTTTATGATTTTCAATTCGGTATATTAGGAAAACGGAATGAGATATATAAGGTTAGTTATTATGTTTTTTCAATGCGGTATATTAAGAAAACGGTATGTGATTGGTAATATTAGTTTTCGGAATAGTTATATCTCTTTGAAAAACGGTATATTAAGAAAACGGTTTGTGATATATAAGATTAGTTTTCGTTATAGGTATATGTCTAGGCAAATCGGTATATTAAGAAAACGGTTTGTGGTTTATAAGATTAGTTTTCGGTTATTCTAAATGTCTTTTCAAATCGGTATAGTAAGAAAACGGAATGAGATATATAAGGTTAGTTTTCGTTATTGGTATATGTCTTTGCGAATCGATATATTAAGAAAACGGAATGAGATTTATCAGGTTAGTTTTTATGATTTTCAATTCGGTATATTAGGAAAACGGAATGAGATATATAAGGTTAGTTTTTATGTTTTTTCAATGCGGTATATTAAGAAAACGGTATGTGATTGTTAATATTAGTTTTCGGAATAGTTATATCTCTTTGAAAAACGGTATATTAAGAATACGGTTTGTGATATATAAGATTAGTTTTCGTTATAGGTATATGTCTAGGCAAATCGGTATATTAAGAAAACGGTTTGTGGTTTATAAGATTAGTTTTCGGTTATTCTAAATGTCTTTTCAAATCGGTATAGTAAGAAAACGGAATGAGATTTATAAGGTTAGTTTTAATGTTTTTCAATTCGGCATATTAGGAAAACGGTATGTGATTGGTAATATTAGTTTTCGGTATTGTTATATCTCTTTGAAAAACGGTATATTAAGAAAACGGTTTGTGGTTTATAAGATTAGTTTGCGGTCATTCTAAATGGCTTTGCAAATCGGTATATTAAGAAAACAGAATGAGATATATAAGGTTAGTTTTCGTTATTGGTATATGTCTTTGCGAATCGGTATATTAAGAAAACGGTTTGTGGTTTATAAGATTAGTTATCGGTTATTCTAAATGTCTTTGCAAATCGGTATTGTAAGAAAACGGAATGAGATTTATAAGGTTAGTTTTCGTTAATGGTATATGTCTTTGCGAATTGATATATTAGGAAAACGGTTTGTGGTTTATAAGATTACTTTTCGGTTACTCTAAATGTCTTTGCATATCAGTATATTAAGAAAACGGAATGAGATTTATAAGGTTAGTTTTTATGATTTTCAATTCGGTATATAAGGAAAACGGTTTGTGATATATAAGATTAGTTTTCGTTATTGGTTTATGTCTTTGCGAATCGGTATATTAAGAAAACGGTTTGTGGTTTATAAGATTACTTTTCGGTTACTCTAAATGTCTTTGCATATCAGTATATTAAGAAAACGGAATGAGATTTATAAGGTTAGTTTTTATGATTTTCAATTCGGTATATAAGGAAAACGGTTTGTGGTTTATAACATTAGTTTTCGGTAATTCTAAATGTCTTTGCATATCGGTATAGTTAGGAAACGGAATGAGATTTATAAGGTTAGTTTTTATGTTTTTCAATTCGGTATATTAGGAATACGGTTTGTGATATATAAGATTAGTTTTCGTTATTGGTTTATGTCTTTGCGAATCGGTATATTAAGAAAACGGTTTGTGGTTTATAAGATTAGTTTTCGGTAATTCTAAATGTCTTTGCATGTCGGTATAGTAAGAAAACGGTTTGTGGTTTATAAGATTAGTTTTTGGTCATTCTAAATAGCTTTGCAAATCGGTATATTAAGAAAACAGAATGAGATATATAAGGTAATTTTCGTTATTGGTATATGTCTTTGCGAATCGATATATTAAGAAAACGGAATGAGATTTATCAGGTTAGTTTTTATGATTTTCAATTCGGTATATTAGGAAAACGGTTTGTGATATATAAGATTAGTTTTCGTTATTGGTTTATATCTTTGCGAATCGGTATATTAAGAAAACGGTTTGTGATATATAAGATTAGTTTTCGGTTATTCTAAATGTCTTTGCAAATCGGTATATTAAGAAAACGGTTTGTGCTTTATAAGATTAGTTTTTGGTAATTCTAAATGTCTTTGTTTATCGGTATATTAAGAAAACGGAATAAGCTTTATAAGGTTAGTTTTTATGTTTTTTCAATTTGATATATAAAGTGAACGGTTTGTGATATATAAGATTAGTTTTCGTTATTGGTATATGTCTTTGCAAATCGGTATATTAAGAAAACGGAATGAGATTTATAAGATTAGTTTTCGTTATTGGTTTATGTCTTTGCGAATCGGTATATTAAGAAAACGGTTTGTGGTTTATAAGATTAGTTTTCGGTAATTCTAAAGTTCTTTGCATATCAGTATATTAAGAAAACGGAATGAGATTTATAAGGTTAGTTTTTATGATTTTCAATTCGGTATATTAGGAAAACGGTTTGTGATAAATAAGATTAGTTTTCGTTATTGGTTTATGTCTTTGCGAATCGGTATATTAACAAAACGGTTTGTGGTTTATAAGATTAGTTTTCGGTAATTCTAAATGTCTTTGCATGTCGGTATAGTAAGAAAACGGAATGAGATTTATAAGGTTAGTTTTTATGTTTTTCAATTCGGTATATTAGGAAAACGGTTTGTGATATATAAGATTAGTTTTCGTTATTGGTTTATGTCTTTGCGAATCGGTATATTAAGAAAACGATTTGTAGTTTATAAGATTAGTTTTCGGTAATTCTGAAGTTCTTTGCAAATCGGTATTTTAAGAAAACGGTTTGTGGTTTATAAGATTAGTTTTCGGTCATTCTAAATGGCTTTGCTAATCGGTATAGTAAGAAAACGGAATGAGATTTATAAGGTTAGTTTTTATGTTTTTTCAATTCGGTATATTAAGAAAACGGTATGTGATTGGTAATATTAGTTTTCGGAATAGTTATATCTCATTGCAAAACGGTATATTAAGAAAACGGTTTGTGATATATAAGATTAGTTTTCGTTATTGGTATATGTCTTTGCAAATCGGTATATTAAGAAAACGGTTTGTGGTTTATAAGATTAGTTTTCGGTAATGCTAAATGTCTTTGCAAATCGGTATATTAAGAAAACGGAATGAGATTTATAAGATTAGTTTTCGTTATTGGTTTATGTCTATGCGAATCGGTATATTAAGAAAACGGTTTGTGGTTTATAAGATTAGTTTTCGGTAATTCTAAAGTTCTTTGCATATCAGTATATTAAGAAAACGGAATGAGATTTATAAGGTTAGTTTTTATGATTTTCAATTCGGTATATTAGGAAAACGGTTTGTGATAAATAAGATTAGTTTTCGTTATTGGTTTATGTCTTTGCGAATCGGTATATTAACAAAACGGTTTGTGGTTTATAAGATTAGTTTTCGGTAATTCTAAATGTCTTTGCATGTCGGTATAGTAAGAAAACGGAATGAGATTTATAAGGTTAGTTTTTATGTTTTTCAATTCGGTATATTAGGAAAACGGTTTGTGATATATAAGATTAGTTTTCGTTATTGGTTTATGTCTTTGCGAATCGGTATATTAAGAAAACGATTTGTAGTTTATAAGATTAGTTTTCGGTAATTCTGAAGTTCTTTGCAAATCGGTATTTTAAGAAAACGGTTTGTGGTTTATAAGATTAGTTTTCGGTCATTCTAAATGGCTTTGCTAATCGGTATAGTAAGAAAACGGAATGAGATTTATAAGGTTAGTTTTTATGTTTTTTCAATTCGGTATATTAAGAAAACGGTATGTGATTGGTAATATTAGTTTTCGGAATAGTTATATCTCATTGCAAAACGGTATATTAAGAAAACGGTTTGTGATATATAAGATTAGTTTTCGTTATTGGTATATGTCTTTGCAAATCGGTATATTAAGAAAACGGTTTGTGGTTTATAAGATTAGTTTTTGGTAATTCTAAATGTCTTTGTTTATCGGTATATTAAGAAAACGGAATGAGATATATAAGGTTAGATTTCGTTATTGGTATATGTCTTTGCGAATTGATATATTAAGAAAACGGAATGAGATTTATCAGGTTAGTTTTTATGATTTTCAATTCGGTATATTAGGAAAACGGTTTGTGATATGTATGATTAGTTTTCGGTAATTCTAAATGTCTTTGCATATCAGTATATTAAGAAAACGGAATAAGATTTATAAGGTTAGTTTTTATGATTTACAATTCGGTATATAAGGAAAACGGTTTGTGATAAATAGGATTAGTTTTCGTTATTGGTTTATGTCTTTACGAATCGGTATATTAAGAAAACGGTTTGTGGTTTATAAGATTAGTTTTCGGTAATTCTAAATGTCTTTGCATATCGGTATAGTAAGAAAACGGAATGAGACTTATAAGGTTAGTTTTTATGTTTTTCAATTCGGTATATTAGGAAAACGGTTTGTGATATATAAGATTAGTTTTCGTTATTGGTTTATGTCTTTGCGAATCGGTATATTAAGAAAACGGTTTGTGGTTTATAACATTAGTTTTCGGTAATTCTAAATGTCTTTGCATATCGGTATAGTAAGAAAACGGAATAAGATTTATAAGGTTAGTTTTTATGATTTACAATTCGGTATATTAGGAAAACGGTTTGTGATAAATAAGATTAGTTTTCGGTTATTCTAAATGTCTTTGCAAATCGGTATAGTAAGAAAACGGAATGATATTTATAAGGTTAGTTTTTATGTTTTTCAATTCGGTATATTAGGAAAACGGTTTGTGATATGTATGATTAGTTTTCGGTAATTCTAAATGTCTTTGGAAAGCGGTATATTAAGAAAACGGTTTGTGGTTTATAAGATTAGTTTTCGGTCGTTCTAAATGGCTTTGCAAATCGGTATATTAAGAAAACAGAATGAGATATATAAGGTTAGTTTTCGTTATTGGTATATGTCTTTGCGAATCGATATATTAAGAAAACGGAATGAGATTTATCAGGTTAGTTTTTATGATTTTCAATTCGGTATATTAGGAAAACGGAATGAGATATATAAGGTTAGTTATTATGTTTTTTCAATGCGGTATATTAAGAAAACGGTATGTGATTGGTAATATTAGTTTTCGGAATAGTTATATCTCTTTGAAAAACGGTATATTAAGAAAACGGTTTGTGATATATAAGATTAGTTTTCGTTATAGGTATATGTCTAGGAAAATCGGTATATTAAGAAAACGGTTTGTGGTTTATAAGATTAGTTTTCGGTTATTCTAAATGTCTTTTCAAATCGGTATAGTAAGAAAACGGAATGAGATATATAAGGTTAGTTTTCGTTATTGGTATATGTCTTTGCGAATCGATATATTAAGAAAACGGAATGAGATTTATCAGGTTAGTTTTTATGATTTTCAATTCGGTATATTAGGAAAACGGAATGAGATATATAAGGTTAGTTTTTATGTTTTTTCAATGCGGTATATTAAGAAAACGGTATGTGATTGGTAATATTAGTTTTCGGAATAGTTATATCTCTTTGAAAAACGGTATATTAAGAATACGGTTTGTGATATATAAGATTAGTTTTCGTTATAGGTATATGTCTAGGCAAATCGGTATATTAAGAAAACGGTTTGTGGTTTATAAGATTAGTTTTCGGTTATTCTAAATGTCTTTTCAAATCGGTATAGTAAGAAAACGGAATGAGATTTATAAGGTTAGTTTTAATGTTTTTCAATTCGGCATATTAGGAAAACGGTATGTGATTGGTAATATTAGTTTTCGGTATTGTTATATCTCTTTGAAAAACGGTATATTAAGAAAACGGTTTGTGGTTTATAAGATTAGTTTGCGGTCATTCTAAATGGCTTTGCAAATCGGTATATTAAGAAAACAGAATGAGATATATAAGGTTAGTTTTCGTTATTGGTATATGTCTTTGCGAATCGGTATATTAAGAAAACGGTTTGTGGTTTATAAGATTAGTTTTCGGTAATTCTAAATGTCTTTGTTAATCGTTATATTATGAAAACGGAATTAGATTTATAAGGTTAGTTTTTATGTTTTTTCAATTCGGTATATTAAGAAAACGGTATGTGATTGGTAATATTAGTTTTCGGAATAGTTATATCTCTTTGAAAAACGGTATATTAAGAAAACGGTTTGTGATTTATAAGATTAGTTTTCGTTATAGGTATATGTCTAATCAAATCGGTATATTAAGAAAACGGTTTGTAGTTTATAAGATTAGTTATCGGTAATTCTAAATGTCTTTGCAAATCAGTATATTAAGAAAACGGTTTGTTGTTTATAAGATTAGTTTTCGGTCATTCTAAATGGCTTTGCAAATCGGTATATTAAGAAAACAGAATGAGATATATAAGGTTAGTTTTCGTTATTGGTATATGTCTTTGCGAATCGATATATTAAGAAAACGGAATGAGATTTATCAGGTTAGTTTTTATGATTTTCAATTCGGTATATTAGGAAAACGGTTTGTGATATATAAGATTAATTTTCGTTATTGGTTTACGTCTTTGCGAATCGGTATATTAAGAAAACGGTGTGTGATGTATAAGATTAGTTTTCGTTATTGGTTTATGTCTTTGCGAATCGGGATATTAAGAAAACGGTTTGTGGTTTTTAAGATTAGTTTTCGGTAATTCTAAATGTCTTTGCGTATCGGTATATTAGGAAAATGGTTTGTAGTTTATAAGATTAGTTTTCGGTAATTCTAAAGTTCTTTGCAAATAAGTAGATTAAGAAAACGGAATGAGATTTATAAGGTTAGTTTTTATGTTTTTTCAATGCGGTATTTTAAGAAAACGGTATGTGATTGGTAATATTAGTTTTCGGTATAGTTATAGCTCATTGCAATACGGTATATTAAGAAAACGGTTTGTGATATATAAGATTAGTTTTCCTTATTGGTATATGTCTTTGCAAATCGGTATATTAAGAAAACGGTTTGTGGTTTATAAGATTAGTTTTTGGTAATTCTAAATGTCTTTGTTTATCGGTATATTAAGAAAACGGAATGAGATTTATAAGGTTAGTTTTTATTTTTTTTCAATTCGGTATATTAAGAAAAAGGTATCTGATTGGTAATATTAGTTTTCGGTATAGTTATATCTCTTTGAAAAACGGTATATTAAGAAAACGGTTTGTGATATATAGGTTTAGTTTTCGGTAATTCTAAATGCCTTTGCAAATCAGTATATTAAGAAAACGGTTTGTGGTTTATAAGATTAGTTTTCGGTAATGCTAAATGTCTTTGGAAAGTGGTATAAAAAGAAAACGGAATAAGCTTTATAAGGTTAGTTTTTATGTTTTTTCAATTTGATATATAAAGTGAACGGTTTGTGATATATAAGATTAGTTTTCGTTATTGGTATATGTCTTTGCAAATCGGTATATTAAGAAAACGGAATGAGATTTATAAGGTTAGTTTTCGTTATTGGTATATGTCTTTGCGAATCGGTATATTAAGAAAACGGTTAGTGGTTTATAAGATTAGTTTTCGGTTATTCTAAATGTCTTCGCAAATCGGTATAGTAAGAAAACGGAATGAGATTTATAAGGTTAGTTTTTATGTTTTTCAATTCGGCATATTAGGAAAACGGTTTGTGATATAAAAGATTAGTTTTCGTTATGGGTTAATGTCTTTGCGAATTGGGATATTAAGAAAACGTTTTGTGGTTTCTAAGATTAGTTTTCGGTAATTCTAAATTTCTTTGCGTATTGGTAGATTAAGAAAATGGTTTGTGGTTTATAAGATTAGTTTTCGGTAATTCTAAAGTACTTTGCCAATAAGTAGATTAAGAAAACGGAATGAGATTTATAAGGTTAGTTTTAATGTTTTTTTTAATGCGGTATATTAAGAAAACGGTATGTGATATATAAGATTAGTTTTCGTTATTGGTATATTCCTTTGCGAATCAGTATATTAAGAAAGCGGTTCGTGGTTTAGTAGTAGTTTTTGGTTATTTTAAATGTCTTTGCAAATCGGTATATTAAGAGAACGGAATGAGCTTTATAAGGTTAGTTTTTATTTTTTTTCAATTCTGTATATTAGGAGAAAGGTTTGTGATATATAAGATTAGTTTTCGTTATTGGTATATGTCTTTGCAAAACGGTATATTAAGAAAACGGTTTGTGATTTATAAGATTAGTTTTCGGTTATTCTAAATGGCTTTGCAAATCGGTATAGTAAGAAAACGGAATGAGATTTATAAGGTTAGTTTTCATTTTTGGTAATTATCTTTGCGAATCGATATACTAAGAAAACGGAATGAGATTTATCAGGTTAGTTTTTATGATTTTCAATTCGGTATATTAGGAAAACGGTTTGTGATATGTATGATTAGTTTTCGGTAATTCTAAATGTCTTTGGAAAGCGGTATATTAAGAAAACGGTTTGTGGTTTATAAGATTAGTTTTCGGTCATTCTAAATGGCTTTGCAAATCGGTATATTAAGAAAACAGAATGAGATATATAAGGTTAGTTTTCGTTATTGGTATATGTCTTTGCGAATCGATATATTAAGAAAACGGAATGAGATTTATCAGGTTAGTTTTTATGATTTTCAATTCGGTATATTAGGAAAACGGTATGAGATATATAAGGTAAGTTTTTATGTTTTTTCAATGCGGTATATTAAGAAAACGGTATGTGATTGGTAATATTAGTTTTCGGAATAGTTATATCTCTTTGAAAAACGGTATATTAAGAAAACGGTTTGTGATATATAAGATTAGTTTTCGTTATAGGTATATGTCTAGGCAAATCGGTATATGAAGAAAACGGTTTGTGGTTTATAAGATTAGTTTTCGGTTATTCTAAATGTCTTTTCAAATCGGTATAGTAAGAAAACGGAATGAGATTTATAAGGTTAGTTTTAATGTTTTTCAATTCGGCATATTAGGAAAACGGTATGTGGTTTATAAGATTAGTTTTCGGTTATTCTAAATGTCTTTGCAAATCGGTATAGTAAGAAAACGGAATGATATTTATAAGGTTAGTTTTTATGTTTTTCAATTCGGTATATTAGGAAAACGGTTTGTGATATGTATGATTAGTTTTCGGTAATTCTAAATGTCTTTGGAAAGCGGTATATTAAGAAAACGGTTTGTGGTTTATAAGATTAGTTTTCGGTCATTCTAAATGGCTTTGCAAATCGGTATATTAAGAAAACAGAATGAGATATATAAGGTTAGTTTTCGTTATTGGTATATGTCTTTGCGAATCGATATATTAAGAAAACGGAATGAGATTTATCAGGTTAGTTTTTATGATTTTCAATTCGGTATATTAGGAAAACGGAATGAGATATATAAGGTTAGTTATTATGTTTTTTCAATGCGGTATATTAAGAAAACGGTATGTGATTGGTAATATTAGTTTTCGGAATAGTTATATCTCTTTGAAAAACGGTATATTAAGAAAACGGTTTGTGATATATAAGATTAGTTTTCGTTATAGGTATATGTCTAGGCAAATCGGTATATTAAGAAAACGGTTTGTGGTTTATAAGATTAGTTTTCGGTTATTCTAAATGTCTTTTCAAATCGGTATAGTAAGAAAACGGAATGAGATATATAAGGTTAGTTTTCGTTATTGGTATATGTCTTTGCGAATCGATATATTAAGAAAACGGAATGAGATTTATCAGGTTAGTTTTTATGATTTTCAATTCGGTATATTAGGAAAACGGAATGAGATATATAAGGTTAGTTTTTATGTTTTTTCAATGCGGTATATTAAGAAAACGGTATGTGATTGTTAATATTAGTTTTCGGAATAGTTATATCTCTTTGAAAAACGGTATATTAAGAATACGGTTTGTGATATATAAGATTAGTTTTCGTTATAGGTATATGTCTAGGCAAATCGGTATATTAAGAAAACGGTTTGTGGTTTATAAGATTAGTTTTCGGTTATTCTAAATGTCTTTTCAAATCGGTATAGTAAGAAAACGGAATGAGATTTATAAGGTTAGTTTTAATGTTTTTCAATTCGGCATATTAGGAAAACGGTATGTGATTGGTAATATTAGTTTTCGGTATTGTTATATCTCTTTGAAAAACGGTATATTAAGAAAACGGTTTGTGGTTTATAAGATTAGTTTGCGGTCATTCTAAATGGCTTTGCAAATCGGTATATTAAGAAAACAGAATGAGATATATAAGGTTAGTTTTCGTTATTGGTATATGTCTTTGCGAATCGGTATATTAAGAAAACGGTTTGTGGTTTATAAGATTAGTTATCGGTTATTCTAAATGTCTTTGCAAATCGGTATTGTAAGAAAACGGAATGAGATTTATAAGGTTAGTTTTCGTTAATGGTATATGTCTTTGCGAATTGATATATTAGGAAAACGGTTTGTGGTTTATAAGATTACTTTTCGGTTACTCTAAATGTCTTTGCATATCAGTATATTAAGAAAACGGAATGAGATTTATAAGGTTAGTTTTTATGATTTTCAATTCGGTATATAAGGAAAACGGTTTGTGATATATAAGATTAGTTTTCGTTATTGGTTTATGTCTTTGCGAATCGGTATATTAAGAAAACGGTTTGTGGTTTATAAGATTAGTTTTCGGTAATTCTAAATGTCTTTGTTAATCGGTATATTATGAAAACGGAATTAGATTTATAAGGTTAGTTTTTATGTTTTTTCAATTCGGTATATTAAGAAAACGGTATGTGATTGGTAATATTAGTTTTCGGAATAGTTATATCTCTTTGAAAAACGGTATATTAAGAAAACGGATTGTGATATAATATATAAGATTAGTTTTCGTTATAGGTATATGTCTAGGCAAATCGGTATATTAAGAAAACGGTTTGTGGTTTATAAGATTAGTTATCGGTAATTCTAAATGTCTTTGCAAATCAGTATATTAAGAAAACGGTTTGTTGTTTATAAGATTAGTTTTCGGTCATTCTAAATGGCTTTGTAAATCGGTATATTAAGAAAACAGAATGAGATATATAAGGTTAGTTTTCGTTATTGGTATATGTCTTTGCGAATCGATATATTAAGAAAACGGAATGAGATTTATCAGGTTAGTTTTCATGTTTTTTCAATGCGGTATTTTAAGAAAACGGTATGTGATTGGTAATATTAGTTTTCGGTATAGTTATATCTCATTGCAATACGGTATATTAAGAAAACGGTTTGTGATATATAAGATTAGTTTTCCTTATTGGTATATGTCTTTGCAAATCGGTATATTAAGAAAACGGTTTGTGGTTTATAAGATTAGTTTTTGGTAATTCTAAATGTCTTTTCAAATCGGTATATTAGGAAAACGGAATGAGATTTATAAGGTTAGTTTTTATGTTTTTTCAATTCGGTATATTAAGAAAAAGGTATCTGATTGGTAATATTAGTTTTCGGTATAGTTATATCTCTTTAAAAAACGGTATATTTAGAAAACGGTTTGTGATTTATAGGATAAGTTTTCGGTAATTCTAAATGTCTTTGCAAATCAGTATATTAAGAAAACGGTTTGTGGTTTATAAGATTAGTTTTTGGTCATTCTAAATGGCTTTGCAAATCGGTATATTAAGAAAACTGAATGAGATATATAAGGTAATTTTCGTTATTGGTATATGTCTTTGCGAATCGATATTTTAAGAAAACGGAATGAGATTTATCAGGTTAGTTTTTATGATTTTCAATTCGGTATATTAGGAAAACGGTTTGTGATATATAAGATTAGTTTTCGTTATTGGTTTATGTCTTTGCGAATCGGTATATTAAGAAAACTCTTAGTGGTTTATAAGATTAGTTTTCGGTTATTCTAAATGTCTTCGCAAATCGGTATAGTAAGAAAACGGAATGAGATTTATAAGGTTAGTTTTTATGTTTTTCAATTCGGCATATTAGGAAAACGGTTTGTGATATATAAGATTAGTTTTCGTTATGGGTTAATGTATTTGCGAATTGGGATATTAAGAAAACGTTTTGTGGTTTCTAAGATTAGTTTTGGGTAATTCTAAATGTCTTTGCGTATTGGTATATTAAGAAAATGGTTTTTGGTTTATAAGATTAGTTTTCGGTAATTCTAAAGTACTTTGCCAATAAGTAGATTAAGAAAACGGAATGAGATTTATAAGGTTAGTTTTTATGTTTTTTTCAATGCGGTATATTAAGAAAACGGTATGTGATATATAAGATTAGTTTTCGTTATTGGTGTATTCCTTTGCGAATCAGTATATTAAGAAAGCGGTTCGTGGTTTATAAGATTAGTTTTTGGTAATTTTAAATGTCTTTGCAAATCGGTATATTAAGAGAACGGAATGAGCTTTATAAGGTTAGTTTTTATTTTTTTTCAATTCTGTATATTAGGAGAACGGTTTGTGATATATAAGATTAGTTTTCGTTATTGGTATATGTCTTTGCAAAACGGTATATTAAGAAAACGGTTTGTGATTTATAAGATTAGTTTTCGGTTATTCTAAATGGCTTTGCAAATCGGTATATTAAGAAAACGGAATTAGATTTATAAGGTTAGTTTTCATTTTTGGTAATTATCTTTGCGAATCGATATACTAAGAAAACGGAATGAGATTTATCAGGTTAGTTTTTATGATTTTCAATTCGGTATATTAGGAAAACGGTTTGTGAAATATAAGATTAGTTTTCGGTTATTCTAAATGTCTTTGCAAATCGGTATAGTAAGAAAACGGAATGATATTTATAAGGTTAGTTTTTATTTTTTTTCAATTCGGTATATTAGGAGAACGGTTTGTGATATATAAGGTTAGTTTTCGTTATTGGTATATGTCTTTGCAAAACGGTATATTAAGAAAACGGTTTGTGATTTATAAGATTAGTTTTCGGTAATTCTAAATGGCTTTGCAAATCGGTATATTAAAAAAAACGGAATTAGATTTATAAGGTTAGTTTTCATTATTGGTAATTATCTTTGCGAATCGATATATTAAGAAAACGGAATGAGATTTATCAGGTTAGTTTTTATGATTTTCAATTCGGTATATTAGGAAAACGGTTTGTGAAATATAAGATTAGTTTTCGGTTATTCTAAATGTCTTTGCAAATCGGTATAGTAAGAAAACGTAATGAGATTTATAAGGTTAGTTTTTATGTTTTTCGATTCGGTATATTAGGAAAACGGTTTGTGATATGTATAATTAGTTTTCGGTAATTCTAAATGTCTTTGGAAAGCGGTATATTAAGAAAACGGAATCAGCTTTATAAGGTTAGTTTTTATGTTTTTTCAATTTGATATATAAAGTGAACGGTTTGTGATATGTAAGATTAGTTTTCGTTATTGGTATATGTCTTGGCAAATCGGTATATTAAGAAAACGGAATGAGATTTATAAGGTTAGTTTTCGTTAATGGTATATGTCTTTGCGAATTGATATATTAGGAAAACGGTTTGTGGTTTATAAGATTACTTTTCGGTAATTCTAAATGTCTTTGCATATCAGTATATTAAGAAAACGGAATGAGATTTATAAGGTTAGTTTTTATGATTTTCAATTCGGTATATTAGGAAAACGGTTTGTGAAATATAAGATTAGTTTTCGGTTATTCTAAATGTCTTTGCAAATCGGTATAGTAAGAAAACGTAATGAGATTTATAAGGTTAGTTTTTATGTTTTTCGATTCGGTATATTAGGAAAACGGTTTGTGATATGTATAATTAGTTTTCGGTAATTCTAAATGTCTTTGGAAAGCGGTATATTAAGAAAACGGAATCAGCTTAATAAGGTTAGTTTTTATGTTTTTTCAATTTGATATATAAAGTGAACGGTTTGTGATATGTAAGATTAGTTTTCGTTATTGGTATATGTCTTTGCAAATCGGTATATTAAGAAAACGGAATGAGATTTATAAGGTTAGTTTTCGTTAATGGTATATGTCTTTGCGAATTGATATATTAGGAAAACGGTTTGTGGTTTATAAGATTACTTTTCGGTAATTCTAAATGTCTTTGCATATTAGTATATTAAGAAAACGGAATGAGATTTATAAGGTTAGTTTTTATGATTTTCAATTCGGTATATTAGGAAAACGGTTTGTGATAAATAAGATTAGTTTTCGTTATTGGTTTATGTCTTTGCGAATCGGTATATTAAGAAAACGGTTTGTGGTTTATAAGATTAGTTTTCGGTAATTCTAAATGTCTTTGCATATCGGTATAGTAAGAAAACGGAATGAGATTTATAAGGTTAGTTTTTATGTTTTTTCAATGCGGTATATTAAGAAAACGGTATGTGATTGGTAATATTAGTTTTCGGTATAGTTATATCTCATTGCAAAACGGTGTTTAGGCGTGATTAGACTGAATAAATTTCGATAGAAGCAAATGGAAGTACCACGGGAATTGAATGAAAGCTCAGATATTAACAAAGCGTTTGATTTATTAATTTAAATAACATGCGAGATTTTCTTAAATACTATTAATATACATGTAAAAGTTACAAATTAATAATAGCGTCTACGAAATAACTTAAAACTAAATATGTAACTTAGCGATCTAATGAACAAATAAATCTTAGACAAAAAAAAAGAAGAAAAAAAATTATTAACATGAATGGGAGCGATAATTAAGAATAACAGATATGCTCCATGCTAGCATAATGGCCAAAGATATAAACAACAAAATGAACGTTATACTGAAGAGTTCAATAAGGCGCGAAGATGTGCGAATTATTATTATCTTCGGCAGTGATCACGGCATGAAGGAGCAATGAGTATGATATCATGAATTACGTTGATCATCCGGAGAAAATTAGTTGACAATTTGAAGCCTTATGGTAATGAAGTGTCACTTACAATTTGTGTGATGTATGCTCAATTATCATCTCAGCATAGCTTCTGGCAAGTGACAATCTTGATACCTCTGGACGTCCTCACAGAAGTAGCGGCTTGAAAGCGGATTACTTGGCGGCAGTGTGCGATGATCTGAACTGCTCCGCTCGGCTATCTGATGCTAAGTAAGCGAAGTGACTCAAAGCGTCGTTCTCCCCTCTCCTACGTTTTGGCGGCAAAGTACATCCGATTTTAGAGGCAATGATCTGTCCGTTCCATCCGTCAGACAGTCCAGATTTGCGACTAAACAAACGGTATATTAAGAAAACGGTTTGTGGTTTATAAGATTAGTTTTCGGTAATTCTAAATGTCTTTGTTAATCGGTATATTGAGAAACGGTTTGTAGTTTATAAGATTAGTTTTCGGTAATTCTAAAGTTCCTTGCAAATCGGTATATTAAGAAAACAGAATGAGATTTATAAGGTTAGTTTTTATGTTTTTTCAATGCGGTATATTAAGAAAACGGTGTGTGATTGGTAATATTAGTTTTCGGTATAGTTATATCTCTTTGAAAAACGGTATATTAAGAAAACGGTTTGTGGTTTATAAGATTAGTTTTCGGTCATTCTAAATGGCTTTGCAAATCGGTATATTAAGAAAACAGAATGAGATATATAAGGTTAGTTTTCGTTATTGGTATATGTCTTTGCGAATCGGTATATTAAGAAAACGGTTTGTGGTTTATAAGATTAGTTATCGGTTATTCTAAATGTCTTTGCAATTCGGTATATTAGGAAAACGGTTTGTGATATATAAGATTAGTTTTCGTTATTGGTTTATGTCTTTGCGAATCGGTATATTAAGAAAACGGTTAGTGGTTTATAAGATTAGTTTTCGGTTATTCTAAATGTCTTCGCAAATCGGTATAGTAAGAAAACGGAATGAGATTTATAAGGTTAGTTTTTATGTTTTTCAATTCGGCATATTAGGAAAACGGTTTGTGATATAAAAGATTAGTTTTCGTTATGGGTTAATGTCTTTGCGAATTGGGATATTAAGAAAACGTTTTGTGGTTTCTAAGATTAGTTTTCGGTAATTCTAAATTTCTTTGCGTATTGGTAGATTAAGAAAATGGTTTGTGGTTTATAAGATTAGTTTTCGGTAATTCTAAAGTACTTTGCCAATAAGTAGATTAAGAAAACGGAATGAGATTTATAAGGTTAGTTTTAATGTTTTTTTCAATGCGGTATATTAAGAAAACGGTATGTGATATATAAGATTAGTTTTCGTTATTGGTATATTCCTTTGCGAATCAGTATATTAAGAAAGCGGTTCGTGGTTTAGTAGTAGTTTTTGGTTATTTTAAATGTCTTTGCAAATCGGTATATTAAGAGAACGGAATGAGCTTTATAAGGTTAGTTTTTATTTTTTTTCAATTCTGTATATTAGGAGAAAGGTTTGTGATATATAAGATTAGTTTTCGTTATTGGTATATGTCTTTGCAAAACGGTATATTAAGAAAACGGTTTGTGATTTATAAGATTAGTTTTCGGTTATTCTAAATGGCTTTGCAAATCGGTATAGTAAGAAAACGGAATGAGATTTATAAGGTTAGTTTTCATTTTTGGTAATTATCTTTGCGAATCGATATACTAAGAAAACGGAATGAGATTTATCAGGTTAGTTTTTATGATTTTCAATTCGGTATATTAGGAAAACGGTTTGTGATATGTATGATTAGTTTTCGGTAATTCTAAATGTCTTTGGAAAGCGGTATATTAAGAAAACGGTTTGTGGTTTATAAGATTAGTTTTCGGTCATTCTAAATGGCTTTGCAAATCGGTATATTAAGAAAACAGAATGAGATATATAAGGTTAGTTTTCGTTATTGGTATATGTCTTTGCGAATCGATATATTAAGAAAACGGAATGAGATTTATCAGGTTAGTTTTTATGATTTTCAATTCGGTATATTAGGAAAACGGTATGAGATATATAAGGTAAGTTTTTATGTTTTTTCAATGCGGTATATTAAGAAAACGGTATGTGATTGGTAATATTAGTTTTCGGAATAGTTATATCTCTTTGAAAAACGGTATATTAAGAAAACGGTTTGTGATATATAAGATTAGTTTTCGTTATAGGTATATGTCTAGGCAAATCGGTATATGAAGAAAACGGTTTGTGGTTTATAAGATTAGTTTTCGGTTATTCTAAATGTCTTTTCAAATCGGTATAGTAAGAAAACGGAATGAGATTTATAAGGTTAGTTTTAATGTTTTTCAATTCGGCATATTAGGAAAACGGTATGTGGTTTATAAGATTAGTTTTCGGTTATTCTAAATGTCTTTGCAAATCGGTATAGTAAGAAAACGGAATGATATTTATAAGGTTAGTTTTTATGTTTTTCAATTCGGTATATTAGGAAAACGGTTTGTGATATGTATGATTAGTTTTCGGTAATTCTAAATGTCTTTGGAAAGCGGTATATTAAGAAAACGGTTTGTGGTTTATAAGATTAGTTTTCGGTCATTCTAAATGGCTTTGCAAATCGGTATATTAAGAAAACAGAATGAGATATATAAGGTTAGTTTTCGTTATTGGTATATGTCTTTGCGAATCGATATATTAAGAAAACGGAATGAGATTTATCAGGTTAGTTTTTATGATTTTCAATTCGGTATATTAGGAAAACGGAATGAGATATATAAGGTTAGTTATTATGTTTTTTCAATGCGGTATATTAAGAAAACGGTATGTGATTGGTAATATTAGTTTTCGGAATAGTTATATCTCTTTGAAAAACGGTATATTAAGAAAACGGTTTGTGATATATAAGATTAGTTTTCGTTATAGGTATATGTCTAGGCAAATCGGTATATTAAGAAAACGGTTTGTGGTTTATAAGATTAGTTTTCGGTTATTCTAAATGTCTTTTCAAATCGGTATAGTAAGAAAACGGAATGAGATATATAAGGTTAGTTTTCGTTATTGGTATATGTCTTTGCGAATCGATATATTAAGAAAACGGAATGAGATTTATCAGGTTAGTTTTTATGATTTTCAATTCGGTATATTAGGAAAACGGAATGAGATATATAAGGTTAGTTTTTATGTTTTTTCAATGCGGTATATTAAGAAAACGGTATGTGATTGTTAATATTAGTTTTCGGAATAGTTATATCTCTTTGAAAAACGGTATATTAAGAATACGGTTTGTGATATATAAGATTAGTTTTCGTTATAGGTATATGTCTAGGCAAATCGGTATATTAAGAAAACGGTTTGTGGTTTATAAGATTAGTTTTCGGTTATTCTAAATGTCTTTTCAAATCGGTATAGTAAGAAAACGGAATGAGATTTATAAGGTTAGTTTTAATGTTTTTCAATTCGGCATATTAGGAAAACGGTATGTGATTGGTAATATTAGTTTTCGGTATTGTTATATCTCTTTGAAAAACGGTATATTAAGAAAACGGTTTGTGGTTTATAAGATTAGTTTGCGGTCATTCTAAATGGCTTTGCAAATCGGTATATTAAGAAAACAGAATGAGATATATAAGGTTAGTTTTCGTTATTGGTATATGTCTTTGCGAATCGGTATATTAAGAAAACGGTTTGTGGTTTATAAGATTAGTTATCGGTTATTCTAAATGTCTTTGCAAATCGGTATTGTAAGAAAACGGAATGAGATTTATAAGGTTAGTTTTCGTTAATGGTATATGTCTTTGCGAATTGATATATTAGGTAAACGGTTTGTGGTTTATAAGATTACTTTTCGGTTACTCTAAATGTCTTTGCATATCAGTATATTAAGAAAACGGAATGAGATTTATAAGGTTAGTTTTTATGATTTTCAATTCGGTATATAAGGAAAACGGTTTGTGATATATAAGATTAGTTTTCGTTATTGGTTTATGTCTTTGCGAATCGGTATATTAAGAAAACGGTTTGTGGTTTATAAGATTAGTTTTCGGTAATTCTAAATGTCTTTGTTAATCGGTATATTATGAAAACGGAATTAGATTTATAAGGTTAGTTTTTATGTTTTTTCAATTCGGTATATTAAGAAAACGGTATGTGATTGGTAATATTAGTTTTCGGAATAGTTATATCTCTTTGAAAAACGGTATATTAAGAAAACGGATTGTGATATAATATATAAGATTAGTTTTCGTTATAGGTATATGTCTAGGCAAATCGGTATATTAAGAAAACGGTTTGTGGTTTATAAGATTAGTTATCGGTAATTCTAAATGTCTTTGCAAATCAGTATATTAAGAAAACGGTTTGTTGTTTATAAGATTAGTTTTCGGTCATTCTAAATGGCTTTGTAAATCGGTATATTAAGAAAACAGAATGAGATATATAAGGTTAGTTTTCGTTATTGGTATATGTCTTTGCGAATCGATATATTAAGAAAACGGAATGAGATTTATCAGGTTAGTTTTCATGTTTTTTCAATGCGGTATTTTAAGAAAACGGTATGTGATTGGTAATATTAGTTTTCGGTATAGTTATATCTCATTGCAATACGGTATATTAAGAAAACGGTTTGTGATATATAAGATTAGTTTTCCTTATTGGTATATGTCTTTGCAAATCGGTATATTAAGAAAACGGTTTGTGGTTTATAAGATTAGTTTTTGGTAATTCTAAATGTCTTTTCAAATCGGTATATTAGGAAAACGGAATGAGATTTATAAGGTTAGTTTTTATGTTTTTTCAATTCGGTATATTAAGAAAAAGGTATCTGATTGGTAATATTAGTTTTCGGTATAGTTATATCTCTTTAAAAAACGGTATATTTAGAAAACGGTTTGTGATTTATAGGATAAGTTTTCGGTAATTCTAAATGTCTTTGCAAATCAGTATATTAAGAAAACGGTTTGTGGTTTATAAGATTAGTTTTTGGTCATTCTAAATGGCTTTGCAAATCGGTATATTAAGAAAACTGAATGAGATATATAAGGTAATTTTCGTTATTGGTATATGTCTTTGCGAATCGATATTTTAAGAAAACGGAATGAGATTTATCAGGTTAGTTTTTATGATTTTCAATTCGGTATATTAGGAAAACGGTTTGTGATATATAAGATTAGTTTTCGTTATTGGTTTATGTCTTTGCGAATCGGTATATTAAGAAAACTCTTAGTGGTTTATAAGATTAGTTTTCGGTTATTCTAAATGTCTTCGCAAATCGGTATAGTAAGAAAACGGAATGAGATTTATAAGGTTAGTTTTTATGTTTTTCAATTCGGCATATTAGGAAAACGGTTTGTGATATATAAGATTAGTTTTCGTTATGGGTTAATGTATTTGCGAATTGGGATATTAAGAAAACGTTTTGTGGTTTCTAAGATTAGTTTTCGGTAATTCTAAATGTCTTTGCGTATTGGTATATTAAGAAAATGGTTTTTGGTTTATAAGATTAGTTTTCGGTAATTCTAAAGTACTTTGCCAATAAGTAGATTAAGAAAACGGAATGAGATTTATAAGGTTAGTTTTTATGTTTTTTTCAATGCGGTATATTAAGAAAACGGTATGTGATATATAAGATTAGTTTTCGTTATTGGTGTATTCCTTTGCGAATCAGTATATTAAGAAAGCGGTTCGTGGTTTATAAGATTAGTTTTTGGTAATTTTAAATGTCTTTGCAAATCGGTATATTAAGAGAACGGAATGAGCTTTATAAGGTTAGTTTTTATTTTTTTTCAATTCTGTATATTAGGAGAACGGTTTGTGATATATAAGATTAGTTTTCGTTATTGGTATATGTCTTTGCAAAACGGTATATTAAGAAAACGGTTTGTGATTTATAAGATTAGTTTTCGGTTATTCTAAATGGCTTTGCAAATCGGTATATTAAGAAAACGGAATTAGATTTATAAGGTTAGTTTTCATTTTTGGTAATTATCTTTGCGAATCGATATACTAAGAAAACGGAATGAGATTTATCAGGTTAGTTTTTATGATTTTCAATTCGGTATATTAGGAAAACGGTTTGTGAAATATAAGATTAGTTTTCGGTTATTCTAAATGTCTTTGCAAATCGGTATAGTAAGAAAACGGAATGATATTTATAAGGTTAGTTTTTATTTTTTTTCAATTCGGTATATTAGGAGAACGGTTTGTGATATATAAGGTTAGTTTTCGTTATTGGTATATGTCTTTGCAAAACGGTATATTAAGAAAACGGTTTGTGATTTATAAGATTAGTTTTCGGTAATTCTAAATGGCTTTGCAAATCGGTATATTAAAAAAAACGGAATTAGATTTATAAGGTTAGTTTTCATTATTGGTAATTATCTTTGCGAATCGATATATTAAGAAAACGGAATGAGATTTATCAGGTTAGTTTTTATGATTTTCAATTCGGTATATTAGGAAAACGGTTTGTGAAATATAAGATTAGTTTTCGGTTATTCTAAATGTCTTTGCAAATCGGTATAGTAAGAAAACGTAATGAGATTTATAAGGTTAGTTTTTATGTTTTTCGATTCGGTATATTAGGAAAACGGTTTGTGATATGTATAATTAGTTTTCGGTAATTCTAAATGTCTTTGGAAAGCGGTATATTAAGAAAACGGAATCAGCTTTATAAGGTTAGTTTTTATGTTTTTTCAATTTGATATATAAAGTGAACGGTTTGTGATATGTAAGATTAGTTTTCGTTATTGGTATATGTCTTGGCAAATCGGTATATTAAGAAAACGGAATGAGATTTATAAGGTTAGTTTTCGTTAATGGTATATGTCTTTGCGAATTGATATATTAGGAAAACGGTTTGTGGTTTATAAGATTACTTTTCGGTAATTCTAAATGTCTTTGCATATCAGTATATTAAGAAAACGGAATGAGATTTATAAGGTTAGTTTTTATGATTTTCAATTCGGTATATTAGGAAAACGGTTTGTGAAATATAAGATTAGTTTTCGGTTATTCTAAATGTCTTTGCAAATCGGTATAGTAAGAAAACGTAATGAGATTTATAAGGTTAGTTTTTATGTTTTTCGATTCGGTATATTAGGAAAACGGTTTGTGATATGTATAATTAGTTTTCGGTAATTCTAAATGTCTTTGGAAAGCGGTATATTAAGAAAACGGAATCAGCTTAATAAGGTTAGTTTTTATGTTTTTTCAATTTGATATATAAAGTGAACGGTTTGTGATATGTAAGATTAGTTTTCGTTATTGGTATATGTCTTTGCAAATCGGTATATTAAGAAAACGGAATGAGATTTATAAGGTTAGTTTTCGTTAATGGTATATGTCTTTGCGAATTGATATATTAGGAAAACGGTTTGTGGTTTATAAGATTACTTTTCGGTAATTCTAAATGTCTTTGCATATTAGTATATTAAGAAAACGGAATGAGATTTATAAGGTTAGTTTTTATGATTTTCAATTCGGTATATTAGGAAAACGGTTTGTGATAAATAAGATTAGTTTTCGTTATTGGTTTATGTCTTTGCGAATCGGTATATTAAGAAAACGGTTTGTGGTTTATAAGATTAGTTTTCGGTAATTCTAAATGTCTTTGCATATCGGTATAGTAAGAAAACGGAATGAGATTTATAAGGTTAGTTTTTATGTTTTTTCAATGCGGTATATTAAGAAAACGGTATGTGATTGGTAATATTAGTTTTCGGTATAGTTATATCTCATTGCAAAACGGTGTTTAGGCGTGATTAGACTGAATAAATTTCGATAGAAGCAAATGGAAGTACCACGGGAATTGAATGAAAGCTCAGATATTAACAAAGCGTTTGATTTATTAATTTAAATAACATGCGAGATTTTCTTAAATACTATTAATATACATGTAAAAGTTACAAATTAATAATAGCGTCTACGAAATAACTTAAAACTAAATATGTAACTTAGCGATCTAATGAACAAATAAATCTTAGACAAAAAAAAAGAAGAAAAAAAATTATTAACATGAATGGGAGCGATAATTAAGAATAACAGATATGCTCCATGCTAGCATAATGGCCAAAGATATAAACAACAAAATGAACGTTATACTGAAGAGTTCAATAAGGCGCGAAGATGTGCGAATTATTATTATCTTCGGCAGTGATCACGGCATGAAGGAGCAATGAGTATGATATCATGAATTACGTTGATCATCCGGAGAAAATTAGTTGACAATTTGAAGCCTTATGGTAATGAAGTGTCACTTACAATTTGTGTGATGTATGCTCAATTATCATCTCAGCATAGCTTCTGGCAAGTGACAATCTTGATACCTCTGGACGTCCTCACAGAAGTAGCGGCTTGAAAGCGGATTACTTGGCGGCAGTGTGCGATGATCTGAACTGCTCCGCTCGGCTATCTGATGCTAAGTAAGCGAAGTGACTCAAAGCGTCGTTCTCCCCTCTCCTACGTTTTGGCGGCAAAGTACATCCGATTTTAGAGGCAATGATCTGTCCGTTCCATCCGTCAGACAGTCCAGATTTGCGACTAAACAAACGGTATATTAAGAAAACGGTTTGTGGTTTATAAGATTAGCTTTCGGTAATTCTAAATGTCTTTGTTAATCGGTATATTGAGAAACGGTTTGTAGTTTATAAGATTAGTTTTCGGTAATTCTAAAGTTCCTTGCAAATCGGTATATTAAGAAAACAGAATGAGATTTATAAGGTTAGTTTTTATGTTTTTTCAATGCGGTATATTAAGAAAACGGTGTGTGATTGGTAATATTAGTTTTCGGTATAGTTATATCTCTTTGAAAAACGGTATATTAAGAAAACGGTTTGTGGTTTATAAGATTAGTTTTCGGTCATTCTAAATGGCTTTGCAAATCGGTATATTAAGAAAACAGAATGAGATATATAAGGTTAGTTTTCGTTATTGGTATATGTCTTTGCGAATCGGTATATTAAGAAAACGGTTTGTGGTTTATAAGATTAGTTATCGGTTATTCTAAATGTCTTTGCAATTCGGTATATTAGGAAAACGGTTTGTGATATATAAGATTAGTTTTCGTTATTGGTTTATGTCTTTGCGAATCGGTATATTAAGAAAACGGTTAGTGGTTTATAAGATTAGTTTTCGGTTATTCTAAATGTCTTCGCAAATCGGTATAGTAAGAAAACGGAATGAGATTTATAAGGTTAGTTTTTATGTTTTTCAATTCGGCATATTAGGAAAACGGTTTGTGATATATAAGATTAGTTTTCGTTATGGGTTAATGTATTTGCGAATTGGGATATTAAGAAAACGTTTTGTGGTTTCTAAGATTAGTTTTCGGTAATTCTAAATGTCTTTGCGTATTGGTATATTAAAAAAATGGTTTTTGGTTTATAAGATTAGTTTTCGGTAATTCTAAAGTACTTTGCCAATAAGTAGATTAAGAAAACGGAATGAGATTTATAAGGTTAGTTTTTATGTTTTTTTCAATGCGGTATATTAAGAAAACGGTATGTGATATATAAGATTAGTTTTCGTTATTGGTATATTCCTTTGCGAATCAGTATATTAAGAAAGCGGTTCGTGGTTTATAAGATTAGTTTTTGGTAATTTTAAATGTCTTTGCAAATCGGTATATTAAGAGAACGGAATGAGCTTTATAAGGTTAGTTTTTATTTTTTTTCAATTCTGTATATTAGGAGAACGGTTTGTGATATATAAGATTAGTTTTCGTTATTGGTATATGTCTTTGCAAAACGGTATATTAAGAAAACGGTTTGTGATTTATAAGATTAGTTTTCGGTTATTCTAAATGGCTTTGCAAATCGGTATATTAAGAAAACGGAATTAGATTTATAAGGTTAGTTTTCATTTTTGGTAATTATCTTTGCGAATCGATATACTAAGAAAACGGAATGAGATTTATCAGGTTAGTTTTTATGATTTTCAATTCGGTATATTAGGAAAACGGTTTGTGAAATATAAGATTAGTTTTCGGTTATTCTAAATGTCTTTGAAAATCGGTATAGTAAGAAAACGGAATGATATTTATAAGGTTAGTTTTTATTTTTTTTCAATTCGGTATATTAGGAGAACGGTTTGTGATATATAAGGTTAGTTTTCGTTATTGGTATATGTCTTTGCAAAACGGTATATTAAGAAAACGGTTTGTGATTTATAAGATTAGTTTTCGGTAATTCTAAATGGCTTTGCAAATCGGTATATTAAAAAAAACGGAATTAGATTTATAAGGTTAGTTTTCATTATTGGTAATTATCTTTGCGAATCGATATATTAAGAAAACGGAATGAGATTTATCAGGTTAGTTTTTATGATTTTCAATTCGGTATATTAGGAAAACGGTTTGTGAAATATAAGATTAGTTTTCGGTTATTCTAAATGTCTTTGCAAATCGGTATAGTAAGAAAACGTAATGAGATTTATAAGGTTAGTTTTTATGTTTTTCGATTCGGTATATTAGGAAAACGGTTTGTGATATGTATAATTAGTTTTCGGTAATTCTAAATGTCTTTGGAAAGCGGTATATTAAGAAAACGGAATCAGCTTTATAAGGTTAGTTTTTATGTTTTTTCAATTTGATATATAAAGTGAACGGTTTGTGATATGTAAGATTAGTTTTCGTTATTGGTATATGTCTTTGCAAATCGGTATATTAAGAAAACGGAATGAGATTTATAAGGTTAGTTTTCGTTAATGGTATATGTCTTTGCGAATTGATATATTAGGAAAACGGTTTGTGGTTTATAAGATTACTTTTCGGTAATTCTAAATGTCTTTGCATATCAGTATATTAAGAAAACGGAATGAGATTTATAAGGTTAGTTTTTATGATTTTCAATTCGGTATATTAGGAAAACGGTTTGTGATAAATAAGATTAGTTTTCGTTATTGGTTTATGTCTTTGCGAATCGGTATATTAAGAAAACGGTTTGTGGTTTATAAGATTAGTTTTCGGTAATTCTAAATGTCTTTGCATATCGGTATAGTAAGAAAACGGAATGAGATTTATAAGGTTAGTTTTTATGTTTTTTCAATGCGGTATATTAAGAAAACGGTATGTGATTGGTAATATTAGTTTTCGGTATAGTTATATCTCATTGCAAAACGGTGTTTAGGCGTGATTTGACTGAATAAATTTCGATAGAAGCAAATGGAAGTACCACGGGAATTGAATGAAAGCTCAGATATTAACAAAGCGTTTGATTTATTAATTTAAATAACATGCGAGACTTTCTTAAATACTATTAATATACATGTAAAAGTTACAAATTAATAATAGCGTCTACGAAATAACTTAAAACTAAACATGTAACTTAGCGATCTAATGAACAAATAAATCTTAGACAAAAAAAAAGAAGAAAAAAATTATTAACATGAATGGGAGCGATAATTAAGAATAACAGAAATGCTCCATGCTAGCATAATGGCCAAAGATATAAACAACAAAATGAACGTTATACTGAAGAGTTCAATAAGGCGCGAAGATGTGCGAATTATTATTATCTTCGCCAGTGATCACGGCATGAAGGAGCAATGAGTATGATATCATGAATTACGTTGATCATCCGGAGAAAATTAGTTGACAATTTGAAGCCTTATGGTAATGAAGTGTCACTTACAATTTGTGTGATGTATGCTCAATTATCATCTCAGCATAGCTTCTGGCAAGTGACAATCTTGATACCTCTGGACGTCCTCACAGAAGTAGCGGCTTGAAAGCGGATTACTTGGCGGCAGTGTGCGATGATCTGAACTGCTCCGCTCGGCTATCTGATGCTAAGTAAGCGAAGTGCCTCAAAGCGTCGTTCTCCCATCTCCTACGTTTTGGCGGCAAAGTACATCCGATTTTAGAGGCAATGATCTGTCCGTTCCATCCGTCAGACAGTCCAGATTTGCGACTAAACAAACGGTATATTAAGAAAACGGTTTGTGGTTTATAAGATTAGTTTTCGGTAATTCTAAATGTCTTTGTTAATCGGTATATTGAGAAACGGTTTGTAGTTTATAAGATTAGTTTTCGGTAATTCTAAAGTTCCTTGCAAATCGGTATATTAAGAAAACAGAATGAGATTTATAAGGTTAGTTTTTATGTTTTTTCAATGCGGTATATTAAGAAAACGGTGTGTGATTGGTAATATTAGTTTTCGGTATAGTTATATCTCTTTGAAAAACGGTATATTAAGAAAACGGTTTGTGGTTTATAAGATTAGTTTTCGGTCATTCTAAATGGCTTTGCAAATCGGTATATTAAGAAAACAGAATGAGATATATAAGGTTAGTTTTCGTTATTGGTATATGTCTTTGCGAATCGGTATATTAAGAAAACGGTTTGTGGTTTATAAGATTAGTTATCGGTTATTCTAAATGTCTTTGCAATTCGGTATATTAGGAAAACGGTTTGTGATATATAAGATTAGTTTTCGTTATTGGTTTATGTCTTTGCGAATCGGTATATTAAGAAAACGGTTAGTGGTTTATAAGATTAGTTTTCGGTTATTCTAAATGTCTTCGCAAATCGGTATAGTAAGAAAACGGAATGAGATTTATAAGGTTAGTTTTTATGTTTTTCAATTCGGCATATTAGGAAAACGGTTTGTGATATATAAGATTAGTTTTCGTTATGGGTTAATGTATTTGCGAATTGGGATATTAAGAAAACGTTTTGTGGTTTCTAAGATTAGTTTTCGGTAATTCTAAATGTCTTTGCGTATTGGTATATTAAAAAAATGGTTTTTGGTTTATAAGATTAGTTTTCGGTAATTCTAAAGTACTTTGCCAATAAGTAGATTAAGAAAACGGAATGAGATTTATAAGGTTAGTTTTTATGTTTTTTTCAATGCGGTATATTAAGAAAACGGTATGTGATATATAAGATTAGTTTTCGTTATTGGTATATTCCTTTGCGAATCAGTATATTAAGAAAGCGGTTCGTGGTTTATAAGATTAGTTTTTGGTAATTTTAAATGTCTTTGCAAATCGGTATATTAAGAGAACGGAATGAGCTTTATAAGGTTAGTTTTTATTTTTTTTCAATTCTGTATATTAGGAGAACGGTTTGTGATATATAAGATTAGTTTTCGTTATTGGTATATGTCTTTGCAAAACGGTATATTAAGAAAACGGTTTGTGATTTATAAGATTAGTTTTCGGTTATTCTAAATGGCTTTGCAAATCGGTATATTAAGAAAACGGAATTAGATTTATAAGGTTAGTTTTCATTTTTGGTAATTATCTTTGCGAATCGATATACTAAGAAAACGGAATGAGATTTATCAGGTTAGTTTTTATGATTTTCAATTCGGTATATTAGGAAAACGGTTTGTGAAATATAAGATTAGTTTTCGGTTATTCTAAATGTCTTTGAAAATCGGTATAGTAAGAAAACGGAATGATATTTATAAGGTTAGTTTTTATTTTTTTTCAATTCGGTATATTAGGAGAACGGTTTGTGATATATAAGGTTAGTTTTCGTTATTGGTATATGTCTTTGCAAAACGGTATATTAAGAAAACGGTTTGTGATTTATAAGATTAGTTTTCGGTAATTCTAAATGGCTTTGCAAATCGGTATATTAAAAAAAACGGAATTAGATTTATAAGGTTAGTTTTCATTATTGGTAATTATCTTTGCGAATCGATATATTAAGAAAACGGAATGAGATTTATCAGGTTAGTTTTTATGATTTTCAATTCGGTATATTAGGAAAACGGTTTGTGAAATATAAGATTAGTTTTCGGTTATTCTAAATGTCTTTGCAAATCGGTATAGTAAGAAAACGTAATGAGATTTATAAGGTTAGTTTTTATGTTTTTCGATTCGGTATATTAGGAAAACGGTTTGTGATATGTATAATTAGTTTTCGGTAATTCTAAATGTCTTTGGAAAGCGGTATATTAAGAAAACGGAATCAGCTTTATAAGGTTAGTTTTTATGTTTTTTCAATTTGATATATAAAGTGAACGGTTTGTGATATGTAAGATTAGTTTTCGTTATTGGTATATGTCTTTGCAAATCGGTATATTAAGAAAACGGAATGAGATTTATAAGGTTAGTTTTCGTTAATGGTATATGTCTTTGCGAATTGATATATTAGGAAAACGGTTTGTGGTTTATAAGATTACTTTTCGGTAATTCTAAATGTCTTTGCATATCAGTATATTAAGAAAACGGAATGAGATTTATAAGGT
The DNA here is from genome assembly GCA_037127475.1 of Arma custos. NCBI lineage: Eukaryota > Metazoa > Arthropoda > Insecta > Hemiptera > Pentatomidae > Arma > Arma custos. Next base: position 333,698 of record JBBAGI010000019.1, on the reverse strand, counting down.
TAGTTTTTATGATTTTCAATTCGGTATATTAGGAAAACGGTTTGTGATAAATAAGATTAGTTTTCGTTATTGGTTTATGTCTTTGCGAATCGGTATATTAAGAAAACGGTTTGTGGTTTATAAGATTAGTTTTCGGTAATTCTAAATGTCTTTGCATATCGGTATAGTAAGAAAACGGAATGAGATTTATAAGGTTAGTTTTTATGTTTTTTCAATGCGGTATATTAAGAAAACGGTATGTGATTGGTAATATTAGTTTTCGGTATAGTTATATCTCATTGCAAAACGGTGTTTAGGCGTGATTTGACTGAATAAATTTCGATAGAAGCAAATGGAAGTACCACGGGAATTGAATGAAAGCTCAGATATTAACAAAGCGTTTGATTTATTAATTTAAATAACATGCGAGACTTTCTTAAATACTATTAATATACATGTAAAAGTTACAAATTAATAATAGCGTCTACGAAATAACTTAAAACTAAATATGTAACTTAGCGATCTAATGAACAAATAAATCTTAGACAAAAAAAAAGAAGAAAAAAATTATTAACATGAATGGGAGCGATAATTAAGAATAACAGAAATGCTCCATGCTAGCATAATGGCCAAAGATATAAACAACAAAATGAACGTTATACTGAAGAGTTCAATAAGGCGCGAAGATGTGCGAATTATTATTATCTTCGCCAGTGATCACGGCATGAAGGAGCAATGAGTATGATATCATGAATTACGTTGATCATCCGGAGAAAATTAGTTGACAATTTGAAGCCTTATGGTAATGAAGTGTCACTTACAATTTGTGTGATGTATGCTCAATTATCATCTCAGCATAGCTTCTGGCAAGTGACAATCTTGATACCTCTGGACGTCCTCACAGAAGTAGCGGCTTGAAAGCGGATTACTTGGCGGCAGTGTGCGATGATCTGAACTGCTCCGCTCGGCTATCTGATGCTAAGTAAGCGAAGTGCCTCAAAGCGTCGTTCTCCCATCTCCTACGTTTTGGCGGCAAAGTACATCCGATTTTAGAGGCAATGATCTGTCCGTTCCATCCGTCAGACAGTCCAGATTTGCGACTAAACAAACGGTATATTAAGAAAACGGTTTGTGGTTTATAAGATTAGTTTTCGGTAATTCTAAATGTCTTTGTTAATCGGTATATTGAGAAACGGTTTGTAGTTTATAAGATTAGTTTTCGGTAATTCTAAAGTTCCTTGCAAATCGGTATATTAAGAAAACAGAATGAGATTTATAAGGTTAGTTTTTATGTTTTTTCAATGCGGTATATTAAGAAAACGGTGTGTGATTGGTAATATTAGTTTTCGGAATAGTTATATCTCTTTGAAAAACGGTATATTAAGAAAACGGTTGGTGATTTATAAGATTAGTTTTCGTTATAGGTATATGTCTTGGCAAATCGGTATATTAAGAAAACAGTTTGTGGTTTATAAGATTAGTTTTCGGTTATTCTAAATGTCTTTTCAAATCGGTATAGTAAGAAAAGGGAATGAGATTTATAAGGTTAGTTTTAATGTTTTTCAATTCGGCATATTAGGAAAACAGTTTGTGATATATAAGATTAGTTTTCGTTATGGGTTTATGTCTTTGCCAATCGGGATATTAAGAAAACGGTTTGTGGTTTTTCAGATTAGTTTTCGGTAATTCTAAATGTCTTTGCGTATCGGTATATTAAGAAAATGGTTTGTGGTTTATAAGATTAGTTTTCGGTAATTCTAAAGTACTTTGCAAATAAGTAGATTAAGAAAACGGAATGAGATTTAGAAGGTTAGTTTTTATGTTTTTTCAATGCGGTATATTAAGAAAACGGTATGTGATTGGTAATATTAGTTTTCGGTATAGTTATATCTCATTGCAAAACGGTATATTAAGAAAACGGTTTGTGGTTTATAAGATTAGTTTTCGGTCATTCTAAATGGCTTTGCAAATCGGTTTATTAAGAAAACAGAATGAGATATATAAGGTTAGTTTTCGTTATTGGTATATGTCTTTGCGAATCGATATATTAAGAAAACGGAATGAGATTTATCAGGTTAGTTTTTATGATTTTCGATTCGGTATATTATGAAAACGGTTTGTGATATATAAGATTAGTTTTCGTTATTGGTTTATGTCTTTGCGAATCGGTATATTAAGAAAACGGTTTGTGGTTTATAAGATTAGTTATCGGTTATTCTAAATGTCTTTGCAAATCGGTATAGTAAGAAAACGGAATGAGATTTATAAGGTTAGTTTTCATTATTGGTATATATCTTTGCGAATCGATATATTAAGAAAACGGAATGAGATTTATCAGGTTAGTTTTTACGATTTTCAATTCGGTATATTAGGAAAACGGTTTGTGAAATATAAGATTAGTTTTCGGTTATTCTAAATGTCTCTGCAAATCGGTATAGTAAGAAAACGGAATGAGATTTATAAGGTTCGTTTTTATGTTTTTTCAATTCGGTATTTTAAGAAAAAGGTATCTGATTGGTAATATTAGTTTTCGGTATAGTTATATCTCTTTGAAAAACGGTATATTAAGAAAACGGTTTGTGATATATAAGATTAGTTTTCGTTATAGGTATATGTCTAAGCAAATCGTTATATTAAGAAAACGGTTTGTGGTTTATAAGATTAGTTATCGGTAATTCTAAATGTCTTTGCAAATCAGTATATTAAGAAAACGGTTTGTGGTTTATAAGATTAGTTTTCGGTCATTCTAAATGGCTTTGCAAATCGGTATATTAAGAAAACAGAATGAGATATATAAGGTTAGTTTTCGTTATTGGTTTATGTCTTTGCGAATCGATATATTAAGAAAACGGAATGAGATTTATCAGGTTAGTTTTTATGATTTTCAATTCGGTATATTTGGAAAACGGTTTGTGAAATATAAGATTAGTTTTCGGTAATTCTAAATGTCTTTGCAAATCAGTATATTAAGAAAACGGAATGAGATTTATATGGTTAGTTTTTATGATTTTCAATTTGGTATATTAGGAAAACGGTATGTGATAAATAAGATTAGTTTTCGTTATTGGTTTATGTCTTTGCGAATCGGTATATTAAGAAAACGGTTTGTGGTGTATAAGATTAGTTTTCCGTAATTCTAAATGTCTTTGTTAATCGGTATATTGAGAAACGGTTTGTAGTTTATAAGATTAGTTTTCGGTAATTCCAAATGTCTTTGCAAATCGGTATATTAAGAAAACGGAATGAGATTTATAAGGTTAGTTTTTATGTTTTTTCAATTCGGTATATTAAGAAAACGGTATGTTATTGGTAATATTAGTTTTCGGAATAGTTATATCTCTTTGAAAAACGGTATATTAAGAAAACGGTTTGTGATATATAAGATTAGTTTTCGTTATAGGTATATGTCTAAGCAAATCGTTATATTAAGAAAACGGTTTGTGGTTTATAAGATTAGTTATCGGTAATTCTAAATGTCTTTGCAAATCAGTATATTAAGAAAACGGTTTGTGGTTTATAAGATTAGTTTTCGGTCATTCTAAATGGCTTTGCAAATCGGTATATTAAGAAAACAGAATGAGATATATAAGGTTAGTTTTCGTTATTGGTTTATGTCTTTGCGAATCGATATATTAAGAAAACGGAATGAGATTTATCAGGTTAGTTTTTATGATTTTCAATTCGGTATATTTGGAAAACGGTTTGTGAAATATAAGATTAGTTTTCGGTAATTCTAAATGTCTTTGCAAATCAGTATATTAAGAAAACGGAATGAGATTTATAAGGTTAGTTTTTATGTTTTTTCCATTCGATATATTAAGAAAACAGTTTGTGGTTTATAAGATTAGTTATCGTTATTGGTATATGTCCTTGCAAATCGGTATATTAATAAAACGGTTTGTGGTTTATAAGATTAGTTTTCGGTAATTCTAAATGGCTTTGCAAATCGGTATATTAAGAAAACGGAATTAGATTTATAAGGTTAGTTTTCATTATTGGTATATATCTTTGCGAATCGATATATTAAGAGAACGGAATGAGATTTATCAGGTTAGTTTTTATGATTTTCAATTCGGTATATTAGAAAAACGGTTTGTGAAATATAAGATTAGTTTTCGGTTATTCTAAATGTCTTTGCAAATCGATATAGTTAGAAAACGGAATGAGATTTATAAGGTTAGTTTTTATGATTTTCAATTCGGTATATTAGGAAAACGGTTTGTGATAAATAAGATTAGTTTTCGTTATTGGTTTATGTGTTTGCGAATCAGTGTATTAATAAAACGGTTTGTGGTTTATAAGATTAGTTTTCGGTAATTCTAAATGGCTTTGCAAATCGGTATTTTAAGATAACGGAATGAGATTTATAAATTTAGTTTTCGTTATTGGTTTATGTCTTTGCGAATCAGTGTATTAAGAAAACGGATTGTGGGTTATAAGATTACTTTTCGGTAATTCTAAATGTCTTTGCTTATCAGTATATTAAGAAAACGGAATGAGATTTATAAGGTTAGTTTTTATGATTATCAATTCGGTATATTAGGAAAACGGTACGTGATAAATAAGATTAGTTTTCGTTATTGGTTTATGTCTTTGCGAATCAGTATATTAAGAAAACGGTTTGTGGTTTATAAGATTAGTTTTTGGTAATTCTAAATGTCTTTGCATATCGGTATAGTAAGAAAACGGAATGAGATTTATAAGGTTAGTTTTTATGTTTTTTCAATTTGATATATAAACTGAACGGTTTGTGATATATAAGATTAGTTTTCGTTATTGGTATATGTCTTTGCAAATCGGTATATTAAGAAAACGGTTTGTGGTTTATAAGATTAGTTTTCGGTAATTCTAAATGTCTTTGTTAATCGGTATATTGAGAAACGGTTTGTAGATTATAAGATTAGTTTTCGGTAATTCTAAAGTTCTTTTCAAATCGGTATATTAAGAAAACGGAATAAGATTTATAAGGTTAGTTTTTTTGTTTTTCAATTCGGTATATTAAGAAAAAGGTATGTGATTGGTAAAATAAGTTTTCGGTATAGTTTTATCTCGTAGAAAAACGGTATATTAAGAAAACGGTTTGTGATATAAATGATTAGTTTTCGGTAATCCTAAATGTCTTTGCAAATCAGTATATTAAAAAAACGGAATGAGATTTATAAGGTTAGTTTTTATGTTTTTCCATTCGGTATATTAAGAAAACGGTTTGTGATATATAAGATTAGTTTTCGTTATTGGTATATGTCCTTGCAAATCGGTATATTAATAAAACGGTTTGTGGTTTATAAGATTAGTTTTCGGTAATTCTAAATGGCTTTGCAAATCGGTATATTAAGATAACGGAATGAGATTTATAAGGTTAGTTTTCGTTATTGGTATATGTCTTTGCGAATCGGTACATTAAGAAAACGGTTTGTAATATATAAGATTAGTTTTCGGCAATTGTAAATGTCTTTGCAAATCGGTATATTAAGAAAAAGGAATGAGATTTATAAGGTTAGTTTTTATGTTTTTTCAATTCGGTATATTAAGGGAACGGTATGTGATTGGTAATATTAGTTTTCGGTATAGTTATATCTCTTTGCAAAACGGTATATTAAGAAAACGATTTGTGATATATAAGATTAGTTTTCGTTATTGGTATATGTCTTTGCGAATCGTTATATTAAGAAAACGGTTTGTAATTAATAAAATTACTTTTCGGTAATTCTAAATGTCTTTGGAAATCGGTATATTAAGAAAACGGAATGAGCTTTATAAGGTTAGTTTTTATGTTTTTTTTTAATTCGGTATATTAAGAGAACGGTTTGTGATAGATAAGATTAGTTTTCGTTATAGGTTTATGTCTTTTCGAATCGGTATATTAAGAAAACGGTTTGTGGTGTATAAGATTAGTTTTCGGTAATTCTAAATGTCTTTGTTAATCGGTATATTGAGAAACGGTTTGTAGTTTATAAGATTAGTTTTCGGTAATTCCAAATGTCTTTGCAAATCGGTATATTAAGAAAACGGAATGAGATTTATAAGGTTAGTTTTTATGTTTTTTTTAATTCGGTATATAAAGAAAACGGTATGTGATTGGTAATATTAGTTTTCGGAATAGTTATATCTCTTTGAAAAACGGTATATTAAGAAAACGGTTTGTGATATATAAGATTAGTTTTCGTTATAGGTATATGTCTAAGCAAATCGTTATATTAAGAAAACGGTTTGTGGTTTATAAGATTAGTTATCGGTAATTCTAAATGGCTTTGCAAATCGGTATATTAAGAAAACAGAATGAGATATATAAGGTTAGTTTTCGTTATTGGTTTATGTCTTTGCGAATCGATATATTAAGAAAACGGAATGAGATTTATCAGGTTAGTTTTTATGATTTTCAATTCGGTATATTTGGAAAACGGTTTGTGAAATATAAGATTAGTTTTCGGTAATTCTAAATGTCTTTGCAAATCAGTATATTAAGAAAACGGAATGAGATTTATAAGGTTAGTTTTTATGTTTTTTCCATTCGATATATTAAGAAAACAGTTTGTGGTTTATAAGATTAGTTATCGTTATTGGTATATGTCCTTGCAAATCGGTATATTAATAAAACGGTTTGTGGTTTATAAGATTAGTTTTTGGTAATTCTAAATGGCTTTGCAAATCGGTATATTAAGAAAACGGAATTAGATTTATAAGGTTAGTTTTCATTATTGGTATATATCTTTGCGAATCGATATATTAAGAGAACGGAATGAGATTTATCAGGTTAGTTTTTATGATTTTCAATTCGGTATATTAGGAAAACGGTTTGTGATAAATAAGATTAGTTTTCGTTATTGGTTTATGTCTTTGCGAATCAGTGTATTAATAAAACGGTTTGTGGTTAATAAGATTAGTTTTCGGTAATTCTAAATGGCTTTGCAAATCGGTATATTAAGATAACGGAATGAGATTTATAAGGTTAGTTTTCGTTATTGGTTTATGTCTTTGCGAATCAGTGTATTAAGAAAACGGTTTGTGGGTTATAAGATTACTTTTCGGTAATTCTAAATGTCTTTGCTTATCAGTATATTAAGAAAACGGAATGAGATTTATAAGGTTAGTTTTTATGATTATCAATTCGGTATATTAGGAAAACGGTACGTGATAAATAAGATTAGTTTTCGTTATTGGTTTATGTCTTTGCGAATCAGTATATAAGGAAAACGGTTTGTGGTTTATAAGATTAGTTTTTGGTAATTCTAAATGTCTTTGCATATCGGTATAGTAAGAAAACGGAATGAGATTTATAAGGTTAGTTTTTATGTTTTTTCAATTTGATATATAAAGTGAACGGTTTGTGATATATAAGATTAGTTTTCGTTATTGGTATATGTCTTTGCAAATCGGTATATTAAGAAAACGGTTTGTGGTTTATAAGATTAGTTTTTGGTAATTCTAAATGTCTTTGTTAATCGGTATATTGAGAAACGGTTTGTAGATTATAAGATTAGTTTTCGGTAATTCTAAAGTTCTTTTCAAATCGGTATATTAAGAAAACGGAATAAGATTTATAAGGTTAGTTTTTATGTTTTTCAATTCGGTATATTAAGAAAAAGGCATGTGATTGGTAATATAAGTTTTCGGTATAGTTTTATCTCGTAGAAAAACGGTATATTAAGAAAACGGTTTGTGATATAAATGATTAGTTTTCGGTAATCCTAAAAGTCTTTGCGAATCGATATATTAAGAAAACGGAATGAGATTTATCAGGTTAGTTTTTATGATTTTCGATTCGGTATATTATGAAAACGGGTTGTGATATATAAGATTAGTTTTCGTTATTGGTTTATGTCTTTGCGAATCGGTATATTAAGAAAACGGTTTGTGGTTTGTAAGATTAGTTATCGGTTATTCTAAATGTCTTTGCAAATCGGTATAGTAAGAAAACGGAATGAGATTTATAAGGTTAGTTTTCATTATTGGTATATATCTTTGCGAATCGATATATTAAGAAAACGGAATGAGATTTATCAGGTTAGTTTTTACGATTTTCAATTCGGTATATTAGGAAAACGGTTTGTGAAATATAAGATTAGTTTTCGGTTATTCTAAATGTCTTTGCAAATCGGTATAGTAAGAAAACGGAATGAGATTTATAAGGTTCGTTTTTATGTTTTTTCAATTCGGTATTTTAAGAAAAAGGTATCTGATTGGTAATATTAGTTTTCGGTATAGTTATATCTCTTTGAAAAACGGTATATTAAGAAAACGGTTTGTGATATATAAGATTAGTTTGCGGTAATTCTAAATGTCTTTGCATATCAGTATATTAAGAAAACGGAATGAGATATATATGGTTAGTTTTTATGATTTTCAATTTGGTATATTAGGAAAACGGTATGTGATAAATAAGATTAGTTTTCGTTATTGGTTTATGTCTTTGCGAATCGGTATATTATGAAAACGGTTTGTGGTTTATAAGATTAGTTTTCGGTAATTCCAAATGTCTTTGCATATCGGTATAGCAAGAAAACGGAATGAGATTTATAAGGTTAGTTTTTATGTTTTTCAATTCGGTATATTAGGAAAACGGTTTGTGATATATAAGATTAGTTTTCGTTATTGGTTTATGTCTTTGCGAATCGGTATATTAAGAAAACGGTTTGTGGTGTATAAGATTAGTTTTCGGTAATTCTAAATGTCTTTGTTAATCGGTATATTGAGAAACGGTTTGTAGTTTATAAGATTAGTTTTCGGTAATTCCAAATGTCTTTGCAAATCGGTATATTGAGAAAACGGAATGAGATTTATAAGGTTAGTTTTTATGTTTTTTTAATTCGGTATATTAAGAAAACGGTATGTGATTGGTAATATTAGTTTTCGGAATAGTTATATCTCTTTGAAAAACGGTATATTAAGAAAACGGTTTGTGATATATAAGATTAGTTTTCGTTATAGGTATATGTCTAAGCAAATCGTTATATTAAGAAAACGGTTTGTGGTTTATAAGATTAGTTATCGGTAATTCTAAATGTCTTTGCAAATCAGTATATTAAGAAAACGGTTTGTGGTTTATAAGATTAGTTTTCGGTCATTCTAAATGGCTTTGCAAATAGGTATATTAAGAAAACAGAATGAGATATATAAGGTTAGTTTTCGTTATTGGTTTATATCTTTGCGAATCGATATATTAAGAAAACGGAATGAGATTTATCAGGTTAGTTTTTATGATTTTTAATTCGGTATATTTGGAAAACGGTTTGTGAAATATAAGATTAGTTTTCGGTAATTCTAAATGTCTTTGCAAATCAGTATATTAAGAAAACGGAATGAGATTTATAAGGTTAGTTTTTATGTTTTTTCCATTCGATATATTAAGAAAACAGTTTGTGGTTTATAAGATTAGTTATCGTTATTGGTATATGTCCTTGCAAATCGGTATATTAATAAAACGGTTTGTGGTTTATAAGATTAGTTTTTGGTAATTCTAAATGGCTTTGCAAATCGGTATATTAAGAAAACGGAATTAGATTTATAAGGTTAGTTTTCATTATTGGTATATATCTTTGCGAATCGATATATTAAGAGAACGGAATGAGATTTATCAGGTTAGTTTTTATGATTTTCAATTCGGTATATTAGAAAAACGGTTTGTGAAATATAAGATTAGTTTTCGGTTATTCTAAATGTCTTTGCAAATCGATATAGTTAGAAAACGGAATGAGATTTATAAGGTTAGTTTTTATGATTTTCAATTCGGTATATTAGGAAAACGGTTTGTGATAAATAAGATTAGTTTTCGTTATTGGTTTATGTGTTTGCGAATCAGTGTATTAATAAAACGGTTTGTGGTTAATAAGATTAGTTTTCGGTAATTCTAAATGGCTTTGCAAATCGGTATATTAAGATAACGGAATGAGATTTATAAGGTTAGTTTTCGTTATTGGTTTATGTCTTTGCGAATCAGTGTATTAAGAAAACGGTTTGTGGGTTATAAGATTACTTTTCGGTAATTCTAAATGTCTTTGCTTATCAGTATATTAAGAAAACGGAATGAGATTTATAAGGTTAGTTTTTATGTTTTTTCAATTTGATATATAAAGTGAACGGTTTGTGATATATAAGATTAGTTTTCGTTATTGGTATATGTCTTTGCAAATCGGTATATTAAGAAAACGGTTTGTGGTTTATAAGATTAGTTTTCGGTAATTCTAAATGTCTTTGTTAATCGGTATATTGAGAAACGGTTTGTAGTTTATAAGATTAGTTTTCGGTAATTCTAAAGTTCTTTTCAAATCGGTATATTAAGAAAACGGAATAAGATTTATAAGGTTAGTTTTTATGTTTTTCAATTCGGTATATTAAGAAAAAGGCATGTGATTGGTAATATAAGTTTTCGGTATAGTTTTATCTCGTAGAAAAACGGTATATTAAGAAAACGGTTTGTGATATAAATGATTAGTTTTCGGTAATCCTAAATGTCATTGCTAATCAGTATATTAAGAGAACGGAATGAGATTTATCAGGTTAGTTTTTATGATTTTCAATTCGGTATATTAGAAAAACGGTTTGTGAAATATAAGATTAGTTTTCGGTTATTCTAAATGTCTTTGCAAATCGATATAGTTAGAAAACGGAATGAGATTTATAAGGTTAGTTTTTATGATTTTCAATTCGGTATATTAGGAAAACGGTTTGTGATAAATAAGATTAGTTTTCGTTATTGGTTTATGTCTTTGCGAATCAGTGTATTAAGAAAACGGTTTGTGGTTTATAAGATTAGTTTTCGGTAATTCTAAAGTACTTTGCAAATAGGTAGATTAAGAAATGAGATTTATAAGGTTAGTTTTTTTGTTTTTCAATTCGGTATATTAAGAAAAAGGTATGTGATTGGTAATATAAGTTTTCGGTATAGTTTTATCTCGTAGAAAAACGGTATATTAAGAAAACGGTTTGTGATATAAATGATTAGTTTTCGGTAATCCTAAATGTCTTTGCAAATCAGTTTATTAAGAAAACGGAATGAGATTTATAAGGTTAGTTTTTATATTTTTCCATTCGGTATATTAAGAAAACGGTTTGTGATATATAAGATTAGTTTTCGTTATTGGTATATGTCCTTGCAAATCGGTATATTAATAAAACGGTTTGTGGTTTATAAGATTAGTTTTCGGCAATTGTAAATGTCTTTGCAAATCGGTATATTAAGAAAAAGGAATGAGATTTATAAGGTTAGTTTTTATGTTTTTTCAATTCGGTATATTAAGGGAACGGTATGTGATTGGTAATATTAGTTTTCGGTATAGTTATATCTCTTTGCAAAACGGTATATTAAGAAAACGATTTGTGATATATAAGATTAGTTTTCGTTATTGGTATATGTCTTTGCGAATCGTTATATTAAGAAAACGGTTTGTAATTAATAAAATTACTTTTCGGTAATTCTAAATGTCTTTGGAAATCGGTATATTAAGAAAACGGAATGAGCTTTATAAGGTTAGTTTTTATGTTTTTTTTAATTCGGTATATTAAGAGAACGGTTTGTGATAGATAAGATTAGTTTTCGTTATTGGTATATGTCTTTGCAAATCGGTACATTAAGAAAACGGAATGAGATTTATAAGGTTAGTTTTTATGGTTTTCAATTCGGTATATTAGGAAAACGGTTTGTGATAAATAAGATTAGTTTTCGTTATAGGTTTATGTCTTTGCGAATTGGTATATGAAGAAAACGGTTTGTGGTTTATAAGATTAGTTTTCGGTAATTCTAAATGTCTTTGTTAATCGGTATATTGAGAAACGGTTTGTAGTTTATAAGATTAGTTTTCGGTAATTCTAAAGTTTTTTGCAAATCGGTATATTAAGAAAACGGAATGAGATTTATAAGGTTAGTTTTTATGTTTTTTCAATTCGGTATATTAAGAAAACGGTATGTGATTGGTAATATTAGTTTTTGGAATAGTTATATCTCTTTGAAAAACGGTTTATTAAGAAAACGGTTTGTGATATATAAGATTAGTTTTCGTTATTGGTATATGTCTAGGCAAATCGGTATATTAAGAAAACGGTTTGTGGTTTATAAGATTAGTTTTTATGTTTTTTCCATTCGGTATATTAAGAAAACGGTTTGTGATATATAAGATTAGTTTTCGTTATTGGTATATGTCCTTGCAAATCGGTATATTAATAAAACGGTTTGTGGTTTATAAGATTAGTTTTCGGTAATTCTAAATGGCTTTGCAAATCGGTATATTAAGATAACGGAATGAGATTTATAAGGTTAGTTTTCGTTATTGGTATATGTCTTTGCAAATCGGTACATTAAGAAAACGGTTTGTGATATATAAGATTAGTTTTCGGCAATTGTAAATGTCTTTGCAAATCGGTATATTAAGAAAAAGGAATGAGATTTATAAGGTTAGTTTTTATGTTTTTTCAATTCGGTATATTAAGGGAACGGTATGTGATTGGTAATATTAGTTTTCGGTATAGTTATATCTCTTTGCAAAACGGTATATTAAGAAAACGATTTGTGATATATAAGATTAGTTTTCGTTATTGGTATATGTCTTTGCGAATCGTTATATTAAGAAAACGGAATGAGCTTTATAAGGTTAGTTTTTATGTTTTTTTTAATTCGGTATATTAAGAGAACGGTTTGTGATAGATAAGATTAGTTTTCGTTATTGGTATATGTCTTTGCAAATCGGTACATTAAGAAAACGGAATGAGATTTATAAGGTTAGTTTTTATGGTTTTCAATTCGGTATATTAGGAAAACGGTTTGTGATAAATAAGATTAGTTTTCGTTATAGGTTTATGTCTTTGCGAATTGGTATATGAAGAAAACGGTTTGTGGTTTATAAGATTAGTTTTCGGTAATTCTAAATGTCTTTGTTAATCGGTATATTGAGAAACGGTTTGTAGTTTATAAGATTAGTTTTCGGTAATTCTAAAGTTTTTTGCAAATCGGTATATTAAGAAAACGGAATGAGATTTATAAGGTTAGTTTTTATGTTTTTTCAATTCGGTATATTAAGAAAACGGTATGTGATTGGTAATATTAGTTTTTGGAATAGTTATATCTCTTTGAAAAACGGTTTATTAAGAAAACGGTTTGTGATATATAAGATTAGTTTTCGTTATTGGTATATGTCTAGGCAAATCGGTATATTAAGAAAACGGTTTGTGGTTTATAAGATTAGTTTTTATGTTTTTTCCATTCGGTATATTAAGAAAACGGTTTGTGATATATAAGATTAGTTTTCGTTATTGGTATATGTCCTTGCAAATCGGTATATTAATAAAACGGTTTGTGGTTTATAAGATTAGTTTTCGGTAATTCTAAATGGCTTTGCAAATCGGTATATTATGATAACGGAATGAGATTTATAAGGTTAGTTTTCGTTATTGGTATATGTCTTTGCGAATCGGTATATTAAGAAAACGGTTTGTGATATATAAGATTAGTTTTCGGCAATTGTAAATGTCTTTGCAAATCGGTATATTAAGAAAAAGAAATGAGATTTATAAGGTTAGTTTTTATGTTTTTTCAATTCGGTATATTAAGGGAACGGTATGTGATTGGTAATATTAGTTTTCGGTATAGTTATATCTCTTTGCAAAACGGTATATTAAGAAAACGATTTGTGGTATATAAGATTAGTTTTCGTTATTGGTATATGTCTTTGCGAATAGATATATTAAGAAAACGGTTTGTAATTAATAAAATTACTTTTCGTTAATTCTAAATGTCTTTGGAAATCGGTATATTAAGAAAACGGAATGAGCTTTATAAGGTTAGTTTTTATGTTTTTTTTAATTCGGTATATTAAGAGAACGGTTTGTGATAGATAAGATTAGTTTTCGTTATTGGTATATGTCTTTGCAAATCGGTACATTAAGAAAACGGTTTGTGGTTTATAAGATTAGATTTCGGTAATTCTAAATGTCTTTGCATATCGGTATAGTAAGAAAACGGAATGAGATTTTTAAGGTTAGTTTTTATGATTATCAATTCGGTATATTAGGAAAACGGTACGTGATAAATAAGATTAGTTTTCGTTATTGGTTTATGTCTTTGCGAATCAGTATATTAAGAAAACGGTTTGTGGTTTATAAGATTTTTTTTTGGTAATTCTAAATGTCTTTGCATATCGGTATAGTAAGAAAACGGAATGAGATTTATAAGGTTAGTTTTTATGTTTTTTCAATTTGATATATAAAGTGAACGGTTTGTGATATATAAGATTAGTTTTCGTTATTGGTATATGTCTTTGCAAATCGGTATATTAAGAAAACGGTTTGTGGTTTATAAGATTAGTTTTCGGTAATTCTAAATGTCTTTGTTAATCGGTATATTGAGAAACGGTTTGTAGTTTATAAGATTAGTTTTCGGTAATTCTAAAGTTCTTTTCAAATCGGTATATTAAGAAAACGGAATAAGATTTATAAGGTTAGTTTTTTTGTTTTTCAATTCGGTATATTAAGAAAACGGTTTGTGGTTTATAAGATTAGTTTTCGGTAATTCTAAATGTCTTTGTTAATCGGTATATTGAGAAACGGTTTGTAGTTTATAAGATTAGTTTTCGGTAATTCTAAAGTTCTTTTCAAATCGGTATATTACGAAAACGGAATAAGATTTATAAGGTTAGTTTTTTTGTTTTTCAATTCGGTATATTAAGAAAAAGGTATGTGATTGGTAATATAAGTTTTCGGTATAGTTTTATCTCGTAGAAAAACGGTATATTAAGAAAACGGTTTGTGATATAAATGATTAGTTTTCGGTAATCCTAAATGTCTTTGCAAATCAGTATATTAAGAAAACGGAATGAGATTTATAAGGTTAGTTTTTATGTTTTTTCAATGCCGTATATTAAGAAAACAGTATGTGATTGGTAATATTAGTTTTCGGTATAGTTATATCTCATTGCAAAACGGTATATTAAGAAAACGGTTTGTGATATATAAGATTAGTTTTCGTTATTGGTATATGTCTTTGCAAATCGGTATATTAAGAAAACGGTTTGTGGTTTAAAAGATTAGTTTTTGGTAATTCTAAATGCCTTTGCAAATCAGTATATTAAGAAAACGGATTGAGATTTATAAGGTTAGTTTTTATGTTTTTTCCATTCGATATATTTAGAAAACGGTTTGTGGTTTATAAGATTAGTTATCGGTAATTCTAAATGTCTTTGCAAATCAGTATATTAAGAAAACGGTTTGTGGTTTATAAGATTAGTTTTCGGTCATTCTAAATGGCTTTGCAAATCGATATATTAAGAAAACGGAATGAGATTTATCAGGTTAGTTTTTATGATTTTCGATTCGGTATATTATGAAAACGGTTTGTGATATATAAGATTAGTTTTCGTTATTGGTTTATGTCTTTGCGAATCGGTATATTAAGAAAACGGTTTGTGGTTTATAAGATTAGTTATCGGTTATTCTAAATGTCTTTGCAAATCGGTATAGTAAGAAAACGGAATGAGATTTATAAGGTTAGTTTTCATTATTGGTATATATCTTTGCGAATCGATATATTAAGAAAACGGAATGAGATTTATCAGGTTAGTTTTTACGATTTTCAATTCGGTATATTAGGAAAACGGTTTGTGAAATATAAGATTAGTTTTCGGTTATTCTAAATGTCTTTGCAAATCGGTATATTAAGAAAACGGAATAAGATTTATAAGGTTAGTTTTTTTGTTTTTCAATTCGGTATATTAAGAAAAAGGTATGTGATTGGTAATATAAGTTTTCGGTATAGTTTTATCTCGTAGAAAAACGGTATATTAAGAAAACGGTTTGTGATATAAATGATTAGTTTTCGGTAATCCTAAATGTCTTTGCAAATCAGTATATTAAGAAAACGGAATGAGATTTATAAGGTTAGTTTTTATGTTTTTCCATTCGGTATATTAAGAAAACGGTTTGTGATATATAAGATTAGTTTTCGTTATTGGTATATGTCCTTGCAAATCGGTATATTCATAAAACGGTTTGTGGTTTATAAGATTAGTTTTCGGTAATTCTAAATGACTTTGCAAATCGGTATATTAAGATAACGGAATGAGATTTATAAGGTTAGTTTTCGTTATTGGTATATGTCTTTGCGAATCGGTACATTAAGAAAACGGTTTGTGATATATAAGATTAGTTTTCGGCAATTGTAAATGTCTTTGCAAATCGGTATATTAAGAAAAAGGAATGAGATTTATAAGGTTAGTTTTTATGTTTTTTCAATTCGGTATATTAAGGGAACGGTTTGTGAAAAATAAGATTAGTTTTCGTTATTGGTTTATGTTTTTGCGAATCGGTATATTAAAAAAACGGTGTGTGATATATAAGATTAGTTTTCGTTATAGGTATATGTCTAGGCAAGTCGGTATATTAAGAAAAAGGTTTGTAGTTTATAAGATTAGTTTTCAGTAATTCTAAAGTTCTTTGCAAATCGGTATATTAAGAAAACGGAATGAGATTTATAAGGTTAGTTTTTATGTTTTTTCAATTCGGTATATAAAGAAAACGGTATGTGATTGGTAATATTAGTTTTCGGATTTGTTATATCTCTTTGAAAAACGGTATATTAAGAAAACGGTTTGTGATATATAAGATTAATTTTCGTTATGGGTTTATTTCTTTGCGAATCGGGATATTAAGAAAACGGTTTGTGGTTTTTAAGATTAGTTTTCGGTAATTCTAAATGTCTTTGCGTATTGGTATATTAAGAAAACGGAATGAGATTTATAAAGTTAGTTTTTATGTTTTTCAATTCGGTATATTAGGAAAACGGTTTGTGATATGTATAATTAGTTTTCGGTAATTCTAAATGTCTTTGGAAAGCGGTATATTAAGAAAACGGAATCAGCTTTATAAGGTTAGTTTTTATGTTTTTTCAATTTGATAAATAAAGTGAACGGTTTGTGATATATAAGATTAGTTTTCGTTATTGGTTTATGTCTTTGCGAATCGGTATATTAAGAAAACGGTTTGTGGTTTATAAGATTAGATTTCGGTAATTCTAAATGTCTTTGCATATCGGTATAGTAAGAAAACGGAATGAGATTTTTAAGGTTAGTTTTTATGATTATCAATTCGGTATATTAGGAAAACGGTACGTGATAAATAAGATTAGTTTTCGTTATTGGTTTATGTCTTTGCGAATCAGTATATTAAGAAAACGGTTTGTGGTTTATAAGATTTTTTTTTGGTAATTCTAAATGTCTTTGCATATCGGTATAGTAAGAAAACGGAATGAGATTTATAAGGTTAGTTTTTATGTTTTTTCAATTTGATATATAAAGTGAACGGTTTGTGATATATAAGATTAGTTTTCGTTATTGGTATATGTCTTTGCAAATCGGTATATTAAGAAAACGGTTTGTGGTTTATAAGATTAGTTTTCGGTAATTCTAAATGTCTTTGTTAATCGGTATATTGAGAAACGATTTGTAGTTTATAAGATTAGTTTTCGGTAATTCTAAAGTTCTTTTCAAATCGGTATATTAAGAAAACGGAATAAGATTTATAAGGTTAGTTTTTTTGTTTTTCAATTCGGTATATTAAGAAAAAGGTATGTGATTGGTAATATAAGTTTTCGGTATAGTTTTATCTCGTAGAAAAACGGTATATTAAGAAAACGGTTTGTGATATAAATGATTAGTTTTCGGTAATCCTAAATGTCTTTGCAAATCAGTATATTAAGAAAACGGAATGAGATTTATAAGGTTAGTTTTTATGTTTTTTCAATGCCGTATATTAAGAAAACGGTATGTGATTGGTAATATTAGTTTTCGGTATAGTTATATCTCATTGCAAAACGGTATATTAAGAAAACGGTTTGTGATATATAAGATTAGTTTTCGTTATTGGTATATGTCTTTGCAAATCGGTATATTAAGAAAACGGTTTGTGGTTTAAAAGATTAGTTTTTGGTAATTCTAAATGCCTTTGCAAATCAGTATATTAAGAAAACGGATTGAGATTTATAAGGTTAGTTTTTATGTTTTTTCCATTCGATATATTTAGAAAACGGTTTGTGGTTTATAAGATTAGTTATCGGTAATTCTAAATGTCTTTGCAAATCAGTATATTAAGAAAACGGTTTGTGGTTTATAAGATTAGTTTTCGGTCATTCTAAATGGCTTTGCAAATCGGTTTATTAAGAAAACAGAATGAGATATATAAGGTTAGTTTTCGTTATTGGTATATGTCTTTGCGAATCGATATATTAAGAAAACGGAATGAGATTTATCAGGTTAGTTTTTATGATTTTCGATTCGGTATATTATGAAAACGGTTTGTGATATATAAGATTAGTTTTCGTTATTGGTTTATGTCTTTGCGAATCGGTATATTAAGAAAACGGTTTGTGGTTTATAAGATTAGTTATCGGTTATTCTAAATGTCTTTGCAAATCGGTATAGTAAGAAAACGGAATGAGATTTATAAGGTTAGTTTTCATTATTGGTATATATCTTTGCGAATCGATATATTAAGAAAACGGAATGAGATTTATCAGGTTAGTTTTTACGATTTTCAATTCGGTATATTAGGAAAACGGTTTGTGAAATATAAGATTAGTTTTCGGTTATTCTAAATGTCTTTGCAAATCGGTATATTAAGAAAACGGAATAAGATTTATAAGGTTAGTTTTTTTGTTTTTCAATTCGGTATATTAAGAAAAAGGTATGTGATTGGTAATATAAGTTTTCGGTATAGTTTTATCTCGTAGAAAAACGGTATATTAAGAAAACGGTTTGTGATATAAATGATTAGTTTTCGGTAATCCTAAATGTCTTTGCAAATCAGTATATTAAGAAAACGGAATGAGATTTATAAGGTTAGTTTTTATGTTTTTCCATTCGGTATATTAAGAAAACGGTTTGTGATATATAAGATTAGTTTTCGTTATTGGTATATGTCCTTGCAAATCGGTATATTCATAAAACGGTTTGTGGTTTATAAGATTAGTTTTCGGTAATTCTAAATGACTTTGCAAATCGGTATATTAAGATAACGGAATGAGATTTATAAGGTTAGTTTTCGTTATTGGTATATGTCTTTGCGAATCGGTACATTAAGAAAACGGTTTGTGATATATAAGATTAGTTTTCGGCAATTGTAAATGTCTTTGCAAATCGGTATATTAAGAAAAAGGAATGAGATTTATAAGGTTAGTTTTTATGTTTTTTCAATTCGGTATATTAAGGGAACGGTTTGTGAAAAATAAGATTAGTTTTCGTTATTGGTTTATGTTTTTGCGAATCGGTATATTAAAAAAACGGTGTGTGATATATAAGATTAGTTTTCGTTATAGGTATATGTCTAGGCAAGTCGGTATATTAAGAAAAAGGTTTGTAGTTTATAAGATTAGTTTTCAGTAATTCTAAAGTTCTTTGCAAATCGGTATATTAAGAAAACGGAATGAGATTTATAAGGTTAGTTTTTATGTTTTTTCAATTCGGTATATAAAGAAAACGGTATGTGATTGGTAATATTAGTTTTCGGATTTGTTATATCTCTTTGAAAAACGGTATATTAAGAAAACGGTTTGTGATATATAAGATTAATTTTCGTTATGGGTTTATTTCTTTGCGAATCGGGATATTAAGAAAACGGTTTGTGGTTTTTAAGATTAGTTTTCGGTAATTCTAAATGTCTTTGCGTATTGGTATATTAAGAAAACGGAATGAGATTTATAAAGTTAGTTTTTATGTTTTTCAATTCGGTATATTAGGAAAACGGTTTGTGATATGTATAATTAGTTTTCGGTAATTCTAAATGTCTTTGGAAAGCGGTATATTAAGAAAACGGAATCAGCTTTATAAGGTTAGTTTTTATGTTTTTTCAATTTGATAAATAAAGTGAACGGTTTGTGATATATAAGATTAGTTTTCGTTATTGGTTTATGTCTTTGCGAATCGGTATATTAAGAAAACGGTTTGTGGTTTATAACATTAGTTTTCGGTAATTCTAAATGTCTTTGCATATCGGTATAGTAAGAAAACGGAATGAGATTTATAAGGTTAGTTTTTATGTTTTTCAATTCGGTATATTAGGAAAACGGTTTGTGAAAAATAAGATTAGTTTTCGTTATTGGTTTATGTTTTTGCGAATCGGTATATTAAGAAAACGGTGTGTGATATATAGGATTAGTTTTCGTTATAGGTATATGTCTAGGCAAGTCGGTATATTAAGAAAAAGGTTTGTGGTTTATAAGATTAGTTTTCGGTAATTCTAAAGTACTTTGCAAATATGTAGATTAAGAAAACGGAATGAGATTTATAAGGTTAGTTTTTATGTTTTTTTCAATGCGGTATATTAAGAAAGCGGTATGTGATATATAAGATTAGTTTTCGTTATTGGTATATTTCTTTGCGAATCAGTATATTAAGAAAACGGTTTGTGGTTTATAAGATTAGTTTTCGTTATTGGTATATTTCTTTGCGAATCAGTATATCAAGAAAACGGTTTGTGGTTTATAAGATTAGTTTTTGGTAATTTTAAATGTCTATGCAAATCGGTATATTAAGAGAACGGAATGAGCTTTATAAGGTTAGTTTTTATTTTTTTTCAATTCGGTATATTAAGAGAACGGTTTGTGATATATAAGATTAGTTTTTAATATTTGTAAATGTCTTTGCAAAACGGTATATTAAGAAAACGGTTTGTGATTTATAAGATTAGTTTTCGTTATAGGTATATGTCTTTGCGAATCGAAATATTAAGAAAACGGAATGAGATTTATCAGGTTAGTTTTATGATGTTCAATTCGGTATATTAGGAAAACGGTTAGTGAAATATAAGATTAGTTTTCGGTTATTCTAAATGTCTTTGCATATCGGTATAGTAAGAAAACGGAATGAGATTTATAAGGTTAGTTTTTATGTTTTTCAATTCGGTATATTAGGAAAACGGTTTGTGAAAAATAAGATTAGTTTTCGTTATTGGTTTATGTTTTTGCGAATCGGTATATTAAGAAAACGGTGTGTGATATATAAGATTAGTTTTCGTTATAGGTATATGTCTAGGCAAGTCGGTATATTAAGAAAAAGGTTTGTGGTTTATAAGATTAGTTTTCAGTTGTTCTAAAGTTCTTTGCAAATCGGTATATTAAGAAAACGGAATGAGATTTATGAGGTTAGTTTTTATGTTTTTTCAATTCGGTATATAAAGAAAACGGTATGTGATTGGTAATATTAGTTTTCGGAATTGTTATATCTCTTTGAAAAACGGTATATTAAGAAAACGGTTTGTGATATATAAGATTAGTTTTCGTTATAGGTATATGTCTAGGCAAATCGGTATATTAAGAAAACGGTTTGTGGTTTATAAGATTAGTTTTCGGTTATTCTAAATGTCTTTGCAAATCGGTATAGTAAGAGAACGGAATGAGATTTATAAGGTTAGTTTTAATGTTTTTCAATTCGGCATATTAGGAAAACGGATTGTGATATATAAGATTAATTTTCGTTATGGGTTTATTTCTTTGCGAATCGGGATATTAAGAAAACGGTTTGTGGTTTTTAAGATTAGTTTTCGGTAATTCTAAATGTCTTTGCGTATCGGTATATTAGGAAAATGGTTTGTGGTTTATAAGATTAGTTTTCGGTAATTCTAAAGTTCTTTGCAAATAAGTAGATTAAGAAAACGGAATGAGATTTATAAGGTTAGTTTTTATGTTGTTTCAATGCGGTATATTAAGAAAACGGTATGTGATTGGTAATATTAGTTTTCGGTATAGTTATATCTCATTGCAAAACGGTATATTAAGAAAACGGTTTGTGATATATAAGATTAGTTTTCGTTATTGGTATATGTCTTTGCAAATCGGTATATTAAGAAAACGGTTTGTGGTTTATAAGATTAGTTTTTGGTTATTCTAAATGTCTTTGTTTATCGGTATATTAAGAAAATGGAATGAGATTTATAAGGTTAGTTTTTATGTTTTTTCAATTCGGTATATTAAGAAAAAGGTATCTGATTGGTAATATTAGTTTTCGGTATAGTTATATCTCTTTGAAAAACGGTATATTAAGAAAACGGTTTGTGATATATAGGATTAGTTTTCGATAATTCTAAATGTCTTTGCAAATCAGTATATTAAGAAAACGGTTTGTGATATATAAGATTAGTTTTCGTTATTTGTAAATGTCTTTGCAAAACGGTATATTAAGAAAACGGTTTGTGATTTATAAGATTAGTTTTCGTTATAGGTATATGTCTTTGCGAATCGAAATATTAAGAAAACGGAATGAGATTTATCAGGTTAGTTTTTATGATGTTCAATTCGGTATATTAGGAAAACGGTTTGTGAAATATAAGATTAGTTTTCGGTTATTCTAAATGTCTTTGCATATCGGTATAGTAAGAAAACGGAATGAGATTTATAAGGTTAGTTTTTATGTTTTTCAATTCGGTATATTAGGAAAACGGTTTGTGAAAAATAAGATTAGTTTTCGTTATTGGTTTATGTTTTTGCGAATCGGTATATTAAGAAAACGGTGTGTGATATATAAGATTAGTTTTCGTTATAGGTATATGTCTAGGCAAGTCGGTATATTAAGAAAAAGGTTTGTGGTTTATAAGATTAGTTTTCAGTAGTTCTAAAGTTCTTTGCAAATCGGTATATTAAGAAAACGGAATGAGATTTATGAGGTTAGTTTTTATGTTTTTTCAATTCGGTATATAAAGAAAACGGTATGTGATTGGTAATATTAGTTTTCGGAATTGTTATATCTCTTTGAAAAACGGTATATTAAGAAAACGGTTTGTGATATATAAGATTAATTTTCGTTATAGGTATATTTCTAGGCAAATCGGTATATTAAGAAAACGGTTTGTGGTTTATAAGATTAGTTTTCGGTTATTCTAAATGTCTTTGCAAATCGGTATAGTAAGAGAACGGAATGAGATTTATAAGGTTAGTTTTAATGTTTTTCAATTCGGCATATTAGGAAAACGGTTTGTGATATATAAGATTAATTTTCGTTATGGGTTTATTTCTTTGCGAATCGGGATATTAAGAAAACGGTTTGTGGTTTTTAAGATTAGTTTTCGGTAATTCTAAATGTCTTTGCGTATCGGTATATTAGGAAAATGGTTTGTGGTTTATAAGATTAGTTTTCGGTAATTCTAAAGTTCTTTGCAAATAAGTAGATTAAGAAAACGGAATGAGATTTATAAGGTTAGTTTTTATGTTGTTTCAATGCGGTATATTAAGAAAACGGTATGTGATTGGTAATATTAGTTTTCGGTATAGTTATATCTCATTGCAAAACGGTATATTAAGAAAACGGTTTGTGATATATAAGATTAGTTTTCGTTATTGGTATATGTCTTTGCAAATCGGTATATTAAGAAAACGGTTTGTGGTTTATAAGATTAGTTTTTGGTTATTCTAAATGTCTTTGTTTATCGGTATATTAAGAAAATGGAATGAGATTTATAAGGTTAGTTTTTATGTTTTTTCAATTCGGTATATTAAGAAAAAGGTATCTGATTGGTAATATTAGTTTTCGGTATAGTTATATCTCTTTGAAAAACGGTATATTAAGAAAACGGTTTGTGATATATAGGATTAGTTTTCGATAATTCTAAATGTCTTTGCAAATCAGTATATTAAGAAAACGGTTTGTGATATATAAGATTAGTTTTCGTTATTTGTAAATGTCTTTGCAAAACGGTATATTAAGAAAACGGTTTGTGATTTATAAGATTAGTTTTCGTTATAGGTATATGTCTTTGCGAATCGAAATATTAAGAAAACGGAATGAGATTTATCAGGTTAGTTTTTATGATGTTCAATTCGGTATATTAGGAAAACGGTTTGTGAAATATAAGATTAGTTTTCGGTTATTCTAAATGTCTTTGCAAATCGGTATAGTAAGAGAACGGAATGAGATTTATAAGGTTAGTTTTAATGTTTTTCAATTCGGCATATTAGGAAAACGGTTTGTGATATATAAGATTAATTTTCGTTATGGGTTTATTTCTTTGCGAATCGGGATATTAAGAAAACGGTTTGTGGTTTTTAAGATTAGTTTTCGGTAATTCTAAATGTCTTTGCGTATCGGTATATTAGGAAAATGGTTTGTGGTTTATAAGATTAGTTTTCGGTAATTCTAAAGTTCTTTGCAAATAAGTAGATTAAGAAAACGGAATGAGATTTATAAGTTTAGTTTTTATGTTGTTTCAATGCGGTATATTAAGAAAACGGTATGTGATTGGTAATATTAGTTTTCGGTATAGTTATATCTCATTGCAAAACGGTATATTAAGAAAACGGTTTGTGATATATAAGATTAGTTTTCGTTATTGGTATATGTCTTTGCAAATCGGTATATTAAGAAAACGGTTTGTGGTTTATAAGATTAGTTTTTGGTAATTCTAAATGTCTTTGTTTATCGGTATATTAAGAAAACGGAATGAGATTTATAAGGTTAGTTTTTATGTTTTTTCAATTCGGTATATTAAGAAAAAGGTATCTGATTGGTAATATTAGTTTTCGGTATAGTTATATCTCTTTGAAAAACGGTATATTAAGAAAACGGTTTGTGATATATAGGATTAGTTTTCGGTAATTCTAAATGTCTTTGCAAATCAGTATATTAAGAAAACGGTTTGTGGTTTATAAGATTAGTTTTTGGTCATTCTAAATGGATTTGTAAATCGGTATATTAAGAAAAATGAATGAGATATATAAGGTTAGTTTTCGTTATTGGTATATGTCTTTGCGAATCGATATATTAAGAAAACGGAATGAGAATTATCAGGTTAGTTTTTATGATTTTCAATTCGGTATATTAGGAAAACGGTTTGTGATATATAAGATTAGTTTTCGGTAATTCTAAATGTCTTTGCATATCAGTATATTAAGAAAACGGAATGAGATTTATAAGGTTAGTTTTAATGTTTTTCAATTCGGCATATTAGGAAAACGTTTTGTGATATATAAGATTAATTTTCGTTATGGGTTTATTTCTTTGCGAATCGGGATATTAAGAAAACGGTTTGTGGTTTTTAAGATTAGTTTTCGGTAATTCTAAATGTCTTTGCGTATCGGTATATTAGGAAAATGGTTTGTGGTTTATAAGATTAGTTTTCGGTAATTCTAAAGTTCTTTGCAAATAAGTAGATTAAGAAAACGGAATGAGATTTATAAGGTTAGTTTTTATGTTGTTTCAATGCGGTATATTAAGAAAACGGTATGTGATTGGTAATATTAGTTTTCGGTATAGTTATATGTCATTGCAAAACGGTATATTATGAAAACGGTTTGTGATATATAAGATTAGTTTTCGTTATTGGTTTATGTCTTTGCGAATCGGTATATTAAGAAAACGGTTTGTGGTTTATAAGATTAGTTTTCGGTAATTCTAAATGTCTTTGTTAATCGGTATATTAAGAAAACGGAATTAGATTTATAAGGTTAGTTTTTATGTTTTTTCAATTCGGTATATTAAGAAAACGGTATGTGATTGGTAATATTAGTTTTCGGAATAGTTATATCTCTTTGAAAAACGGTATATTAAGAAAACGGTTTGTGATATATAAGATTAGTTTTCGTTATAGGTATATGCCTAGGCAAATCGGTATATTAAGAAAACGGTTTGTGGTTTATAAGATTAGTTATCGGTAATTCTAAATGTCTTTGCAAATCAGTATATTAAGAAAACGGTTTGTGGTTTATAAGATTAGTTTTCGGTCATTCTAAATGGCTTTGCAAATCGGTACATTAAGAAAACGGTTTGTGATATATAAGATTAGTTTTCGGCAATTGTAAATGTCTTTGCAAATCGGTATATTAAGAAAAAGGAATGAGATTTATAAGGTTAGTTTTTATTTTTTTTCAATTCGGTATATTAAGGGAACGGTATGTGATTGGTAATATTAGTTTTCGGTATAGTTATATCTCTTTGCAAAACGGTATATTAAAAAAACAATTTGTGATATATAAGATTAGTTTTCGTTATTGGTATATGTCTTTGCGAATCGTTATATTAAGAAAACGGTTTGTAATTAATAAAATTACTTTTCGGTAATTCTAAATGTCTTTGGAAATCGGTATATTAAGAAAACGGAATGAGCTTTATAAGGTTAGTTTTTATGTTTTTTTTAATTCGGTATATTAAGAGAACGGTTTGTGATAGATAAGATTAGTTTTCGTTATTGGTATATGTCTTTGCAAATCAGTACATTAAGAAAACGGAATGAGATTTATAAGGTTAGTTTTTATGGTTTTCAATTCGGTATATTAGGAAAACGGTTTGTGATAAATAAGATTAGTTTTCGTTATAGGTTTATGTCTTTTCGAATCGGTATATTAAGAAAACGGTTTGTGGTTTATAAGATTAGTTTTCGGTAATTCTAAATGTCTTTGTTAATCGGTATATTGAGAAACGGTTTGTAGTTTATAAGATTAGTTTTCGGTAATTCTAAAGTTTTTTGCAAATCGGTATATTAAGAAAACGGAATGAGATTTATAAGGTTAGTTTTTATGTTTTTTCAATTCGGAATATTAAGAAAACGGTATGTGATTGGTAATATTAGTTTTCGGAATAGTTATATCTCTTTGCAAAACGGTATATTAAGAAAACGATTTGTGATATATAAGATTAGTTTTCGTTATAGGTTTATGTCTTTGCGAATTGGTATATGAAGAAAACGGTTTGTGGTTTATAAGATTAGTTTTCGGTCATTCTAAATGGCTTTGCAAATCGGATTATTAAGAAAACAGAATGAGATATATAAGGTTAGTTTTCGTTATTGGTATATGTCTTTGCGAATCGATATATTAAGAAAACGGAATGAGATTTATCAGGTTAGTTTTTATGATTTTCGATTCGGTATATTATGAAAACGGTTTGTGATATATAAGATTAGTTTTCGTTATTGGTTTATGTCTTTGCGAATCGGTATATTAAGAAAACGGTTTGTGGTTTATAAGATTAGTTATCGGTTATTCTAAATGTCTTTGCAAATCGGTATAGTAAGAAAACGGAATGAGATTTATAAGGTTAGTGTTCATTAATGGTATATATCTTTGCGAATCGATATATTAAGAAAACGGAATGAGATTTATCAGGTTAGTTTTTACGATTTTCAATTCGGTATATTAAGAAAACGGTTTGTGAAATATAAGATTAGTTTTCGGTTATTCTAAATGTCTTTGCAAATCGGTATAGTAAGAAAACGGAATGAGATTTATAAGGTTCGTTTTTATGTTTTTTCAATTCGGTATTTTAAGAAAAAGGTATCTGATTGGTAATATTAGTTTTCGGTATAGTTATATCTCTTTGAAAAACGGTATATTAAGAAAACGGTTTGTGATATATAAGATTAGTTTGCGGTAATTCTAAATGTCTTTGCATATCAGTATATTAAGAAAACGGAATGAGATTTATATGGTTAATTTTTATGATTTTCAATTTGGTATATTAGGAAAACGGTATGTGATAAATAAGATTAGTTTTCGTTATTGGTTTATGTCTTTGCGAATCGGTATATTATGAAAACGGTTTGTGGTTTATAAGATTAGTTTTCGGTAATTCCAAATGTCTTTGCATATCGGTATAGTAAGAAAACGGAATGAGATTTATAAGGTTAGTTTTTATGTTTTTCAATTCGGTATATTAGGAAAACGGTTTGTGATATATAAGATTAGTTTTCGTTATTGGTTTATGTCTTTGCGAATCGGTATATTAAGAAAACGGTTTGTGGTGTATAAGATTAGTTTTCGGTAATTCTAAATGTCTTTGTTAATCGGTATATTGAGAAACGGTTTGTAGTTTATAAGATTAGTTTTCGGTAATTCCAAATGTCTTTGCAAATCGGTATATTAAGAAAACGGAATGAGATTTATAAGGTTAGTTTTTATGTTTTTTTAATTCGGTATATTAAGAAAACGGTATGTGATTGGTAATATTAGTTTTCGGAATAGTTATATCTCTTTGAAAAACGGTATATTAAGAAAACGGTTTGTGATATATAAGATTAGTTTTCGTTATAGGTATATGTCTAAGCAAATCGTTATATTAAGAAAACGGTTTGTGGTTTATAAGATTAGTTATCCGTAATTCTAAATGTCTTTGCAAATCAGTATATTAAGAAAACGGTTTGTGGTTTATAAGATTAGTTTTCGGTCATTCTAAATGGCTTTGCAAATCGGTATATTAAGAAAACAGAATGAGATATATAAGATTAGTTTTCGTTATTGGTTTATGTCTTTGCGAATCGATATATTAAGAAAACGGAATGAGATTTATCAGGCTAGTTTTTATGATTTTCAATTCGGTATATTTGGAAAACGGTTTGTGAAATATAAGATTAGTTTTCGGTAATTCTAAATGTCTTTGCAAATCAGTATATTAAGAAAACGGAATGAGATTTATAAGGTTAGTTTTTATGTTTTTTCCATTCGATATATTAAGAAAACAGTTTGTTGTTTATAAGATTAGTTATCGTTATTGGTATATGTCCTTGCAAATCGGTATATTAATAAAACGGTTTGTGGTTTATAAGATTAGTATTCGGTAATTCTAAATGGCTTTGCAAATCGGTATATTAAGAAAACGGAATTAGATTTATAAGGTTAGTTTTCATTATTGGTATATATCTTTGCGAATCGATATATTAAGAGAACGGAATGAGATTTATCAGGTTAGTTTTTATGATTTTCAATTCGGTATATTAGAAAAACGGTTTGTGAAATATAAGATTAGTTTTCGGTTATTCTAAATGTCTTTGCAAATCGATATAGTTAGAAAACGGAATGAGATTTATAAGGTTAGTTTTTATGATTTTCAATTCGGTATATTAGGAAAACGGTTTGTGCTAAATAAGATTACTTTTCGTTATTGGTTTATGTCTTTGCGAATCAGTGTATTAATAAAACGGTTTGTGGTTTATAAGATTAGTTTTCGGTAATTCTAAATGGCTTTGCAAATCGGTATATTAAGATAACGGAATGAGATTTATAAGGTTAGTTTTCGTTATTGGTTTATGTCTTTGCGAATCAGTGTATTAAGAAAACGGTTTGTGGGTTATAAGATTACTTTTCGGTAATTCTAAATGTCTTTGCTTATCAGTATATTAAGAAAACGGAATGAGATTTATAAGGTTAGTTTTTATGATTATCAATTCGGTATATTAGGAGAACGGTACGTGGTAAATAAGATTAGTTTTCGTTATTGGTTTATGTCTTTGCGAATCAGTATATAAGGAAAACGGTTTGTGGTTTATAAGATTAGTTTTTGGTAATTCTAAATGTCTTTGCATATCGGTATAGTAAGAAAACGGAATGAGATTTATAAGGTTAGTTTTTATGTTTTTTCAATTTGATATATAAAGTGAACGGTTTGTGATATATAAGATTAGTTTTCGTTATTGGTATATGTCTTTGCAAATCGGTATATTAAGAAAACGGTTTGTGGTTTATAATATTAATTTTCGGTAATTCTAAATGTCTTTGTTAATCGGTATATTGAGAAACGATTTGTAGTTTATAAGATTAGTTTTCGGTAATTCTAAAGTTCTTTTAGAATCGGTATATTAAGAAAACGGAATAAGATTTATAAGGTTAGTTTTTATGTTTTTCAATTCGGTATATTAAGAAAAAGGCATGTGATTGGTAATATAAGTTTTCGGTATAGTTTTATCTCGTACAAAAACGGTATATTAAGAAAACGGTTTGTGATATAAATGATTAGTTTTCGGTAATCCTAAATGTCTTTGCAAATCAGTATATTAAGGAAACGGAATGAGATTTATAAGGTTAGTTTTTATGTTTTTTCCATTCGGTATATTAAGAAAACGGTTTGTGATATATAAGATTAGTTTTCGTTATTGGTATATGTCCTTGCAAATCGGTATATTAATAAAACGGTTTGTGGTTTATAAGATTAGTTTTCGGTAATTCTAAATGGCTTTGCAAATCGGTATATTAAGATAACGGAATGAGATTTATAAGGTTAGTTTTCGTTATTGGTTTATGTCTTTGCGAATCAGTGTATTAAGAAAACGGTTTGTGGGTTATAAGATTACTTTTCGGTAATTCTAAATGTCTTTGCTTATCAGTATATTAAGAAAACGGAATGAGATTTATAAGGTTAGTTTTTATGATTATCAATTCGGTATATTAGGAAAACGGTACGTGATAAATAAGATTAGTTTTCGTTATTGGTTTATGTCTTTGCGAATCAGTATATTAAGAAAACGGTTTGTGGTTTATAAGATTAGTATTCGGTAATTCTAAATGGCTTTGCAAATCGGTATATTAAGAAAACGGAATTAGATTTATAAGGTTAGTTTTCATTATTGGTATATATCTTTGCGAATCGATATATTAAGAGAACGGAATGAGATTTATCAGGTTAGTTTTTATGATTTTCAATTCGGTATATTAGAAAAACGGTTTGTGAAATATAAGATTAGTTTTCGGTTATTCTAAATGTCTTTGCAAATCGATATAGTTAGAAAACGGAATGAGATTTATAAGGTTAGTTTTTATGATTTTCAATTCGGTATATTAGGAAAACGGTTTGTGCTAAATAAGATTACTTTTCGTTATTGGTTTATGTCTTTGCGAATCAGTGTATTAATAAAACGGTTTGTGGTTTATAAGATTAGTTTTCGGTAATTCTAAATGGCTTTGCAAATCGGTATATTAAGATAACGGAATGAGATTTATAAGGTTAGTTTTCGTTATTGGTTTATGTCTTTGCGAATCAGTGTATTAAGAAAACAGTTTGTGGGTTATAAGATTACTTTTCGGTAATTCTAAATGTCTTTGCTTATCAGTATATTAAGAAAACGGAATGAGATTTATAAGGTTAGTTTTTATGATTATCAATTCGGTATATTAGGAGAACGGTACGTGATAAATAAGATTAGTTTTCGTTATTGGTTTATGTCTTTGCGAATCAGTATATAAGGAAAACGGTTTGTGGTTTATAAGATTAGTTTTTGGTAATTCTAAATGTCTTTGCATATCGGTATAGTAAGAAAACGGAATGAGATTTATAAGGTTAGTTTTTATGTTTTTTCAATTTGATATATAAAGTGAACGGTTTGTGATATATAAGATTAGTTTTCGTTATTGGTATATGTCTTTGCAAATCGGTATATTAAGAAAACGGTTTGTGGTTTATAAGATTAATTTTCGGTAATTCTAAATGTCTTTGTTAATCGGTATATTGAGAAACGATTTGTAGTTTATAAGATTAGTTTTCGGTAATTCTAAAGTTCTTTTCAAATCGGTATATTAAGAAAACGGAATAAGATTTATAAGGTTAGTTTTTATGTTTTTCAATTCGGTATATTAAGAAAAAGGCATGTGATTGGTAATATAAGTTTTCGGTATAGTTTTATCTCGTACAAAAACGGTATATTAAGAAAACGGTTTGTGATATAAATGATTAGTTTTCGGTAATCCTAAATGTCTTTGCAAATCAGTATATTAAGGAAACGGAATGAGATTTATAAGGTTAGTTTTTATGTTTTTTCCATTCGGTATATTAAGAAAACGGTTTGTGATATATAAGATTAGTTTTCGTTATTGGTATATGTCCTTGCAAATCGGTATATTAATAAAACGGTTTGTGGTTTATAAGATTAGTTTTCGGTAATTCTAAATGGCTTTGCAAATCGGTATATTAAGATAACGGAATGAGATTTATAAGGTTAGTTTTCGTTATTGGTTTATGTCTTTGCGAATCAGTGTATTAAGAAAACGGTTTGTGGGTTATAAGATTACTTTTCGGTAATTCTAAATGTCTTTGCTTATCAGTATATTAAGAAAACGGAATGAGATTTATAAGGTTAGTTTTTATGATTATCAATTCGGTATATTAGGAAAACGGTACGTGATAAATAAGATTAGTTTTCGTTATTGGTTTATGTCTTTGCGAATCAGTATATTAAGAAAACGGTTTGTGGTTTATAAGATTAGTTTTTGGTAATTCTAAATGTCTTTGCATATCGGTATAGTAAGAAAACGGAATGAGATTTATAAGGTTAGTTTTTATGTTTTTTCAATTTGATATATAAAGTGAACGGTTTGTGATATATAAGATTAGTTTTCGTTATTGGTATATGTTTTTGCAAATCGGTATATTAAGAAAACGGTTTGTGGTTTATAAGATTAGTTTTCGGTAATTCTAAATGTCTTTGTTAATCGGTATATTTAGAAACGGTTTGTAGTTTATAAGATTAGTTTTCGGTAATTCTAAAGTTCTTTTCAAATCGGTATATTAAGAAAACGGAATAAGATTTATAAGGTTAGTTTTTATGTTTTTCAATTCGGTATATTAAGAAAAAGGCATGTGATTGGTAATATAAGTTTTCGGTATAGTTTTATCTCGTAGAAAAACGGTATATTAAGAAAACGGTTTGTGATATAAATGATTAGTTTTCGGTAATCCTAAATGTCTTTGCAAATCAGTATATTAAGAGAACGGAATGAGATTTATCAGGTTAGTTTTTATGATTTTCAATTCGGTATATTAGAAAAACGGTTTGTGAAATATAAGATTAGTTTTCGGTTATTCTTAATGTCTTTGCAAATCGATATAGTTAGAAAACGGAATGAGATTTATAAGGTTAGTTTTTATGATTTTCAATTCGGTATATTAGGAAAACGGTTTGTGATAAATAAGATTAGTTTTCGTTATTGGTTTATGTCTTTGCGAATCAGTGTATTAAGAAAACGGTTTGTGGGTTATAAGATTACTTTTCGGGAATTCTAAATGTCTTTGCTTATCAGTATATTAAGAAAACGAAATGAGATTTATAAGGTTAGTTTTTATGATTATCAATTCGGTATATTAGGAAAACGGTACGTGATAAATAAGATTAGTTTTCGTTATTGGTTTATGTCTTTGCGAATAAGTATATAAGGAAAACGGTTTGTGGTTTATAAGATTAGTTTTTGGTAATTCTAAATGTCTTTGCATATCGGTATAGTAAGAAAACGGAATGAGATTTATAAGGTTAGTTTTTATGTTTTTTCAATTTGATATATAAAGTGAACGGTTTGTGATATATAAGATTAGTTTTCGTTATTGGTATATGTCTTTGCAAATCGGTATATTAAGAAAACGGTTTGTGGTTTATAAGATTAGTTTTCGGTAATTCTAAATGTCTTTGTTAATCGGTATATTGAGAAACGGTTTGTAGTTTATAAGATTAGTTTTCGGTAATTCTAAAGTTCTTTACAAATCGGTATATTAAGAAAACGGAATAAGATTTATAAGGTTAGTTTTTATGTTTTTCAATTCGGTATATTAAGAAAAAGGCATGTGATTGGTAATATAAGTTTTCGGTATAGTTTTATCTCGTAGAAAAACGGTATATTAAGAAAACGGTTTGTGATATAAATGATTAGTTTTCGGTAATCCTAAATGTCTTTGCAAATCAGTATATTAAGAAAACGGAATGAGATTTATAAGGTTAGTTTATATGTTTTTTCCATTCGGTATATTAAGAAAACGGTTTGTGATATATAAGATTAGTTTTCGTTATTGGTATATGTCCTTGCAAATCGGTATATTAATAAAACGGTTTGTGCTTTATAAGATTAGTTTTCGTTAATTCTAAATGGCTTTGCAAATCGGTATATTAAGATAACGGAATGAGATTTATAAGGTTAGTTTTCGTTATTGGTTTATGTCTTTGCGAATCAGTGTATTAAGAAAACGGTTTGTGGGTTATAAGATTACTTTTCGGTAATTCTAAATGTCCTTGCTTATCAGTATATTAAGAAAACGGAATGAGATTTATACGGTTAGTTTTTATGATTATCAATTCGGTATATTAGGAAAACGGTACGTGATAAATAAGATTAGTTTTCGTTATTGGTTTATGTCTTTGCGAATCAGTATATTAAGAAAACGGTTTGTGGTTTATAAGATTAGTTTTTGGTAATTCTAAATGTCTTTGCATATCGGTATAGTAAGAAAACGGAATGAGATTTATAAGGTTAGTTTTTATGTTTTTTCAATTTGATATATAAAGTGAACGGTTTGTGATATATAAGATTAGTTTTCGTTATTGGTATATGTCTTTGCAAATCGGCATATTAAGAAAACGGTTTGTGGTTTATAAGATTAGTTTTCGGTAATTCTAAATGTCTTTGTTAATCGGTATATTGAGAAACGGTTTGTAGTTTATAAGATTAGTTTTCGGTAATTCTAAAGTTCTTTTCAAATCGGTATATTAAGAGAACGGAATAAGATTTATAAGGTTAGTTTTTTTGTTTTTCAATTCGGTATATTAAGAAAAAGGTATGTGATTGGTAATATAAGTTTTCGGTATAGTTTTATCTCGTAGAAAAACGGTATATTAAGAAAACGGTTTGTGATATAAATGATTAGTTTTCGGTAATCCTAAATGTCTTTGCAAATCAGTATATTAAGAAAACGGAATGAGATTTATAAGGTTAGTTTTTATGTTTTTCCATTCGGTATATTAAGAAAACGGTTTGTGATATATAAGATTAGTTTTCGTTATTGGTATAAGTCCTTGCTAATCGGTATATTAATAAAACGGTTATTGGTTTATAAGATTAGTTTTCGGTAATTCTAAATGGCTTTGCAAATCGGTATATTAAGATAACGGAATGAGATTTATAAGGTTAGTTTTCGTTATTGGTATATGTCTTTGCGAATCGGTACATTAAGAAAACGGTTTGTGATATATAAGATTAGTTTTCGGCAATTGTAAATGTCTTTGCAAATCGGTATATTAAGAAAAAGGAATGAGATTTATAAGGTTAGTTTTTATGTTTTTTCAATTCGGTATATTAAGGGAACGGTATGTGATTGGTAATATTAGTTTTCGGTATAGTTATATCTCTTTGCAAAACGGTATATTAAGAAAACGATTTGTGATATATAAGATTAGTTTTCGTTATTGGTATATGTCTTTGCGAATCGTTATATTAAGAAAACGGTTTGTAATTAATAAAATTACTTTTCGGTAATTCTAAATGTCTTTGGAAATCGGTATATTAAGAAAACGGAATGAGCTTTATAAGGTTAGTTTTTATGTTTTTTTTAATTCGGTATATTAAGAGAACGGTTTGTGATAGATAAGATTAGTTTTCGTTATTGGTATATGTCTTTGCAAATCGGTACATTAAGAAAACGGAATGAGATTTATAAGGTTAGTTTTTATGGTTTTCAATTCGGTATATTAAGAAAACGATTTGTGATATATAAGATTAGTTTTCGTTATTGGTATATGTCTTTGCGAATCGTTATATTAAGAAAACGGTTTGTAATTAATAAAATTACTTTTCGGTAATTCTAAATGTCTTTGGGAATCGGTATATTAAGAAAACGGAATGAGCTTTATAAGGTTAGTTTTTATGTTTTTTTTAATTCGGTATATTAAGAGAACGGTTTGTGATAGATAAGATTAGTTTTCGTTATTGGTATATGTCTTTGCAAATCGGTACATTAAGAAAACGGAATGAGATTTATAAGGTTAGTTTTTATGGTTTTCAATTCGGTATATTAGGAAAACGGTTTGTGATAAATAAGATTAGTTTTCGTTATAGGTGTATGTCTTTGCGAATCGGTATATTAAGAAAACGGTTTGTGGTTTATAAGATTAGATTTCGGTAATTCTAAATGTCTTTGCATATCGGTATAGTAAGAAAACGGAATGAGATTTTTAAGGTTAGTTTTTATGATTATCAATTCGGTATATTAGGAAAACGGTACGTGATAAATAAGATTAGTTTTCGTTATTGGTTTATGTCTTTGCGAATTAGTATATTAAGAAAACGGTTTGTGGTTTATAAGATTAGTTTTTGGTAATTCTAAATGTCTTTGCATATCGGTATAGTAAGAAAACGGAATGAGATTTATAAGGTTAGTTTTTATGTTTTTTCAATTTGATATATAAAGTGAACGGTTTGTGATATATAAGATTAGTTTTCGTTATTGGTATATGTCTTTGCAAATCGGTATATTAAGAAAACGGTTTGTGGTTTATAAGATTAGTTTTCGGTAATTCTAAATGTCTTTGTTAATCGGTATATTGAGAAACGGTTTGTAGTTTATAAGATTAGTTTTCGGTAATTCTAAAGTTTTTTTCAAATCGGTATATTAAGAAAACGGAATAAGATTTATAAGGTTAGTTTTTTTGTTTTTCAATTCGGTATATTAAGAAAAAGGTATGTGATTGGTAATATAAGTTTTCGGTATAGTTTTATCTCGTAGAAAAACGGTATATTAAGAAAACGGTTTGTGATATAAATGATTAGTTTTCGGTAATCCTAAATGTCTTTGCAAATCAGTATATTAAGAAAACGGAATGAGATTTATAAGGTTAGTTTTTATGTTTTTCCATTCGGTATATTAAGAAAACGGTTTGTGATATATAAGATTAGTTTTCGTTATTGGTATATGTCCTTGCAAATCGGTATATTAATAAAACGGTTTGTGGTTTATAAGATTAGTTTTCGGTAATTCTAAATGGCTTTGCAAATCGGTATATTAAGATAACGGAATGAGATTTATAAGGTTAGTTTTCGTTATTGGTATATGTCTTTGCGAATCGGTACATTAAGAAAACGGTTTGTGATATATAAGATTAGTTTTCGGCAATTGTAAATGTCTTTGCAAATCGGTATATTAAGAAAAAGGAATGAGATTTATAAGGTTAGTTTTTATGTTT
Source organism: Arma custos (assembly GCA_037127475.1). NCBI lineage: Eukaryota > Metazoa > Arthropoda > Insecta > Hemiptera > Pentatomidae > Arma > Arma custos. The sequence goes on along the minus strand of JBBAGI010000019.1, from coordinate 297,062 downwards.
TTTCAATTCGGTATATTAAGGGAACGGTATGTGATTGGTAATATTAGTTTTCGGTATAGTTATATCTCTTTGCAAAACGGTATATTAAGAAAACGATTTGTGATATATAAGATTAGTTTTCGTTATTGGTATATGTCTTTGCGAATCGTTATATTAAGAAAACGGTTTGTAATTAATAAAATTACTTTTCGGTAATTCTAAATGTCTTTGGAAATCGGTATATTAAGAAAACGGAATGAGCTTTATAAGGTTAGTTTTTATGTTTTTTTTTAATTCGGTATATTAAGAGAACGGTTTGTGATAGATAAGATTAGTTTTCGTTATTGGTATATGTCTTTGCAAATCGGTACATTAAGAAAACGGAATGAGATTTATAAGGTTAGTTTTTATGTTTTTTCAATTCGGTATATTAAGAAAACGGTATGTGATTGGTAATATTAGTTTTTGGAATAGTTATATCTCTTTGAAAAACGGTTTATTAAGAAAACGGTTTGTGATATATAAGATTAGTTTTCGTTATTGGTATATGTCTAGGCAAATCGGTATATTAAGAAAACGGTTTGTGGTTTATAAGATTAGTTTTTATATTTTTTCCATTCGGTATATTAAGAAAACGGTTTGTGATATATAAGATTAGTTTTCGTTATTGGTATATGTCCTTGCAAATCGGTATATTAATAAAACGGTTTGTGGTTTATAAGATTAGTTTTCGGTAATTCTAAATGGCTTTGCAAATCGGTATATTAAGAAAACGGTTTGTGGTTTATAAGATTAGATTTCGGTAATTCTAAATGTCTTTGCATATCGGTATAGTAAGAAAACGGAATGAGATTTTTAAGGTTAGTTTTTATGATTATCAATTCGGTATATTAGGAAAACGGTACGTGATAAATAAGATTAGTTTTCGTTATTGGTTTATGTCTTTGCGAATCAGTATATTAAGAAAACGGTTTGTGGTTTATAAGATTTTTTTTTGGTAATTCTAAATGTCTTTGCATATCGGTATAGTAAGAAAACGGAATGAGATTTATAAGGTTAGTTTTTATGTTTTTTCAATTTGATATATAAAGTGAACGGTTTGTGATATATAAGATTAGTTTTCGTTATTGGTATATGTCTTTGCAAATCGGTATATTAAGAAAACGGTTTGTGGTTTATAAGATTAGTTTTCGGTAATTCTAAATGTCTTTGTTAATCGGTATATTGAGAAACGGTTTGTAGTTTATAAGATTAGTTTTCGGTAATTCTAAAGTTCTTTTCAAATCGGTATATTAAGAAAACGGAATAAGATTTATAAGGTTAGTTTTTTTGTTTTTCAATTCGGTATATTAAGAAAACGGTTTGTGGTTTATAAGATTAGTTTTCGGTAATTCTAAATGTCTTTGTTAATCGGTATATTGAGAAACGGTTTGTAGTTTATAAGATTAGTTTTCGGTAATTCTAAAGTTCTTTTCAAATCGGTATATTACGAAAACGGAATAAGATTTATAAGGTTAGTTTTTTTGTTTTTCAATTCGGTATATTAAGAAAAAGGTATGTGATTGGTAATATAAGTTTTCGGTATAGTTTTATCTCGTAGAAAAACGGTATATTAAGAAAACGGTTTGTGATATAAATGATTAGTTTTCGGTAATCCTAAATGTCTTTGCAAATCAGTATATTAAGAAAACGGAATGAGATTTATAAGGTTAGTTTTTATGTTTTTTCAATGCGGTATATTAAGAAAACGGTATGTGATTGGTAATATTAGTTTTCGGTATAGTTATATCTCATTGCAAAACGGTATATTAAGAAAACGGTTTGTGATATATAAGATTAGTTTTCGTAATTGGTATATGTCTTTGCAAATCGGTATATTAAGAAAACGGTTTGTGGTTTAAAAGATTAGTTTTTGGTAATTCTAAATGCCTTTGCAAATCAGTATATTAAGAAAACGGATTGAGATTTATAAGGTTAGTTTTTATGTTTTTTCCATTCGATATATTTAGAAAACGGTTTGTGGTTTATAAGATTAGTTATCGGTAATTCTAAATGTCTTTGCAAATCAGTATATTAAGAAAACGGTTTGTGGTTTATAAGATTAGTTTTCGGTCATTCTAAATGGCTTTGCAAATCGGTTTATTAAGAAAACAGAATGAGATATATAAGGTTAGTTTTCGTTATTGGTATATGTCTTTGCGAATCGATATATTAAGAAAACGGAATGAGATTTATCAGGTTAGTTTTTATGATTTTCGATTCGGTATATTATGAAAACGGTTTGTGATATATAAGATTAGTTTTCGTTATTGGTTTATGTCTTTGCGAATCGGTATATTAAGAAAACGGTTTGTGGTTTATAAGATTAGTTATCGGTTATTCTAAATGTCTTTGCAAATCGGTATAGTAAGAAAACGGAATGAGATTTATAAGGTTAGTTTTCATTATTGGTATATATCTTTGCGAATCGATATATTAAGAAAACGGAATGAGATTTATCAGGTTAGTTTTTACGATTTTCAATTCGGTATATTAGGAAAACGGTTTGTGAAATATAAGATTAGTTTTCGGTTATTCTAAATGTCTTTGCAAATCGGTATATTAATAAAACGGAATAAGATTTATAAGGTTAGTTTTTTTGTTTTTCAATTCGGTATATTAAGAAAAAGGTATGTGATTGGTAATATAAGTTTTCGGTATAGTTTTATCTCGTAGAAAAACGGTATATTAAGAAAACGGTTTGTGATATAAATGATTAGTTTTCGGTAATCCTAAATGTCTTTGCAAATCAGTATATTAAGAAAACGGAATGAGATTTATAAGGTTAGTTTTTATGTTTTTCCATTCGGTATATTAAGAAAACGGTTTGTGATATATAAGATTAGTTTTCGTTATTGGTATATGTCCTTGCAAATCGGTATATTAATAAAACGATTTGTGGTTTATAAGATTAGTTTTCGGTAATTCTAAATGACTTTGCAAATCGGTATATTAAGATAACGGAATGAGATTTATAAGGTTAGTTTTCGTTATTGGTATATGTCTTTGCGAATCGGTACATTAAGAAAACGGTTTGTGGTTTATAAGATTAGTTTTTGGTAATTCTAAATGTCTTTGCATATCGGTATAGTAAGAAAACGGAATGAGATTTATAAGGTTAGTTTTTATGTTGTTTCAATTTGATATATAAAGTGAACGGTTTGTGATATATAAGATTAGTTTTCGTTATTGGTATATGTCTTTTCAAATCGGTATATTAAGAAAACGGTTTGTGGTTTATAAGATTAGTTTTCGGTAATTCTAAATGTCTTTGTTAATCGGTATATTGAGAAACGGTTTGTAGTTTATAAGATTAGTTTTCGGTAATTCTAAAGTTCTTTTCAAATCGGTATATTAAGAAAACGGAATAAGATTTATAAGGTTAGTTTTTTTGTTTTTCAATTCGGTATATTAAGAAAAAGGTATGTGATTGGTAATATAAGTTTTCGGTATAGTTTTATCTCGTAGAAAAACGGTATATTAAGAAAACGGTTTGTGATATAAATGATTAGTTTTCGGTAATCCTAAATGTCTTTGCAAATCAGTATATTAAGAAAACGGAATGAGATTTATAAGGTTAGTTTTTATGTTTTTCCATTCGGTATATTAAGAAAACGGTTTGTGATATATAAGATTAGTTTTCGTTATTGGTATATGTCCTTGCAAATCGGTATATTCATAAAACGGTTTGTGGTTTATAAGATTAGTTTTCGGTAATTCTAAATGACTTTGCAAATCGGTATATTAAGATAACGGAATGAGATTTATAAGGTTAGTTTTCGTTATTGGTATATGTCTTTGCGAATCGGTACATTAAGAAAACGGTTTGTGATATATAAGATTAGTTTTCGGTAATCCTAAATGTCTTTGCAAATCAGTATATTAAGAAAACGGAATGAGATTTATAAGGTTAGTTTTTATGTTTTTCCATTCGGTATATTAAGAAAACGGTTTGTGATATTTAAGATTAGTTTTCGTTATTGGTATATGTCCTTGCAAATCGGTATATTAATAAAACGGTTTGTGGTTTATAAGATTAGTTTTCGGTAATTCTAAATGATTTTGCAAATCGGTATATTAAGATAACGGAATGAGATTTATAAGGTTAGTTTTCGTTATTGGTATATGTCTTTGCGAATCGGTACATTAAGAAAACGGTTTGTGATATATAAGATTAGTTTTCGGCAATTGTAAATGTTTTGCAAATCGGTATATTAAGAAAAAGGAATGAGATTTATAAGGTTAGTTTTTATGTTTTTTCAATTCGGTATATTAAGGGAACGGTATGTGATTGGTAATATTAGTTTTCGGTATAGTTATATCTCTTTGCAAAACGGTATATTAAGAAAACGATTTGTGATATATAAGATTAGTTTTCGTTATTGGTATATGTCTTTGCGAATCGTTATATTAAGAAAACGGTTTGTAATTAATAAAATTACTTTTCGGTAATTCTAAATGTCTTTGGAAATCGGTATATTAAGAAAACGGAATGAGCTTTATAAGGTTAGTTTTTATGTTTTTTTTAATTCGGTATATTAAGAGAACGGTTTGTGATAGATAAGATTAGTTTTCGTTATTGGTATATGTCTTTGCAAATCGGTACATTAAGAAAACGGAATGAGATTCATAAGGTTAGTTTTTATGGTTTTCAATTCGGTATATTAGGAAAACGGTTTGTGATAAATAAGATTAGTTTTCGTTATAGGTTTATGTCTTTTCGAATCGGTATATTAAGAAAACGGTTTGTGGTTTATAAGATTAGTTTTCGGTAATTCTAAATGTCTTTGTTAATCGGTATATTGAGAAACGGTTTGTAGTTTATAAGATTAGTTTTCGGTAATTCTAAAGTTTTTTGCAAATCGGTATATTAAGAAAACGGAATGAGATTTATAAGGTTAGTTTTTATGTTTTTTCAATTCGGTATATTAATAAAACGGTATGTGATAAATAAGATTAGTTTTCGTCATTGGTATATGTCTTTGCAAATCGGTACATTAAGAAAACGGAATGAGATTTATAAGGTTAGTTTTTATGGTTTTCAATTCGGTATATTAGGAAAACGGTTTGTGATAAATAAGATTAGTTTTCGTTATAGGTTTATGTCTTTGCGAATCGGTATATTAAGAAAACGGTTTGTGGTTTATAAGATTAGATTTCGGTAATTCTAAATGTCTTTGCATATCGGTATAGTAAGAAAACGGAATGAGATTTTTAAGGTTAGTTTTTATGATTATCAATATGGTATATTAGGAAAACGGTACGTGATAAATAAGATTAGTTTTCGTTATTGGTTTATGTCTTTGCGAATCAGTATATTAAGAAAACGGTTTGTGGTTTATAAGATTAGTTTTTGGTCATTCTAAATGTCTTTGCATATCGGTATAGTAAGAAAACGGAATGAGATTTATAAGGTTAGTTTTTATGTTTTTTCAATTCGGTATATTAGGAAAACGGTTTGTGATAAATAAGATTAGTTTTCGTTATTAGTTTATGTCTTTGCGAATCGGTATATTAAGAAAACGGATTGAGATTTATAAGGTTAGTTTTTATGTTTTTCAATTCGGCATATTAGGAAAACGGTTTGTGATATATAAGATTAGTTTTCGTTATGGGTTATTGTCTTTGCGAATCAGGATATTAAGAAAACGGTTTGTGGTTTTTAAGATTAGTTTTCTGTAATTCTAAATGTCTTTGCGTATTGGTATATTAAGAAAATGGTTTGTGGTTTATAAGATTAGTTTTTGGTAATTCTAAAGTACTTTGCAAATAAGTAGATTAAGAAAACGGAATGAGATTTATAAGGTTAGTTTTTTGTTTTTTTCAATGCGGTATATTAAGAAAACGGTTTGTGGTTTATAAGATTAGTTTTCGGTTATTCTAAATGTCTTTGCAAATCGGTATAGTAAGAGAACGGAATGAGATTTATAAGGTTAGTTTTAATGTTTTTCAATTCGGCATATTAGGAAAACGGTTTGTGATATATAAGATTAATTTTCGTTATGGGTTTATTTCTTTGCGAATCGGGATATTAAGAAAACGGTTTGTGGTTTTTAAGATTAGTTTTCGGTAATTCTAAATGTCTTTGCGTATCGGTATATTAGGAAAATGGTTTGTGGTTTATAAGATTAGTTTTCGGTAATTCTAAAGTTCTTTGCAAATAAGTAGATTAAGAAAACGGAATGAGATTTATAAGGTTAGTTTTTATGTTTTTCAATTCGGTATATTAGGAAAACGGTTTGTGATATGTATAATTAGTTTTCGGTAATTCTAAATGTCTTTGGAAAGCGGTATATTAAGAAAACGGAATCAGCTTTATAAGGTTAGTTTTTATGTTTTTTCAATTTGATAAATAAAGTGAACGGTTTGTGATATATAAGATTAGTTTTCGTTATTGGTTTATGTCTTTGCGAATCGGTATATTAAGAAAACGGTTTGTGGTTTATAACATTAGTTTTCGGTAATTCTAAATGTCTTTGCATATCGGTATAGTAAGAAAACGGAATGAGATTTATAAGGTTAGTTTTTATGTTTTTCAATTCGGTATATTAGGAAAACGGTTTGTGAAAAATAAGATTAGTTTTCGTTATTGGTTTATGGTTTTGCGAATCGGTATATTAAGAAAACGGTGTGTGATATATAAGATTAGTTTTCGTTATAGGTATATGTCTAGGCAAGTCGGTATATTAAGAAAAAGGTTTGTAGTTTATAAGATTAGTTTTCAGTAATTCTAAAGTTCTTTGCAAATCGGTATATTAAGAAAACGGAATGAGATTTATAAGGTTAGTTTTTATGTTTTTTCAATTCGGTATATAAAGAAAACGGTATGTGATTGGTAATATTAGTTTTCGGAATTGTTATATCTCTTTGAAAAACGGTATATTAAGAAAACGGTTTGTGATATATAAGATTAGTTTTCGTTATAGGTATATGTCTAGGCAAATCGGTATATTAAGAAAACGGTTTGTGGTTTATAAGATTAGTTTTCGGTTATTCTAAATGTCTTTGCAAATCGGTATAGTAAGAGAACGGAATGAGATTTATAAGGTTAGTTTTAATGTTTTTCAATTCGGCATATTAGGAAAACGGTTTGTGATATATAAGATTAATTTTCGTTATGGGTTTATTTCTTTGCGAATCGGGATATTAAGAAAACGGTTTGTGGTTTTTAAGATTAGTTTTCGGTAATTCTAAATGTCTTTGCGTATTGGTATATTAAGAAAATGGTTTGTGGTTTGTAAGATTAGTTTTCGGTAATTCTAAAGTACTTTGCAAATAAGTAGATTAAGAAAGCGGAATGAGATTTATAAGGTTAGTTTTTATGTTTTTTTCAATGCGGTATATTAAGAAAGCGGTATGTGATATATAAGATTAGTTTTCGTTATTGGTATATTTCTTTGCGAATCAGTATATTAAGAAAACGGTTTGTGGTTTATAAGATTAGTTTTCGTTATTGGTATATTTCTTTGCGAATCAGTATATCAAGAAAACGGTTTGTGGTTTATAAGATTAGTTTTTGGTAATTTTAAATGTCTATGCAAATCGGTATATTAAGAGAACGGATTGAGCTTTATAAGGTTAGTTTTTATTTTTTTTCAATTCGGTATATTAAGAGAACGGTTTGTGATATATAAGATTAGTTTTCGTTATTTGTAAATGTCTTTGCAAAACGGTATATTAAGAAAACGGTTTGTGATTTATAAGATTAGTTTTCGTTATTGGTATATTTCTTTGCGAATCAGTATATTAAGAAAACGGTTTGTGGTTCATAAGATTAATTTTCGTTATTGGTATATTTCTTTGCGAATCAGTATATTAAGAAAACGATTTGTGGTTTATAAGATTAGTTTTTGGTAATTTTAAATGTCTATGCAAATCGGTATATTAAGAGAACGGAATGAGCTTTATAAGGTTAGTTTTTATTTTTTTTCAATTCGGTATATTAAGAGAACGGTTTGTGATATATAAGATTAGTTTTCGTTATTTGTAAATGTCTTTGCAAAACGGTATATTAAGAAAACGGTTTGTGAATTATAAGATTAGCTTTCGTTATAGGTATATGTCTTTGCGAATCGAAATATTAAGAAAACGGAATGAGATTTATCAGGTTAGTTTTTATGATTTTCAATTCGGTATATTAGGAAAACGGTTTGTGAAATATAAGATTAGTTTTCGGTTATTCTAAATGTCTTTGCAAATCGGTATAGTAAGAAAACGGAATGAGATTAATAAAGTTAGTTTTTTTGTTTTTCAATTCGGTATATTAGGAAAACGGTTTGTGATATGTATAATTAGTTTTCGGTAATTCTACATGTCTTTGGAAAGCGGTATATTAAGTAAACGGAATCAGCTTTATAAGGTTAGTTTTTATGTTTTTTCAATTTGATAAATAAAGTGAACGGTTTGTGATATATAAGATTAGTTTTCGTTATTGATTTATGTCTTTGCGAATCGGTATATTAAGAAAACGGTTTGTGGTTTATAACATTAGTTTTCGGTAATTCTAAATGTCTTTGCATATCGGTATAGTAAGAAAACGGAATGAGATTTATAAGGTTAGTTTTTATGTTTTTCAATTCGGTATATTAGGAAAACGGTTTGTGAAAAATAAGATTAGTTTTCGTTATTGGTTTATGTTTTTGCGAATCGGTATATTAAGAAAACGGTGTGTGATATATAAGATTAGTTTTCGTTATAGGTATATGTCTAGGCAAGTCGGTATATTAAGAAAAAGGTTTGTAGTTTATAAGATTAGTTTTCAGTAATTCTAAAGTTCTTTGCAAATCGGTTTATTAAGAAAACGGAATGAGATTTATAAGGTTAGTTTTTATGTTTTTTCAATTCGGTATATAAAGAAAACGGTATGTGATTGGTAATATTAGTTTTCGGAATTGTTATATCTCTTTGAAAAACGGTATATTAAGAAAACGGTTTGTGATATATAAGATTAGTTTTCGTTATAGGTATATGTCTTTGCGAATCAGTATATTAAGAAAACGGTTTGTGATTTATAAGATTAGTTTTTGGTCATTCTAAATGTCTTTGCATATCGGTATAGTAAGAAAACGGAATGAGATTTATCAGGTTAGTTTTTATGATTTTCAATTCGGTATATTAGGAAAACGGTTTGTGAAATATAAGATTCGTTTTCGGTTATTCTAAATGTCTTTGCAAATCGGTATAGTAAGAAAACGGAATGAGATTAATAAAGTTAGTTTTTATGTTTTTCAATTCGGTATATTAGGAAAACGGTTTGTGATAAATAAGATTAGTTTTCGTTATTGGTTTATGTCTTTGCGAATCAGTATATTAAGAAAACGGTTTGTGGTTTATAAGATTAGTTTTTGGTCATTCTAAATGTCTTTGCATATCGGTATAGTAAGAAAACGGAATGAGATTTATCAGGTTAGTTTTTATGATTTTCAATTCGGTATATTAGGAAAACGGTTTGTGAAATATAAGATTAGTTTTCGGTTATTCTAAATGTCTTTGCAAATCGGTATAGTAAGAAAACGGAATGAGATTAATAAAGTTAGTTTTTATGTTTTTCAATTCGGTATATTAGGAAAACGGTTTGTGATATGTATAATTAGTTTTCGGTAATTCTACATGTCTTTGGAAAGCGGTATATTAAGAAAACGGAATCAGCTTTATAAGGTTAGTTTTTATGTTTTTTCAATTTGATAAATAAAGTGAACGGTTTGTGATATATAAGATTAGTTTTCGTTATTGGTTTATGTCTTTGCGAATCGGTATATTAAGAAAACGGTTTGTGGTTTATAACATTAGTTTTCGGTAATTCTAAATGTCTTTGCATATCGGTATAGTAAGAAAACGGAATGAGATTTATAAGGTTAGTTTTTATGTTTTTCAATTCGGTATATTAGGAAAACGGTCTGTGAAAAATAAGATTAGTTTTCGTTATTGGTTTATGTTTTTGCGAATCGGTATATTAAGAAAACGGTGTGTGATATATAAGATTAGTTTTCGTTATAGGTATATGTCTAGGCAAGTCGGTATATTAAGAAAAAGGTTTGTAGTTTATAAGATTAGTTTTCAGTAATTCTAAAGTTCTTTGCAAATCGGTATATTAAGAAAACGGAATGAGATTTATAAGGTTAGTTTTTATGTTTTTTCAATTCGGTATATAAAGAAAACGGTATGTGATTGGTAATATTAGTTTTCGGATTTGTTATATCTCTTTGAAAAACGGTATATTAAGAAAACGGTTTGTGATATATAAGATTAGTTTTCGTTATAGGTATATGTCTAGGCAAATCGGTATATTAAGAAAACGGTTTGTGGTTTATAAGATTAGTTTTCGGTTATTCTAAATGTCTTTGCAAATCGGTATAGTAAGAGAACGGAATGAGATTTATAAGGTTAGTTTTAATGTTTTTCAATTCGGCATATTAGGAAAACGGTTTGTGATATATAAGATTAATTTTCGTTATGGGTTTATTTCTTTGCGAATCGGGATATTAAGAAAACGGTTTGTGGTTTTTAAGATTAGTTTTCGGTAATTCTAAATGTCTTTGCGTATTGGTATATTAAGAAAACGGAATGAGATTTATAAAGTTAGTTTTTATGTTTTTCAATTCGGTATATTAGGAAAACGGTTTGTGATATGTATAATTAGTTTTCGGTAATTCTAAATGTCTTTGGAAAGCGGTATATTAAGAAAACGGAATCAGCTTTATAAGGTTAGTTTTTATGTTTTTTCAATTTGATAAATAAAGTGAACGGTTTGTGATATATAAGATTAGTTTTCGTTATTGGTTTATGTCTTTGCGAATCAGTATATTAAGAAAACGGTTTGTGATTTATAAGATTAGTTTTTGGTCATTCTAAATGTCTTTGCATATCGGTATAGTAAGAAAACGGAATGAGATTTATCAGGTTAGTTTTTATGATTTTCAATTCGGTATATTAGGAAAACGGTTTGTGAAATATAAGATTCGTTTTCGGTTATTCTAAATGTCTTTGCAAATCGGTATAGTAAGAAAACGGAATGAGATTAATAAAGTTAGTTTTTATGTTTTTCAATTCGGTATATTAGGAAAACGGTTTGTGATAAATAAGATTAGTTTTCGTTATTGGTTTATGTCTTTGCGAATCAGTATATTAAGAAAACGGTTTGTGGTTTATAAGATTAGTTTTTGGTCATTCTAAATGTCTTTGCATATCGGTATAGTAAGAAAACGGAATGAGATTTATCAGGTTAGTTTTTATGATTTTCAATTCGGTATATTAGGAAAACGGTTTGTGAAATATAAGATTAGTTTTCGGTTATTCTAAATGTCTTTGCAAATCGGTATAGTAAGAAAACGGAATGAGATTAATAAAGTTAGTTTTTATGTTTTTCAATTCGGTATATTAGGAAAACGGTTTGTGATATGTATAATTAGTTTTCGGTAATTCTACATGTCTTTGGAAAGCGGTATATTAAGAAAACGGAATCAGCTTTATAAGGTTAGTTTTTATGTTTTTTCAATTTGATAAATAAAGTGAACGGTTTGTGATATATAAGATTAGTTTTCGTTATTGGTTTATGTCTTTGCGAATCGGTATATTAAGAAAACGGTTTGTGGTTTATAACATTAGTTTTCGGTAATTCTAAATGTCTTTGCATATCGGTATAGTAAGAAAACGGAATGAGATTTATAAGGTTAGTTTTTATGTTTTTCAATTCGGTATATTAGGAAAACGGTCTGTGAAAAATAAGATTAGTTTTCGTTATTGGTTTATGTTTTTGCGAATCGGTATATTAAGAAAACGGTGTGTGATATATAAGATTAGTTTTCGTTATAGGTATATGTCTAGGCAAGTCGGTATATTAAGAAAAAGGTTTGTAGTTTATAAGATTAGTTTTCAGTAATTCTAAAGTTCTTTGCAAATCGGTATATTAAGAAAACGGAATGAGATTTATAAGGTTAGTTTTTATGTTTTTTCAATTCGGTATATAAAGAAAACGGTATGTGATTGGTAATATTAGTTTTCGGATTTGTTATATCTCTTTGAAAAACGGTATATTAAGAAAACGGTTTGTGATATATAAGATTAGTTTTCGTTATAGGTATATGTCTAGGCAAATCGGTATATTAAGAAAACGGTTTGTGGTTTATAAGATTAGTTTTCGGTTATTCTAAATGTCTTTGCAAATCGGTATAGTAAGAGAACGGAATGAGATTTATAAGGTTAGTTTTAATGTTTTTCAATTCGGCATATTAGGAAAACGGTTTGTGATATATAAGATTAATTTTCGTTATGGGTTTATTTCTTTGCGAATCGGGATATTAAGAAAACGGTTTGTGGTTTTTAAGATTAGTTTTCGGTAATTCTAAATGTCTTTGCGTATTGGTATATTAAGAAAACGGAATGAGATTTATAAAGTTAGTTTTTATGTTTTTCAATTCGGTATATTAGGAAAACGGTTTGTGATATGTATAATTAGTTTTCGGTAATTCTAAATGTCTTTGGAAAGCGGTATATTAAGAAAACGGAATCAGCTTTATAAGGTTAGTTTTTATGTTTTTTCAATTTGATAAATAAAGTGAACGGTTTGTGATATATAAGATTAGTTTTCGTTATTGGTTTATGTCTTTGCGAATCGGTATATTAAGAAAACGGTTTGTGGTTTATAACATTAGTTTTCGGTAATTCTAAATGTCTTTGCATATCGGTATAGTAAGAAAACGGAATGAGATTTATAAGGTTAGTTTTTATGTTTTTCAATTCGGTATATTAGGAAAACGGTTTGTGAAAAATAAGATTAGTTTTCGTTATTGGTTTATGGTTTTGCGAATCGGTATATTAAGAAAACGGTGTGTGATATATAGGATTAGTTTTCGTTATAGGTATATGTCTAGGCATGTCGGTATATTAAGAAAAAGGTTTGTGGTTTATAAGATTAGTTTTCGGTAATTCTAAAGTACTTTGCAAATATGTAGATTAAGAAAACGGAATGAGATTTATAAGGTTAGTTTTTATGTTTTTTTCAATGCGGTATATTAAGAAAGCGGTATGTGATATATAAGATTAGTTTTCGTTATTGGTATATTTCTTTGCGAATCAGTATATTAAGAAAACGGTTTGTGGTTTATAAGATTAGTTTTCGTTATTGGTATATTTCTTTGCGAATCAGTATATCAAGAAAACGGTTTGTGGTTTATAAGATTAGTTTTTGGTAATTTTAAATGTCTATGCAAATCGGTATATTAAGAGAACGGAATGAGCTTTATAAGGTTAGTTTTTATTTTTTTTCAATTCGGTATATTAAGAGAACGGTTTGTGATATATAAGATTAGTTTTCGTTATTTGTAAATGTCTTTGCAAAACGGTATATTAAGAAAACGGTTTGTGATTTATAAGATTAGTTTTCGTTATAGGTATATGTCTTTGCGAATCGAAATATTAAGAAAACGGAATGAGATTTATCAGGTTAGTTTTTATGATGTTCAATTCGGTATATTAGGAAAACGGTTAGTGAAATATAAGATTAGTTTTCGGTTATTCTAAATGTCTTTGCATATCGGTATGGTAAGAAAACGGAATGAGATTTATAAGGTTAGTTTTTATGTTTTTCAATTCGGTATATTAGGAAAACGGTTTGTGAAAAATAAGATTAGTTTTCGTTATTGGTTTATGTTTTTGCGAATCGGTATATTAAGAAAACGGTGTGTGATATATAAGATTAGTTTTCGTTATAGGTATATGTCTAGGCAAGTCGGTATATTAAGAAAAAGGTTTGTGGTTTATAAGATTAGTTTTCAGTTGTTCTAAAGTTCTTTGCAAATCGGTATATTAAGAAAACGGAATGAGATTTATGAGGTTAGTTTTTATGTTTTTTCAATTCGGTATATAAAGAAAACGGTATGTGATTGGTAATATTAGTTTTCGGAATTGTTATATCTCTTTGAAAAACGGTATATTAAGAAAACGGTTTGTGATATATAAGATTAGTTTTCGTTATAGGTATATGTCTAGGCAAATCGGTATATTAAGAAAACGGTTTGTGGTTTATAAGATTAGTTTTCGGTTATTCTAAATGTCTTTGCAAATCGGTATAGTAAGAGAACGGAATGAGATTTATAAGGTTAGTTTTAATGTTTTTCAATTCGGCATATTAGGAAAACGTATTGTGATATATAAGATTAATTTTCGTTATGGGTTTATTTCTTTGCGAATCGGGATATTAAGAAAACGGTTTGTGGTTTTTAAGATTAGTTTTCGGTAATTCTAAATGTCTTTGCGTATCGGTATATTAGGAAAATGGTTTGTGGTTTATAAGATTAGTTTTCGGTAATTCTAAAGTTCTTTGCAAATAAGTAGATTAAGAAAACGGAATGAGATTTATAAGGTTAGTTTTTATGTTGTTTCAATGCGGTATATTAAGAAAACGGTATGTGATTGGTAATATTAGTTTTCGGTATAGTTATATCTCATTGCAAAACGGTATATTAAGAAAACGGTTTGTGATATATAAGATTAGTTTTCGTTATTGGTATATGTCTTTGCAAATCGGTATATTAAGAAAACGGTTTGTGGTTTATAAGATTAGTTTTTGGTTATTCTAAATGTCTTTGTTTATCGGTATATTAAGAAAATGGAATGAGATTTATAAGGTTAGTTTTTATGTTTTTTCAATTCGGTATATTAAGAAAAAGGTATCTGATTGGTAATATTAGTTTTCGGTATAGTTATATCTCTTTGAAAAACGGTATATTAAGAAAACGGTTTGTGATATATAGGATTAGTTTTCGGTAATTCTAAATGTCTTTGCAAATCAGTATATTAAGAAAACGGTTTGTGATATATAAGATTAGTTTTCGTTATTTGTAAATGTCTTTGCAAAACGGTATATTAAGAAAACGGTTTGTGATTTATAAGATTAGTTTTCGTTATAGGTATATGTCTTTGCGAATCGAAATATTAAGAAAACGGAATGAGATTTATCAGGTTAGTTTTTATGATGTTCAATTCGGTATATTAGGAAAACGGTTTGTGAAATATAAGATTAGTTTTCGGTTATTCTAAATGTCTTTGCATATCGGTATAGTAAGAAAACGGAATGAGATTTATAAGGTTAGTTTTTATGTTTTTCAATTCGGTATGTTAGGAAAACGGTTTGTGAAAAATAAGATTAGTTTTCGTTATTGGTTTATGTTTTTGCGAATCGGTATATTAAGAAAACGGTGTGTGATATATAAGATTAGTTTTCGTTATAGGTATATGTCTAGGCAAGTCGGTATATTAAGAAAAAGGTTTGTGGTTTATAAGATTAGTTTTCAGTAGTTCTAAAGTTCTTTGCAAATCGGTATATTAAGAAAACGGAATGAGATTTATGAGGTTAGTTTTTATGTTTTTTCAATTCGGTATATAAAGAAAACGGTATGTGATTGGTAATATTAGTTTTCGGAATTGTTATATCTCTTTGAAAAACGGTATATTAAGAAAACGGTTTGTGATATATAAGATTAGTTTTCGTTATAGGTATATTTCTAGGCAAATCGGTATATTAAGAAAACGGTTTGTGGTTTATAAGATTAGTTTTCGGTTATTCTAAATGTCTTTGCAAATCGGTATAGTAAGAGAACGGAATGAGATTTATAAGGTTAGTTTTAATGTTTTTCAATTCGGAATATTAGGAAAACGGTTTGTGATATATAAGATTAATTTTCGTTATGGGTTTATTTCTTTGCGAATCGGGATATTAAGAAAACGGTTTGTGGTTTTTAAGATTAGTTTTCGGTAATTCTAAATGTCTTTGCGTATCGGTATATTAGGAAAATGGTTTGTGGTTTATAAGATTAGTTTTCGGTAATTCTAAAGTTCTTTGCAAATAAGTAGATTAAGAAAACGGAATGAGATTTATAAGTTTAGTTTTTATGTTGTTTCAATGCGGTATATTAAGAAAACGGTATGTGATTGGTAATATTAGTTTTCGGTATAGTTATATCTCATTGCAAAACGGTATATTAAGAAAACGGTTTGTGATATATAAGATTAGTTTTCGTTATTGGTATATGTCTTTGCAAATCGGTATATTAAGAAAACGGAATGAGCTTTATAAGGTTAGTTTTTATGTTTTTTTTAATTCGGTATATTAAGAGAACGGTTTGTGATAGATAAGATTAGTTTTCGTTATTGGTATATGTCTTTGCAAATCGGTACATTAAGAAAACGGAATGAGATTTATAAGGTTAGTTTTTATGGTTTTCAATTCGGTATATTAGGAAAACGGTTTGTGATAAATAAGATTAGTTTTCGTTATAGGTGTATGTCTTTGCGAATCGGTATATTAAGAAAACGGTTTGTGGTTTATAAGATTAGATTTCGGTAATTCTAAATGTCTTTGCATATCGGTATAGTAAGAAAACGGAATGAGATTTATAAGGTTAGTTTTTATGTTTTTTCAATTTGATATATAAAGTGAACGGTTTGTGATATATAAGATTAGTTTTCATTATTGGTATATGTTTTTGCAAATCGGTATATTAAGAAAACGGTTTGTGGTTTATAAGATTAGTTTTCGGTAATTCTAAATGTCTTTGTTAATCGGTATATTTAGAAACGGTTTGTAGTTTATAAGATTAGTTTTCGGTAATTCTAAAGTTCTTTTCAAATCGGTATATTAAGAAAACGGAATAAGATTTATAAGGTTAGTTTTTATGTTTTTCAATTCGGTATATTAAGAAAAAGGCATGTGATTGGTAATATAAGTTTTCGGTATAGTTTTATCTCGTAGAAAAACGGTATATTAAGAAAACGGTTTGTGATATAAATGATTAGTTTTCGGTAATCCTAAATGTCTTTGCAAATCAGTATATTAAGAGAACGGAATGAGATTTATCAGGTTAGTTTTTATGATTTTCAATTCGGTATATTAGAAAAACGGTTTGTGAAATATAAGATTAGTTTTCGGTTATTCTTAATGTCTTTGCAAATCGATATAGTTAGAAAACGGAATGAGATTTATAAGGTTAGTTTTTATGATTTTCAATTCGGTATATTAGGAAAACGGTTTGTGATAAATAAGATTAGTTTTCGTTATTGGTTTATGTCTTTGCGAATCAGTGTATTAAGAAAACGGTTTGTGGGTTATAAGATTACTTTTCGGGAATTCTAAATGTCTTTGCTTATCAGTATATTAAGAAAACGAAATGAGATTTATAAGGTTAGTTTTTATGATTATCAATTCGGTATATTAAGAAAACGGTACGTGATAAATAAGATTAGTTTTCGTTATTGGTTTATGTCTTTGCGAATAAGTATATAAGGAAAACGGTTTGTGGTTTATAAGATTAGTTTTTGGTAATTCTAAATGTCTTTGCATATCGGTATAGTAAGAAAACGGAATGAGATTTATAAGGTTAGTTTTTATGTTTTTTCAATTTGATATATAAAGTGAACGGTTTGTGATATATAAGATTAGTTTTCGTTATTGGTATATGTCTTTGCAAATCGGTATATTAAGAAAACGGTTTGTGGTTTATAAGATTAGTTTTCGGTAATTCTAAATGTCTTTGTTAATCGGTATATTGAGAAACGGTTTGTAGTTTATAAGATTAGTTTTCGGTAATTCTAAAGTTCTTTACAAATCGGTATATTAAGAAAACGGAATAAGATTTATAAGGTTAGTTTTTATGTTTTTCAATTCGGTATATTAAGAAAAAGGCATGTGATTGGTAATATAAGTTTTCGGTATAGTTTTATCTCGTAGAAAAACGGTATATTAAGAAAACGGTTTGTGATATAAATGATTAGTTTTCGGGAAATCCTAAATGTCTTTGCAAATCAGTATATTAAGGAAAACGGAATGAGATTTATAAGGTTAGTTTATATGTTTTTTCCATTCGGTATATTAAGAAAACGGTTTGTGATATATAAGATTAGTTTTCGTTATTGGTATATGTCCTTGCAAATCGGTATATTAATAAAACGGTTTGTGCTTTATAAGATTAGTTTTCGGTAATTCTAAATGGCTTTGCAAATCGGTATATTAAGATAACGGAATGAGATTTATAAGGTTAGTTTTCGTTATTGGTTTATGTCTTTGCGAATCAGTGTATTAAGAAAACGGTTTGTGGGTTATAAGATTACTTTTCGGTAATTCTAAATGTCCTTGCTTATCAGTATATTAAGAAAACGGAATGAGATTTATACGGTTAGTTTTTATGATTATCAATTCGGTATATTAGGAAAACGGTACGTGATAAATAAGATTAGTTTTCGTTATTGGTTTATGTCTTTGCGAATCAGTATATTAAGAAAACGGTTTGTGGTTTATAAGATTAGTTTTTGGTAATTCTAAATGTCTTTGCATATCGGTATAGTAAGAAAACGGAATGAGATTTATAAGGTTAGTTTTTATGTTTTTTCAATTTGATATATAAAGTGAACGGTTTGTGATATATAAGATTAGTTTTCGTTATTGGTATATGTCTTTGCAAATCGGCATATTAAGAAAACGGTTTGTGGTTTATAAGATTAGTTTTCGGTAATTCTAAATGTCTTTGTTAATCGGTATATTGAGAAACGGTTTGTAGTTTATAAGATTAGTTTTCGGTAATTCTAAAGTTCTTTTCAAATCGGTATATTAAGAGAACGGAATAAGATTTATAAGGTTAGTTTTTTTGTTTTTCAATTCGGTATATTAAGAAAAAGGTATGTGATTGGTAATATAAGTTTTCGGTATAGTTTTATCTCGTAGAAAAACGGTATATTAAGAAAACGGTTTGTGATATAAATGATTAGTTTTCGGTAATCCTAAATGTCTTTGCAAATCAGTATATTAAGAAAACGGAATGAGATTTATAAGGTTAGTTTTTATGTTTTTCCATTCGGTATATTAAGAAAACGGTTTGTGATATATAAGATTAGTTTTCGTTATTGGTATAGGTCCTTGCTAATCGGTATATTAATAAAACGGTTATTGGTTTATAAGATTAGTTTTCGGTAATTCTAAATGGCTTTGCAAATCGGTATATTAAGATAACGGAATGAGATTTATAAGGTTAGTTTTCGTTATTGGTATATGTCTTTGCGAATCGGTACATTAAGAAAACGGTTTGTGATATATAAGATTAGTTTTCGGCAATTGTAAATGTCTTTGCAAATCGGTATATTAAGAAAAAGGAATGAGATTTATAAGGTTAGTTTTTATGTTTTTTCAATTCGGTATATTAAGGGAACGGTATGTGATTGGTAATATTAGTTTTCGGTATAGTTATATCTCTTTGCAAAACGGTATATTAAGAAAACGATTTGTGATATATAAGATTAGTTTTCGTTATTGGTATATGTCTTTGCGAATCGTTATATTAAGAAAACGGTTTGTAATTAATAAAATTACTTTTCGGTAATTCTAAATGTCTTTGGAAATCGGTATATTAAGAAAACGGAATGAGCTTTATAAGGTTAGTTTTTATGTTTTTTTTAATTCGGTATATTAAGAGAACGGTTTGTGATAGATAAGATTAGTTTTCGTTATTGGTATATGTCTTTGCAAATCGGTACATTAAGAAAACGGAATGAGATTTATAAGGTTAGTTTTTATGGTTTTCAATTCGGTATATTAAGAAAACGATTTGTGATATATAAGATTAGTTTTCGTTATTGGTATATGTCTTTGCGAATCGTTATATTAAGAAAACGGTTTGTAATTAATAAAATTACTTTTCGGTAATTCTAAATGTCTTTGGAAATCGGTATATTAAGAAAACGGAATGAGCTTTATAAGGTTAGTTTTTATGTTTTTTTTAATTCGGTATATTAAGAGAACGGTTTGTGATAGATAAGATTAGATTTCGTTATTGGTATATGTCTTTGCAAATCGGTACATTAAGAAAACGGAATGAGATTTATAAGGTTAGTTTTTATGGTTTTCAATTCGGTATATTAGGAAAACGGTTTGTGATAAATAAGATTAGTTTTCGTTATAGGTGTATGTCTTTGCGAATCGGTATATTAAGAAAACGGTTTGTGGTTTATAAGATTAGATTTCGGTAATTCTAAATGTCTTTGCATATCGGTATAGTAAGAAAACGGAATGAGATTTTTAAGGTTAGTTTTTATGATTATCAATTCGGTATATTAGGAAAACGGTACGTGATAAATAAGATTAGTTTTCGTTATTGGTTTATGTCTTTGCGAATAAGTATATTAAGAAAACGGTTTGTGGTTTATAAGATTAGTTTTTGGTAATTCTAAATGTCTTTGCATATTGGTATAGTAAGAAAACGGAATGAGATTTATAAGGTTAGTTTTTATGTTTTTTCAATTTGATATATAAAGTGAACGGTTTGTGATATATAAGATTAGTTTTCGTTATTGGTATATGTCTTTGCAAATCGGTGTATTAAGAAAACGGTTTGTGGTTTATAAGATTAGTTTTCGGTAATTTTAAATGTTTTTGTTAATCGGTATATTGAGAAACGGTTTGTAGTTTATAAGATTAGTTTTCGGTAATTCTAAAGTTTTTTTCAAATCGGTATATTAAGAAAACGGAATAAGATTTATAAGGTTAGTTTTTTTGTTTTTCAATTCGGTATATTAAGAAAAAGGTATGTGATTGGTAATATAAGTTTTCGGTATAGTTTTATCTCGTAGAAAAACGGTATATTAAGAAAACGGTTTGTGATATAAATGATTAGTTTTCGGTAATCCTAAATGTCTTTGCAAATCAGTATATTAAGAAAACGGAATGAGATTTATAAGGTTAGTTTTTATGTTTTTCCATTCGGTATATTAAGAAAACGGTTTGTGATATATAAGATTAGTTTTCGTTATTGGTATATGTCCTTGCAAATCGGTATATTAATAAAACGGTTTGTGGTTTATAAGATTAGTTTTCGGTAATTCTAAATGGCTTTGCAAATCGGTATATTAAGATAACGGAATGAGATTTATAAGGTTAGTTTTCGTTATTGGTATATGTCTTTGCGAATCGGTACATTAAGAAAACGGTTTGTGATATATAAGATTAGTTTTCGGCAATTGTAAATGTCTTTGCAAATCGGTATATTAAGAAAAAGGAATGAGATTTATAAGGTTAGTTTTTATGTTTTTTCAATTCGGTATATTAAGGGAACGGTATGTGATTGGTAATATTAGTTTTCGGTATAGTTATATCTCTTTGCAAAACGGTATATTAAGAAAACGATTTGTGATATATAAGATTAGTTTTCGTTATTGGTATATGTCTTTGCGAATCGTTATATTAAGAAAACGGTTTGTAATTAATAAAATTACTTTTCGGTAATTCTAAATGTCTTTGGAAATCGGTATATTAAGAAAACGGAATGAGCTTTATAAGGTTAGTTTTTATGTTTTTTTTAATTCGGTATATTAAGAGAACGGTTTGTGATAGATAAGATTAGTTTTCGTTATTGGTATATGTCTTTGCAAATCGGTACATTAAGAAAACGGAATGAGATTTATAAGGTTAGTTTTTATGGTTTTCAATTCGGTATATTAAGAAAACGATTTGTGATATATAAGATTAGTTTTCGTTATTGGTATATGTCTTTGCGAATCGTTATATTAAGAAAACGGTTTGTAATTAATAAAATTACTTTTCGGTAATTCTAAATGTCTTTGGAAATCGGTATATTAAGAAAACGGAATGAGCTTTATAAGGTTAGTTTTTATGTTTTTTTTAATTCGGTATATTAAGAGAACGGTTTGTGATAGATAAGATTAGTTTTCGTTATTGGTATATGTCTTTGCAAATCGGTACATTAAGAAAACGGAATGAGATTTATAAGGTTAGTTTTTATGGTTTTCAATTCGGTATATTAGGAAAACGGTTTGTGATAAATAAGATTAGTTTTCGTTATTGGTTTATGTCTTTGCGAATCAGTATATTAAGAAAACGGTTTGTGGTTTATAAGATTAGTTTTTGGTAATTCTAAATGTCTTTGCATATCGGTATAGTAAGAAAACGGAATGAGATTTATAAGGTTAGTTTTTATGTTTTTTCAATTTGATATATAAAGTGAACGGTTTGTGATATATAAGATTAGTTTTCGTTATTGGTATATGTTTTTGCAAATCGGTATATTAAGAAAACGGTTTGTGGTTTATAAGATTAGTTTTCGGTAATTCTAAATGTCTTTGTTAATCGGTATATTTAGAAACGGTTTGTAGTTTATAAGATTAGTTTTCGGTAATTCTAAAGTTCTTTTCAAATCGGTATATTAAGAAAACGGAATAAGATTTATAAGGTTAGTTTTTATGTTTTTCAATTCGGTATATTAAGAAAAAGGCATGTGATTGGTAATATAAGTTTTCGGTATAGTTTTATCTCGTAGAAAAACGGTATATTAAGAAAACGGTTTGTGATATAAATGATTAGTTTTCGGTAATCCTAAATGTCTTTGCAAATCAGTATATTAAGAGAACGGAATGAGATTTATCAGGTTAGTTTTTATGATTTTCAATTCGGTATATTAGAAAAACGGTTTGTGAAATATAAGATTAGTTTTCGGTTATTCTTAATGTCTTTGCAAATCGATATAGTTAGAAAACGGAATGAGATTTATAAGGTTAGTTTTTATGATTATCAATTCGGTATATTAAGAAAACGGTACGTGATAAATAAGATTAGTTTTCGTTATTGGTTTATGTCTTTGCGAATAAGTATATAAGGAAAACGGTTTGTGGTTTATAAGATTAGTTTTTGGTAATTCTAAATGTCTTTGCATATCGGTATAGTAAGAAAACGGAATGAGATTTATAAGGTTAGTTTTTATGTTTTTTTCAATTTGATATATAAAGTGAACGGTTTGTGATATATAAGATTAGTTTCGTTATTGGTATATGTCTTTGCAAATCGGTATATTAAGAAAACGGTTTGTGGTTTATAAGATTAGTTTTCGGTAATTCTAAATGTCTTTGTTAATCGGTATATTGAGAAACGGTTTGTAGTTTATAAGATTAGTTTTCGGTAATTCTAAAGTTCTTTACAAATCGGTATATTAAGAAAACGGAATAAGATTTATAAGGTTAGTTTTTATGTTTTTCAATTCGGTATATTAAGAAAAAGGCATGTGATTGGTAATATAAGTTTTCGGTATAGTTTTATCTCGTAGAAAAACGGTATATTAAGAAAACGGTTTGTGATATAAATGATTAGTTTTCGGGAAATCCTAAATGTCTTTGCAAATCAGTATATTAAGAAAACGGAATGAGATTTATAAGGTTAGTTTATATATTTTTTCCATTCGGTATATTAAGAAAACGGTTTGTGATATATAAGATTAGTTTTCGTTATTGGTATATGTCCTTGCAAATCGGTATATTAATAAAACGGTTTGTGCTTTATAAGATTAGTTTTCGGTAATTCTAAATGGCTTTGCAAATCGGTATATTAAGATAACGGAATGAGATTTATAAGGTTAGTTTTCGTTATTGGTTTATGTCTTTGCGAATCAGTGTATTAAGAAAACGGTTTGTGGGTTATAAGATTACTTTTCGGTAATTCTAAATGTCCTTGCTTATCAGTATATTAAGAAAACGGAATGAGATTTATACGGTTAGTTTTTATGATTATCAATTCGGTATATTAGGAAAACGGTACGTGATAAATAAGATTAGTTTTCGTTATTGGTTTATGTCTTTGCGAATCAGTATATTAAGAAAACGGTTTGTGGTTTATAAGATTAGTTTTTGGTAATTCTAAATGTCTTTGCATATCGGTATAGTAAGAAAACGGAATGAGATTTATAAGGTTAGTTTTTATGTTTTTTCAATTTGATATATAAAGTGAACGGTTTGTGATATATAAGATTAGTTTTCGTTATTGGTATATGTCTTTGCAAATCGGCATATTAAGAAAACGGTTTGTGGTTTATAAGATTAGTTTTCGGTAATTCTAAATGTCTTTGTTAATCGGTATATTGAGAAACGGTTTGTAGTTTATAAGATTAGTTTTCGGTAATTCTAAAGTTCTTTTCAAATCGGTATATTAAGAAAACGGAATAAGATTTATAAGGTTAGTTTTTTTGTTTTTCAATTCGGTATATTAAGAAAAAGGTATGTGATTGGTAATATAAGTTTTCGGTATAGTTTTATCTCGTAGAAAAACGGTATATTAAGAAAACGGTTTGTGATATAAATGATTAGTTTTCGGTAATCCTAAATGTCTTTGCAAATCAGTATATTAAGAAAACGGAATGAGATTTATAAGGTTAGTTTTTATGTTTTTCCATTCGGTATATTAAGAAAACGGTTTGTGATATATAAGATTAGTTTTCGTTATTGGTATAGGTCCTTGCTAATCGGTATATTAATAAAACGGTTATTGGTTTATAAGATTAGTTTTCGGTAATTCTAAATGGCTTTGCAAATCGGTATATTAAGATAACGGAATGAGATTTATAAGGTTAGTTTTCGTTATTGGTATATGTCTTTGCGAATCGGTACATTAAGAAAACGGTTTGTGATATATAAGATTAGTTTTCGGCAATTGTAAATGTCTTTGCAAATCGGTATATTAAGATAAAGGAATGAGATTTATAAGGTTAGTTTTTATGTTTTTTCAATTCGGTATATTAAGGGAACGGTATGTGATTGGTAATATTAGTTTTCGGTATAGTTATATCTCTTTGCAAAACGGTATATTAAGAAAACGATTTGTGATATATAAGATTAGTTTTCGTTATTGGTATATGTCTTTGCGAATCGTTATATTAAGAAAACGGTTTGTAATTAATAAAATTACTTTTCGGTAATTCTAAATGTCTTTGGAAATCGGTATATTAAGAAAACGGAATGAGCTTTATAAGGTTAGTTTTTATGTTTTTTTAATTCGGTATATTAAGAGAACGGTTTGTGATAGATAAGATTAGTTTTCGTTATTGGTATATGTCTTTGCAAATCGGTACATTAAGAAAACGGAATGAGATTTATAAGGTTAGTTTTTATGGTTTTCAATTCGGTATATTAAGAAAACGATTTGTGATATATAAGATTAGTTTTCGTTATTGGTATATGTCTTTGCGAATCGTTATATTAAGAAAACGGTTTGTAATTAATAAAATTACTTTTCGGTAATTCTAAATGTCTTTGGAAATCGGTATATTAAGAAAACGGAATGAGCTTTATAAGGTTAGTTTTTATGTTTTTTTTAATTCGGTATATTAAGAGAACGGTTTGTGATAGATAAGATTAGTTTTCGTTATTGGTATATGTCTTTGCAAATCGGTACATTAAGAAAACGGAATGAGATTTATAAGGTTAGTTTTTATGGTTTTCAATTCGGTATATTAGGAAAACGGTTTGTGATAAATAAGATTAGTTTTCGTTATAGGTGTATGTCTTTGCGAATCGGTATATTAAGAAAACGGTTTGTGGTTTATAAGATTAGATTTCGGTAATTCTTAATGTCTTTGCATATCGGTATAGTAAGAAAACGGAATGAGATTTATAAGGTTAGTTTTTATGTTTTTTCAATTTGATATATAAAGTGAACGGTTTGTGATATATAAGATTAGTTTTCGTTATTGGTATATGTTTTTGCAAATCGGTATATTAAGAAAACGGTTTGTGGTTTATAAGATTAGTTTTCGGTAATTCTAAATGTCTTTGTTAATCGGTATATTTAGAAACGGTTTGTAGTTTATAAGATTAGTTTTCGGTAATTCTAAAGTTCTTTTCAAATCGGTATATTAAGAAAACGGAATAAGATTTATAAGGTTAGTTTTTATGTTTTTCAATTCGGTATATTAAGAAAAAGGCATGTGATTGGTAATATAAGTTTTCGGTATAGTTTTATCTCGTAGAAAAACGGTATATTAAGAAAACGGTTTGTGATATAAATGAATAGTATTCGGTAATCCTAAATGTCTTTGCAAATCAGTATATTAAGAGAACGGAATGAGATTTATCAGGTTAGTTTTTATGATTTTCAATTCGGTATATTAGAAAAACGGTTTGTGAAATATAAGATTAGTTTTCGGTTATTCTTAATGTCTTTGCAAATCGATATAGTTAGAAAACGGAATGAGATTTATAAGGTTAGTTTTTATGATTTTCAATTCGGTATATTAGGAAAACGGTTTGTGATAAATAAGATTAGTTTTCGTTATTGGTTTATGTCTTTGCTAATCAGTGTATTAAGAAAACGGTTTGTGGGTTATAAGATTACTTTTCGGGAATTCTAAATGTCTTTGCTTATCAGTATATTAAGAAAACGAAATGAGATTTATAAGGTTAGTTTTTATGATTATCAATTCGGTATATTAAGAAAACGGTACGTGATAAATAAGATTAGTTTTCGTTATTGGTTTATGTCTTTGCGAATAAGTATATAAGGAAAACGGTTTGTGGTTTATAAGATTAGTTTTTGGTAATTCTAAATGTCTTTGCATATCGGTATAGTAAGAAAACGGAATGAGATTTATAAGGTTAGTTTTTATGTTTTTTCAATTTGATATATAAAGTGAACGGTTTGTGATATATAAGATTAGTTTTCGTTATTGGTATATGTCTTTGCAAATCGGTATATTAAGAAAACGGTTTGTGGTTTATAAGATTAGTTTTCGGTAATTCTAAATGTCTTTGTTAATCGGTATATTGAGAAACGGTTTGTAGTTTATAAGATTAGTTTTCGGTAATTCTAAAGTTCTTTACAAATCGGTATATTAAGAAAACGGAATAAGATTTATAAGGTTAGTTTTTATGTTTTTCAATTCGGTATATTAAGAAAAAGGCATGTGATTGGTAATATAAGTTTTCGGTATAGTTTTATCTCGTAGAAAAACGGTATATTAAGAAAACGGTTTGTGATATAAATGATTAGTTTTCGGTAATCCTAAATGTCTTTGCAAATCAGTATATTAAGAAAACGGAATGAGATTTATAAGGTTAGTTTATATGTTTTTTCCATTCGGTATATTAATAAAACGGTTTGTGATATATAAGATTAGTTTTCGTTATTGGTATATGTCTTTGCAAATCGGCATATTAAGAAAACGGTTTGTGGTTTATAAGATTAGTTTTCGGTAATTCTAAATGTCTTTGTTAATCGGTATATTGAGAAACGGTTTGTAGTTTATAAGATTAGTTTTCGGTAATTCTAAAGTTCTTTTCAAATCGGTATATTAAGAGAACGGAATAAGATTTATAAGGTTAGTTTTTTTGTTTTTCAATTCGGTATATTAAGAAAAAGGTATGTGATTGGTAATATAAGTTTTCGGTATAGTTTTATCTCGTAGAAAAACGGTATATTAAGAAAACGGTTTGTGATATAAATGATTAGTTTTCGGTAATCCTAAATGTCTTTGCAAATCAGTATATTAAGAAAACGGAATGAGATTTATAAGGTTAGTTTTTATGTTTTTCCATTCGGTATATTAAGAAAACGGTTTGTGATATATAAGATTAGTTTTCGTTATTGGTATAGGTCCTTGCTAATCGGTATATTAATAAAACGGTTATTGGTTTATAAGATTAGTTTTCGGTAATTCTAAATGGCTTTGCAAATCGGTATATTAAGATAACGGAATGAGATTTATAAGGTTAGTTTTCGTTATTGGTATATGTCTTTGCGAATCGGTACATTAAGAAAACGGTTTGTGATATATAAGATTAGTTTTCGGCAATTGTAAATGTCTTTGCAAATCGGTATATTAAGAAAAAGGAATGAGATTTATAAGGTTAGTTTTTATGTTTTTTCAATTCGGTATATTAAGGGAACGGTATGTGATTGGTAATATTAGTTTTCGGTATAGTTATATCTCTTTGCAAAACGGTATATTAAGAAAACGATTTGTGATATATAAGATTAGTTTTCGTTATTGGTATATGTCTTTGCGAATCGTTATATTAAGAAAACGGTTTGTAATTAATAAAATTACTTTTCGGTAATTCTAAATGTCTTTGGAAATCGGTATATTAAGAAAACGGAATGAGCTTTATAAGGTTAGTTTTTATGTTTTTTTTAATTCGGTATATTAAGAGAACGGTTTGTGATAGATAAGATTAGTTTTCGTTATAGGCATATGTCTTTGCAAATCGGTACATTAAGAAAACGGAATGAGATTTATAAGGTTAGTTTTTATGGTTTTCAATTCGGTATATTAAGAAAACGATTTGTGATATATAAGATTAGTTTTCGTTATTGGTATATGTCTTTGCGAATCGTTATATTAAGAAAACGGTTTGTAATTAATAAAATTACTTTTCGGTAATTCTAAATGTCTTTGGAAATCGGTATATTAAGAAAACGGAATGAGCTTTATAAGGTTAGTTTTTATGTTTTTTTTAATTCGGTATATTAAGAGAACGGTTTGTGATAGATAAGATTAGTTTTCGTTATTGGTATATGTCTTTGCGAATCGTTATATTAAGAAAACGGTTTGTAATTAATAAAATTACTTTTCGGTAATTCTAAATGTCTTTGGAAATCGGTATATTAAGAAAACGGAATGAGCTTTATAAGGTTAGTTTTTATGTTTTTTTTAATTCGGTATATTAAGAGAACGGTTTGTGATAGATAAGATTAGTTTTCGTTATTGGTATATGTCTTTGCAAATCGGTACATTAAGAAAACGGAATGAGATTTATAAGGTTAGTTTTTATGGTTTTCAATTCGGTATATTAAGAAAACGATTTGTGATATATAAGATTAGTTTTCGTTATTGGTATATGTCTTTGCGAATCGTTATATTAAGAAAACGGTTTGTAATTAATAAAATTACTTTTCGGTAATTCTAAATGTCTTTGGAAATCGGTATATTAAGAAAACGGAATGAGCTTTATAAGGTTAGTTTTTATGTTTTTTTTAATTCGGTATATTAAGAGAACGGTTTGTGATAGATAAGATTAGTTTTCGTTATTGGTATATGTCTTTGCAAATCGGTACATTAAGAAAACGGAATGAGATTTATAAGGTTAGTTTTTATGGTTTTCAATTCGGTATATTAGGAAAACGGTTTGTGATAAATAAGATTAGTTTTCGTTATAGGTGTATGTCTTTGCGAATCGGTATATTAAGAAAACGGTTTGTGGTTTATAAGATTAGATTTCGGTAATTCTAAATGTCTTTGCATATCGGTATAGTAAGAAAACGGAATGAGATTTTTAAGGTTAGTTTTTATGATTATCAATTCGGTATATTAGGAAAACGGTACGTGATAAATAAGATTAGTTTTCGTTATTGGTTTATGTCTTTGCGAATAAGTATATTAAGAAAACGGTTTGTGGTTTATAAGATTAGTTTTTGGTAATTCTAAATGTCTTTGCATATTGGTATAGTAAGAAAACGGAATGAGATTTATAAGGTTAGTTTTTATGTTTTTTCAATTTGATATATAAAGTGAACGGTTTGTGATATATAAGATTAGTTTTCGTTATTGGTATATGTCTTTGCAAATCGGTGTATTAAGAAAACGGTTTGTGGTTTATAAGATTAGTTTTCGGTAATTTTAAATGTCTTTGTTAATCGGTATATTGAGAAACGGTTTGTAGTTTATAAGATTAGTTTTCGGTAATTCTAAAGTTTTTTTCAAATCGGTATATTAAGAAAACGGAATAAGATTTATAAGGTTAGTTTTTTTGTTTTTCAATTCGGTATATTAAGAAAAAGGTATGTGATTGGTAATATAAGTTTTCGGTATAGTTTTATCTCGTAGAAAAACGGTATATTAAGAAAACGGTTTGTGATATAAATGATTAGTTTTCGGTAATCCTAAATGTCTTTGCAAATCAGTATATTAAGAAAACGGAATGAGATTTATAAGGTTAGTTTTTATGTTTTTCCATTCGGTATATTAAGAAAACGGTTTGTGATATATAAGATTAGTTTTCGTTATTGGTATATGTCCTTGCAAATCGGTATATTAATAAAACGGTTTGTGGTTTATAAGAGTAGTTTTCGGTAATTCTAAATGGCTTTGCAAATCGGTATATTAAGATAACGGAATGAGATTTATAAGGTTAGTTTTCGTTATTGGTATATGTCTTTGCGAATCGGTACATTAAGAAAACGGTTTGTGATATATAAGATTAGTTTTCGGCAATTGTAAATGTCTTTGCAAATCGGTATATTAAGAAAAAGGAATGAGATTTATAAGGTTAGTTTTTATGTTTTTTCAATTCGGTATATTAAGGGAACGGTATGTGATTGGTAATATTAGTTTTCGGTATAGTTATATCTCTTTGCAAAACGGTATATTAAGAAAACGATTTGTGATATATAAGATTAGTTTTCGTTATTGGTATATGTCTTTGCGAATCGTTATATTAAGAAAACGGTTTGTAATTAATAAAATTACTTTTCGGTAATTCTAAATGTCTTTGGAAATCGGTATATTAAGAAAACGGAATGAGCTTTATAAGGTTAGTTTTTATGTTTTTTTTAATTCGGTATATTAAGAGAACGGTTTGTGATAGATAAGATTAGTTTTCGTTATTGGTATATGTCTTTGCAGATCGGTACATTAAGAAAACGGAATGAGATTTATAAGGTTAGTTTTTATGGTTTTCAATTCGGTATATTAAGAAAACGATTTGTGATATATAAGATTAGTTTTCGTTATTGGAATATGTCTTTGCGAATCGTTATATTAAGAAAACGGTTTGTAATTAATAAAATTACTTTTCGGTAATTCTAAATGTCTTTGGAAATCGGTATATTAAGAAAACGGAATGAGCTTTATAAGGTTAGTTTTTATGTTTTTTTTAATTCGGTATATTAAGAGAACGGTTTGTGATAGATAAGATTAGTTTTCGTTATTGGTATATGTCTTTGCAAATCGGTACATTAAGAAAACGGAATGAGATTTATAAGGTTAGTTTTTATGGTTTTCAATTCGGTATATTAGGAAAACGGTTTGTGATAAATAAGATTAGTTTTCGTTATAGGTGTATGTCTTTGCGAATCGGTATATTAAGAAAACGGTTTGTGGTTTATAAGATTAGATTTCGGTAATTCTAAATGTCTTTGCATATCGGTATAGTAAGAAAACGGAATGAGATTTTTAAGGTTAGTTTTTATGATTATCAATTCGGTATATTAGGAAAACGGTACGTGATAAATAAGATTAGTTTTCGTTATTGGTTTATGTCTTTGCGAATAAGTATATTAAGAAAACGGTTTGTGGTTTATAAGATTAGTTTTTGGTAATTCTAAATGTCTTTGCATATTGGTATAGTAAGAAAACGGAATGAGATTTATAAGGTTAGTTTTTATGTTTTTTCAATTTGATATATAAAGTGAACGGTTTGTGATATATAAGATTAGTTTTCGTTATTGGTATATGTCTTTGCAAATCGGTGTATTAAGAAAACGGTTTGTGGTTTATAAGATTAGTTTTCGGTAATTTTAAATGTCTTTGTTAATCGGTATATTGAGAAACGGTTTGTAGTTTATAAGATTAGTTTTCGGTAATTCTAAAGTTTTTTTCAAATCGGTATATTAAGAAAACGGAATAAGATTTATAAGGTTAGTTTTTTTGTTTTTCAATTCGGTATATTAAGAAAAAGGTATGTGATTGGTAATATAAGTTTTCGGTATAGTTTTATCTCGTAGAAAAACGGTATATTAAGAAAACGGTTTGTGATATAAATGATTAGTTTTCGGTAATCCTAAATGTCTTTGCAAATCAGTATATTAAGAAAACGGAATGAGATTTATAAGGTTAGTTTTTATGTTTTTCCATTCGGTATATTAAGAAAACGGTTTGTGATATATAAGATTAGTTTTCGTTATTGGTATAGGTCCTTGCTAATCGGTATATTAATAAAACGGTTATTGGTTTATAAGATTAGTTTTCGGTAATTCTAAATGGCTTTGCAAATCGGTATATTAAGATAACGGAATGAGATTTATAAGGTTAGTTTTCGTTATTGGTATATGTCTTTGCGAATCGGTACATTAAGAAAACGGTTTGTGATATATAAGATTAGTTTTCGGCAATTGTAAATGTCTTTGCAAATCGGTATATTAAGAAAAAGGAATGAGATTTATAAGGTTAGTTTTTATGTTTTTTCAATTCGGTATATTAAGGGAACGGTATGTGATTGGTAATATTAGTTTTCGGTATAGTTATATCTCTTTGCAAAACGGTATATTAAGAAAACGATTTGTGATATATAAGATTAGTTTTCGTTATTGGTATATGTCTTTGCGAATCGTTATATTAAGAAAACGGTTTGTAATTAATAAAATTACTTTTCGGTAATTCTAAATGTCTTTGGAAATCGGTATATTAAGAAAACGGAATGAGCTTTATAAGGTTAGTTTTTATGTTTTTTTTAATTCGGTATATTAAGAGAACGGTTTGTGATAGATAAGATTAGTTTTCGTTATTGGTATATGTCTTTGCAGATCGGTACATTAAGAAAACGGAATGAGATTTATAAGGTTAGTTTTTATGGTTTTCAATTCGGTATATTAAGAAAACGATTTGTGATATATAAGATTAGTTTTCGTTATTGGTATATGTCTTTGCGAATCGTTATATTAAGAGAACGGTTTGTAATTAATAAAATTACTTTTCGGTAATTCTAAATGTCTTTGGAAATCGGTATATTAAGAAAACGGAATGAGCTTTATAAGGTTAGTTTTTATGTTTTTTTTAATTCGGTATATTAAGAGAACGGTTTGTGATAGATAAGATTAGTTTTCGTTATTGGTATATGTCTTTGCAAATCGGTACATTAAGAAAACGGAATGAGATTTATAAGGTTAGTTTTTATGGTTTTCAATTCGGTATATTAGGAAAACGGTTTGTGATAAATAAGATTAGTTTTCGTTATAGGTGTATGTCTTTGCGAATCGGTATATTAAGAAAACGGTTTGTGGTTTATAAGATTAGATTTCGGTAATTCTAAATGTCTTTGCATATCGGTATAGTAAGAAAACGGAATGAGATTTTTAAGGTTAGTTTTTATGATTATCAATTCGGTATATTAGGAAAACGGTACGTGATAAATAAGATTAGTTTTCGTTATTGGTTTATGTCTTTGCGAATAAGTATATTAAGAAAACGGTTTGTGGTTTATAAGATTAGTTTTTGGTAATTCTAAATGTCTTTGCATATTGGTATAGTAAGAAAACGGAATGAGATTTATAAGGTTAGTTTTTATGTTTTTTCAATTTGATATATAATGTGAACGGTTTGTGATATATAAGATTAGTTTTCGTTATTGGTATATGTCTTTGCAAATCGGTGTATTAAGAAAACGGTTTGTGGTTTATAAGATTAGTTTTCGGTAATTTTAAATGTCTTTGTTAATCGGTATATTGAGAAACGGTTTGTAGTTTATAAGATTAGTTTTCGGTAATTCTAAAGTTTTTTTCAAATCGGTATATTAAGAAAACGGAATAAGATTTATAAGGTTAGTTTTTTTGTTTTTCAATTCGGTATATTAAGAAAAAGGTATGTGATTGGTAATATAAGTTTTCGGTATAGTTTTATCTCGTAGAAAAACGGTATATTAAGAAAACGGTTTGTGATATAAATGATTAGTTTTCGGTAATCCTAAATGTCTTTGCAAATCAGTATATTAAGAAAACGGAATGAGATTTATAAGGTTAGTTTTTATGTTTTTCCATTCGGTATATTAAGAAAACGGTTTGTGATATATAAGATTAGTTTTCGTTATTGGTATATGTCCTTGCAAATCGGTATATTAATAAAACGGTTTGTGGTTTATAAGATTAGTTTTCGGTAATTCTAAATGGCTTTGCAAATCGGTATATTAAGATAACGGAATGAGATTTATAAGGTTAGTTTTCGTTATTGGTATATGTCTTTGCGAATCGGTACATTAAGAAAACGGTTTGTGATATATAAGATTAGTTTTCGGCAATTGTAAATGTCTTTGCAAATCGGTATATTAAGAAAAAGGAATGAGATTTATAAGGTTAGTTTTTATGTTTTTTCAATTCGGTATATTAAGGGAACGGTATGTGATTGGTAATATTAGTTTTCGGTATAGTTATATCTCTTTGCAAAACGGTATATTAAGAAAACGATTTGTGATATATAAGATTAGTTTTCGTTATTGGTATATGTCTTTGCGAATCGTTATATTAAGAAAACGGTTTGTAATTAATAAAATTACTTTTCGGTAATTCTAAATGTCTTTGGAAATCGGTATATTAAGAAAACGGAATGAGCTTTATAAGGTTAGTTTTTATGTTTTTTTTAATTCGGTATATTAAGAGAACGGTTTGTGATAGATAAGATTAGTTTTCGTTATTGGTATATGTCTTTGCAGATCGGTACATTAAGAAAACGGAATGAGATTTATAAGGTTAGTTTTTATGGTTTTCAATTCGGTATATTAAGAAAACGATTTGTGATATATAAGATTAGTTTTCGTTATTGGTATAGGTCTTTGCGAATCGTTATATTAAGAAAACGGTTTGTAATTAATAAAATTACTTTTCGGTAATTCTAAATGTCTTTGGAAATCGGTATATTAAGAAAACGGAATGAGCTTTATAAGGTTAGTTTTTATGTTTTTTTTAATTCGGTATATTAAGAGAACGGTTTGTGATAGATAAGATTAGTTTTCGTTATTGGTATATGTCTTTGCAAATCGGTACATTAAGAAAACGGAATGAGATTTATAAGGTTAGTTTTTATGGTTTTCAATTCGGTATATTAGGAAAACGGTTTGTGATAAATAAGATTAGTTTTCGTTATAGGTGTATGTCTTTGCGAATCGGTATATTAAGAAAACGGTTTGTGGTTTATAAGATTAGATTTCGGTAATTCTAAATGTCTTTGCATATCGGTATAGTAAGAAAACGGAATGAGATTTTTAAGGTTAGTTTTTATGATTATCAATTCGGTATATTAGGAAAACGGTACGTGATAAATAAGATTAGTTTTCGTTATTGGTTTATGTCTTTGCGAATAAGTATATTAAGAAAACGGTTTGTGGTTTATAAGATTAGTTTTTGGTAATTCTAAATGTCTTTGCATATTGGTATAGTAAGAAAACGGAATGAGATTTATAAGGTTAGTTTTTATGTTTTTTCAATTTGATATATAAAGTGAACGGTTTGTGATATATAAGATTAGTTTTCGTTATTGGTATATGTCTTTGCAAATCGGTGTATTAAGAAAACGGTTTGTGGTTTATAAGATTAGTTTTCGGTAATTTTAAATGTCTTTGTTAATCGGTATATTGAGAAACGGTTTGTAGTTTATAAGATTAGTTTTCGGTAATTCTAAAGTTTTTTTCAAATCGGTATATTAAGAAAACGGAATAAGATTTATAAGGTTAGTTTTTTTGTATTTCAATTCGGTATATTAAGAAAAAGGTATGTGATTGGTAATATAAGTTTTCGGTATAGTTTTATCTCGTAGAAAAACGGTATATTAAGAAAACGGTTTGTGATATAAATGATTAGTTTTCGGTAATCCTAAATGTCTTTGCAAATCAGTATATTAAGAAAACGGAATGAGATTTATAAGGTTAGTTTTTATGTTTTTCCATTCGGTATATTAAGAAAACGGTTTGTGATATATAAGATTAGTTTTCGTTATTGGTATATGTCCTTGCAAATCGGTATATTAATAAAACGGTTTGTGGTTTATAAGATTAGTTTTCGGTAATTCTAAATGGCTTTGCAAATCGGTATATTAAGATAACGGAATGAGATTTATAAGGTTAGTTTTCGTTATTGGTATATGTCTTTGCGAATCGGTACATTAAGAAAACGGTTTGTGATATATAAGATTAGTTTTCGGCAATTGTAAATGTCTTTGCAAATCGGTATATTAAGAAAAAGGAATGAGATTTATAAGGTTAGTTTTTATGTTTTTTCAATTCGGTATATTAAGGGAACGGTATGTGATTGGTAATATTAGTTTTCGGTATAGTTATATCTCTTTGCAAAACGGTATATTAAGAAAACGATTTGTGATATATAAGATTAGTTTTCGTTATTGGTATATGTCTTTGCGAATCGTTATATTAAGAAAACGGTTTGTAATTAATAAAATTACTTTTCGGTAATTCTAAATGTCTTTGGAAATCGGTATATTAAGAAAACGGAATGAGCTTTATAAGGTTAGTTTTTATGTTTTTTTTTAATTCGGTATATTAAGAGAACGGTTTGTGATAGATAAGATTAGTTTTCGTTATTGGTATATGTCTTTGCAAATCGGTACATTAAGAAAACGGAATGAGATTTATCAGGTTAGTTTTTATGATTTTCAATTCGGTATATTAGGAAAACGGTTTGTGATATATAAGATTAGTTTTCGTTATTGGTTTATGTCTTTGCGAATCGGTATATTAAGAAAACGGTTTGTGATATATAAGATTAGTTTTCGGTTATTCTAAATGTCTTTGCAAATCGGTATATTAAGAAAACGGTTTGTGCTTTATAAGATTAGTTTTTGGTAATTCTAAATGTCTTTGTTTATCGGTATATTAAGAAAACGGAATGAGATTTATAAGGTAAGTTTTTATGTTTTTTCAATTCGGTATATTAAGAAAAAGGTATCTGATTGGTAATATTAGTTTTCGGTATAGTTATATCTCT
Organism: Arma custos; assembly: GCA_037127475.1. Taxonomy (NCBI): domain Eukaryota; kingdom Metazoa; phylum Arthropoda; class Insecta; order Hemiptera; family Pentatomidae; genus Arma; species Arma custos. Next base: position 260,530 of record JBBAGI010000019.1, on the reverse strand, counting down.
TTGAAAAACGGTATATTAAGATAACGGTTTGTGATATATAGGTTTAGTTTTCGGTAATTCTAAATGCCTTTGCAAATCAGTATATTAAGAAAACGGTTTGTGGTTTATAAGATTAGTTTTCGGTAATGCTAAATGTCTTTGGAAAGCGGTATAAAAAGAAAACGGAATAAGCTTTATAAGGTTAGTTTTTATGTTTTTTCAATTTGATATATAAAGTGAACGGTTTGTGATATATAAGATTAGTTTTCGTTATTGGTATATGTCTTTGCAAATCGGTATATTAAGAAAACGGAATGAGATTTATAAGATTAGTTTTCGTTATTGGTTTATGTCTTTGCGAATCGGTATATTAAGAAAACGGTTTGTGGTTTATAAGATTAGTTTTCGGTAATTCTAAAGTTCTTTGCATATCAGTATATTAAGAAAACGGAATGAGAATTATAAGGTTAGTTTTTATGATTTTCAATTCGGTATATTAGGAAAACGGTTTGTGATAAATAAGATTAGTTTTCGTTATTGGTTTATGTCTTTGCGAATCGGTATATTAACAAAACGGTTTGTGGTTTATAAGATTAGTTTTCGGTAATTCTAAATGTCTTTGCATGTCGGTATAGTAAGAAAACGGAATGAGATTTATAAGGTTAGTTTTTATGTTTTTCAATTCGGTATATTAGGAAAACGGTTTGTGATATATAAGATTAGTTTTCGTTATTGGTTTATGTCTTTGCGAATCGGTATATTAAGAAAACGATTTGTAGTTTATAAGATTAGTTTTCGGTAATTCTGAAGTTCTTTGCAAATCGGTATTTTAACAAAACGGTTTGTGGTTTATAAGATTAGTTTTCGGTCATTCTAAATGGCTTTGCAAATCGGTATAGTAAGAAAACGGAATGAGATTTATAAGGTTAGTTTTTATGTTTTTTCAATTCGGTATATTAAGAAAACGGTATGTGATTGGTAATATTAGTTTTCGGAATAGTTAAATCTCATTGCAAAACGGTATATTAAGAAAACGGTTTGTGATATATAAGATTAGTTTTCGTTATTGGTATATGTCTTTGCAAATCGGTATATTAAGAAAACGGTTTGTGGTTTATAAGATTAGTTTTTGGTAATTCTAAATGGCTTTGCAAATCGGTATATTAAGAAAACGGAATGAGATTTATCAGGTTAGTTTTTATGATTTTCAATTCGGTATATTAGGAAAACGGTTTGTGGTTTATAAGATTAGTTTTCGGTAATTCTAAATGTCTTTGTTAATCGGTATATTAAGAAAAAGGAATTAGATTTATAAGGTGAGTTTTTATGTTTTCTCAATTCGGTATATTGACAAAACGGTATGTGATTGGTAATATTAGTTTTCGGAATAGTTATATCTCTTTGAAAAACGGTATATTAAGAAAATGGTTTGTGATATATAGGATTAGTTTTCGGTAATTCTAAATGTCTTTGCAAATCAGTATATTAAGAAAACGGTTTGTGGTTTATAAGATTAGTTTTCGGTTATTCTAAATGGCTTTGCAAATCGGTATAGTAAGAAAACGGAATGAGATTTATAAAGTTAGTTTTCATTATTGGTATATATCTTTGCGAATCGGTATATTAAGAAAACGATTTGTAGTTTATAAGATTAGTTTTCGGTAATTCTGAAGTTCTTTGCAAATTGGTATTTTAACAAAACGGTTTGTGGTTTATAAGATTAGTTTTCGGTCATTCTATATGGCTTTGCAAATCGGTATAGTAAGAAAACGGAATGAGATTTATAAGGTTAGTTTTTATGTTTTTTCAATTCGGTATATTAAGAAAACGGTATGTGATTGGTAATATTAGTTTTCGGAATAGTTATATCTCATTGCAAAACGGTATATTAAGAAAACGGTTTGTGATATATAAGATTAGTTTTCGTTATTGGTATATGTCTTTGCAAATCGGTATATTAAGAAAACGGTTTGTGGTTTATAAGATTAGTTTTTGGTAATTCTAAATGTCTTTGTTTATCGGTATATTAAGAAAACGGAATGAGATTTATAAGGTTAGTTTCTATGTTTTTTCAATTCGGTATATTAAGAAAAAGGTATCTGATTGGTAATATTAGTTTTCGGTATAGTTATATCTCTTTGAAAAACGGTATATTAAGAAAACGGTTTGTGATATATAGGATTAGTTTTCGGTAATTCTAAATGTCTTTGCAAATCAGTATATTAATAAAACGGTTTGTGGTTTATAAGATTAGTTTTTGGTCATTCTAAATGGCTTTGCAAATCGGTATATTAAGAAAACGGAATGAGATTTATCAGGTTAGTTTTTATGATTTTCAATCCGGTATATTAGGAAAACGGTTTGTGGTTTATAAGATTAGTTTTCGGTAATTCTAAATGTCTTTGTTAATCGGTATATTAAGAAAACGGAATTAGATTTATAAGGTGAGTTCTTATGTTTTCTCAATTCGGTATATTGAGAAAACGGTATGTGATTGGTAATATTAGTTTTCGGAATAGTTATATCTCTTTGAAAAACGGTATATTAAGAAAACGGTTTGTGATATATAGGATTAGTTTTCGGTAATTCTAAATGTCTTTGCAAATCAGTATATTAAGAAAACGGTTTGTGGTTTATAAGATTAGTTTTCGGTCATTCTAAATGGCTTTGCAAATCGGTATAGTAAGAAAACGGAATGAGATTTATAAAGTTAGTTTTCATTATTGGTATATATCTTTGCGAATCGGTATATTAAGATAACGATTTGTAGTTTATAAGATTAGTTTTCGGTAATTCTGAAGTTCTTTGCAAATCGGTATTTTAACAAAACGGTTTGTGGTTTATAAGATTAGTTTTCGGTAATTCTAAATGTCTTTGTTAATCGTTATATTATGAAAACGGAATTAGATTTATAAGGTTAGTTTTTATGTTTTTTCAATTCGGTATATTAAGAAAACGGTATGTGATGGTAATATTAGTTTTCGGAATAGTTATATCTCTTTGAAAAACGGTATATTAAGAAAACGGTTTGTGATTTATAAGATTAGTTTTCGTTATAGGTATATGTCTAGGCAAATCGGTATATTAAGAAAACGGTTTGTAGTTTATAAGATTAGTTATCGGTAATTCTAAATGTCTTTGCAAATCAGTATATTAAGAAAACGGTTTGTTGTTTATAAGATTAGTTTTCGGTCATTCTAAATAGCTTTGCAAATCGGTATATTAAGAAAACAGAATGAGATATATAAGGTTAGTTTTCGTATAGTTTTCGTATTGGTATATGTCTTTGCGAATCGATATATTAAGAAAACGGAATGAGATTTATCAGGTTAGTTTTTATGATTTTCAATTCGGTATATTAGGAAAACGGTGTGTGATGTATAAGATTAGTTTTCGTTATTGGTTTATGTCTTTGCGAATCGGGATATTAAGAAAACGGTTTGTGGTTTTTAAGATTAGTTTTCGGTAATTCTAAATGTCTTTGCGTATCGGTATATTAGGAAAATGGTTTGTAGTTTATAAGATTAGTTTTCGGTAATTCTAAAGTTCTTTGCAAATAAGTAGATTAAGAAAACGGAATGAGATTTATAAGGTTAGTTTTTATGTTTTTTCAATGCGGTATTTTAAGAAAACGGTATGTGATTGGCAATATTAGTTTTCGGTATAGTTATAGCTCATTGCAATACGGTATATTAAGAAAACGGTTTGTGATATATAAGATTAGTTTTCCTTATTGGTATATGTCTTTGCAAATCGGTATATTAAGAAAACGGTTTGTGGTTTATAAGATTAGTTTTTGGTAATTCTAAATGTCTTTGTTTATCGGTATATTAAGAAAACGGAATGAGATTTATAAGGTTAGTTTTTATTTTTTTTCAATTCGGTATATTAAGAAAAAGGTATCTGATTGGTAATATTAGTTTTCGGTAATTCTAAATGTCTTTGCATATCGGTATAGTAAGAAAACGGAATAAGATTTATAAGGTTAGTTTTTATGATTTACAATTCGGTATATTAGGAAAACGGTTTGTGATAAATAAGATTAGTTTTCGGTAATTCTAAATGTCTTTGCAAATCAGTATATTAAGAAAACGGTTTGTGGTTTATAAGATTAGTTTTCGGTCATTCTAAATGTCTTTGCAAATCGGTATAGTAAGAAAACGGAATGAGATTTATAAGGTTAGTTTTCATTATTGGTATATATCTTTGCGAATCGATATATTAAGAAAACGGAATGAGATTTATCAGGTTAGTTTTTACGATTTTCAATTCGGTATATTAGGAAAACGGTTTGTGAAATATAAGATTAGTTTTCGGTTATTCTAAATGTCTCTGCAAATCGGTATAGTAAGAAAACGGAATGAGATTTATAAGGTTCGTTTTTATGTTTTTTCAATTCGGTATTTTAAGAAAAAGGTATCTGATTGGTAATATTAGTTTTCGGTATAGTTATATCTCTTTGAAAAACGGTATATTAAGAAAACGGTTTGTGATATATAGGTTTAGTTTTCGGTAATTCTAAATGCCTTTGCAAAGCAGTATATTAAGAAAACGGTTTGTGGTTTATAAGATTAGTTTTCGGTAATGCTTAATGTCTTTGGAAAGTGGTATAAAAAGAAAACGGAATAAGCTTTATAAGGTTAGTTTTTATGTTTTTTCAATTTGATATATAAAGTGAACGGTTTGTGATATATAAGATTAGTTTTCGTTATTGGTATATGTCTTTGCAAATCGGTATATTAAGAAAACGGAATGAGATTTATAAGGTTAGTTTTCGTTATTGGTATATGTCTTTGCGAATTGATATGTTAAGAAAACGATTTGTTGTTTATAAGATTACTTTTCGGTAATTCTAAATGTCTTTGCATATCAGTATATTAAGAAAACGGAATGAGATTTATAAGGTTAGTTTTAATGTTTTTCAATTCGGCATATTAGGAAAACGGTATGTGGTTTATAAGATTAGTTTTCGGTTATTCTAAATGTCTTTGCAAATCGGTATAGTAAGAAAACGGAATGATATTTATAAGGTTAGTTTTTATGTTTTTCAATTCGGTATATTAGGAAAACGGTTTGTGATATGTATGATTAGTTTTCGGTAATTCTATATGTCTTTGGAAAGCGGTATATTAAGAAAACGGTTTGTGGTTTATAAGATTAGTTTTCGGTCATTCTAAATGTCTTTGCAAATCGGTATATTAAGAAAACAGAATGAGATATATAAGGTTAGTTTTCGTTATTGGTATATGTCTTTGCGAATCGATATATTAAGAAAACGGAATGAGATTTATCAGGTTAGTTTTTATGATTTTCAATTCGGTATATTAAGAAAACGGTATGTGATTGGTAATATTAGTTTTCGGAATAGTTATATCTCTTTGAAAAACGGTATATTAAGAAAATGGTTTGTGATATATAAGATTAGTTTTCGTTATAGGTATATGTCTAGGCAAATCGGTATATTAAGAAAACGGTTTGTGGTTTATAAGATTAGTTTTCGGTTATTCTAAATGTCTTTTCAAATCGGTATAGTAAGAAAACGGAATGAGATTTATAAGGTTAGTTTTAATGTTTTTCAATTCGGCATATTAGGAAAACGGTATGTGATTGGTAATATTAGTTTTCGGTATAGTTATATCTCTTTGAAAAACGGTATATTAAGAAAACGGTTTGTGGTTTATAAGATTAGTTTTCGGTCATTCTAAATGGCTTTGCAAATCGGTATATTAAGAAAACAGAATGAGATATATAAGGTTAGTTTTCGTTATTGGTATATGTCTTTGCGAATCGGTATATTAAGAAAACGGTTTGTGGTTTATAAGATTAGTTATCGGTTATTCTAAATGTCTTTGCAAATCGGTATAGTAAGAAAACGGAATGAGATTTATAAGGTTAGTTTTCGTTAATGGTATATGTCTTTGCGAATTGATATATTAGGAAAACGGTTTGTGGTTTATAAGATTATTTTTCGGTTATTCTAAATGTCTTTGCATATCAGTATATTAAGAAAACGGAATGAGATTTATAAGGTTAGTTTTTATGATTTTCAATTCGGTATATTAGGAAAACGGTTTGTGATAAATAAGATTAGTTTTCGTTATTGGTTTATGTCTTTGCGAATCGGTATATTAAGAAAACGGTTTGTGGTTTATAAGATTAGTTTTCGGTAATTCTAAATGTCTTTGCATATCGGTATAGTAAGAAAACGGAATGAGATTTATAAGGTTAGTTTTTGGTAATTCTAAATGTCTTTGTTTATCGGTATATTAAGAAAACGGAATGAGATTTATAAGGTTAGTTTTTATGTTTTTTCAATTCGGTATATTAAGAAAAAGGTATCTGATTGGTAATATTAGTTTTCGGTATAGTTATATCTCTTTGAAAAACGGTATATTAAGAAAACGGTTTGTGATATATAGGTTTAGTTTTCGGTAATTCTAAATGCCTTTGCAAATCAGTATATTAAGAAAACGGTTTGTGGTTTATAAGATTAGTTTTCGGTAATGCTAAATGTCTTTGGAAAGTGGTATAAAAAGAAAACGGAATAAGCTTTATAAGGTTAGTTTTTATGTTTTTTCAATTTGATATATAAAGTGAACGGTTTGTGATATATAAGATTAGTTTTCGTTATTGGTATATGTCTTTGCAAATCGGTATATTAAGAAAACGGAATGAGATTTATAAGGTTAGTTTTCGTTATTGGTATATGTCTTTGCGAATTGATATGTTAAGAAAACGATTTGTTGTTTATAAGATTACTTTTCGGTAATTCTAAATGTCTTTGCATATCAGTATATTAAGAAAACGGAATGAGATTTATAAGGTTAGTTTTAATGTTTTTCAATTCGGCATATTAGGAAAACGGTATGTGGTTTATAAGATTAGTTTTCGGTTATTCTAAATGTCTTTGCAAATCGGTATAGTAAGAAAACGGAATGATATTTATAAGGTTAGTTTTTATGTTTTTCAATTCGGTATATTAGGAAAACGGTTTGTGATATGTATGATTAGTTTTCGGTAATTCTAAATGTCTTTGGAAAGCGGTATATTAAGAAAACGGTTTGTGGTTTATAAGATTAGTTTTCGGTCATTCTAAATGTCTTTGCAAATCGGTATATTAAGAAAACAGAATGAGATATATAAGGTTAGTTTTCGTTATTGGTATATGTCTTTGCGAATCGATATATTAAGAAAACGGAATGAGATTTATCAGGTTAGTTTTTATGGTTTTCAATTCGGTATATTAGGAAAACGGAATGAGATATATAAGGTTAGTTTTTTTTTTTTTTCAATGCGGTATATTAAGAAAACGGTATGTGATTGGTAATATTAGTTTTCGGAATAGTTATATCTCTTTGAAAAACGGTATATTAAGAAAATGGTTTGTGATATATAAGATTAGTTTTCGTTATAGGTATATGTCTAGGCAAATCGGTATATTAAGAAAACGGTTTGTGGTTTATAAGATTAGTTTTCGGTTATTCTAAATGTCTTTTCAAATCGGTATAGTAAGAAAACGGAATGAGATTTATAAGGTTAGTTTTAATGTTTTTCAATTCGGCATATTAGGAAAACGGTATGTGATTGGTAATATTAGTTTTCGGTATAGTTATATCTCTTTGAAAAACGGTATATTAAGAAAACGGTTTGTGGTTTATAAGATTAGTTTTCGGTCATTCTAAATGGCTTTGCAAATCGGTATATTAAGAAAACAGAATGAGATATATAAGGTTAGTTTTCGTTATTGGTATATGTCTTTGCGAATCGGTATATTAAGAAAACGGTTTGTGGTTTATAAGATTAGTTATCGGTTATTCTAAATGTCTTTGCAAATCGGTATAGTAAGAAAACGGAATGAGATTTATAAGGTTAGTTTTCGTTAATGGTATATGTCTTTGCGAATTGATATATTAGGAAAACGGTTTGTGGTTTATAAGATTACTTTTCGGTTATTCTAAATGTCTTTGCATATCAGTATATTAAGAAAACGGAATGAGATTTATAAGGTTAGTTTTTATGATTTTCAATTCGGTATATAAGGAAAACGGTTTGTGATATATAAGATTAGTTTTCGTTATTGGTTTATGTCTTTGCGAATCGGTATATTAAGAAAACGGTTTGTGGTTTATAAGATCAGTTTTCGGTAATTCTAAATGTCTTTGTTAATCGGTATATTATGAAAACGAAATTAGATTTATAAGGTTAGTATTTATGTTCTTTCAATTCGGTATATTAAGAAAACGGTATGTGATTGGTAATATTAGTTTTCGGAATAGTTATATCTCTTTGAAAAACGGTATATTAAGAAAACGGATTGTGATATAATATATAAGATTAGTTTTCGTTATAGGTATATGTCTAGGCAAATCGGTATATTAAGAAAACGGTTTGTGGTTTATAAGATTAGTTATCGGTAATTCTAAATGTCTTTGCAAATCAGTATATTAAGAAAACGGTTTGTTGTTTATAAGATTAGTTTTCGGTCATTCTAAATGGCTTTGCAAATCGGTATATTAAGAAAACAGAATGAGATATATAAGGTTAGTTTTCGTTATTGGTATATGTCTTTGCGAATCGATATATTAAGAAAACGGAATGAGATTTATCAGGTTAGTTTTCATGTTTTTTCAATGCGGTATTTTAAGAAAACGGTATGTGATTAGTAATATTAGTTTTCGGTATAGTTATATCTCATTGCAATACGGTATATTAAGAAAACGGTTTGTGATATATAAGATTAGTTTTCCTTATTGGTATATGTCTTTGCAAATCGGTATATTAAGAAAACGGTTTGTGGTTTATAAGATTAGTTTTTGGTAATTCTAAATGTCTTTTCAAATCGGTATATTAAGAAAACGGAATGAGATTTATAAGGTTAGTTTTTATGTTTTTTCAATTCGGTATATTAAGAAAAAGGTATCTGATTGGTAATATTAGTTTTCGGTATAGTTATATCTCTTTAAAAAACGGTATATTAAGAAAACGGTTCGTGATTTATAGGATAAGTTTTCGGTAATTCTAAATGTCTTTGCAAATCAGTATATTAAGAAAACGGTTTGTGGTTTATAAGATTAGTTTTTGGTCATTCTAAATGGCTTTGCAAATCGGTATATTAAGAAAACAGAATGAGATATATAAGGTAATTTTCGTTATTGGTATATGTCTTTGCGAATCGATATTTTAAGAAAACGGAATGAGATTTATCAGGTTAGTTTTTATGATTTTAAATTCGGTATATTAGGAAAACGGTTTGTGATATATAAGATTAGTTTTCGTTATTGGTTTATGTCTTTGCGAATCGGTATATTAAGAAAACGGTTAGTGGTTTATAAGATTAGTTTTCGGTTATTCTAAATGTCTTCGCAAATCGGTATAGTAAGAAAACGGAATGAGATTTATAAGGTTAGTTATTATGTTTTTCAATTCGGCATATTAGGAAAACGGTTTGTGATATATAAGATTAGTTTTCGTTATGGGTTAATGTCTTTGCGAATTGGGATATTAAGAAAACGTTTTGTGGTTTCTAAGATTAGTTTTCGGTAATTCTAAATGTCTTTGCGTATTGGTATATTAAGAAAATGGTTTTTGGTTTATAAGATTAGTTTTCGGTAATTCTAAAGTACTTTGCCAATAAGTAGATTAAGAAAACGGAATGAGATTTATAAGGTTAGTTTTTATGTTTTTTTCAATGCGGTATATTAAGAAAACGGTATGTGATATATAAGATTAGTTTTCGTTATTGGTATATTCCTTTGCGAATCAGTATATTAAGAAAGCGGTTCGTGGTTTATAAGATTAGTTTTTGGTAATTTTAAATGTCTTTGCAAATCGGTATATTAAGAGAACGGAATGAGCTTTATAAGGTTAGTTTTTATTTTTTTTCAATTCTGTATATTAGGAGAACGGTTTGTGATATATAAGATTAGTTTTCGTTATTGGTATATGTCTTTGCAAAACGGTATATTAAGAAAACGGTTTGTGATTTATAAGATTAGTTTTCGGTTATTCTAAATGGCTTTGCAAATCGGTATATTAAGAAAACGGAATTAGATTTATAAGGTTAGTTTTCATTTTTGGTAATTATCTTTGCGAATCGATATACTAAGAAAACGGAATGAGATTTATCAGGTTAGTTTTTATGATTTTCAATTCGGTATATTAGGAAAACGGTTTGTGAAATATAAGATTAGTTTTCGGTTATTCTAAATGTCTTTGCAAATCGGTATAGTAAGAAAACGGAATGATATTTATAAGCTTAGTTTTTATTTTTTTTCAATTCGGTATATTAGGAGAACGGTTTGTGATATATAAGGTTAGTTTTCGTTATTGGTATATGTCTTTGCAAAACGGTATATTAAGAAAACGGTTTGTGATTTATAAGATTAGTTTTCGGTAATTCTAAATGGCTTTGCAAATCGGTATATTAAAAAAAACGGAATTAGATTTATAAGGTTAGTTTTCATTATTGGTAATTATCTTTGCGAATCGATATATTAAGAAAACGGAATGAGATTTATCAGGTTAGTTTTTATGATTTTCAATTCGGTATATTAGGAAAACGGTTTGTGAAATATAAGATTAGTTTTCGGTTATTCTAAATGTCTTTGCATGTCGGTATAGTAAGAAAACGGAATGAGATTTATAAGGTTAGTTTTTTATGTTTTTCAATTCGGTATATTAGGAAAACGGTTTGTGATATATAAGATTAGTTTTCGTTATTGGTTTATGTCTTTGCGAATCGGTATATTAAGAAAACGATTTGTAGTTTATAAGATTAGTTTTCGGTAATTCTGAAGTTCTTTGCAAATCGGTATTTTAACAAAACGGTTTGTGGTTTATAAGATTAGTTTTCGGTAATTCTAAATGGCTTTGCAAATCGGTATAGTAAGAAAACGGAATGAGATTTATAAGGTTAGTTTTTATGTTTTTTCAATTCGGTATATTAAGAAAACGGTATGTGATTGGTAATATTAGTTTTCGGAATAGTTATATCTCATTGCAAAACGGTATATTAAGAAAACGGTTTGTGATATATAAGATTAGTTTTCGTTATTGGTATATGTCTTTGCAAATCGGTATATTAAGAAAACGGTTTGTGGTTTATAAGCTTAGTTTTTGGTAATTCTAAATGTCTTTGTTTATCGGTATATTAAGAAAACGGAATGAGATTTATAAGGTTAGTTTTTATGTTTTTTCAATTCGGTATATTAAGAAAAAGGTATCTGATTGGTAATATTAGTTTTCGGTATAGTTATATCTCTTTGAAAAACGGTATATTAAGAAAACGGTTTGTGATATATAGGATTAGTTTTCGGTAATTCTAAATGTCTTTGCAAATCAGTATATTAATAAAACGGTTTGTGGTTTATAAGATTAGTTTTTGGTCATTCTAAATGGCTTTGCAAATCGGTATATTAAGAAAACGGAATGAGATTTATCAGGTTAGTTTTTATGATTTTCAATTCGGTATATTAGGAAAACGGTTTGTGGTTTATAAGATTAGTTTTCGGTAATTCTAAATGTCTTTGTTAATCGGTATATTAAGAAAACGGAATTAGATTTATAAGGTGAGTTTTTATGTTTTCTCAATTCGGTATATTGAGAAAACGGTATGTGATTGGTAATATTAGTTTTCGGAATAGTTATATCTCTTTGAAAAACGGTATATTAAGAAAACGGTTTGTGATATATAGGATTAGTTTTCGGTAATTCTAAATGTCTTTGCAAATCAGTATATTAAGAAAACGGTTTGTGGTTTATAAGATTAGTTTTCGGTCATTCTAAATGGCTTTGCAAATCGGTATAGTAAGAAAACGGAATGAGATTTATAAAGTTAGTTTTCATTATTGGTATATATCTTTGCGGATCGATATATTAAGAAAACGGAATGAGATTTATCAGGTTAGTTTTTATGATTTTCAATTCGGTATATTAGGAAAACGGTTTGTGATAAATAAGATTAGTTTTCGTTATTGGTTTATGTCTTTGCGAATCGGTATATTAAGAAAACGGTTTGTGGTTTATAAGATTAGTTTTCGGTAATTCTAAATGTCTTTGCATATCGGTATAGTAAGAAAACGGAATGAGATTTATAAGGTTAGTTTTTATGTTTTTCAATTCGGTATATTAGGAAAACGGTTTGTGATATATAAGATTAGTTTTCGTTATTGGTTTATGTCTTTGCGAATCGGTGTATTAAGAAAACGGTTTGTGGTTTTTAACATTAGTTTTCGGTAATTCTAAATGTCTTTGCATATCGGTATAGTAAGAAAACGGAATGAGATTTATAAGGTTAGTTTTTATGTTTTTCAATTCGGTATATTAGGAAAACGGTTTGTGATATATAAGATTAGTATTCGTTATTGGTTTATGTCTTTGCGAATCGGTATATTAAGAAAACGGTTTGTGGTTTATAAGATTAGTTTTCGGTAATTCTAAATGTCTTTGTTAATCGTTATATTATGAAAACGGAATTAGATTTATAAGGTTAGTTTTTATGTTTTTTCAATTCGGTATATTAAGAAAACGGTATGTGATTGGTAATATTAGTTTTCGGAATAGTTATATCTCTTTGAAAAACGGTATATTAAGAAAACGGTTTGTGATTTATAAGATTAGTTTTCGTTATAGGTATATGTCTAGGCAAATCGGTATATTACGAAAACGGTTTGTAGTTTATAAGATTAGTTATCGGTAATTCTAAATGTCTTTGCAAATCAGTATATTAAGAAAACGGTTTGTTGTTTATAAGATTAGTTTTCGGTCATTCTAAATGGCTTTGCAAATCGGTATATTAAGAAAACAGAATGAGATATATAAGGTTAGTTTTCTTATTGGTATATGTCTTTGCGAATCGATATATTAAGAAAACGGAATGAGATTTATCAGGTTAGTTTTTATGATTTTCAATTCGGTATATTAGGAAAACGGTTTGTGATATATAAGATTAATTTTCGTTATTGGTTTATGTCTTTGCGAATCGGTATATTAAGAAAACGGTGTGTGATGTATAAGATTAGTTTTCATTATTGGTTTATGTCTTTGCGAATCGGGATATTAAGAAAACGGTTTGTGGTTTTTAAGATTAGTTTTCGGTAATTCTAAATGTCTTTGCGTATCGGTATATTAGGAAAATGGTTTGTAGTTTATAAGATTAGTTTTCGGTAATTCTAAAGTTCTTTGCAAATAAGTAGATTAAGAAAACGGAATGAGATTTATAAGGTTAGTTTTTATGTTTTTTCAATGCGGTATTTTAAGAAAACTGTATGTGATTGGTAATATTAGTTTTCGGTATAGTTATAGCTCATTGCAATACGGTATATTAAGAAAACGGTTTGTGATATATAAGATTAGTTTTCCTTATTGGTATATGTCTTTGCAAATCGGTATATTAAGAAAACGGAATGAGATTTATAAGGTTAGTTTTTATTTTTTTTCAATTCGGTATATTAAGAAAAAGGTATCTGATTGGTAATATTAGTTTTCGGTATAGTTATATCTCTTTGAAAAACGGTATATTAAGAAAACGGTTTGTGATTTATAGGATAAGTTTTCGGTAATTCTAAATGTCTTTGCAAATCAGTATATTAAGAAAACGGTTTGTGGTTTATAAGATTAGTTTTTGGTCATTCTAAATGGCTTTGCAAATCGGTATATTAAGAAAACAGAATGAGATATATAAGGTAATTTTCGTTATTGGTATATGTCTTTGCGAATCAATATATTAAGAAAACGGAATGAGATTTATCAGGTTAGTTTTTATGATTTTCAATTCGGTATATTAGGAAAACGGTTTGTGATATATAAGATTAGTTTTCGTTATTGGTTTATGTCTTTGCAAATCGGTATATTAAGAAAACGGTTTGTGATATATAAGATTAGTTTTCGGTTATTCTAAATGTCTTTGCAAATCGGTATATTAAGAAAACGGTTTGTGCTTTATAAGATTAGTTTTTGGTAATTCTAAATGTCTTTGTTTATCGGTATATTAAGAAAACGGAATGAGATTTATAAGGTTAGTTTTTATGTTTTTTCAATTCGGTATATTAAGAAAAAGGTATCTGATTGGTAATATTAGTTTTCGGTAGAGTTATATCTCTTTGAAAAACGGTATATTAAGAAAACGGTTTGTGATATATAGGTTTAGTTTTCGGTAATTCTAAATGCCTTTGCAAATCGGTATATTAAGAAAACGGAATGAGATTTATAAGGTTAGTTTTCGTTATTGGTATATGTCTTTGCGAATTGATATGTTAAGAAAACGATTTGTTGTTTATAAGATTACTTTTCGGTAATTCTAAATGTCTTTGCATATCAGTATATTAAGAAAACGGAATGAGATTTATAAGGTTAGTTGTAATGTTTTTCAATTCGGCATATTAGGAAAACGGTATGTGGTTTATAAGATTAGTTTTCGGTTATTCTAAATGTCTTTGCAAATCGGTATAGTAAGAAAACGGAATGATATTTATAAGGTTAGTTTTTATGTTTTTCAATTCGGTATATTAGGAAAACGGTTTGTGATATGTATGATTAGTTTTCGGTAATTCTAAATGTCTTTGGAAAGCGGTATATTAAGAAAACGGTTTGTGGTTTATAAGATTAGTTTTCGGTTATTCTAAATGTCTTTTCAAATCGGTATAGTAAGAAAACGGAATGAGATATATAAGGTTAGTTTTCGTTATTGGTATATGTCTTTGCGAATCGATATATTAAGAAAACGGAATGAGATTTATCAGGTTAGTTTTTATGATTTTCAATTCGGTATATTAGGAAAACGGAATGAGATATATAAGGTTAGTTTATATGTTTTTTCAATGCGGTATATTAAGAAAACGGTATGTGATTGGTAATATTAGTTTTCGGAATAGTTATATCTCTTTGAAAAACGGTATATTAAGAAAACGGTTTGTGATATATAAGATTAGTTTTAGTTATAGGTATATGTCTAGGCAAATCGGTATATTAAGAAAACGGTTTGTGGTTTATAAGATTAGTTTTCGGTTATTCTAAATGTCTTTTCAAATCGGTATAGTAAGAAAACGGAATGAGATTTATAAGGTTAGTTTTAATGTTTTTCAATTCGGCATATTAGGAAAACGGTATGTGATTGGTAATATTAGTTTTCGGTATAGTTATATCTCTTTGAAAAACGGTATATTAAGAAAACGGTTTGTGGTTTATAAGATTAGTTTTCGGTCATTCTAAATGGCTTTGCAAATCGGTATATTAAGAAAACAGAATGAGATATATAAGGTTAGTTTTCGTTATTGGTATATGTCTTTGCGAATCGGTATATTAAGAAAACGGTTTGTGGTTTATAAGATTAGTTATCGGTTATTCTAAATGTCTTTGCAAATCGGTATAGTAAGAAAACGGAATGAGATTTATAAGGTTAGTTTTCGTTAATGGTATATGTCTTTGCGAATTGATATATTAGGAAAACGGTTTGTGGTTTATAAGATTACTTTTCGGTTATTCTAAATGTCTTTGCATATCAGTATATTAAGAAAACGGAATGAGATTTATAAGGTTAGTTTTTATGATTTTCAATTCGGTATATAAGGAAAACGGTTTGTGATATATAAGATTAGTTTTCGTTATTGGTTTATGTCTTTGCGAATCGGTATATTAAGAAAACGGTTTGTGGTTTATAAGATTAGTTTTCGGTAATTCTAAATGTCTTTGTTAATCGGTATATTATGAAAACGGAATTAGATTTATCAGGTTAGTTTTTATGTTTTTTCAATTCGGTATATTAAGAAAACGGTATGTGATTGGTAATATTAGTTTTCGGAATAGTTATATCTCTTTGAAAAACGGTATATTAAGAAAACGGATTGTGATATAATATATAAGATTAGTTTTCGTTATAGGTATATGTCTAGGCAAATCGGTATATTAAGAAAACGGTTTGTGGTTTATAAGATTAGTTATCGGTAATTCTAAATGTCTTTGCAAATCAGTATATTAAGAAAACGGTTTGTTGTTTATAAGATTAGTTTTCGGTCATTCTAAATGGCTTTGCAAATCGGTATATTAAGAAAACAGAATGAGATATATAAGGTTAGTTTTCATGTTTTTTCAATGCGGTATTTTAAGAAAACGGTATGTGATTGGTAATATTAGTTTTCGGTATAGTTATATCTCATTGCAATACGGTATATTAAGAAAACGGTTTGTGATATATAAGATTAGTTTTCCTTATTGGTATATGTCTTTGCAAATCGGTATATTAAGAAAACGGTTTGTGGTTTATAAGATTAGTTTTTGGTAATTCTAAATGTCTTTTCAAATCGGTATATTAAGAAAACGGAATGAGATTTATAAGGTTAGTTTTTATGTTTTTTCAATTCGGTATATTAAGAAAAAGGTATCTGATTGGTAATATTAGTTTTCGGTATAGTTGTATCTCTTTAAAAAACGGTATATTAAGAAAACGGTTTGTGATTTATAGGATAAGTTTTCGGTAATTCTAAATGTCTTTGCAAATCAGTATATTAAGAAAACGGTTTGTGGTTTATAAGATTAGTTTTTGATCATTCTAAATGGCTTTGCAAATCGGTATATTAAGAAAACAGAATGAGATATATAAGGTAATTTTCGTTATTGGTATATGTCTTTGCGAATCGATATTTTAAGAAAACGGAATGAGATTTATCAGGTTAGTTTTTATGATTTTCAATTCGGTATATTAGGAAAACGGTTTGTGATATATAAGATTAGTTTTCGTTATTGGTTTATGTCTTTGCGAATCGGTATATTAAGAAAACGGTTAGTGGTTTATAAGATTAGTTTTCGGTAATTCTAAATGTCTTTGCGTATTGGTATATTAAGAAAATGGTTTTTGGTTTATAAGATTAGTTTTCGGTAATTCTAAAGTACTTTGCCAATAAGTAGATTAAGAAAACGGAATGAGATTTATAAGGTTAGTTTTTATGTTTTTTTCAATGCGGTATATTAAGAAAACGGTATGTGATATATAAGATTAGTTTTCGTTATTGGTATATTCCTTTGCGAATCAGTATATTAAGAAAGCGGTTCGTGGTTTATAAGATTAGTTTTTGGTAATTTTAAATGTCTTTGCAAATCGGTATATTAAGAGAACGGAATGAGCTTTATAAGGTTAGTTTTTATTTTTTTTCAATTCTGTATATTAGGAGAACGGTTTGTGATATATAAGATTAGTTTTCGTTATTGGTATATGTCTTTGCAAAACGGTATATTAAGAAAACGGTTTGTGATTTATAAGATTAGTTTTCGGTTATTCTAAATGGCTTTGCAAATCGGTATATTAAGAAAACGGAATTAGATTTATAAGGTTAGTTTTCATTTTTGGTAATTATCTTTGCGAATCGATATACTAAGAAAACGGAATGAGATTTATCAGGTTAGTTTTTATGATTTTCAATTCGGTATATTAGGAAAACGGTTTGTGAAATATAAGATTAGTTTTCGGTTATTCTAAATGTCTTTGCAAATCGGTATAGTAAGAAAACGGAATGATATTTATAAGGTTAGTTTTTATTTTTTTTCAATTCGGTATATTAGGAGAACGGTTTGTGATATATAAGGTTAGTTTTCGTTATTGGTATATGTCTTTGCAAAACGGTATATTAAGAAAACGGTTTGTGATTTATAAGATTAGTTTTCGGTAATTCTAAATGGCTTTGCAAATCGGTATATTAAAAAAAACGGAATTAGATTTATAAGGTTAGTTTTCATTATTGGTAATTATCTTTGCGAATCGATATATTAAGAAAACGGAGTGAGATTTATCAGGTTAGTTTTTATGATTTTCAATTCGGTATATTAGGAAAACGGTTTGTGAAATATAAGATTAGTTTTCGGTTATTCTAAATGTCTTTGCATATCGGTATAGTAAGAAAACGGAATGAGATTTATAAGGTTAGTTTTTATGTTTTTCAATTCGGTATATTAGGAAAACGGTTTGTGATATATAAGATTAGTTTTCGTTATTGGTTTATGTCTTTGCGAATCGGTGTATTAAGAAAACGGTTTGTGGTTTTTAACATTAGTTTTCGGTAATTCTAAATGTCTTTGCATATCGGTATAGTAAGAAAACGGAATGAGATTTATAAGGTTAGTTTTTATGTTTTTCAATTCGGTATATTAGGAAAACGGTTTGTGATATATAAGATTAGTATTCGTTATTGGTTTATGTCTTTGCGAATCGGTATATTAAGAAAACGGTTTGTGGTTTATAAGATTAGTTTTCGGTAATTCTAAATGTCTTTGTTAATCGTTATATTATGAAAACGGAATTAGATTTATAAGGTTAGTTTTTATGTTTTTTCAATTCGGTATATTAAGAAAACGGTATGTGATTGGTAATATTAGTTTTCGGAATAGTTATATCTCTTTGAAAAACGGTATATTAAGAAAACGGTTTGTGATTTATAAGATTAGTTTTCGTTATAGGTATATGTCTAGGCAAATCGGTATATTACGAAAACGGTTTGTAGTTTATAAGATTAGTTATCGGTAATTCTAAATGTCTTTGCAAATCAGTATATTAAGAAAACGGTTTGTTGTTTATAAGATTAGTTTTCGGTCATTCTAAATGGCTTTGCAAATCGGTATATTAAGAAAACAGAATGAGATATATAAGGTTAGTTTGCTTATTGGTATATGTCTTTGCGAATCGATATATTAAGAAAACGGAATGAGATTTATCAGGTTAGTTTTTATGATTTTCAATTCGGTATATTAGGAAAACGGTTTGTGATATATAAGATTAATTTTCGTTATTGGTTTATGTCTTTGCGAATCGGTATATTAAGAAAACGGTGTGTGATGTATAAGATTAGTTTTCATTATTGGTTTATGTCTTTGCGAATCGGGATATTAAGAAAACGGTTTGTGGTTTTTAAGATTAGTTTTCGGTAATTCTAAATGTCTTTGCGTATCGGTATATTAGGAAAATGGTTTGTAGTTTATAAGATTAGTTTTCGGTAATTCTAAAGTTCTTTGCAAATAAGTAGATTAAGAAAACGGAATGAGATTTATAAGGTTAGTTTTTATGTTTTTTCAATGCGGTATTTTAAGAAAACTGTATGTGATTGGTAATATTAGTTTTCGGTATAGTTATAGCTCATTGCAATACGGTATATTAAGAAAACGGTTTGTGATATATAAGATTAGTTTTCCTTATTGGTATATGTCTTTGCAAATCGGTATATTAAGAAAACGGAATGAGATTTATAAGGTTAGTTTTTATTTTTTTTCAATTCGGTATATTAAGAAAAAGGTATCTGATTGGTAATATTAGTTTTCGGTATAGTTATATCTCTTTGAAAAACGGTATATTAAGAAAACGGTTTGTGATTTATAGGATAAGTTTTCGGTAATTCTAAATGTCTTTGCAAATCAGTATATTAAGAAAACGGTTTGTGGTTTATAAGATTAGTTTTTGGTCATTCTAAATGGCTTTGCAAATCGGTATATTAAGAAAACAGAATGAGATATATAAGGTAATTTTCGTTATTGGTATATGTCTTTGCGAATCAATATATTAAGAAAACGGAATGAGATTTATCAGGTTAGTTTTTATGATTTTCAATTCGGTATATTAGGAAAACGGTTTGTGATATATAAGATTAGTTTTCGTTATTGGTTTATGTCTTTGCAAATCGGTATATTAAGAAAACGGTTTGTGATATATAAGATTAGTTTTCGGTTATTCTAAATGTCTTTGCAAATCGGTATATTAAGAAAACGGTTTGTGCTTTATAAGATTAGTTTTTGGTAATTCTAAATGTCTTTGTTTATCGGTATATTAAGAAAACGGAATGAGATTTATAAGGTTAGTTTTTATGTTTTTTCAATTCGGTATATTAAGAAAAAGGTATCTGATTGGTAATATTAGTTTTCGGTAGAGTTATATCTCTTTGAAAAACGGTATATTAAGAAAACGGTTTGTGATATATAGGTTTAGTTTTCGGTAATTCTAAATGCCTTTGCAAATCGGTATATTAAGAAAACGGAATGAGATTTATAAGGTTAGTTTTCGTTATTGGTATATGTCTTTGCGAATTGATATGTTAAGAAAACGATTTGTTGTTTATAAGATTACTTTTCGGTAATTCTAAATGTCTTTGCATATCAGTATATTAAGAAAACGGAATGAGATTTATAAGGTTAGTTGTAATGTTTTTCAATTCGGCATATTAGGAAAACGGTATGTGGTTTATAAGATTAGTTTTCGGTTATTCTAAATGTCTTTGCAAATCGGTATAGTAAGAAAACGGAATGATATTTATAAGGTTAGTTTTTATGTTTTTCAATTCGGTATATTAGGAAAACGGTTTGTGATATGTATGATTAGTTTTCGGTAATTCTAAATGTCTTTGGAAAGCGGTATATTAAGAAAACGGTTTGTGGTTTATAAGATTAGTTTTCGGTCATTCTAAATGGCTTTGCAAATCGGTATATTAAGAAAACGGTTTGTGATATATAAGATTAGTTTTCGGTTATTCTAAATGTCTTTTCAAATCGGTATAGTAAGAAAACGGAATGAGATATATAAGGTTAGTTTTCGTTATTGGTATATGTCTTTGCGAATCGATATATTAAGAAAACGGAATGAGATTTATCAGGTTAGTTTTTATGATTTTCAATTCGGTATATTAGGAAAACGGAATGAGATATATAAGGTTAGTTTATATGTTTTTTCAATGCGGTATATTAAGAAAACGGTATGTGATTGGTAATATTAGTTTTCGGAATAGTTATATCTCTTTGAAAAACGGTATATTAAGAAAACGGTTTGTGATATATAAGATTAGTTTTAGTTATAGGTATATGTCTAGGCAAATCGGTATATTAAGAAAACGGTTTGTGGTTTATAAGATTAGTTTTCGGTTATTCTAAATGTCTTTTCAAATCGGTATAGTAAGAAAACGGAATGAGATTTATAAGGTTAGTTTTAATGTTTTTCAATTCGGCATATTAGGAAAACGGTATGTGATTGGTAATATTAGTTTTCGGTATAGTTATATCTCTTTGAAAAACGGTATATTAAGAAAACGGTTTGTGGTTTATAAGATTAGTTTTCGGTCATTCTAAATGGCTTTGCAAATCGGTATATTAAGAAAACAGAATGAGATATATAAGGTTAGTTTTCGTTATTGGTATATGTCTTTGCGAATCGGTATATTAAGAAAACGGTTTGTGGTTTATAAGATTAGTTATCGGTTATTCTAAATGTCTTTGCAAATCGGTATAGTAAGAAAACGGAATGAGATTTATAAGGTTAGTTTTCGTTAATGGTATATGTCTTTGCGAATTGATATATTAGGAAAACGGTTTGTGGTTTATAAGATTACTTTTCGGTTATTCTAAATGTCTTTGCATATCAGTATATTAAGAAAACGGAATGAGATTTATAAGGTTAGTTTTTATGATTTTCAATTCGGTATATAAGGAAAACGGTTTGTGATATATAAGATTAGTTTTCGTTATTGGTTTATGTCTTTGCGAATCGGTATATTAAGAAAACGGTTTGTGGTTTATAAGATTAGTTTTCGGTAATTCTAAATGTCTTTGTTAATCGGTATATTATGAAAACGGAATTAGATTTATCAGGTTAGTTTTTATGTTTTTTCAATTCGGTATATTAAGAAAACGGTATGTGATTGGTAATATTAGTTTTCGGAATAGTTATATCTCTTTGAAAAACGGTATATTAAGAAAACGGATTGTGATATAATATATAAGATTAGTTTTCGTTATAGGTATATGTCTAGGCAAATCGGTATATTAAGAAAACGGTTTGTGGTTTATAAGATTAGTTATCGGTAATTCTAAATGTCTTTGCAAATCAGTATATTAAGAAAACGGTTTGTTGTTTATAAGATTAGTTTTCGGTCATTCTAAATGGCTTTGCAAATCGGTATATTAAGAAAACAGAATGAGATATATAAGGTTAGTTTTCATGTTTTTTCAATGCGGTATTTTAAGAAAACGGTATGTGATTGGTAATATTAGTTTTCGGTATAGTTATATCTCATTGCAATACGGTATATTAAGAAAACGGTTTGTGATATATAAGATTAGTTTTCCTTATTGGTATATGTCTTTGCAAATCGGTATATTAAGAAAACGGTTTGTGGTTTATAAGATTAGTTTTTGGTAATTCTAAATGTCTTTTCAAATCGGTATATTAAGAAAACGGAATGAGATTTATAAGGTTAGTTTTTATGTTTTTTCAATTCGGTATATTAAGAAAAAGGTATCTGATTGGTAATATTAGTTTTCGGTATAGTTGTATCTCTTTAAAAAACGGTATATTAAGAAAACGGTTTGTGATTTATAGGATAAGTTTTCGGTAATTCTAAATGTCTTTGCAAATCAGTATATTAAGAAAACGGTTTGTGGTTTATAAGATTAGTTTTTGGTCATTCTAAATGGCTTTGCAAATCGGTATATTAAGAAAACAGAATGAGATATATAAGGTAATTTTCGTTATTGGTATATGTCTTTGCGAATCGATATTTTAAGAAAACGGAATGAGATTTATCAGGTTAGTTTTTATGATTTTCAATTCGGTATATTAGGAAAACGGTTTGTGATATATAAGATTAGTTTTCGTTATTGGTTTATGTCTTTGCGAATCGGTATATTAAGAAAACGGTTAGTGGTTTATAAGATTAGTTTTCGGTAATTCTAAATGTCTTTGCGTATTGGTATATTAAGAAAATGGTTTTTGGTTTATAAGATTAGTTTTCGGTAATTCTAAAGTACTTTGCCAATAAGTAGATTAAGAAAACGGAATGAGATTTATAAGGTTAGTTTTTATGTTTTTTTCAATGCGGTATATTAAGAAAACGGTATGTGATATATAAGATTAGTTTTCGTTATTGGTATATTCCTTTGCGAATCAGTATATTAAGAAAGCGGTTCGTGGTTTATAAGATTAGTTTTTGGTAATTTTAAATGTCTTTGCAAATCGGTATATTAAGAGAACGGAATGAGCTTTATAAGGTTAGTTTTTATTTTTTTTCAATTCTGTATATTAGGAGAACGGTTTGTGATATATAAGATTAGTTTTCGTTATTGGTATATGTCTTTGCAAAACGGTATATTAAGAAAACGGTTTGTGATTTATAAGATTAGTTTTCGGTTATTCTAAATGGCTTTGCAAATCGGTATATTAAGAAAACGGAATTAGATTTATAAGGTTAGTTTTCATTTTTGGTAATTATCTTTGCGAATCGATATACTAAGAAAACGGAATGAGATTTATCAGGTTAGTTTTTATGATTTTCAATTCGGTATATTAGGAAAACGGTTTGTGAAATATAAGATTAGTTTTCGGTTATTCTAAATGTCTTTGCAAATCGGTATAGTAAGAAAACGGAATGATATTTATAAGGTTAGTTTTTATTTTTTTTCAATTCGGTATATTAGGAGAACGGTTTGTGATATATAAGGTTAGTTTTCGTTATTGGTATATGTCTTTGCAAAACGGTATATTAAGAAAACGGTTTGTGATTTATAAGATTAGTTTTCGGTAATTCTAAATGGCTTTGCAAATCGGTATATTAAAAAAAACGGAATTAGATTTATAAGGTTAGTTTTCATTATTGGTAATTATCTTTGCGAATCGATATATTAAGAAAACGGAGTGAGATTTATCAGGTTAGTTTTTATGATTTTCAATTCGGTATATTAGGAAAACGGTTTGTGAAATATAAGATTAGTTTTCGGTTATTCTAAATGTCTTTGCATGTCGGTATAGTAAGAAAACGGAATGAGATTTATAAGGTTAGTTTTTATGTTTTTCAATTCGGTATATTAGGAAAACGGTTTGTGATATATAAGATTAGTTTTCGTTATTGGTTTATGTCTTTGCGAATCGGTATATTAAGAAAACGATTTGTAGTTTATAAGATTAGTTTTCGGTAATTCTGAAGTTCTTTGCAAATCGGTATTTTAACAAAACGGTTTGTGGTTTATAAGATTAGTTTTCGGTAATTCTAAATGGCTTTGCAAATCGGTATAGTAAGAAAACGGAATGAGATTTATAAGGTTAGTTTTTATGTTTTTTCAATTCGGTATATTAAGAAAACGGTATGTGATTGGTAATATTAGTTTTCGGAATAGTTATATCTCATTGCAAAACGGTATATTAAGAAAACGGTTTGTGATATATAAGATTAGTTTTCGTTATTGGTATATGTCTTTGCAAATCGGTATATTAAGAAAACGGTTTGTGGTTTATAAGATTAGTTTTTGGTAATTCTAAATGTCTTTTCAAATCGGTATATTAAGAAAACGGAATGAGATTTATAAGGTTAGTTTTTATGTTTTTTCAATTCGGTATATTAAGAAAAAGGTATCTGATTGGTAATATTAGTTTTCGGTATAGTTATATCTCTTTAAAAAACGGTATATTAAGAAAACGGTTTGTGATTTATAGGATAAGTTTTCGGTAATTCTAAATGTCTTTGCAAATCAGTATATTAAGAAAACGGTTTGTGGTTTATAAGATTAGTTTTTGGTCATTCTAAATGGCTTTGCAAATCGGTATATTAAGAAAACAGAATGAGATATATAAGGTAATTTTCGTTATTGGTATATGTCTTTGCGAATCGATATTTTAAGAAAACGGAATGAGATTTATCAGGTTAGTTTTTATGATTTTCAATTCGGTATATTAGGAAAACGGTTTGTGATATATAAGATTAGTTTTCGTTATTGGTTTATGTCTTTGCGAATCGGTATATTAAGAAAACGGTTAGTGGTTTATAAGATTAGTTTTCGGTAATTCTAAATGTCTTTGCGTATTGGTATATTAAGAAAATGGTTTTTGGTTTATAAGATTAGTTTTCGGTAATTCTAAAGTACTTTGCCAATAAGTAGATTAAGAAAACGGAATGAGATTTATAAGGTTAGTTTTTATGTTTTTTTCAATGCGGTATATTAAGAAAACGGTATGTGATATATAAGATTAGTTTTCGTTATTGGTATATTCCTTTGCGAATCAGTATATTAAGAAAGCGGTTCGTGGTTTATAAGATTAGTTTTTGGTAATTTTAAATGTCTTTGCAAATCGGTATATTAAGAGAACGGAATGAGCTTTATAAGGTTAGTTTTTATTTTTTTTCAATTCTGTATATTAGGAGAACGGTTTGTGATATATAAGATTAGTTTTCGTTATTGGTATATGTCTTTGCAAAACGGTATATTAAGAAAACGGTTTGTGATTTATAAGATTAGTTTTCGGTTATTCTAAATGGCTTTGCAAATCGGTATATTAAGAAAACGGAATTAGATTTATAAGGTTAGTTTTCATTTTTGGTAATTATCTTTGCGAATCGATATACTAAGAAAACGGAATGAGATTTATCAGGTTAGTTTTTATGATTTTCAATTCGGTATATTAGGAAAACGGTTTGTGAAATATAAGATTAGTTTTCGGTTATTCTAAATGTCTTTGCAAATCGGTATAGTAAGAAAACGGAATGATATTTATAAGGTTAGTTTTTATTTTTTTTCAATTCGGTATATTAGGAGAACGGTTTGTGATATATAAGGTTAGTTTTCGTTATTGGTATATGTCTTTGCAAAACGGTATATTAAGAAAACGGTTTGTGATTTATAAGATTAGTTTTCGGTAATTCTAAATGGCTTTGCAAATCGGTATATTAAAAAAAACGGAATTAGATTTATAAGGTTAGTTTTCATTATTGGTAATTATCTTTGCGAATCGATATATTAAGAAAACGGAGTGAGATTTATCAGGTTAGTTTTTATGATTTTCAATTCGGTATATTAGGAAAACGGTTTGTGAAATATAAGATTAGTTTTCGGTTATTCTAAATGTCTTTGCATGTCGGTATAGTAAGAAAACGGAATGAGATTTATAAGGTTAGTTTTTATGTTTTTCAATTCGGTATATTAGGAAAACGGTTTGTGATATATAAGATTAGTTTTCGTTATTGGTTTATGTCTTTGCGAATCGGTATATTAAGAAAACGATTTGTAGTTTATAAGATTAGTTTTCGGTAATTCTGAAGTTCTTTGCAAATCGGTATTTTAACAAAACGGTTTGTGGTTTATAAGATTAGTTTTCGGTAATTCTAAATGGCTTTGCAAATCGGTATAGTAAGAAAACGGAATGAGATTTATAAGGTTAGTTTTTATGTTTTTTCAATTCGGTATATTAAGAAAACGGTATGTGATTGGTAATATTAGTTTTCGGAATAGTTATATCTCATTGCAAAACGGTATATTAAGAAAACGGTTTGTGATATATAAGATTAGTTTTCGTTATTGGTATATGTCTTTGCAAATCGGTATATTAAGAAAACGGTTTGTGGTTTATAAGATTAGTTTTTGGTAATTCTAAATGTCTTTGTTTATCGGTATATTAAGAAAACGGAATGAGATTTATAAGGTTAGTTTTTATGTTTTTTCAATTCGGTATATTAAGAAAAAGGTATCTGATTGGTAATATTAGTTTTCGGTATAGTTATATCTCTTTGAAAAACGGTATATTAAGAAAACGGTTTGTGATATATAGGATTAGTTTTCGGTAATTCTAAATGTCTTTGCAAATCAGTATATTAATAAAACGGTTTGTGGTTTATAAGATTAGTTTTTGGTCATTCTAAATGGCTTTGCAAATCGGTATATTAAGAAAACGGAATGAGATTTATCAGGTAAGTTTTTATGATTTTCAATTCGGTATATTAGGAAAACAGTTTGTGGTTTATAAGATTAGTTTTCGGTAATTCTAAATGTCTTTGTTAATCGGTATATTAAGAAAACGGAATTAGATTTATAAGGTGAGTTTTTATGTTTTCTCAATTCGGTATATTGAGAAAACGGTATGTGATTGGTAATATTAGTTTTCGGAATAGTTATATCTCTTTGAAAAACGGTATATTAAGAAAACGGTTTGTGTTATATAGGATTAGTTTTCGGTAATTCTAAATGTCTTTGCAAATCAGTATATTAAGAAAACGGTTTGTGGTTTATAAGATTAGTTTTCGGTCATTCTAAATGGCTTTGCAAATCGGTATAGTAAGTAAACGGAATGAGATTTATAAAGTTGGTTTTCATTATTGGTATATATCTTTGCGGATCGATATATTAAGAAAACGGAATGAGATTTATCAGGTTAGTTTTTATGATTTTCAATTCGGTATATTAGGAAAACGGTTTGTGATATGTATGATTAGTTTTCGGTAATTCTAAATGTCTTTGCATATCGGTATAGTAAGAAAACGGAATAAGATTTATAAGGTTAGTTTTTATGATTTACAATTCGGTATATTAGGAAAACGGTTTGTGATAAATAAGATTAGTTTTCGTTATTGGTTTATGTCTTTGCGAATCGGTATATTAAGAAAACGGTTTGTGGTTTATATGATTAGTTTTCGGTAATTCTAAATGTCTTTGCATATCGGTATAGTAAGAAAACGGAATGAGATTTATAAGGTTAGTTTTTATGTTTTTCAATTCGGTATATTAGGAAAACGGTTTGTGATATATAAGATTAGTTTTCGTTATTGGTTTATGTCTTTGCGAATCGGTGTATTAAGAAAACGGTTTGTGGTTTTTAACATTAGTTTTCGGTAATTCTAAATGTCTTTGCATATCGGTATAGTAAGAAAACGGAATGAGATTTATAAGGTTAGTTTTTATGTTTTTCAATTCGGTATATTAGGAAAACGGTTTGTGATATATAAGATTAGTTTTCGTTATTGGTTTATGTCTTTGCGAATCGGTATATTAAGAAAACGGTTTGTGGTTTATAAGATTAGTTTTCGGTAATTCTAAATGTCTTTGTTAATCGTTATATTATGAAAACGGAATTAGATTTATAAGGTTAGTTTTATGTTTTTTCAATTCGGTATATTAAGAAAACGGTATGTGATTGGTAATATTAGTTTTCGGAATAGTTATATCTCTTTGAAAAACGGTATATTAAGAAAACGGTTTGTGATTTATAAGATTAGTTTTCGTTATAGGTATATGTCTAGGCAAATCGGTATATTAAGAAAACGGTTTGTAGTTTATAAGATTAGTTATCGGTAATTCTAAATGTCTTTGCAAATCAGTATATTAAAAAAACGGTTTGTTGTTTATAAGATTAGTTTTCGGTCATTCTAAATGGCTTTGCAAATCGGTATATTAAGAAAACAGAATGAGATATATAAGGTTAGTTTTCGTTATTGGTATATGTCTTTGCGAATCGATATATTAAGAAAACGGAATGAGATTTATCAGGTTAGTTTTTATGATTTTCAATTCGGTATATTAGGAAAACGGTTTGTGATATATAAGATTAATTTTCGTTATTGGTTTATGTCTTTGCGAATCGGTATATTAAGAAAACGGTGTGTGATGTATAAGATTAGTTTTCATTATTGGTTTATGTCTTTGCGAATCGGGATATTAAGAAAACGGTTTGTGGTTTTTAAGATTAGTTTTCGGTAATTCTAAATGTCTTTGCGTATCGGTATATTAGGAAAATGGTTTGTAGTTTATAAGATTAGTTTTCGGTAATTCTAAAGTTCTTTGCAAATAAGTAGATTAAGAAAACGGAATGAGATTTATAAGGTTAGTTTTTAATTTTTTTTCAATGCGGTATTTTAAGAAAACTGTATGTGATTGGTAATATTAGTTTTCGGTATAGTTATAGCTCATTGCAATACGGTATATTAAGAAAACGGTTTGTGATATATAAGATTAGTTTTCCTTATTGGTATATGTCTTTGCAAATCGGTATATTAAGAAAACGGAATGAGATTTATAAGGTTAGTTTTTATTTTTTTTCAATTCGGTATATTAAGAAAAAGGTATCTGATTGGTAATATTAGTTTTCGGTATAGTTATATCTCTTTGAAAAACGGTATATTAAGAAAACGGTTTGTGATTTATAGGATAAGTTTTCGGTAATTCTAAATGTCTTTGCAAATCAGTATATTAAGAAAACGGTTTGTGGTTTATAAGATTAGTTTTTGGTCATTCTAAATGGCTTTGCAAATCGGTATATTAAGAAAACAGAATGAGATATATAAGGTAATTTTCGTTATTGGTATATGTCTTTGCGAATCAATATATTAAGAAAACGGAATGAGATTTATCAGGTTAGTTTTTATGATTTTCAATTCGGTATATTAGGAAAACGGTTTGTGATATATAAGATTAGTTTTCGTTATTGGTTTATGTCTTTGCAAATCGGTATATTAAGAAAACGGTTTGTGATATATAAGATTAGTTTTCGGTTATTCTAAATGTCTTTGCAAATCGGTATATTAAGAAAACGGTTTGTGCTTTATAAGATTAGTTTTTGGTAATTCTAAATGTCTTTGTTTATCGGTATATTAAGAAAACGGAATGAGATTTATAAGGTTAGTTTTTATGTTTTTTCAATTCGGTATATTAAGAAAAAGGTATCTGATTGGTAATATTAGTTTTCGGTATAGTTATATCTCTTTGAAAAACGGTATATTAAGAAAACGGTTTGTGATATATAGGTTTAGTTTTCGGTAATTCTAAATGCCTTTGCAAATCGGTATATTAAGAAAACGGAATGAGATTTATAAGGTTAGTTTTCGTTATTGGTATATGTCTTTGCGAATTGATATGTTAAGAAAACGATTTGTTGTTTATAAGATTACTTTTCGGTAATTCTAAATGTCTTTGCATATCAGTATATTAAGAAAACGGAATGAGATTTATAAGGTTAGTTGTAATGTTTTTCAATTCGGCATATTAGGAAAACGGTATGTGGTTTATAAGATTAGTTTTCGGTTATTCTAAATGTCTTTGCAAATCGGTATAGTAAGAAAACGGAATGATATTTATAAGGTTAGTTTTTATGTTTTTCAATTCGGTATATTAGGAAAACGGTTTGTGATATGTATGATTAGTTTTCGGTAATTCTAAATGTCTTTGGAAAGCGGTATATTAAGAAAACGGTTTGTGGTTTATAAGATTAGTTTTCGGTCATTCTAAATGGCTTTGCAAATCGGTATATTAAGAAAACGGTTTGTGATATATAAGATTAGTTTTCGTTATAGGTATATGTCTAGGCAAATCGGTATATTAAGAAAACGGTTTGTGGTTTATAAGATTAGTTTTCGGTTATTCTAAATGTCTTTTCAAATCGGTATAGTAAGAAAACGGAATGAGATATATAAGGTTAGTTTTCGTTATTGGTATATGTCTTTGCGAATCGATATATTAAGAAAACGGAATGAGATTTATCAGGTTAGTTTTTATGATTTTCAATTCGGTATATTAGGAAAACGGAATGAGATATATAAGGTTAGTTTATATGTTTTTTCAATGCGGTATATTAAGAAAACGGTATGTGATTGGTAATATTAGTTTTCGGAATAGTTATATCTCTTTGAAAAACGGTATATTAAGAAAACGGTTTGTGATATATAAGATTAGTTTTAGTTATAGGTATATGTCTAGGCAAATCGGTATATTAAGAAAACGGTTTGTGGTTTATAAGATTAGTTTTCGGTTATTCTAAATGTCTTTTCAAATCGGTATAGTAAGAAAACGGAATGAGATTTATAAGGTTAGTTTTAATGTTTTTCAATTCGGAATATTAGGAAAACGGTATGTGATTGGTAATATTAGTTTTCGGTATAGTTATATCTCTTTGAAAAACGGTATATTAAGAAAACGGTTTGTGGTTTATAAGATTAGTTTTCGGTCATTCTAAATGGCTTTGCAAATCGGTATATTAAGAAAACAGAATGAGATATATAAGGTTAGTTTTCGTTATTGGTATATGTCTTTGCGAATCGGTATATTAAGAAAACGGTTTGTGGTTTATAAGATTAGTTATCGGTTATTCTAAATGTCTTTGCAAATCGGTATAGTAAGAAAACGGAATGAGATTTATAAGGTTAGTTTTCGTTAATGGTATATGTCTTTGCGAATTGATATATTAGGAAAACGGTTTGTGGTTTATAAGATTACTTTTCGGTTATTCTAAATGTCTTTGCATATCAGTATATTAAGAAAACGGAATGAGATTTATAAGGTTAGTTTTTATGATTTTCAATTCGGTATATAAGGAAAACGGTTTGTGATATATAAGATTAGTTTTCGTTATTGGTTTATGTCTTTGCGAATCGGTATATTAAGAAAACGGTTTGTGGTTTATAAGATTAGTTTTCGGTAATTCTAAATGTCTTTGTTAATCGGTATATTATGTAAACGGAATTAGATTTATAAGGTTAGTTTTTATGTTTTTTCAATTCGGTATATTAAGAAAACGGTATGTGATTGGTAATATTAGTTTTCGGAATAGTTATATCTCTTTGAAAAACGGTATATTAAGAAAACGGATTGTGATATAATATATAAGATTAGTTTTCGTTATAGGTATATGTCTAGGCAAATCGGTATATTAAGAAAACGGTTTGTGGTTTATAAGATTAGTTATCGGTAATTCTAAATGTCTTTGCAAATCAGTATATTAAGAAAACGGTTTGTTGTTTATAAGATTAGTTTTCGGTCATTCTAAATGGCTTTGCAAATCGGTATATTAAGAAAACAGAATGAGATATATAAGGTTAGTTTTCGTTATTGGTATATGTCTTTGCGAATCGATATATTAAGAAAACGGAATGAGATTTATCAGGTTAGTTTTCATGTTTTTTCAATGCGGTATTTTAAGAAAACGGTATGTGATTGGTAATATTAGTTTTCGGTATAGTTATATCTCATTGCAATACGGTATATTAAGAAAACGGTTTGTGATATATAAGATTAGTTTTCCTTATTGGTATATGTCTTTGCAAATCGGTATATTAAGAAAACGGTTTGTGGTTTATAAGATTAGTTTTTGGTAATTCTAAATGTCTTTTCAAATCGGTATATTAAGAAAACGGAATGAGATTTATAAGGTTAGTTTTTATGTTTTTTCAATTCGGTATATTAAGAAAAAGGTATCTGATTGGTAATATTAGTTTTCGGTATAGTTATATCTCTTTAAAAAACGGTATATTAAGAAAACGGTTTGTGATTTATAGGATAAGTTTTCGGTAATTCTAAATGTCTTTGCAAATCAGTATATTAAGAAAACGGTTTGTGGTTTATAAGATTAGTTTTTGGTCATTCTAAATGGCTTTGCAAATCGGTATATTAAGAAAACAGAATGAGATATATAAGGTAATTTTCGTTATTGGTATATGTCTTTGCGAATCGATATTTTAAGAAAACGGAATTAGATTTATCAGGTTAGTTTTTATGATTTTCAATTCGGTATATTAGGAAAACGGTTTGTGATATATAAGATTAGTTTTCGTTATTGGTTTATGTCTTTGCGAATCGGTATATTAAGAAAACGGTTAGTGGTTTATAAGATTAGTTTTCGGTTATTCTAAATGTCTTCGCAAATCGGTATAGTAAGAAAACGGAATGAGATTTATAAGGTTAGTTATTATGTTTTTCAATTCGGCATATTAGGAAAACGGTTTGTGATATATAAGATTAGTTTTCGATATGGGTTAATGTCTTTGCGAATTGGGATATTAAGAAAATGGTTTTTGGTTTATAAGATTAGTTTTCGGTAATTCTAAAGTACTTTGCCAATAAGTAGATTAAGAAAACGGAATGAGATTTATAAGGTTAGTTTTTATGTTTTTTTCAATGCGGTATATTAAGAAAACGGTATGTGATATATAAGATTAGTTTTCGTTATTGGTATATTCCTTTGCGAATCAGTATATTAAGAAAGCGGTTCGTGGTTTATAAGATTAGTTTTTGGTAATTTTAAATGTCTTTGCAAATCGGTATATTAAGAGAACGGAATGAGCTTTATAAGGTTAGTTTTTATTTTTTTTCAATTCTGTATATTAGGAGAACGGTTTGTGATATATAAGATTAGTTTTCGTTATTGGTATATATCTTTGCAAAACGGTATATTAAGAAAACGGTTTGTGATTTATAAGATTAGTTTTCGGTTATTCTAAATGGCTTTGCAAATCGGTATATTAAGAAAACGGAATTAGATTTATAAGGTTAGTTTTCATTTTTGGTAATTATCTTTGCGAATCGATATACTAAGAAAACGGAATGAGATTTATCAGGTTAGTTTTTATGATTTTCAATTCGGTATATTAGGAAAACGGTTTGTGAAATATAAGATTAGTTTTCGGTTATTCTAAATGTCTTTGCAAATCGGTATAGTAAGAAAACGGAATGATATTTATAAGGTTAGTTTTTATTTTTTTTCAATTCGGTATATTAGGATAACGGTTTGTGATATATAAGGTTAGTTTTCGTTATTGGTATATGTCTTTGCAAAACGGTATATTAAGAAAACGGTTTGTGATTTATAAGATTAGTTTTCGGTAATTCTAAATGGCTTTGCAAATCGGTATATTAAAAAAAACGGAATTAGATTTATAAGGTTAGTTTTCATTATTGGTAATTATCTTTGCGAATCGATATATTAAGAAAACGGAATGAGATTTATCAGGTTAGTTTTTATGATTTTCAATTCGGTATATTAGGAAAACGGTTTGTGAAATATAAGATTAGTTTTCGGTTATTCTAAATGTCTTTGCAAATCGGTATAGTAAGAAAACGTAATGAGATTTATAAGGTTAGTTTTTATGTTTTTCGATTCGGTATATTAGGAAAACGGTTTGTGATATGTATAATTAGTTTTCGGTAATTCTAAATGTCTTTGGAAAGCGGTATATTAAGAAAACGGAATCAGCTTTATAAGGTTAGTTTTTATGTTTTTTCAATTTGATATATAAAGTGAACGGTTTGTGATATGTAAGATTAGTTTTCGTTATTGGTATATGTCTTTGCAAATCGGTATATTAAGAAAACGGAATGAGATTTATAAGGTTAGTTTTCGTTAATGGTATATGTCTTTGCGAATTGATATATTAGGAAAACGGTTTGTGGTTTATAAGATTACTTTTCGGTAATTCTACATGTCTTTGCATATCAGTATATTATGAAAACGGAATGAGATTTATAAGGTTAGTTTTTATGATTTTCAATTCGGTATATTAGGAAAACGGTTTGTGAAATATAAGATTAGTTTTCGGTTATTCTAAATGTCTTTGCAAATCGGTATAGTAAGAAAACGTAATGAGATTTATAAGGTTAGTTTTTATGTTTTTCGATTCGGTATATTAGGAAAACGGTTTGTGATATGTATAATTAGTTTTCGGTAATTCTAAATGTCTTTGGAAAGCGGTATATTAAGAAAACGGAATCAGCTTTATAAGGTTAGTTTTTATGTTTTTTCAATTTGATATATAAAGTGAACGGTTTGTGATATGTAAGATTAGTTTTCGTTATTGGTATATGTCTTTGCAAATCGGTATATTAAGAAAACGGAATGAGATTTATAAGGTTAGTTTTCGTTAATGGTATATGTCTTTGCGAATTGATATATTAGGAAAACGGTTTGTGGTTTATAAGATTACTTTTCGGTAATTCTAAATGTCTTTGCATATCAGTATATTAAGAAAACGGAATGAGATTTATAAGGTTAGTTTTTATGATTTTCAATTCGGTATATTAGGAAAACGGTTTGTGATAAATAAGATTAGTTTTCGTTATTGGTTTATGTCTTTGCGAATCGGTATATTAAGAAAACGGTTTGTGGTTTATAAGATTAGTTTTCGGTAATTCTAAATGTCTTTGCATATCGGTATAGTAAGAAAACGGAATGAGATTTATAAGGTTAGTTTTTATGTTTTTTCAATGCGGTATATTAAGAAAACGGTATGTGATTGGTAATATTAGTTTTCGGTATAGTTATATCTCATTGCAAAACGGTGTTTAGGCGTGATTTGACTGAATAAATTTCGATAGAAGCAAATGGAAGTACCACGGGAATTGAATGAAAGCTCAGATATTAACAAAGCGTTTGATTTATTAATTTAAATAACATGCGAGACTTTCTTAAATACTATTAATATACATGTAAAAGTTACAAATTAATAATAGCGTCTACGAAATAACTTAAAACTAAATATGTAACTTAGCGATCTAATGAACAAATAAATCTTAGACAAAAAAAAAGAAGAAAAAAATTATTAACATGAATGGGAGCGATAATTAAGAATAACAGAAATGCTCCATGCTAGCATAATGGCCAAAGATATAAACAACAAAATGAACGTTATACTGAAGAGTTCAATAAGGCGCGAAGATGTGCGAATTATTATTATCTTCGCCAGTGATCACGGCATGAAGGAGCAATGAGTATGATATCAAGAATTACGTTGATCATCCGGAGAAAATTAGTTGACAATTTGAAGCCTTATGGTAATGAAGTGTCACTTACAATTTGTGTGATGTATGCTCAATTATCATCTCAGCATAGCTTCTGGCAAGTGACAATCTTGATACCTCTGGACGTCCTCACAGAAGTAGCGGCTTGAAAGCGGATTACTTGGCGGCAGTGTGCGATGATCTGAACTGCTCCGCTCGGCTATCTGATGCTAAGTAAGCGAAGTGACTCAAAGCGTCGTTCTCCCCTCTCCTACGTTTTGGCGGCAAAGTACATCCGATTTTAGAGGCAATGATCTGTCCGTTCCATCCGTCAGACAGTCCAGATTTGCGACTAAACAAACGGTATATTAAGAAAACGGTTTGTGGTTTATAAGATTAGTTTTCGGTAATTCTAAATGTCTTTGTTAATCGGTATATTGAGAAACGGTTTGTAGTTTATAAGATTAGTTTTCGGTAATTCTAAAGTTCCTTGCAAATCGGTATATTAAGAAAACAGAATGAGATTTATAAGGTTAGTTTTTATGTTTTTTCAATGCGGTATATTAAGAAAACGGTGTGTGATTGGTAATATTAGTTTTCGGAATAGTTATATCTCTTTGAAAAACGGTATATTAAGAAAACGGTTGGTGATTTATAAGATTAGTTTTCGTTATAGGTATATGTCTAGGCAAATCGGTATATTAAGAAAACGGTTTGTGGTTTATAAGATTAGTTTTCGGTTATTCTAAATGTCTTTTCAAATCGGTATAGTAAGAAAACGGAATGAGATTTATAAGGTTAGTTTTAATGTTTTTCAATTCGGCATATTAGGAAAACAGTTTGTGATAAATAAGATTAGTTTTCGTTATGGGTTTATGTCTTTGCCAATCGGGATATTAAGAAAACGGTTTGTGGTTTTTCAGATTAGTTTTCGGTAATTCTAAATGTCTTTGCGTATCGGTATATTAAGAAAATGGTTTGTGGTTTATAAGATTAGTTTTCGGTAATTCTAAAGTACTTTGCAAATAAGTAGATTAAGAAAACGGAATGAGATTTAGAAGGTTAGTTTTTATGTTTTTTCAATGCGGTATATTAAGAAAACGGTATGTGATTGGTAATATTAGTTTTCGGTATAGTTATATCTCATTGCAAAACGGTATATTAAGAAAACGGTTTGTGATATATAAGATTAGTTTTCGTTATTGGTATATGTCTTTGCAAATCGGTATATTAAGAAAACGGTTTGTGGTTTATAAGGTTAATTTTTATGTTTTTTCAATTCGGTATATTAAGAAAAAGGTATCTGATTGGTAACATTAGTTTTCGGTATAGTTATATCTCTTTGAAAAACGGTATATTAAGAAAACGGTTTGTGATATATAAGATTAGTTTTCGGTAATTCTAAATGCCTTTGCAAATCAGTATATTAAGAAAACGGAATGAGATTTATAAGGTTAGTTTTTATGTTTTTTCCATTCGATATATTTAGAAAACGGTTTGTGGTTTATAAGATTAGTTATCGGTAATTCTAAATGTCTTTGCAAATCAGTATATTAAGAAAACGGTTTGTGGTTTATAAGATTAGTTTTCGGTCATTCTAAATGGCTTTGCAAATCGGTTTATTAAGAAAACAGAATGAGATATATAAGGTTAGTTTTCGTTATTGGTATATGTCTTTGCGAATCGATATATTAAGAAAACGGAATGAGATTTATCAGGTTAGTTTTTATGATTTTCGATTCGGTATATTATGAAAACGGTTTGTGATATATAAGATTAGTTTTCGTTATTGGTTTATGTCTTTGCGAATCGGTATATTAAGAAAACGGTTTGTGGTTTATAAGATTAGTTATCGGTTATTCTAAATGTCTTTGCAAATCGGTATAGTAAGAAAACGGAATGAGATTTATAAGGTTAGTTTTCATTATTGGTATATATCTTTGCGAATCGATATATTAAGAAAACGGAATGAGATTTATCAGGTTAGTTTTTACGATTTTCAATTCGGTATATTAGGAAAACGGTTTGTGAAATATAAGATTAGTTTTCGGTTATTCTAAATGTCTTTGCAAATCGGTATAGTAAGAAAACGGAATGAGATTTATAAGGTTCGTTTTTATGTTTTTTCAATTCGGTATTTTAAGAAAAAGGTATCTGATTGGTAATATTAGTTTTCGGTATAGTTATATCTCTTTGAAAAACGGTATATTAAGAAAACGGTTTGTGATATATAAGATTAGTTTGCGGTAATTCTAAATGTCTTTGCATATCAGTATATTAAGAAAACGGAATGAGATTTATATGGTTAGTTTTTATGATTTTCAATTTGGTATATTAGGAAAACGGTATGTGATAAATAAGATTAGTTTTCGTTATTGGTTTATGTCTTTGCGAATCGGTATATTATGAAAACGGTTTGTGGTTTATAAGATTAGTTTTCGGTAATTCCAAATGTCTTTGCATATCGGTATAGTAAGAAAACGGAATGAGATTTATAAGGTTAGTTTTTATGTTTTTCAATTCGGTATATTAGGAAAACGGTTTGTGATATATAAGATTAGTTTTCGTTATTGGTTTATGTCTTTGCGAATCGGTATATTAAGAAAACGGTTTGTGGTGTATAAGATTAGTTTTCGGTAATTCTAAATGTCTTTGTTAATCGTTATATTGAGAAACGGTTTGTAGTTTATAAGATTAGTTTTCGGTAATTCCAAATGTCTTTGCAAATCGGTATATTAAGAAAACGGAATGAGATTTATAAGGTTAGTTTTTATGTTTTTTTAATTCGGTATATTAAGAAAACGGTATGTGATTGGTAATATTAGTTTTCGGAATAGTTATATCTCTTTGAAAAACGGTATATTAAGAAAACGGTTTGTGATATATAAGATTAGTTTTCGTTATAGGTATATGTCTAAGCAAATCGTTATATTAAGAAAACGGTTTGTGGTTTATAAGATTAGTTTTCGTTATTGGTATATGTCCTTGCTAATCGGTCTATTAATAAAACGGTTTGTGGTTTATAAGATTAGTTTTCGCTCATTCTAAATGGCTTTGCAAATCGGTATATTAAGAAAACGGAATTAGATTTATAAGGTTAGTTTTCATTATTGGTATATATCTTTGCGAATCGATATATTAAGAGAACGGAATGAGATTTATCAGGTTAGTTTTTATGATTTTCAATTCGGTATATTAGAAAAACGGTTTGTGAAATATAAGATTAGTTTTCGGTTATTCTAAATGTCTTTGCAAATCGATATAGTTAGAAAACGGAATGAGATTTATAAGGTTAGTTTTTATGATTTTCAATTCGGTATATTAGGAAAACGGTTTGTGATAAATAAGATTAGTTTTCGTTATTGGTTTATGTCTTTGCGAATCAGTGTATTAATAAAACGGTTTGTGGTTTATAAGATTAGTTTTCGGTAATTCTAAATGGCTTTGCAAATCGGTATATTAAGATAACGGAATGAGATTTATAAGGTTAGTTTTCGTTATTGGTTTATGTCTTTGCGAATCAGTGTATTAAGAAAACGGTTTGTGGGTTATAAGATTACTTTTCGGTAATTCTAAATGTCTTTGCTTATCAGTATATTAAGAAAACGGAATGAGATT
Organism: Arma custos; assembly: GCA_037127475.1. Classification (NCBI taxonomy): domain Eukaryota; kingdom Metazoa; phylum Arthropoda; class Insecta; order Hemiptera; family Pentatomidae; genus Arma; species Arma custos. The sequence continues at coordinate 221,683 of JBBAGI010000019.1, read as the reverse complement.
TATAAGGTTAGTTTTTATGATTATCAATTCGGTATATTAGGAAAACGGTACGTGATAAATAAGATTAGTTTTCGTTATTGGTTTATGTCTTTGCGAATCAGTATATAAGGAAAACGGTTTGTGGTTTATAAGATTAGTTTTTGGTAATTCTAAATGTCTTTGCATATCGGTATAGTAAGAAAACGGAATGAGATTTATAAGGTTAGTTTTTATGTTTTTTCCATTCGATATATTTAGAAAACGGTTTGTGGTTTATAAGATTAGTTATCGGTAATTCTAAATGTCTTTGCAAATCGGTTTATTAAGAAAACAGAATGAGATATATAAGGTTAGTTTTCGTTATTGGTATATGTCTTTGCGAATCGATATATTAAGAAAACGGAATGAGATTTATCAGGTTAGTTTTTATGATTTTCGATTCGGTATATTATGAAATCGGTTTGTGATATATAAGATTAGTTTTCGTTATTGGTTTATGTCTTTGCGAATCGGTATATTAAGAAAACGGTTTGTGGTTTATAAGATTAGTTATCGGTTATTCTAAATGTCTTTGCAAATCGGTATAGTAAGAAAACGGAATGAGATTTATAAGGTTAGTTTTCATTATTGGTATATATCTTTGCGAATCGATATATTAAGAAAACGGAATGAGATTTATCAGGTTAGTTTTTACGATTTTCAATTCGGTATATTAGGAAAACGGTTTGTGAAATATAAGATTAGTTTTCGGTTATTCTAAATGTCTTTGCAAATCGGTATAGTAAGAAAACGGAATGAGATTTATAAGGTTCGTTTTTATGTTTTTTCAATTCGGTATTTTAAGAAAAAGGTATCTGATTGGTAATATTAGTTTTCGGTATAGTTATATCTCTTTGAAAAACGGTATATTAAGAAAAAGGTTTGTGATATATAAGATTAGTTTGCGGTAATTCTAAATGTCTTTGCATATCAGTATATTAAGAAAACGGAATGAGATTTATATGGTTAGTTTTTATGATTTTCAATTTGGTATATTAGGAAAACGGTATGTGATAAATAAGATTAGTTTTCGTTATTGGTTTATGTCTTTGCGAATCGGTATATTATGAAAACGGTTTGTGGTTTATAAGATTAATTTTCGGTAATTCCAAATGTCTTTGCATATCGGTATAGTAAGAAAACGGAATGAGATTTATAAGGTTAGTTTTTATGTTTTTCAATTCGGTATATTAGGAAAACGGTTTGTGATATATAAGATTAGTTTTCGTTATTGGTTTATGTCTTTGCGAATCGGTATATTATGAAAACGGTTTGTGGTTTATAAGATTAGTTTTCGGTAATTCCAAATGTCATTGCATATCGGTATAGTAAGAAAACGGAATGAGATTTATAAGGTTAGTTTTTATGTTTTTCAATTCGGTATATTAGGAAAACGGTTTGTGATATATAAGATTAGTTTTCGTTATTGGTTTATGTCTTTGCGAATCGGTATATTAAGAAAACGGTTTGTGGTGTATAAGATTAGTTTTCGGTCATTCTAAATGTCTTTGTTAATCGGTATATTGAGAAACGGTTTGTAGTTTATAAGATTAGTTTTCGGTAATTCCAAATGTCTTTGCAAATCGGTATATTAAGAAAACGGAATGAGATTTATAAGGTTAGTTTTTATGTTTTTTTAATTCGGTATATTAAGAAAACGGTATGTGATTGGTAATATTAGTTTTCGGAATAGTTATATCTCTTTGAAAAACGGTATATTAAGAAAACGGTTTGTGATATATAAGATTAGTTTTCGTTATAGGTATATGTCTAAGCAAATCGTTATATTAAGAAAACGGTTTGTGGTTTATAAGATTAGTTATCGGTAATTCTAAATGTCTTTGCAAATCAGTATATTAAGAAAACGGTTTGTGGTTTATAAGATTAGTTTTCGGTCATTCTAAATGGCTTTGCAAATCGGTATATTAAGAAAACAGAATGAGATATATAAGGTTAGTTTTCGTTATTGGTTTATGTCTTTGCGAATCGATATATTAAGAAAACGGAATGAGATTTATCAGGTTAGTTTTTATGATTTTTAATTCGGTATATTTGGAAAACGGTTTGTGAAATATAAGATTAGTTTTCGGTAATTCTAAATGTCTTTGCAAATCAGTATATTAAGAAAACGGAATGAGATTTATAAGGTTAGTTTTTATGTTTTTTCCATTCGATATATTAAGAAAACAGTTTGTGGTTTATAAGATTAGTTATCGTTATTGGTATATGTCCTTGCAAATCGGTATATTAATAAAACGGTTTGTGGTTTATAAGATTAGTTTTCGGTAATTCTAAATGGCTTTGCAAATCGGTATATTAAGAAAACGGAATTAGATTTATAAGGTTAGTTTTCATTATTGGTATATATCTTTGCGAATCGATATATTAAGAGAACGGAATGAGATTTATCAGGTTAGTTTTTATGATTTTCAATTCGGTATATTAGAAAAACGGTTTGTGAAATATAAGATTAGTTTTCGGTCATTCTAAATGTCTTTGCAAATCGATATAGTTAGAAAACGGAATGAGATTTATAAGGTTTGTTTTTATGATTTTCAATTCGGTATATTAGGAAAACGGTTTGTGATAAATAAGATTAGTTTTCGTTATTGGTTTATGTCTTTGCGAATCAGTGTATTAATAAAACGGTTTGTGGTTTATAAGATTAGTTTTCGGTAATTCCAAATGTCTTTGCATATCGGTATAGTAAGAAAACGGAATGAGATTTATAAGGTTAGTTTTTATGTTTTTCAATTCGGTATATTAGGAAAACGGTTTGTGATATATAAGATTAGTTTTCGTTATTGTTTTATGTCTTTGCGAATCGGTATATTAAGAAAACGGTTTGTGGTGTATAAGATTAGTTTTCTGTAATTCTAAATGTCTTTGTTAATCGGTATATTGAGAAACGGTTTGTAGTTTATAAGATTAGTTTTCGGTAATTCCAAATGTCTTTGCAAATCGGTATATTAAGAAAACGGAATGAGATTTATAAGGTTAGTTTTTATGTTTTTTTAATTCGGTATATTAAGAAAACGGTATGTGATTGGTAATATTAGTTTTCGGAATAGTTATATCTCTTTGAAAAACGGTATATTAAGAAACGGTTTGTGATATATAAGATTAGTTTTCGTTATAGGTATATGTCTAAGCAAATCGTTATATTAAGAAAACGGTTTGTGGTTTATAAGATTAGTTATCGGTAATTCTAAATGTCTTTGCAAATCAGTATATTAAGAAAACGGTTTGTGGTTTATAAGATTAGTTTTCGGTCATTCTAAATGGCTTTGCAAATCGGTATATTAAGAAAACAGAATGAGATATATAAGGTTAGTTTTCGTTATTGGTTTATGTCTTTGCGAATCGATATATTAAGAAAACGGAATGAGATTTATCATGTTAGTTTTTATGATTTTCAATTCGGTATATTTGGAAAACGGTTTGTGAAATATAAGATTACTTTTCGGTAATTCTAAATGTCTTTGCAAATCAGTATATTAAGAAAACGGAATGAGATTTATAAGGTTAGTTTTTATGTTTTTTCCATTCGATATATTAAGAAAACAATTTGTGGTTTATAAGATTAGTTATCGTTATTGGTATATGTCCTTGCAAATCGGTATATTAATAAAACGGTTTGTGGTTTATAAGATTAGTTTTCGGTAATTCTAAATGGCTTTGCAAATCGGTATATTAAGAAAACGGAATTAGATTTATAAGGTTAGTTTTCATTATTGGTATATATCTTTGCGAATCGATATATTAAGAGAACGGAATGAGATTTATCAGGTTAGTTTTTATGATTTTCAATTCGGTATATTAGAAAAACGGTTTGTGAAATATAAGATTAGTTTTCGGTTATTCTAAATGTCTTTGCAAATCGATATAGTTAGAAAACGGAATGAGATTTATAAGGTTAGTTTTTATGATTTTCAATTCGGTATATTAGGAAAACGGTTTGTGATAAATAAGATTAGTTTTCGTTATTGGTTTATGTCTTTGCGAATCAGTGTATTAATAAAACGGTTTGTGGTTTATAAGATTAGTTTTCGGTAATTCTAAATGGCTTTGCAAATCGGTATATTAAGATAACGGAATGAGATTTATAAGGTTAGTTTTCGTTATTGGTTTATGTCTTTGCGAATCAGTGTATTAAAAAAACGGTTTGTGGGTTATAAGATTACTTTTCGGTAATTCTAAATGTCTTTGCTTATCAGTATATTAAGAAAACGGAATGAGATTTATAAGGTTAGTTTTTATGATTATCAATTCGGTATATTAGGAAAACGGTACGTGATAAATAAGATTAGTTTTCGTTATTGGTTTATGTCTTTGCGAATCAGTATATAAGGAAAACGGTTTGTGGTTTATAAGATTAGTTTTTGGTAATTCTAAATGTCTTTGCATATCGGTATAGTAAGAAAACGGAATGAGATTTATAAGGTTAGTTTTTATGTTTTTTCAATTTGATATATAAAGTGAACGGTTTGTGATATATAAGATTAGTTTTCGTTATTGGTATATGTCTTTGCAAATCGGTATATTAAGAAAACGGTTTGTGGTTTATAAGATTAGTTTTCGGTAATTCTAAATGTCTTTGTTAATCGGTATATTGAGAAAGGGTTTGTAGTTTATAAGATTAGTTTTCGGTAATTCTAAAGTTCTTTTCAAATCGGTATATTAAGAAAACGGAATAAGATTTATGAGGTTAGTTTTTTTGTTTTTCAATTCGGTATATTAAGAAAAAGGTATGTGATTGGTAATATAAGTTTTCGGTATAGTTTTATCTCGTAGAAAAACGGTATATAAGGAAAACGGTTTGTGATATAAATGATTAGTTTTCGGTAATCCTAAATGTCTTTGCAAATCAGTATATTAAGAAAACGGAATGAGATTTATAAGGTTAGTTTTTATGTTTTTCCATTCGGTATATTAAGAAAACGGTTTGTGATATATAAGATTAGTTTTCGTTATTGGTATATGTCCTTGCAAATCGGTATATTAATAAAACGGTTTGTGGTTTATAAGATTAGTTTTCGGTAATTCTAAATGGCTTTGCAAATCGGTATATTAAGATAACGGAATGAGATTTATAAGGTTTGTTTTCGTTATTGGTATATGTCTTTGCGAATCGGTACATTAAGAAAACGGTTTGTGATATATAAGATTAGTTTTCGGCAATTGTAAATGTCCTTGCAAATCGGTATATTAAGAAAACGATTTGTGATATATAAGATTAGTTTTCGTTATTGGTATATCTCTTTGCAAAACGGTATATTAAGAAAACGATTTGTGATATATAAGATTAGTTTTCGTTATTGGTATATGTCTTTGCGAATCGTTATATTAAGAAAACGGTTTGTAATTAATAAAATTACTTTTCGGTAATTCTAAATGTCTTTGGAAATCGGTATATTAAGAAAACGGAATGAGCTTTATAAGGTTAGTTTTAATGTTTTTTTTAATTCGGTATATTAAGAGAACGGTTTGTGATAGATAAGATTAGTTTTCGTTATTGGTATATGTCTTTGCAAATCAGTACATTAAGAAAACGGAATGAGATTGATAAGGTTAGTTTTTATGGTTTTCGAATCGGTATATTAAGAAAACGGTTTGTGGTTTAAAAGGTTAGTTTTCGGTAATTCTAAATGTCTTTGTTAATCGGTATATTGAGAAACGGTTTGTAGTTTATAAGATTAGTTTTCGGTAATTCTAAAGTTTTTTGCAAATCGGTATATTAAGAAAACGGAATGAGATTTATAAGGTTAGTTTTTATGTTTTTTCAATTCTGTAAATTAAGAAAACGGTATGTGATTGGTAATATTAGTTTTCGGAATAGTTATATCTCTTTGAAAAACGGTTTATTAAGAAAACGGTTTGTGATATATAAGATTAGTTTTCGTTATTGGTATATGTCTAGGCAAATCGGTATATTAAGAAAACGGTTTGTGGTTTATAAGATTAGTTTTTATGGTTTTCAATTCGGTATATTAGGAAAACGGTTTGTGATAAATAAGATTAGTTTTCGTTATAGGTTTATGTCTTTGCAAATTGGTATATGAAGAAAACGGTTTGTGGTTTATAAGATTAGTTTTCGGTCATTCTAAATGGCTTTGCAAATCGGTTTATTAAGAAAACAGAATGAGATATATAAGGTTAGTTTTCGTTATTGGTATATGTCTTTGCGAATCGATATATTAAGAAAACGGAATGAGATTTATCAGGTTTGTTTTTATGATTTTCGATTCGGTATATTATGAAAACGGTTTGTGATATATAAGATTAGTTTTCGTTATTGGTTTATGTCTTTGCGAATCGGTATATTAAGAAAACGGTTTGTGGTTTATAAGATTAGTTATCGGTTATTCTAAATGTCTTTGCAAATCGGTATAGTAAGAAAACGGAATGAGATTTATAAGGTTAGTTTTCATTATTGGTATATATCTTTGCGAATCGATATATTAAGAAAACGGAATGAGATTTATCAGGTTAGTTTTTACGATTTTCAATTCGGTATATTAGGAAAACGGTTTGTGAAATATAAGATTAGTTTTCGGTTATTCTAAATGTCTTTGCAAATCGGTATAGTAAGAAAACGGAATGAGATTTATAAGGTTCGTTTTTATGTTTTTTCAATTCGGTATTTTAAGAAAAAGGTATCTGATTGGTAATATTAGTTTTCGGTATAGTTATATCTCTTTGAAAAACGGTATATTAAGAAAACGGTTTGTGATATATAAGATTAGTTTGCGGTAATTCTAAATGTCTTTGCATATCAGTATATTAAGAAAACGGAATGAGATTTATATGGTTAGTTTTTATGATTTTCAATTTGGTATATTAGGAAAACGGTATGTGATAAATAAGATTAGTTTTCGTTATTGGTTTATGTCTTTGCGAATCGGTATATTATGAAAACGGTTTGTGGTTTATAAGATTAGTTTTCGGTAATTCCAAATGTCTTTGCATATCGGTATAGTAAGAAAACGGAATGAGATTTATAAGGTTAGTTTTTATGTTTTTCAATTCGGTATATTAGGAAAACGGTTTGTGATATATAAGATTAGTTTTCGTTATTGGTTTATGTCTTTGCGAATCGGTATATTAAGAAAACGGTTTGTGGTGTATAAGATTAGTTTTCGGTAATTCTAAATGTCTTTGTTAATCGGTATATTAAGAAAACGGAATGAGATTTATAAGGTTAGTTTTTATGTTTTTTTAATTCGGTATATTAAGAAAACGGTATGTGATTGGTAATATTAGTTTTCGGAATAGTTATATCTCTTTGAAAAACGGTATATTAAGAAAACGGTTTGTGATATATAAGATTAGTTTTCGTTATAGGTATATGTCTAAGCAAATCGTTATATTAAGAAAACGGTTTGTGGTTTATAAGATTAGTTATCGGTAATTCTAAATGTCTTTGCAAATCAGTATATTAAGAAAACGGTTTGTGGTTTATAAGATTAGTTTTCGGTCATTCTAAAGTATAGTAAGAAAACGGAATGAGATTTATAAGGTTAGTTTTTATGTTTTTCAATTCGGTATATTAGGAAAACGGTTTGTGATAAATAAGATTAGTTTTCGTTATTGGTTTATGTCTTTGCGAATCAGTGTATTAATAAAACGGTTTGTGGTTTATAAGATTAGTTTTCGGTAATTCTAAATGGCTTTGCAAATCGGTATATTAAGATAACGGAATGAGATTTATAAGGTTAGTTTTCGTTATTGGTTTATGTCTTTGCGAATCAGTGTATTAAGAAAACGGTTTGTGGGTTATAAGATTACTTTTCGGTAATACTAAATGTCTTTGCTTATCAGTATATTAAGAAAACGGAATGAGATTTATAAGGTTAGTTTTTATGATTATCAATTCGGTATATTAGGAAAACGGTACGTGATAAATAAGATTAGTTTTCGTTATTGGTTTATGTCTTTGCGAATCAGTATATAAGGAAAACGGTTTGTGGTTTATAAGATTAGTTTTTGGTAATTCTAAATGTCTTTGCATATCGGTATAGTAAGAAAACGGAATGAGATTTATAAGGTTAGTATTTATGTTTTTTCAATTTGATATATAAAGTGAACGGTTTGTGATATATAAGATTAGTTTTCGTTATTGGTATATGTCTTTGCAAATCGGTATATTAAGAAAACGGTTTGTGGTTTATAAGATTAGTTTTCGGTAATTCTAAATGTCTTTGTTAATCGGTATATTGAGAAACGATTTGTAGTTTATAAGATTAGTTTTCGGTAATTCTAAAGTTCTTTTCAAATCGGTATATTAAGAAAACGGAATAAGATTTATAAGGTTAGTTTTTATATTTTTCAATTCGGTATATTAAGAAAAAGGCATGTGATTGGTAATATAAGTTTTCGGTATAGTTTTATCTCGTAGAAAAACGGTATATTAAGAAAACGGTTTGTGATATAAATAATGAGTTTTTGGTAATCCTAAATGTCTTTGCAAATCAGTATATTAAGAAAACGGAATGAGATTTATAAGGTTAGTTTTTATGTTTTTCCATTCGGTATATTAAGAAAACGGTTTGTGATATATAAGATTAGTTTTCGTTATTGGTATATGTCCTTGCAAATCGGTATATTAATAAAACGGTTTGTGGTTTATAAGATTAGTTTTCGGTAATTCTAAATGGCTTTGCAAATCGGTATATTAAGATAACGGAATGAGATTTATAAGGTTAGTTTTCGTTATTGGTATATGTCTTTGCGAATCGGTATATTAAGAAAACGGTTTGTGACATATAAGATTAGTTTTCGGCAATTGTAAATGTCTTTGCAAATCGGTCTATTAAGAAAAAGGAATGAGATTTATAAGGTTAGTTTTTATGTTTTTTCAATTCGGTATATTAAGGGAACGGTATGTGATTGGTAATATTAGTTTTCGGTATAGTTATATCTCTTTGCAAAACGGTATATTAAGAAAACGATTTGTGATATATAAGATTAGTTTTCGTTATTGGTATATGTCTTTGCGAATCGTTATATTAAGAAAACGGTTTGTAATTAATAAAATTACTTTTCGGTAATTCTAAATGTCTTTGGAAATCGGTATATTAAGAAAACGGAATGAGCTTTATAAGGTTAGTTTTTATGTTTTTTTTAATTCGGTATATTAAGAGAACGGTTTGTGATAGATAAGATTAGTTTTCGTTATTGGTATATGTCTTTGCAAATCGGTACATTAAGAAAACGGAATGAGATTTATAAGGTTAGTTTTTATGGTTTTCAATTCGGTATATTAGGAAAACGGTTTGTGATAAATAAGATTAGTTTTCGTAATAGGTTTATGTCTTTGCGAATTGGTATATGAAGAAAACGGTTTGTGGTTTATAAGATTAGTTTTCGGTAATTCTAAATGTCTTTGTTAATCGGTATATTGAGAAACGGTTTGTAGTTTATAAGATTAGTTTTCGGTAATTCTAAAGTTTTTTGCAAATCGGTATATTAAGAAAACGGAATGAGATTTATAAGGTTAGTTTTTATGTTTTTTCAATTCGGTATATTAAGAAAACGGTATGTGATTGGTAATATTAGTTTTCGGAATAGTTATATCTCTTTGAAAAACGGTTTATTAAGAAAACGGTTTGTGATATATAAGATTAGTTTTCGTTATTGGTATATGTCTAGGCAAATCGGTATATTAAGAAAACGGTTTGTGGTTTATAAGATTAGTTTTTATGTTTTTTCCATTCGGTATATTAAGAAAACGGTTTGTGATATATAAGATTAGTTTTCGTTATTGGTATATGTCCTTGCAAATCGGTATATTAATAAAACGGTTTGTGGTTTATAAGATTAGTTTTCGGTAATTCTAAATGGCTTTGCAAATCGGTATATTAAGATAACGGAATGAGATTTATAAGGTTAGTTTTCGTTATTGGTATATGTCTTTGCGAATCGGTATATTAAGAAAACGGTTTGTGACATATAAGATTAGTTTTCGGCAATTGTAAATGTCTTTGTTAATCGGTATATTGAGAAACGGTTTGTAGTTTATAAGATTAGTTTTCGGTAATTCTAAAGTTTTTTGCAAATCGGTATATTAAGAAAACGGAATGAGATTTATAAGGTTAGTTTTTATATTTTTTCAATTCGGTATATTAAGAAAACGGTATGTGATTGGTAATATTAGTTTTCGGAATAGTTATATCTCTTTGAAAAACGGTTTATTAAGAAAACGGTTTGTGATATATAAGATTAGTTTTCGTTATTGGTATATGTCTAGGCAAATCGGTATATTAAGAAAACGGTTTGTGGTTTATAAGATTAGTTTTTATGTTTTTTCCATTCGGTATATTAAGAAAACGGTTTGTGATATATAAGATTAGTTTTCGTTATTGGTATATGTCCTTGCAAATCGGTATATTAATAAAACGGTTTGTGGTTTATAAGATTAGTTTTCGGTAATTCTAAATGGCTTTGCAATTCGGTATATTAAGATAACGGAATGAGATTTATAAGGTTAGTTTTCGTTATTGGTATATGTCTTTGCGAATCGGTATATTAAGAAAACGGTTTGTGACATATAAGATTAGTTTTCGGCAATTGTAAATGTCTTTGCAAATCGGTATATTAAGAAAAAGAAATGAGATTTATAAGGTTAGTTTTTATGTTTTTTCAATTCGGTATATTAAGGGAACGGTAAGTGATTGGTAATATTAGTTTTCGGTATAGTTATATCTCTTTGCAAAACGGTATATTAAGAAAACGATTTGTGGTATATAAGATTAGTTTTCGTTATTGGTATATGTCTTTGCGAATAGATATATTAAGAAAACGGTTTGTAATTAATAAAATTACTTTTCGTTAATTCTAAATGTCTTTGGAAATCGGTATATTAAGAAAACGGAATGAGCTTTATAAGGTTAGTTTTTATGTTTTTTTTAATTCGGTATATTAAGAGAACGGTTTGTGATAGATAAGATTAGTTTTCGTTATTGGTATATGTCTTTGCAAATCGGTACATTAAGAAAACGGAATGAGATTTATAAGGTTAGTTTTTATGGTTTTCAATTCGGTATATTAGGAAAACGGTTTGTGATAAATAAGATTAGTTTTCGTTATAGGTTTATGTCTTTGCGAATCGGTATATTAAGAAAACGGTTTGTGGTTTATAAGAATAGATTTCGGTAATTCTAAATGTCTTTGCATATCGGTATAGTAAGAAAACGGAATGAGATTTTTAAGGTTAGTTTTTATGATTATCAATTCGGTATATTAGGAAAACGGTACGTGATAAATAAGATTAGTTTTCTTTATTGGTTTATGTCTTTGCGAATCAGTATATTAAGAAAACGGTTTGTGGTTTATAAGATTAGTTTTTGGTAATTCTAAATGTCTTTGCATATCGGTATAGTAAGAAAACGGAATGAGATTAATAAGGTTAGTTTTTATGTTTTTCCAATTTGATATATAAAGTGAACGGTTTGTGATATATAAGATTAGTTTTCGTTATTGGTATATGTGTTTGCAAATCGGTATATTAAGAAAACGGTTTGTGGTTTATAAGATTAGTTTTCGGTAATTCTAAATGTCTTTGTTAATCGGTATATTGAGAAACGGTTTGTAGTTTATAAGATTAGTTTTCGGTAATTCTAATGTTCTTTTCAAATCGGTATATTAAGAAAACGGAATAAGATTTATAAGGTTAGTTTTTTTGTTTTTCAATTCGGTATATTAAGAAAAAGGTATGTGATTGGTAATATAAGTTTTCGGTATAGTTTTATCTCGTAGAAAAACGGTATATTAAGAAAACGGTTTGTGATATAAATGATTAGTTTTCGGTAATCCTAAATGTCTTTGCAAATCAGTATATTAAGAAAACGGAATGAGATTTATAAGGTTAGTTTTTATGTTTTTCCATTCGGTATATTAAGAAAACGGTTTGTGATATATAAGATTAGTTTTCGTTATTGGTATATGTCCTTGCAAATCGGTATATTAATAAAACGGTTTGTGGTTTATAAGATTAGTTTTCGGTAATTCTAAATGTCATTGCGTATCGGTATATTAAGAAAATGGTTTGTGGTTTATAAGATTAGTTTTCGGTAATTCTAAAGTACTTTGCAAATAAGTAGATTAAGAAAACGGAATGAGATTTAGAAGGTTAGTTTTTATGTTTTTTCAATGCGGTATATTAAGAAAACGGTATGTGATTGGTAATATTAGTTTTCGGTATAGTTATATCTCATTGCAAAACGGTATATTAAGAAAACGGTTTGTGATATATAAGATTAGTTTTCGTTATTGGTATATGTCTTTGCAAATCGGTATATTAAGAAAACGGTTTGTGGTTTAAAAGATTAGTTTTTGGTAATTCTAAATGTCTTTGTTTATCGGTATATTAAGAAAACGCAATGAGATTTATAAGGTTAGTTTTTATGTTTTTTCAATTCGGTATATTAAGAAAAAGGTATCTGATTGGTAACATTAGTTTTCGGTATAGTTATATCTCTTTGAAAAACGGTATATTAAGAAAACGGTTTGTGATATATAAGATTACTTTTCGTTATTGGTATATGTCTTTGCAAATCGGTATATTAAGAAAACGGTTTGTGGTTTAAAAGATTAGTTTTTGGTAATTCTAAATGTCTTTGTTCATCGGTATATTAAGAAAACGCAATGAGATTTATAAGGTTAGTTTTTATGTTTTTTCAATTCGGTATATTAAGAAAAAGGTATCTGATTGGTAACATTAGTTTTCGGTATAGTTACATCTCTTTGAAAAACGGTATATTAAGAAAACGGTTTGTGATATATAAGATTAGTTTTCGGTAATTCTAAATGCCTTTGCAAATCAGTATATTAAGAAAACGGATTGAGATTTATAAGGTTAGTTTTTATGTTTTTTCCATTCGATATATTTAGGAAACGGTTTGTGGTTTATAAGATTAGTTATCGGTAATTCTAAATGTCTTTGCAAATCAGTATATTAAGAAAACGGTTTGTGGTTTATAAGATTAGTTTTCGGTCATTCTAAATGGCTTTGCAAATCGGTTTATTAAGAAAACAGAATGAGATATATAAGGTTAGTTTTCGTTTATTGTATATGTCTTTGCGAATCGATATATTAAGAAAACGGAATGAGATTTATCAGGTTAGTTTTTATGATTTTCGATTCGGTATATTATGAAAACGGTTTGTGATATATAAGATTAGTTTTCGTTATTGGTTTATGTCTTTGCGAATCGGTATATTAAGAAAACGGTTTGTGGTTTATAAGATTAGTTATCGGTTATTCTAAATGTCTTTGCAAATCGGTATAGTAAGAAAACGGAATGAGATTTATAAGGTTAGTTTTCATTATTGGTATATATCTTTGCGAATCGATATATTAAGAAAACGGAATGAGATTTATCAGGTTAGTTTTTACGATTTTCAATTCGGTATATTAGGAAAACGGTTTGTGAAATATAAGATTAGTTTTCGGTTATTCTAAATGTCTTTGCAAATCGGTATATTAAGAAAACGGAATAAGATTTATAAGGTTAGTTTTTTTGTTTTTCAATTCGGTATATTAAGAAAAAGGTATGTGATTGGTAATATAAGTTTTCGGTATAGTTTTATCTCTTTGAAAAACGGTTTATTAAGAAAACGGTTTGTGATATATAAGATTAGTTTTCGTTATTGGTATATGTCTAGGCAAATCGGTATATTAAGAAAACGGTTTGTGGTTTATAAGATTAGTTTTTATGTTTTTTCCATTCGGTATATTAAGAAAACGGTTTGTGATATATAAGATTAGTTTTCGTTATTGGTATATGTCCTTGCAAATCGGTATATTAATAAAACGGTTTGTGGTTTATAAGATTAGTTTTCGGTAATTCTAAATGGCTTTGCAATTCGGTATATTAAGATAACGGAATGAGATTTATAAGGTTAGTTTTCGTTATTGGTATATGTCTTTGCGAATCGGTATATTAAGAAAACGGTTTGTGACATATAAGATTAGTTTTCGGCAATTGTAAATGTCTTTGCAAATCGGTATATTAAGAAAAAGAAATGAGATTTATAAGGTTAGTTTTTATGATTATCAATTCGGTATATTAGGAAAACGGTACGTGATAAATAAGATTAGTTTTCTTTATTGGTTTATGTCTTTGCGAATCAGTATATTAAGAAAACGGTTTGTGGTTTATAAGATTAGTTTTTGGTAATTCTAAATGTCTTTGCATATCGGTATAGTAAGAAAACGGAATGAGATTTATAAGGTTAGTTTTTATGTTTTTCCAATTTGATATATAAAGTGAACGGTTTGTGATATATAAGATTAGTTTTCGTTATTGGTATATGTGTTTGCAAATCGGTATATTAAGAAAACGGTTTGTGGTTTATAAGATTAGTTTTCGGTAATTCTAAATGTCTTTGTTAATCGGTATATTGAGAAACGGTTTGTAGTTTATAAGATTAGTTTTCGGTAATTCTAAAGTTCTTTTCAAATCGGTATATTAAGAAAACGGAATAAGATTTATAAGGTTAGTTTTTTTGTTTTTCAATTCGGTATATTAAGAAAAAGGTATGTGATTGGTAATATAAGTTTTCGGTATAGTTTTATCTCGTAGAAAAACGGTATATTAAGAAAACGGTTTGTGATATAAATGATTAGTTTTCGGTAATCCTAAATGTCTTTGCAAATCAGTATATTAAGAAAACGGAATGAGATTTATAAGGTTAGTTTTTATGTTTTTCCATTCGGTATATTAAGAAAACGGTTTGTGATATATAAGATTAGTTTTCGTTATTGGTATATGTCCTTGCAAATCGGTATATTAATAAAACGGTTTGTGGTTTATAAGATTAGTTTTCGGTAATTCTAAATGTCATTGCGTATCGGTATATTAAGAAAATGGTTTGTGGTTTATAAGATTAGTTTTCGGTAATTCTAAAGTACTTTGCAAATAAGTAGATTAAGAAAACGGAATGAGATTTAGAAGGTTAGTTTTTATGTTTTTTCAATGCGGTATATTAAGAAAACGGTATGTGATTGGTAATATTAGTTTTCGGTATAGTTATATCTCATTGCAAAACGGTATATTAAGAAAACGGTTTGTGATATATAAGATTAGTTTTCGTTATTGGTATATGTCTTTGCAAATCGGTATATTAAGAAAACGGTTTGTGGTTTAAAAGATTAGTTTTTGGTAATTCTAAATGTCTTTGTTTATCGGTATATTAAGAAAACGCAATGAGATTTATAAGGTTAGTTTTTATGTTTTTTCAATTCGGTATATTAAGAAAAAGGTATCTGATTGGTAACATTAGTTTTCGGTATAGTTATATCTTTTTGAAAAACGGTATATTAAGAAAACGGTTTGTGATATATAAGATTACTTTTCGTTATTGGTATATGTCTTTGCAAATCGGTATATTAAGAAAACGGTTTGTGGTTTAAAAGATTAGTTTTTGGTAATTCTAAATGTCTTTGTTCATCGGTATATTAAGAAAACGCAATGAGATTTATAAGGTTAGTTTTTATGTTTTTTCAATTCGGTATATTAAGAAAAAGGTATCTGATTGGTAACATTAGTTTTCGGTATAGTTACATCTCTTTGAAAAACGGTATATTAAGAAAACGGTTTGTGATATATAAGATTAGTTTTCGGTAATTCTAAATGCCTTTGCAAATCAGTATATTAAGAAAACGGATTGAGATTTATAAGGTTAGTTTTTATGTTTTTTCCATTCGATATATTTAGGAAACGGTTTGTGGTTTATAAGATTAGTTTTCGGTCATTCTAAATGGCTTTGCAAATCGGTTTATTAAGAAAACAGAATGAGATATATAAGGTTAGTTTTCGTTTATTGTATATGTCTTTGCGAATCGATATATTAAGAAAACGGAATGAGATTTATCAGGTTAGTTTTTATGATTTTCGATTCGGTATATTATGAAAACGGTTTGTGATATATAAGATTAGTTTTCGTTATTGGTTTATGTCTTTGCGAATCGGTATATTAAGAAAACGGTTTGTGGTTTATAAGATTAGTTATCGGTTATTCTAAATGTCTTTGCAAATCGGTATAGTAAGAAAACGGAATGAGATTTATAAGGTTAGTTTTCATTATTGGTATATATCTTTGCGAATCGATATATTAAGAAAACGGAATGAGATTTATCAGGTTAGTTTTTACGATTTTCAATTCGGTATATTAGGAAAACGGTTTGTGAAATATAAGATTAGTTTTCGGTTATTCTAAATGTCTTTGCAAATCGGTATATTAAGAAAACGGAATAAGATTTATAAGGTTAGTTTTTTTGTTTTTCAATTCGGTATATTAAGAAAAAGGTATGTGATTGGTAATATAAGTTTTCGGTATAGTTTTATCTCTTTGAAAAACGGTTTATTAAGAAAACGGTTTGTGATATATAAGATTAGTTTTCGTTATTGGTATATGTCTAGGCAAATCGGTATATTAAGAAAACGGTTTGTGGTTTATAAGATTAGTTTTTATGTTTTTTCCATTCGGTATATTAAGAAAACGGTTTGTGATATATAAGATTAGTTTTCGTTATTGGTATATGTCCTTGCAAATCGGTATATTAATAAAACGGTTTGTGGTTTATAAGATTAGTTTTCGGTAATTCTAAATGGCTTTGCAATTCGGTATATTAAGATAACGGAATGAGATTTATAAGGTTAGTTTTCGTTATTGGTATATGTCTTTGCGAATCGGTATATTAAGAAAACGGTTTGTGACATATAAGATTAGTTTTCGGCAATTGTAAATGTCTTTGCAAATCGGTATATTAAGAAAAAGAAATGAGATTTATAAGGTTAGTTTTTATGTTTTTTCAATTCGGTATATTAAGGGAACGGTAAGTGATTGGTAATATTAGTTTTCGGTATAGTTATATCTCTTTGCAAAACGGTATATTAAGAAAACGATTTGTGGTATATAAGATTAGTTTTCGTTATTGGTATATGTCTTTGCGAATAGATATATTAAAAAAACGGTTTGTAATTAATAAAATTACTTTTCGTTAATTCTAAATGTCTTTGGAAATCGGTATATTAAGAAAACGGAATGAGCTTTATAAGGTTAGTTTTTATGTTTTTTTTAATTCGGTATATTAAGAGAACGGTTTGTGATAGATAAGATTAGTTTTCGTTATTGGTATATGTCTTTGCAAATCGGTACATTAAGAAAACGGAATGAGATTTATAAGGTTAGTTTTTATGGTTTTCAATTCGGTATATTAGGAAAACGGTTTGTGATAAATAAGATTAGTTTTCGTTATAGGTTTATGTCTTTGCGAATCGGTATATTAAGAAAACGGTTTGTGGTTTATAAGAATAGATTTCGGTAATTCTAAATGTCTTTGCATATCGGTATAGTAAGAAAACGGAATGAGATTTATAAGGTTAGTTTTTATGTTTTTTCAATTTGATATATAAAGTGAACGGTTTGTGATATATAAGATTAGTTTTCGTTATTGGTATATGTCTTTGCAAATCGGTATATTAAGAAAACGGTTTGTGGTTTATAAGATTAGTTTTCGGTAATTCTAAATGTCTTTGTTAATCGGTATATTGAGAAACGGTTTGTAGTTTATAAGATTAGTTTTCGGTAATTCTAAAGTTCTTTTCAAATCGGTATATTAAGAAAACGGAATAAGATTTATAAGGTTAGTTTTTTTGTTTTTCAATTCGGTATATTAAGAAAAAGGTATGTGATTGGTAATATAAGTTTTCGGTATAGTTTTATCTCGTAGAAAAACGGTATATTAAGAAAACGGTTTGTGATATAAATGATTAGTTTTCGGTAATCCTAAATGTCTTTGCAAATCAGTATATTAAGAAAACGGAATGAGATTTATAAGGTTAGTTTTTATGTTTTTCCATTCGGTATATTAAGAAAACGGTTTGTGATATATAAGATTAGTTTTCGTTATTGGTATATGTCCTTGCAAATCGGTATATTAATAAAACGGTTTGTGGTTTATAAGATTAGTTTTCGGTAATTCTAAATGTCATTGCGTATCGGTATATTAAGAAAATGGTTTGTGGTTTATAAGATTAGTTTTCGGTAATTCTAAAGTACTTTGCAAATAAGTAGATTAAGAAAACGGAATGAGATTTAGAAGGTTAGTTTTTATGTTTTTTCAATGCGGTATATTAAGAAAACGGTATGTGATTGGTAATATTAGTTTTCGGTATAGTTATATCTCATTGCAAAACGGTATATTAAGAAAACGGTTTGTGATATATAAGATTAGTTTTCGTTATTGGTATATGTCTTTGCAAATCGGTATATTAAGAAAACGGTTTGTGGTTTAAAAGATTAGTTTTTGGTAATTCTAAATGTCTTTGTTTATCGGTATATTAAGAAAACGCAATGAGATTTATAAGGTTAGTTTTTATGTTTTTTCAATTCGGTATATTAAGAAAAAGGTATCTGATTGGTAACATTAGTTTTCGGTATAGTTATATCTCTTTGAAAAACGGTATATTAAGAAAACGGTTTGTGATATATAAGATTAGTTTTCGTTATTGGTATATGTCTTTGCAAATCGGTATATTAAGAAAACGGTTTGTGGTTTAAAAGATTAGTTTTTGGTAATTCTAAATGTCTTTGTTTATCGGTATATTAAGAAAACGCAATGAGATTTATAAGGTTAGTTTTTATGTTTTTTCAATTCGGTATATTAAGAAAAAGGTATCTGATTGGTAACATTAGTTTTCGGTATAGTTACATCTCTTTGAAAAACGGTATATTAAGAAAACGGTTTGTGATATATAAGATTAGTTTTCGGTAATTCTAAATGCCTTTGCAAATCAGTATATTAAGAAAACGGATTGAGATTTATAAGGTTAGTTTTTATGTTTTTTCCATTCGATATATTTAGGAAACGGTTTGTGGTTTATAAGATTAGTTATCGGTAATTCTAAATGTCTTTGCAAATCAGTATATTAAGAAAACGGTTTGTGGTTTATAAGATTAGTTTTCGGTCATTCTAAATGGCTTTGCAAATCGGTTTATTAAGAAAACAGAATGAGATATATAAGGTTAGTTTTCGTTTATTGTATATGTCTTTGCGAATCGATATATTAAGAAAACGGAATGAGATTTATCAGGTTAGTTTTAATGATTTTCGATTCGGTATATTATGAAAACGGTTTGTGATATATAAGATTAGTTTTCGTTATTGGTTTATGTCTTTGCGAATCGGTATATTAAGAAAACGGTTTGTGGTTTATAAGATTAGTTATCGGTTATTCTAAATGTCTTTGCAAATCGGTATAGTAAGAAAACGGAATGAGATTTATAAGGTTAGTTTTCATTATTGGTATATATCTTTGCGAATCGATATATTAAGAAAACGGAATGAGATTTATCAGGTTAGTTTTTACGATTTTCAATTCGGTATATTAGGAAAACGGTTTGTGAAATATAAGATTAGTTTTCGGTTATTCTAAATGTCTTTGCAAATCGGTATATTAAGAAAACGGAATAAGATTTATAAGGTTAGTTTTTTTGTTTTTCAATTCGGTATATTAAGAAAAAGGTATGTGATTGGTAATATAAGTTTTCGGTATAGTTTTATCTCGTAGAAAAACGGTATATTAAGAAAACGGTTTGTGATATAAATGATTAGTTTTCGGTAATCCTAAA
Source organism: Arma custos (assembly GCA_037127475.1). Lineage (NCBI taxonomy): Eukaryota > Metazoa > Arthropoda > Insecta > Hemiptera > Pentatomidae > Arma > Arma custos. The sequence continues at coordinate 202,027 of JBBAGI010000019.1, read as the reverse complement.
TGTCTTTGCAAATCAGTATATTAAGAAAACGGAATGAGATTTATAAGGTTAGTTTTTATGTTTTTCCATTCGGTATATTAAGAAAACGGTTTGTGATATATAAGATTAGTTTTCGTTATTGGTATATGTCCTTGCAAATCGGTATATTAATAAAACGGTTTGTGGTTTATAAGATTAGTTTTCGGTAATTCGAAATGGCTTTGCAAATCGGTATATTAAGAAAACGGAATGAGATTTATAAGGTTAGTTTTCGTTATTGGTATATGTCTTTGCGAATCGGTACATTAAGAAAACGGTTTGTGATATATAAGATTAGTTTTCGGCAATTGTAAATGTCTTTGCAAATCGGTTTATTAAGAAAAAGGAATGAGATTTATAAGGTTAGTTTTTATGTTTTTTCAATTCGGTATATTAAGGGAACGGTATGTGATTGGTAATATTAGTTTTCGGTATAGTTATATCTCTTTGCAAAACGGTATATTAAGAAAACGATTTGTGATATATAAGATTAGTTTTCGTTATTGGTATATGTCTTTGCGAATCGGTATATTACGAAAACGGTTTGTGGTTTAAAAGATTAGTTTTTGGTAATTCTAAATGTCTTTGGAAATCGGTATATTAAGAAAACGGAATGAGCTTTATAAGGTTAGTTTTTATGTTTTTTTTAATTCGGTATATTAAGAGAACGGTTTGTGATAGATAAGATTAGTTTTCGTTATTGGTATATGTCTTTGCAAATCGGTACATTAAGAAAACGGAATGAGATTTATAAGGTTAGTTTTTATGGTTCAATTCGGTATATTAGGAAAACGGTTTGTGATAAATAAGATTAGTTTTCGTTATAGGTGTATGTCTTTGCGAATCGGTATATTAAGAAAACGGTTTGTGATATATAAGATTAGTTTTCGGCTATTGTAAATGTCTTTGCAAATCGGTATATTAAGATAACGGAATGAGATTTATAAGGTTTGTTTTCGTTATTGGTATATGTCTTTGCGAATCGGTACATTAAGAAAACGGTTTGTGATATATAAGATTAGTTTTCGGCAATTGTAAATGTCTTTGCAAATCGGTATATTAAGAAAAAGGAATGAGATTTATAAGGTTAGTTTTTATGTTTTTTCAATTCGGTATATTAAGGGAACGGTGTGTGATTGGTAATATTAGTTTTCGGTATAGTTTTATCTCGTAGAAAAACGGTATATTAAGAAAACGGTTTGTGATATAAATGATTAGTTTTCGGTAATCCTAAATGTCTTTGCAAATCAGTATATTAAGAAAACGGAATGAGATTTATAAGGTTAGTTTTTATGTTTTTCCATTCGGTATATTAAGAAAACGGTTTGTGATATATAAGATTCGTTTTCGTTATTGGTATATGTCCTTGCAAATCGGTATATTAATAAAACGGTTTGTGGTTTATAAGATTAGTTTTCGGTAATTCTAAATGGCTTTGCAAATCGGTATATTAAGATAACGGAATGAGATTTATAAGGTTTGTTTTCGTTATTGGTATATGTCTTTGCGAATCGGTACATTAAGAAAACGGTTTGTGATATATAAGATTAGTTTTCGGCAATTGTAAATGTCTTTGCAAATCGGTATATTAAGAAAAAGGAATGAGATTTCTAAAGTTAGTTTTTATGTTTTTTCAATTCGGTATATTAAGGGAACGGTATGTGATTGGTAATATTAGTTTTCGGTATAGTTATATCTCTTTGCAAAACGGTATATTAAGAAAACGATTTGTGATATATAAGATTAGTTTTCGTTATTGGTATATGTCTTTGCGAATCGTTATATTAAGAAAACGGTTTGTAATTAATAAAATTACTTTTCGGTAATTCTAAATGTCTTTGGAAATCGGTATATTAAGAAAACGGAATGAGCTTTATAAGGTTAGATTTTATGTTTTTTTTAATTCGGTATATTAAGAGAACGGTTTGTGATAGATAAGATTAGTTTTCGTTATTGGTATATGTCTTTGCAAATCGGTACATTAAGAAAACGGAATGAGATTTATAAGGTTAGTTTTTATGGTTTTCAATTCGGTATATTAGGAAAACGGTTTGTAATAAATAAGATTAGTTTTCGTTATAGGTGTATGTCTTTGCGAATCGGTATATTAAGAAAACGGTTTGTGGTTTATAAGATTAGATTTCGGTAATTCTAAATGTCTTTGCATATCGGTATAGTAAGAAAACGGAATGAGATTTATAAGGTTAGTTTTTATGTTTTTTCAATTTGATATATAAAGTGAACGGTTTGTGATATATAAGATTAGTTTTCGTTATTGGTATATGTCTTTGCAAATCGGTATATTAAGAAAACGGTTTGTGGTTTATAAGATTAGTTTTCGGTAATTCTAAATGTCTTTGTTAATCGGTATATTGAGAAACGGTTTGTAGTTTATAAGATTAGTTTTCGGTAATTCTAAAGTTCTTTTCAAATCGGTATGTTAAGAAAACGGAATAAGATTTATAAGGTTAGTTTTTTTGTTTTTCAATTCGGTATATTAAGAAAAAGGTATGTGATTGGTAATATAAGTTTTCGATATAGTTTTATCTCGTAGAAAAACGGTATATTAAGAAAACGGTTTGTGATATAAATGATTAGTTTTCGGTAATCCTAAATGTCTTTGCAAATCAGTATATTAAGAAAACGGAATGAGATTTATAAGGTTAGTTTTTATGTTTTTCCATTCGGTATATTAAGAAAACGGTTTGTGATATATAAGATTAGTTTTCGTTATTGGTATATGTCCTTGCAAATCGGTATATTAATAAACCGGTTTGTGGTTTATAAGATTAGTTTTCGGTAATTCTAAATGGCTTTGCAAATCGGTATATTAAGATAACGGAATGAGATTTATAAGGTTAGTTTTCGTTATTGGTATATGTCTTTGCGAATCGGTACATTAAGAAAACGGTTTGTGATATATAAGATTAGTTTTCGTTATTGGTATATGTCTTTGCAAATCGGTACATTAAGAAAACGGAATGAGATTTATAAGGTTAGTTTTTATGGTTTTCAATTCGGTATATTAGGAAAACGGTTTGTGATAAATAAGATTAGTTTTCGTTATAGGTTTATGTCTTTGCGAATCGGTATATTAAGAAAACGGTTTGTGGTTTATAAGAATAGATTTCGGTAATTCTAAATGTCTTTGCATATCGGTATAGTAAGAAAACGGAATGAGATTTTTAAGGTTACTTTTTATGATTATCAATTCGGTATATTAGGAAAACGGTACGTGATAAATAAGATTAGTTTTCGTTATTGGTTTATGTCTTTGCGAATCAGTATATTAAGAAAACGGTTTGTGGTTTATAAGATTAGTTTTTGGTCATTCTAAATGTCTTTGCATATCGGTATAGTAAGAAAACGGAATGAGATTTATAAGGTTAGTTTTTATGTTTTTTCAATTTGATATATAAAGTGAACGGTTTGTGATATATAAGATTAGTTTTCGTTATTGGTATATGTCTTTGCAAATCGGTATATTAAGAAAACGGTTTGTGGTTTATAAGATTAGTTTTCGGTAATTCTAAATGTCTTTGTTAATCGGTATATTGAGAAACGATTTGTAGTTTATAAGATTAGTTTTCGGTAATTCTAAAGTTCTTTTCAAATCGGTATATTAAGAAAACGGAATAAGATTTATAAGGTTAGTTTTTATGTTTTTCAATTCGGTATATTAAGAAAAAGGCATGTGATTGGTAATATAAGTTTTCGGTATAGTTTTATCTCGTAGAAAAACGGTATATTAAGAAAACGGTTTGTGATATAAATGATGAGTTTTTGGTAATCCTAAATGTCTTTGCAAATCAGTATATTAAGAAAACGGAATGAGATTTATAAGGTTAGTTTTTATGTTTTTCCATTCGGTATATTAAGAAAACGGTTTGTGATATATAAGATTAGTTTTCGTTATTGGTATATGTCCTTGCAAATCGGTATATTAATAAAACGGTTTGTGGTTTATAAGATTAGTTTTCGGTAATTCTAAATGGCTTTGCAAATCGGTATATTAAGATAACGGAATGAGATTTATAAGGTTTGTTTTCGTTATTGGTATATGTCTTTGCGAATCGGTACATTAAGAAAACGGTTTGTGATATATAAGATTAGTTTTCGGCAATTGTAAATGTCTTTGCAAATCGGTATATTAAGAAAAAGGAATGAGATTTCTAAGGTTAGTTTTTATGTTTTTTCAATTCGGTATATTAAGGGAACGGTATGTGATTGGTAATATTAGTTTTCGGTATAGTTATATCTCTTTGCAAAACGGTATATTAAGAAAACGATTTGTGATATATAAGATTAGTTTTCGTTATTGGTATATGTCTTTGCGAATCGTTATATTAAGAAAACGGTTTGTAATTAATAAAATTACATTTCGGTAATTCTAAATGTCTTTGGAAATCGGTATATTAAGAAAACGGAATGAGCTTTATAAGGTTAGTTTTTATGTTTTTTTTAATTCGGTATATTAAGAGAACGGTTTGTGATAGATAAGATTAGTTTTCGTTATTGGTATATGTCTTTGCAAATCGGTACATTAAGAAAACGGAATGAGATTTATAAGGTTAGTTTTTATGGTTTTCAATTCGGTATATTAGGAAAACGGTTTGTGATAAATAAGATTAGTTTTCGTTATAGGTGTATGTCTTTGCGAATCGGTATATTAAGAAAACGGTTTGTGGTTTATAAGATTAGATTTCGGTAATTCTAAATGTCTTTGCATATCGGTATAGTAAGAAAACGGAATGAGATTTATAAGGTTAGTTTTTATGTTTTTTCAATTTGATATATAAAGTGAACGGTTTGTGATATATAAAATTAGTTTTCGTTATTGGTATATGTCTTTGCAAATCGGTATATTAAGAAAACGGTTTGTGGTTTATAAGATTAGTTTTCGGTAATTCTAAATGTCTTTGTTAATCGGTATATTGAGAAACGGTTTGTAGTTTATAAGATTAGTTTTCGGTAATTCTAAAGTTCTTTTCAAATCGGTATATTAAGAAAACGGAATAAGATTTATAAGGTTAGTTTTTTTGTTTTTCAATTCGGTATATTAAGAAAAAGGTATGTGATTGGTAATATAAGTTTTCGGTATAGTTTTATCTCGTAGAAAAACGGTATATTAAGAAAACGGTTTGTGATATAAATGATTAGTTTTCGGTAATCCTAAATGTCTTTGCAAATCAGTATATTAAGAAAACGGAATGAGATTTATAAGGTTAGTTTTTATGTTTTTCCATTCGGTATATTAAGAAAACGGTTTGTGATATATAAGATTAGTTTTCGTTATTGGTATATGTCCTTGCAAATCGGTATATTAATAAAACGGTTTGTGGTTTATAAGATTAGTTTTCGGTAATTCTAAATGGCTTTGCAAATCGGTATATTAAGATAACGGAATGAGATTTATAAGGTTAGTTTTCGTTATTGGTATATGTCTTTGCGAATCGGTACATTAAGAAAACGGTTTGTGATATATAAGATTAGTTTTCGTTATTGGTATATGTCTTTGCAAATCGGTACATTAAGAAAACGGAATGAGATTTATAAGGTTAGTTTTTATGGTTTTCAATTCGGTATATTAGGAAAACGGTTGTGATAAATAAGATTAGTTTTCGTTATAGGTTTATGTCTTTGCGAATCGGTATATTAAGAAAACGGTTTGTGGTTTATAAGAATAGATTTCGGTAATTCTAAATGTCTTTGCATATCGGTATAGTAAGAAAACGGAATGAGATTTTTAAGGTTACTTTTTATGATTATCAATTCGGTATATTAGGAAAACGGTACGTGATAAATAAGATTAGTTTTCGTTATTGGTTTATGTCTTTGCGAATCAGTATATTAAGAAAACGGTTTGTGGTTTATAAGATTAGTTTTTGGTCATTCTAAATATCTTTGCATATCGGTATAGTAAGAAAACGGAATGAGATTTAGAAGGTTAGTTTTTATGTTTTTTCAATTTGATATATAAAGTGAACGGTTTGTGATATATAAGATTAGTTTTCGTTATTGGTATATGTCTTTGCAAATCGGTATATTAAGAAAACGGTTTGTGGTTTATAAGATTAGTTTTCGGTAATTCATAATGTCTTTGTTAATCGGTATATTGAGAAACGATTTGTAGTTTATAAGATTAGTTTTCGGTAATTCTAAAGTTCTTTTCAAATCGGTATATTAAGAAAACGGAATAAGATTTATAAGGTTAGTTTTTATGTTTTTCAATTCGGTATATTAAGAAAAAGGCATGTGATTGGTAATATAAGTTTTCGGTATAGTTTTATCTCGTAGAAAAACGGTATATTAAGAAAACGGTTTGTGATATAAATGATGAGTTTTTGGTAATCCTAAATGTCTTTGCAAATCAGTATATTAAGAAAACGGAATGAGATTTATAAGGTTAGTTTTTATGTTTTTCCATTCGGTATATTAAGAAAACGGTCTGTGATATATAAGATTAGTTTTCGTTATTGGTATATGTCCTTGCAAATCGGTATATTAATAAAACGGTTTGTGGTTTATAATATTAGTTTTCGGTAATTCTAAATGGCTTTGCAAATCGGTATATTAAGATAACGGAATGAGATTTATAAGGTTTGTTTTCGTTATTGGTATATGTCTTTGCGAATCGGTACATTAAGAAAACGGTTTGTGATATATAAGATTAGTTTTCGGCAATTGTAAATGTCTTCGCAAATCGGTATATTAAGAAAAAGGAATGAGATTTCTAAGGTTAGTTTTTATGTTTTTTCAATTCGGTATATTAAGGGAACGGTATGTGATTGGTAATATTAGTTTTCGGTATAGTTATATCTCTTTGCAAAACGGTATATTAAGAAAACGATTTGTGATATATAAGATTAGTTTTCGTTATTGGTATATGTCTTTGCGAATCGTTATATTAAGAAAACGGTTTGTAATTAATAAAATTACTTTTCGGTAATTCTAAATGTCTTTGGAAATCGGTATATTAAGAAAACGGAATGAGCTTTATAAGGTTAGTTTTTATGTTTTTTTTAATTCGGTATATTAAGAGAACGGTTTGTGATAGATAAGATTAGTTTTCGTTATTGGTATATGTCTTTGCGAATTGGTATATGAAGAAAACGGTTTGTGGTTTATAAGATTAGTTTTCGGTAATTCTAAATGTCTTTGTTAATCGGTATATTGAGAAACGGTTTGTAGTTTATAAGATTAGTTTTCGGTAATTCTAAAGTTTTTTGAAAATCGGTATATTAAGAAAACGGAATGAGATTTATAAGGTTAGTTTTTATGTTTTTTCAATTCGGTATATTAAGAAAACGGTATGTGATTGGTAATATTAGTTTTCGGAATAGTTATATCTCTTTGAAAAACGGTTTATTAAGAAAACGGTTTGTGATATATAAGATTAGTTTTCGTTATTGGTATATGTCTAGGCAAATCGGTATATTAAGAAAACGGTTTGTGGTTAATAAGATTAGTTTTTATGTTTTTTCCATTCGGTATATTAAGAAAACGGTTTGTGATATATAAGATTAGTTTTCGTTATTGGTATATGTCCTTGCAAATCGGTATATTAATAAAACGGTTTGTGGTTTATAAGATTAGTTTTCGGTAATTCTAAATGGCTTTGCAAATCGGTATATTAAGATAACGGAATGAGATTTATAAGGTTAGTTTTCGTTATTGGTATATGTCTTTGCGAATCGGTATATTAAGAAAACGGTTTGTGATTTATAAGATTAGTTTTCGGCAATTGTAAATGTCTTTGCAAATCGGTATATTAAGAAAAAGAAATGAGATTTATAAGGTTAGTTTTTATGTTTTTTCAATTCGGTATATTAAGGGAACGGTATGTGATTGGTAATATTAGTTTTCGGTATAGTTATATCTCTTTGCAAAACGGTATATTAAGAAATCGATTTGTGGTATATAAGATTAGTTTTCGTTATTGGTATATGTCTTTGCGAATAGATATATTAAGAAAACGGTTTGTAATTAATAAAATTACTTTTCGTTAATTCTAAATGTCTTTGGAAATCGGTATATTACGAAAACGGAATGAGCTTTATAAGGTTAGTTTTTATGTTTTTTTTAATTCGGTATATTAAGAGAACGGTCTGTGATAGATAAGATTAGTTTTCGTTATTGGTATATGTCTTTGCAAATCGGTACATTAAGAAAACGGAATGAGATTTATAAGGTTAGTTTTTATGGTTTTCAATTCGGTATATTAGGAAAACGGTTTGTGATAAATAAGATTAGTTTTCGTTATAGGTTTATGTCTTTGCGAATCGGTATATTAAGAAAACGGTTTGTGGTTTATAAGAATAGATTTCGGTAATTCTAAATGTCTTTGCATATCGGTATAGTAAGAAAACGGAATGAGATTTTTAAGGTTAGTTTTTATGATTATCAATTCGGTATATTAGGAAAACGGTACGTGATAAATAAGATTAGTTTTCGTTATTGGTTTATGTCTTTGCGAATCACTATATTAAGAAAACGGTTTGTGGTTTATAAGATTAGTTTTTGGTAATTCTAAATGTCTTTGCATATCGGTATAGTAAGAAAAAGGAATGAGATTTATAAGGTTAGTTTTTATGTTTCTTTTAATTCGGTATATTAAGAGAACGGTTTGTGATAGATAAGATTAGTTTTCGTTATTGGTATATGTCTTTGCGAATTGGTATATGAAGAAAACGGTTTGTGGTTTATAAGATTAGTTTTCGGTAATTCTAAATGTCTTTGTTAATCGGTATATTGAGAAACGGTTTGTAGTTTATAAGATTAGTTTTCGGTAATTCTAAAGTTTTTTGAAAATCGGTATATTAAGAAAACGGAATGAGATTTATAAGGTTAGTTTTTATGTTTTTTCAATTCGGTATATTAAGAAAACGGTATGTGATTGGTAATATTAGTTTTCGGAATAGTTATATCTCTTTGAAAAACGGTTTATTAAGAAAACGGTTTGTGATATATAAGATTAGTTTTCGTTATTGGTATATGTCTAGGCAAATCGGTATATTAAGAAAACGGTTTGTGGTTAATAAGATTAGTTTTTATGTTTTTTCCATTCGGTATATTAAGAAAACGGTTTGTGATATATAAGATTAGTTTTCGTTATTGGTATATGTCCTTGCAAATCGGTATATTAATAAAACGGTTTGTGGTTTATAAGATTAGTTTTCGGTAATTCTAAATGGCTTTGCAAATCGGTATATTAAGATAACGGAATGAGATTTATAAGGTTAGTTTTCGTTATTGGTATATGTCTTTGCGAATCGGTATATTAAGAAAACGGTTTGTGATTTATAAGATTAGTTTTCGGCAATTGTAAATGTCTTTGCAAATCGGTATATTAAGAAAAAGAAATGAGATTTATAAGGTTAGTTTTTATGTTTTTTCAATTCGGTATATTAAGGGAACGGTATGTGATTGGTAATATTAGTTTTCGGTATAGTTATATCTCTTTGCAAAACGGTATATTAAGAAAACGATTTGTGGTATATAAGATTAGTTTTCGTTATTGGTATATGTCTTTGCGAATAGATATATTAAGAAAACGGTTTGTAATTAATAAAATTACTTTTCGTTAATTCTAAATGTCTTTGGAAATCGGTATATTACGAAAACGGAATGAGCTTTATAAGGTTAGTTTTTATGTTTTTTTTAATTCGGTATATTAAGAGAACGGTCTGTGATAGATAAGATTAGTTTTCGTTATTGGTATATGTCTTTGCAAATCGGTACATTAAGAAAACGGAATGAGATTTATAAGGTTAGTTTTTATGGTTTTCAATTCGGTATATTAGGAAAACGGTTTGTGATAAATAAGATTAGTTTTCGTTATAGGTTTATGTCTTTGCGAATCGGTATATTAAGAAAACGGTTTGTGGTTTATAAGAATAGATTTCGGTAATTCTAAATGTCTTTGCATATCGGTATAGTAAGAAAACGGAATGAGATTTTTAAGGTTAGTTTTTATGATTATCAATTCGGTATATTAGGAAAACGGTACGTGATAAATAAGATTAGTTTTCGTTATTGGTTTATGTCTTTGCGAATCACTATATTAAGAAAACGGTTTGTGGTTTATAAGATTAGTTTTTGGTAATTCTAAATGTCTTTGCATATCGGTATAGTAAGAAAACGGAATGAGATTTATAAGGTTAGTTTTTATGTTTTTCCAATTTGATATATAAAGTGAACGGTTTGTGATATATAAGATTAGTTTTCGTTATTGGTATATGTCTTTGCAAATCGGTATATTAAGAAAACGGTTTGTGGTTTATAAGATTAGTTTTCGGTAATTCTAAATGTCTTTGTTAATCGGTATATTGAGAAACGGTTTGTAGTTTATAAGATTAGTTTTCGGTAATTCTAAAGTTCTTTTCAAATCGGTATATTAAGAAAACGGAATAAGATTTATAAGGTTAGTTTTTTTGTTTTTCAATTCGGTATATTAAGAAAAAGGTATGTGATTGGTAATATAAGTTTTCGGTATAGTTTTATCTCGTAGAAAAACGGTATATTAAGAAAACTGTTTGTGATATAAATGATTAGTTTTCGGTAATCCTAAATGTCTTTGCAAATCAGTATATTAAGAAAACGGAATGAGATTTATAAGGTTAGTTTTTATGTTTTTCCATTCGGTATATTAAGAAAACGTTTGTGATATATAAGATTAGTTTTCGTTATTGGTATATGTCCTTGCAAATCGGTATATTAATAAAACGGTTTGTGGTTTATAAGATTAGTTTTCGGTAATTCTAAATGTCATTGCGTATCGGTATATTAAGAAAATGGTTTGTGGTTTATAAGATTAGTTTTCGGTAATTCTAAAGTACTTTGCAAATAAGTAGATTAAGAAAACGGAATGAGATTTAGAAGGTTAGTTTTTATGTTTTTTCAATGCGGTATATTAAGAAAACGGTATGTGATTGGTAATATTAGTTTTCGGTATAGTTATATCTCATTGCAAAACGGTATATTAAGAAAACGGTTTGTGATATATAAGATTAGTTTTCGTTATTGGTATATGTCTTTGCAAATCGGTATATTACGAAAACGGTTTGTGGTTTAAAAGATTAGTTTTTGGTAATTCTAAATGTCTTTGTTTATCGGTATATTAAGAAAACGCAATGAGATTTATAAGGTTAGTTTTTATGTTTTTTCAATTCGGTATATTAAGAAAAAGGTATCTGATTGGTAACATTAGTTTTCGGTATAGTTATATCTCTTTGAAAAACGGTATATTAAGAAAACGGTTTGTGATATATAAGATTAGTTTTCGGTAATTCTAAATGCCTTTGCAAATCAGTATATTAAGAAAACGGATTGAGATTTATAAGGTTAGTTTTTATGTTTTTTCCATTCGATATATTTAGGAAACGGTTTGTGGTTTATAAGTTTAGTTATCGGTAATTCTAAATGTCTTTGCAAATCAGTATATTAAGAAAACGGTTTATGGTTTATAAGATTAGTTTTCGGTCATTCTAAATGGCTTTGCAAGTCGGTTTAATAAGAAAACAGAATGAGATATATAAGGTTAGTTTTCGTTATTGGTATATGTCTTTGCGAATCGATATATTAAGAAAACGGAATGAGATTTATCAGGTTAGTTTTTATGATTTTCGATTCGGTATATTATGAAAACGGTTTGTGATATATAAGATTAGTTTTCGTTATTGGTTTATGTCTTTGCGAATCGGTATATTAAGAAAACGGTTTGTGGTTTATAAGATTAGTTATCGGTTATTCTAAATGTCTTTGCAAATCGGTATAGTAAGAAAACGGAATGAGATTTATAAGGTTAGTTTTCATTATTGGTATATATCTTTGCGAATCGATATATTAAGAAAACGGAATGAGATTTATCAGGTTAGTTTTTACGATTTTCAATTCGGTATATTAGGAAAACGGTTTGTGATATATAAGATTAGTTTTCGTTATTGGTTTATGTCTTTGCGAATCGGTATATTAAGAAAACGGTTTGTGGTTTATAAGATTAGTTATCGGTTATTCTAAATGTCTTTGCAAATCGGTATAGTAAGAAAACGGAATGAGATTTATAAGGTTAGTTTTCATTATTGGTATATATCTTTGCGAATCGATATATTAAGAAAACGGAATGAGATTTATCAGGTTAGTTTTTACGATTTTCAATTCGGTATATTAGGAAAACGGTTTGTGAAATATAAGATTAGTTTTCGGTAATTCTAAATGGCTTTGCAAATCGGTATATTAAGATAACGGAATGAGATTTATAAGGTTTGTTTTCGTTATTGGTATATGTCTTTGCGAATCGGTACATTAAGAAAACGGTTTGTGATATATAAGATTAGTTTTCGGCAATTGTAAATGTCTTCGCAAATCGGTATATTAAGAAAAAGGAATGAGATTTCTAAGGTTAGTTTTTATGTTTTTTCAATTCGGTATATTAAGGGAACGGTATGTGATTGGTAATATTAGTTTTCGGTATAGTTATATCTCTTTGCAAAACGGTATATTAAGAAAACGATTTGTGATATATAAGATTAGTTTTCGTTATTGGTATATGTCTTTGCGAATCGTTATATTAAGAAAACGGTTTGTAATTAATAAAATTACTTTTCGGTAATTCTAAATGTCTTTGGAAATCGGTATATTAAGAAAACGGAATGAGCTTTATAAGGTTAGTTTTTATGTTTTTTTTAATTCGGTATATTAAGAGAACGGTTTGTGATAGATAAGATTAGTTTTCGTTATTGGTATATGTCTTTGCGAATTGGTATATGAAGAAAACGGTTTGTGGTTTATAAGATTAGTTTTCGGTAATTCTAAATGTCTTTGTTAATCGGTATATTGAGAAACGGTTTGTAGTTTATAAGATTAGTTTTCGGTAATTCTAAAGTTTTTTGAAAATCGGTATATTAAGAAAACGGAATGAGATTTATAAGGTTAGTTTTTATGTTTTTTCAATTCGGTATATTAAGAAAACGGTATGTGATTGGTAATATTAGTTTTCGGAATAGTTATATCTCTTTGAAAAACGGTTTATTAAGAAAACGGTTTGTGATATATAAGATTAGTTTTCGTTATTGGTATATGTCTAGGCAAATCGGTATATTAAGAAAACGGTTTGTGGTTAATAAGATTAGTTTTTATGTTTTTTCCATTCGGTATATTAAGAAAACGGTTTGTGATATATAAGATTAGTTTTCGTTATTGGTATATGTCCTTGCAAATCGGTATATTAATAAAACGGTTTGTGGTTTATAAGATTAGTTTTCGGTAATTCTAAATGGCTTTGCAAATCGGTATATTAAGATAACGGAATGAGATTTATAAGGTTAGTTTTCGTTATTGGTATATGTCTTTGCGAATCGGTATATTAAGAAAACGGTTTGTGATTTATAAGATTAGTTTTCGGCAATTGTAAATGTCTTTGCAAATCGGTATATTAAGAAAAAGAAATGAGATTTATAAGGTTAGTTTTTATGTTTTTTCAATTCGGTATATTAAGGGAACGGTATGTGATTGGTAATATTAGTTTTCGGTATAGTTATATCTCTTTGCAAAACGGTATATTAAGAAAACGATTTGTGGTATATAAGATTAGTTTTCGTTATTGGTATATGTCTTTGCGAATAGATATATTAAGAAAACGGTTTGTAATTAATAAAATTACTTTTCGTTAATTCTAAATGTCTTTGGAAATCGGTATATTACGAAAACGGAATGAGCTTTATAAGGTTAGTTTTTATGTTTTTTTTAATTCGGTATATTAAGAGAACGGTCTGTGATAGATAAGATTAGTTTTCGTTATTGGTATATGTCTTTGCAAATCGGTACATTAAGAAAACGGAATGAGATTTATAAGGTTAGTTTTTATGGTTTTCAATTCGGTATATTAGGAAAACGGTTTGTGATAAATAAGATTAGTTTTCGTTATAGGTTTATGTCTTTGCGAATCGGTATATTAAGAAAACGGTTTGTGGTTTATAAGAATAGATTTCGGTAATTCTAAATGTCTTTGCATATCGGTATAGTAAGAAAACGGAATGAGATTTTTAAGGTTAGTTTTTATGATTATCAATTCGGTATATTAGGAAAACGGTACGTGATAAATAAGATTAGTTTTCGTTATTGGTTTATGTCTTTGCGAATCACTATATTAAGAAAACGGTTTGTGGTTTATAAGATTAGTTTTTGGTAATTCTAAATGTCTTTGCATATCGGTATAGTAAGAAAACGGAATGAGATTTATAAGGTTAGTTTTTATGTTTCTTTTAATTCGGTATATTAAGAGAACGGTTTGTGATAGATAAGATTAGTTTTCGTTATTGGTATATGTCTTTGCGAATTGGTATATGAAGAAAACGGTTTGTGGTTTATAAGATTAGTTTTCGGTAATTCTAAATGTCTTTGTTAATCGGTATATTGAGAAACGGTTTGTAGTTTATAAGATTAGTTTTCGGTAATTCTAAAGTTTTTTGCAAATCGGTATATTAAGAAAACGGAATGAGATTTATAAGGTTAGTTTTTATGTTTTTTCAATTCGGTATATTAAGAAAACGGTATGTGATTGGTAATATTAGTTTTCGGAATAGTTATATCTCTTTGAAAAACGGTTTATTAAGAAAACGGTTTGTGATATATAAGATTAGTTTTCGTTATTGGTATATGTCTAGGCAAATCGGTATATTAAGAAAACGGTTTGTGGTTAATAAGATTAGTTTTTATGTTTTTTCCATTCGGTATATTAAGAAAACGGTTTGTGATATATAAGATTAGTTTTCGTTATTGGTATATGTCCTTGCAAATCGGTATATTAATAAAACGGTTTGTGGTTTATAAGATTAGTTATCGGTAATTCTAAATGGCTTTGCAAATCGGTATATTAAGATAACGGAATGAGATTTATAAGGTTAGTTTTCGTTATTGGTATATGTCTTTGCGAATCGGTATATTAAGAAAACGGTTTGTGATTTATAAGATTAGTTTTCGGCAATTGTAAATGTCTTTGCAAATCGGTATATTAAGAAAAAGAAATGAGATTTATAAGGTTAGTTTTTATGTTTTTTCAATTCGGTATATTAAGGGAACGGTATGTGATTGGTAATATTAGTTTTCGGTATAGTTATATCTCTTTGCAAAACGGTATATTAAGAAAACGATTTGTGGTATATAAGATTAGTTTTCGTTATTGGTATATGTCTTTGCGAATAGATATATTAAGAAAACGGTTTGTAATTAATAAAATTACTTTTCGTTAATTCTAAATGTCTTTGGAAATCGGTATATTACGAAAACGGAATGAGCTTTATAAGGTTAGTTTTTATGTTTTTTTTAATTCGGTATATTAAGAGAACGGTCTGTGATAGATAAGATTAGTTTTCGTTATTGGTATATGTCTTTGCAAATCGGTACATTAAGAAAACGGAATGAGATTTATAAGGTTAGTTTTTATGGTTTTCAATTCGGTATATTAGGAAAACGGTTTGTGATAAATAAGATTAGTTTTCGTTATAGGTTTATGTCTTTGCGAATCGGTATATTAAGAAAACGGTTTGTGGTTTATAAGAATAGATTTCGGTAATTCTAAATGTCTTTGCATATCGGTATAGTAAGAAAACGGAATGAGATTTTTAAGGTTAGTTTTTATGATTATCAATTCGGTATATTAGGAAAACGGTACGTGATAAATAAGATTAGTTTTCGTTATTGGTTTATGTCTTTGCGAATCACTATATTAAGAAAACGGTTTGTGGTTTATAAGATTAGTTTTTGGTAATTCTAAATGTCTTTGCATATCGGTATAGTAAGAAAACGGAATGAGATTTATAAGGTTAGTTTTTATGTTTTTCCAATTTGATATATAAAGTGAACGGTTTGTGATATATAAGATTAGTTTTCGTTATTGGTATATGTCTTTGCAAATCGGTATATTAAGAAAACGGTTTGTGGTTTATAAGATTAGTTTTCGGTAATTCTAAATGTCTTTGTTAATCGGTATATTGAGAAACGGTTTGTAGTTTATAAGATTAGTTTTCGGTAATTCTAAAGTTCTTTTCAAATCGGTATATTAAGAAAACGGAATAAGATTTATAAGGTTAGTTTTTTTGTTTTTCAATTCGGTATATTAAGAAAAAGGTATGTGATTGGTAATATAAGTTTTCGGTATAGTTTTATCTCGTAGAAAAACGGTATATTAAGAAAACTGTTTGTGATATAAATGATTAGTTTTCGGTAATCCTAAATGTCTTTGCAAATCAGTATATTAAGAAAACGGAATGAGATTTATAAGGTTAGTTTTTATGTTTTTCCATTCGGTATATTAAGAAAACGTTTGTGATATATAAGATTAGTTTTCGTTATTGGTATATGTCCTTGCAAATCGGTATATTAATAAAACGGTTTGTGGTTTATAAGATTAGTTTTCGGTAATTCTAAATGTCATTGCGTATCGGTATATTAAGAAAATGGTTTGTGGTTTATAAGATTAGTTTTCGGTAATTCTAAAGTACTTTGCAAATAAGTAGATTAAGAAAACGGAATGAGATTTAGAAGGTTAGTTTTTATGTTTTTTCAATGCGGTATATTAAGAAAACGGTATGTGATTGGTAATATTAGTTTTCGGTATAGTTATATCTCATTGCAAAACGGTATATTAAGAAAACGGTTTGTGATATATAAGATTAGTTTTCGTTATTGGTATATGTCTTTGCAAATCGGTATATTACGAAAACGGTTTGTGGTTTAAAAGATTAGTTTTTGGTAATTCTAAATGTCTTTGTTTATCGGTATATTAAGAAAACGCAATGAGATTTATAAGGTTAGTTTTTATGTTTTTTCAATTCGGTATATTAAGAAAAAGGTATCTGATTGGTAACATTAGTTTTCGGTATAGTTATATCTCTTTGAAAAACGGTATATTAAGAAAACGGTTTGTGATATATAAGATTAGTTTTCGGTAATTCTAAATGCCTTTGCAAATCAGTATATTAAGAAAACGGATTGAGATTTATAAGGTTAGTTTTTATGTTTTTTCCATTCGATATATTTAGGAAACGGTTTGTGGTTTATAAGATTAGTTATCGGTAATTCTAAATGTCTTTGCAAATCAGTATATTAAGAAAACGGTTTATGGTTTATAAGATTAGTTTTCGGTCATTCTAAATGGCTTTGCAAGTCGGTTTAATAAGAAAACAGAATGAGATATATAAGGTTAGTTTTCGTTATTGGTATATGTCTTTGCGAATCGATATATTAAGAAAACGGAATGAGATTTATCAGGTTAGTTTTTATGATTTTCGATTCGGTATATTATGAAAACGGTTTGTGATATATAAGATTAGTTTTCGTTATTGGTTTATGTCTTTGCGAATCGGTATATTAAGAAAACGGTTTGTGGTTTATAAGATTAGTTATCGGTTATTCTAAATGTCTTTGCAAATCGGTATAGTAAGAAAACGGAATGAGATTTATAAGGTTAGTTTTCATTATTGGTATATATCTTTGCGAATCGATATATTAAGAAAACGGAATGAGATTTATCAGGTTAGTTTTTACGATTTTCAATTCGGTATATTAGGAAAACGGTTTGTGATATATAAGATTAGTTTTCGTTATTGGTTTATGTCTTTGCGAATCGGTATATTAAGAAAACGGTTTGTGGTTTATAAGATTAGTTATCGGTTATTCTAAATGTCTTTGCAAATCGGTATAGTAAGAAAACGGAATGAGATTTATAAGGTTAGTTTTCATTATTGGTATATATCTTTGCGAATCGATATATTAAGAAAACGGAATGAGATTTATCAGGTTAGTTTTTACGATTTTCAATTCGGTATATTAGGAAAACGGTTTGTGAAATATAAGATTAGTTTTCGGTTATTCTAAATGTCTTTGCAAATCGGTATATTAAGAAAACGGAATAAGATTTATAAGGTTAGTTTTTTGTTTTTCAATTCGGTATATTAAGAAAAAGGTATGTGATTGGTAATATAAGTTTTCGGTATAGTTTTATCTCGTAGAAAAACGGTATATTAAGAAAACGGTTTGTGATATAAATGATTAGTTTTCGGTAATCCTAAATGTCTTTGCAAATCAGTATATTAAGAAAACGGAATGAGATTTATAAGGTTAGTTTTTATGTTTTTCCATTCGGTATATTAAGAAAACGGTTTGTGATATATAAGATTGGTTTTCGTTATTGGTATATGTCCTTGCAAATCGGTATATTAATAAAACGGTTTGTGGTTTATAAGATTAGTCTTCGGTAATTCGAAATGGCTTTGCAAATCGGTATATTAAGAAAACGGAATGAGATTTATAAGGTTAGTTTTCGTTATTGGTATATGTCTTTGCGAATCGGTACATTAAGAAAACGGTTTGTGATATATAAGATTAGTTTTCGGCAATTGTAAATGTCTTTGCAAATCGGTTTATTAAGAAAAAGGAATGAGATTTATAAGGTTAGTTTTTATGTTTTTTCAATTCGGTATAATAAGGGAACGGTATGTGATTGGTAATATTAGTTTTCGGTATAGTTATATCTCTTTGCAAAACGGTATATTAAGAAAACGATTTGTGATATATAAGATTAGTTTTCGTTATTGGTATATGTCTTTGCGAATCGTTATATTAAGAAAACGGTTTGTAATTAATAAAATTACTTTTCGGTAATTCTAAATGTCTTTGGAAATCGGTATATTAAGAAAACGGAATGAGCTTTATAAGGTTAGTTTTTATGTTTTTTTTAATTCGGTATATTAAGAGAACGGTTTGTGATAGATAAGATTAGTTTTCGTTATTGGTATATGTCTTTGCAAATCGGTACATTAAGAAAACGGAATGAGATTTATAAGGTTAGTTTTTATGGTTTTCAATTCGGTATATTAGGAAAACGGTTTGTGATAAATAAGATTAGTTTTCGTTATAGGTGTATGTCTTTGCGAATCGGTATATTAAGAAAACGGTTTATGATATATAAGATTAGTTTTCGGCAATTGTAAATGTCTTTGCAAATCGGTATAATAAGAAAAAGGAATGAGATTTATAAGGTTAGTTTTTATGTTTTTTCAATTCGGTATATTAAGGGAACGGTATGTGATTGGTAATATTAGTTTTCGGTATAGTTATATCTCTTTGCAAAACGGTATATTAAGAAAACGATTTGTGATATATAAGATTAGTTTTC
This sequence comes from Arma custos, assembly GCA_037127475.1. Taxonomy (NCBI): domain Eukaryota; kingdom Metazoa; phylum Arthropoda; class Insecta; order Hemiptera; family Pentatomidae; genus Arma; species Arma custos. The sequence goes on along the minus strand of JBBAGI010000019.1, from coordinate 182,835 downwards.
GTTATTAGTATATGTCTTTGCGAATCGTTATATTAAGAAAACGGTTTGTAATTAATAAAATTACTTTTCGGTAATTCTAAATGTCTTTGGAAATCGGTATATTAAGAAAACGGAATGAGCTTTATAAGGTTAGTTTTTATGGTTTTCAATTCGGTATATTAGGAAAACGGTTTGTGATAAATAAGATTAGTTTTCGTTATAGGTGTATGTCTTTGCGAATCGGTATATTAAGAAAACGGTTTGTGGTTTATAAGATTAGATTTCGGTAATTCTAAATGTCTTTGCATATCGGTATAGTAAGAAAACGGAATGAGATTTTTATGGTTAGTTTTTATGATTATCATTTCGGTATATTAGGAAAACGGTACGTGATAAATAAGATTAGTTTTCGTTATTGGTTTATGTCTTTGCGAATCAGTATATTAAGAAAACGGTTTGTGGTTTATAAGATTAGTTTTTGGTAATTCTAAATGTCTTTGCATATCGGTATAGTAAGAAAACGGAATGAGATTTATAAGGTTAGTTTTTATGTTTTTTCAATTTGATATATAATGTGAACGGTTTGTGATATATAAGATTAGTTTTCGTTATTGGTATATGTCTTTGCAAATCGGTATATTAAGAAAACGGTTTGTGGTTTATAAGATTAGTTTTCGGTAATTCTAAATGTCTTTGTTAATCGGTATATTGAGAAACGGTTTGTAGTTTATAAGATTAGTTTTCGGTAATTCTAAAGTTCTTTTCAAATCGGTATATTAAGAAAACGGAATAAGATTTATAAGGTTAGTTTTTTTGTTTTTCAATTCGGTATATTAAGAAAAAGGTATGTGATTGGTAATATAAGTTTTCGGTATAGTTTTATCTCGTAGAAAAACGGTATATTAAGAAAACGGTTTGTGATATAAATGATTAGTTTTCGGTAATCCTAAATGTCTTTGCAAATCAGTATATTAAGAAAACGGAATGAGATTTATAAGGTTAGTTTTTATGTTTTTCCATTCGGTATATTAAGAAAACGGTTTGTGATATATAAGATTAGTTTTCGTTATTGGTATATGTCTTTGCAAATCGGTACATTAAGAAAACGGAATGAGATTTATAAGGTTAGTTTTTATGGTTTTCAATTCGGTATATTAGGAAAACGGTTTGTGATAAATAAGATTATTTTTCGTTATAGGTTTATGTCTTTGCGAATTGGTATATGAAGAAAACGGTTTGTGGTTTATAAGATTAGTTTTCGGTAATTCTAAATGTCTTTGTTAATCGGTATATTGAGAAACGGTTTGTAGTTTATAAGATTAGTTTTTATGTTTTTTCCATTCGGTATATTAAGAAAACGGTTTGTGATATATATGATTAGTTTTCGTTATTGGTATATGTCCTTGCAAATCGGTATATTAATAAAACGGTTTGTGGTTTATAAGATTAGTTTTCGGTAATTCTAAATGGCTTTGCAAATCGGTATATTAAGATAACGGAATGAGATTTATAAGGTTAGTTTTCGTTATTGGTTTATGTCTTAGCGAATCAGTGTATTAAGAAAACGGTTTGTGGGTTATAAGATTACTTTTCGGTAATTCTAAATGTCTTTGCTTATCAGTATATTAAGAAAACGGAATGAGCTTTATAAGGTTAGTTTTTATGTTTTTTTTAATTCGGTATATTAAGAGAACGGTTTGTGATAGATAAGATTAGTTTTCGTTATTGGTATATGTCTTTGCAAATCGGTACATTAAGAAAACGGAATGAGATTTATAAGGTTAGTTTTTATGGTTTTCAATTCGGTATATTAGGAAAACGGTTTGTGATAAATAAGATTAGTTTTCGTTATAGGTGTATGTCTTTGCGAATCGGTATATTAAGAAAACGGTTTGTGGTTTATAAGATTAGATTTCGGTAATTCTAAATGTCTTTGCATATCGGTATAGTAAGAAAACGGAATGAGATTTTTAAGGTTAGTTTTTATGATTATCAATTCGGTATATTAGGATAACGGTACGTGATAAATAAGATTAGTTTTCGTTATTGGTTTATGTCTTTGCGAATCAGTATATTAAGAAAACGGTTTGTGGTTTATAAGATTAGTTTTTGGTCATTCTAAATGTCTTTGCATATCGGTATAGTAAGAAAACGGAATGAGATTTATAAGGTTAGTTTTTATGTTTTTTCAATTTGATATATAAAGTGAACGGTTTGTGATATATAAGATTAGTTTTCGTTATTGGTATATGTCTTTGCAAATCGGTATATTAAGAAAACGGTTTGTGGTTTATAAGATTAGTTTTCGGTAATTCTAAATGTCTTTGTTAATCGGTATATTGAGAAACGGTTTGTAGTTTATAAGATTAGTTTTCGGTAATTCTAAAGTTCTTTTCAAATCGGTATATTAAGAAAACGGAATAAGATTTATAAGGTTAGTTTTTTTTGTTTTTCAATTCGGTATATTAAGAAAAAGGTATGTGATTGGTAATATAAGTTTTCGGTATAGTTTTATCTCGTAGAAAAACGGTATATTAAGAAAACGGTTTGTGATATAAATGATTAGTTTTCGGTAATCCTAAATGTCTTTGCAAATCGGTATAACAAGAAAACGGTTTGTGGTTTATAAGATTAGTTTTTATGTTTTTTCCATTCGGTATATTAAGAAAACGGTTTGTGATATATAAGATTAGTTTTCGTTATTGGTATATGTCCTTGCAAATCGGTATATTAATAAAACGGTTTGTGGTTTATAAGATTAGTTTTCGGTAATTCTAAATGGCTTTGCAAATCGGTATATTAAGATAACGGAATGAGATTTATAAGGTTAGTTATCGTTATTGGTTTATGTCTTAGCGAATCAGTGTATTAAGAAAACGGTTTGTGGGTTATAAGATTACTTTTCGGTAATTCTAAATGTCTTTGCAAATCGGTATATTAAGAAAAAGGAATGAGATTTATAAGGTTAGTTTTTATGTTTTTTCAATTCGGTATATTAAGGGAACGGTATGTGATTGGTAATATTAGTTTTCGGTATAGTTATATCTCTTTGCAAAACGGTATATTAAGAAAACGATTTGTGGTATATAAGATTAGTTTTCGTTATTGGTATATGTCTTTGCGAATAGATATATTAAGAAAACGGTTTGTAATTAATAAAATTACTTTTCGTTAATTCTAAATGTCTTTGGCAATCGGTATATTAAGAAAATTGAATGAGCTTTATAAGGTTAGTTTTTATGTTTTTTTTAATTCGGTATATTAAGAGAACGGTTTGTGATAGATAAGATTAGTTTTCGTTATTGGTATATGTCTTTGCAAATCGGTACATTAAGAAAACGGAATGAGATTTATAAGGTTAGTTTTTATGGTTTTCAATTCGGTATATTAGGAAAACGGTTTGTGATAAATAAGATTAGTTTTCGTTATAGGTTTATGTCTTTTCGAATCGGTATATTAAGAAAACGGTTTGTGGTTTATAAGATTAGTTTTCGGTAATTCTAAATGTCTTTGTTAATCGGTATATTGAGAAACGGTTTGTAGTTTATAAGATTAGTTTTCGGTAATTCTAAAGTTTTTTGCAAATCGGTATATTAAGAAAACGGAATGAGATTTATAAGGTTAGTTTTTATGTTTTTTCAATTCGGTATATTAAGAAAACGGTATGTGATTGGTAATATTAGTTTTCGGAATAGTTATATCTCTTTGCAAAACGGCATATTAAGAAAACGATTTGTGATATATAAGATTAGTTTTCGTTATTGGTATATGTCTTTGCAAATCGGTACATTAAGAAAACGGAATGAGATTTATAAGGTTAGTTTTTATGGTTTTCAATTCGGTATATTAGGAAAACGGTTTGTGATAAATAAGATTAGTTTTCGTTATAGGTTTATGTCTTTGCGAATTGGTATATGAAGAAAACGGTTTGTGGTTTATAAGATTAGTTTTCGGTAATTCTAAATGTCTTTGTTAATCGGTATATTGAGAAACGGTTTGTAGTTTATAAGATTAGTTTTCGGTAATTCTAAAGTTTTTTGCAAATCGGTATATTAAGAAAACGGAATGAGATTTATAAGGTTAGTTTTTATGTTTTTTCAATTCGGTATATTAAGAAAACGGTATGTGATTGGTAATATTAGTTTTCGGAATAGTTATATCTCTTTGAAAAACGGTTTATTAAGAAAACGGTTTGTGATATATAAGATTAGTTTTCGTTATTGGTATATGTCTAGGCAAATCGGTATAATAAGAAAACGGTTTGTGGTTTATAAGATTAGTTTTTATGTTTTTTCCATTCGGTATATTAAGAAAACGGTTTGTGATATATAAGATTAGTTTTCGTTATTGGTATATGTCCTTGCAAATCGGTATATTAATAAAACGGTTTGTGGTTTATAAGATTAGTTTTCGGTAATTCTAAATGGCTTTGCAAATCGGTATATTAAGATAACGGAATGAGATTTATAAGGTTAGTTATCGTTATTGGTTTATGTCTTAGCGAATCAGTGTATTAAGAAAACGGTTTGTGGGTTATAAGATTACTTTTCGGTAATTCTAAATGTCTTTGCAAATCGGTATATTAAGAAAAAGGAATGAGATTTATAAGGTTAGTTTTTATGTTTTTTCAATTCGGTATATTAAGGGAACGGTATGTGATTGGTAATATTAGTTTTCGGTATAGTTATATCTCTTTGCAAAACGGTATATTAAGAAAACGATTTGTGGTATATAAGATTAGTTTTCGTTATTGGTATATGTCTTTGCGAATAGATATATTAAGAAAACGGTTTGTAGTTAATAAAATTACTTTTCGTTAATTCTAAATGTCTTTGGAAATCGGTATATTAAGAAAACGGAATGAGCTTTATAAGGTTAGTTTTTATGTTTTTTTTAATTCGGTATATTAAGAGAACGGTTTGTGATAGATAAGATTAGTTTTCGTTATTGGTATATGTCTTTGCAAATCGGTACATTAAGAAAACGGAATGAGATTTATAAGGTTAGTTTTTATGGTTTTCAATTCGGTATATTAGGAAAACGGTTTGTGATAAATAAGATTAGTTTTCGTTATAGGTTTATGTCTTTGCGAATCGGTATATTAAGAAAACGGTTTGTGGTTTATAAGATTAGATTTCGGTAATTCTAAATGTCTTTGCATATCGGTATGGTAAGAAAACGGAATGAGATTGTTAAGGTTAGTTTTTATGTTTTTCAATTCGGTATATTAAGAAAACGGTTTATGATATATAAGATTAGTTTTCGTTATTGGTATATATCTAGGCAAATCGGTATATTAAGAAAACGGTTTGTGGTTTATAAGATTAGTTTTCGGTAATTCTAAATGTCTTTGCTAATCAGTATATTAAGAAAACGGTTTGTGGTTTATAAGATTAGTTTTCGGTAATTCTCAATGCCTTTGCAAGTCGGTATATTAAGAAAACGGTTTGTGATATATATGATTAGTTTTCGTTATTGGTTTATGTCCTTGCGAATAAGTATGTTAAGAAAACGGTTTGTGGTTTATAAGATTAGTTTTCGGTAATTCTAATTGTCTTTGTTAATCGGTATCTTAAGAAAACGGAATGAGATTTATAAGGTTTGTTTTTATGTTTTTTAAATTCGGTATATTAAGAAAACGGAATGTGATTGGTAATATTAGTTTCAGTATAGTTATATCTCATTGCAAAACGGTATATTAAGAAAACGGTTTGTGATATATAAGATTAGTTTTCGTTATTGGTATATGTCTTTTCAAAACGGTATATTAAGAAAACGGTTTGTGGTTTATAAGATTAGTAATCGGTAATTCTAAATGTCTTTTCAAATCGGTATAGTAAGAAAACGGAATGAGATTTATAAGGTTAGTTTTAATGTTTTTCAATTCGGCATATTAGGAAAACGGTTTGTGATATATAAGATTAGTTTTCGTTATGGGTTTATGTCTTTGCCAATCGGGATATTAAGAAAACGGTTTGTGGTTTTTAAGATTAGTTTTCGGTAATTCTAAATGTCTTTGCGTATCGGTATATTAAGAAAATGGTTTGTGGTGTATAAGATTAGTTTTCGGTAATTCTAAAGTACTTTGCAAATAAGTAGATTAAGAAAACGGAATGAGATTTAGAAGGTTAGTTTTTATGTTTTTTCAATGCGGTATATTAAGAAAACGGTATGTGATTGGTAATATTAGTTTTCGGTATAGTTATATCTCATTGCAAAACGGTATATTAAGAAAACGGTTTGTGATATATAAGATTAGTTTTCGTTATTGGTATATGTCTTTGCAAATCGGTATATTAAGAAAACGGTTTGTGGTTTAAAAGATTAGTTTTTGGTAATTCTAAATGTCTTTGTTTATCGGTATATTAAGAAAACGCAATGAGATTTATAAGGTTAGTTTTTATGTTTTTTCAATTCGGTATATTAAGAAAAAGGTATCTGATTGGTAACATTAGTTTTCGGTATAGTTATATCTCTTTGAAAAACGGTATATTAAGAAAACGGTTTGTGATATATAAGATTAGTTTTCGGTAATTCTAAATGCCTTTGCAAATCAGTATATTAAGAAAACGGATTGAGATTTATAAGGTTAGTTTTTATGTTTTTTCCATTCGATATATTTAGAAAACGGTTTGTGGTTTATAAGATTAGTTATCGGTAATTCTAAATGTCTTTGCAAATCAGTATATTAAGAAAACGGTTTGTGGTTTATAAGATTAGTTTTCGGTCATTCTAAATGGCTTTGCAAATCGGTTTATTAAGAAAACAGAATGAGATATATAAGGTTAGTTTTCGTTATTGGTATATGCCTTTGCGAATCGATATATTAAGAAAACGGAATGAGATTTATCAGGTTAGTTTTTATGATTTTCGATTCGGTATATTATGAAAACGGTTTGTGATATATAAGATTAGTTTTCGTTATTGGTTTATGTCTTTGCGAATCGGTATATTAAGAAAACGGTTTGTGGTTTATAAGATTAGTTATCGGTTATTCTAAATGTCTTTGCAAATCGGTATAGTAAGAAAACGGAATGAGATTTATAAGGTTAGTTTTCATTATTGGTATATATCTTTGCGAATCGATATATTAAGAAAACGGAATGAGATTTATCAGGTTAGTTTTTACGATTTTCAATTCGGTATATTAGGAAAACGGTTTGTGAAATATAAGATTAGTTTTCGGTTATTCTAAATGTCTTTGCAAATCGGTATAGTAAGAAAACGGAATGAGATTTATAAGGTTCGTTTTTATGTTTTTTCAATTCGGTATATTATGAAAAAGGTATCTGATTGGTAATATTAGTTTTCGGTATAGTTATATCTCTTTGAAAAACGGTATATTAAGAAAACGGTTTGTGATATATAAGATTAGTTTTCGTTATTGGTATATGTCTTTGTAAATCGGTATATTAAGAAAACGGTTTGTGGTTTAAAAGATTAGTTTTTGGTAATTCTAAATGTCTTTGTTTATCGGTATATTAAGAAAACGCAATGAGATTTATAAGGTTAGTTTTTATGTTTTTTCAATTCGGTATATTAAGAAAAAGGTATCTGATTGGTAACATTAGTTTTCGGTATAGTTACATCTCTTTGAAAAACGGTATATTAAGAAAACGGTTTGTGATATATAAGATTAGTTTTCGGTAATTCTAAATGCCTTTGCAAATCAGTATATTAAGAAAACGGATTGAGATTTATAAGGTTAGTTTTTATGTTTTTTCCATTCGATATATTTAGGAAACGGTTTGTGGTTTATAAGATTAGTTATCGGTAATTCTAAATGTCTTTGCAAATCAGTATATTAAGAAAACGGTTTGTGGTTTATAAGATTAGTTTTCGGTCATTCTAAATGGCTTTGCAAATCGGTTTATTAAGAAAACAGAATGAGATATATAAGGTTAGTTTTCGTTTATTGTATATGTCTTTGCGAATCGATATATTAAGAAAACGGAATGAGATTTATCAGGTTAGTTTTAATGATTTTCGATTCGGTATATTATGAAAACGGTTTGTGATATATAAGATTAGTTTTCGTTATTGGTTTATGTCTTTGCGAATCGGTATATTAAGAAAACGGTTTGTGGTTTATAAGATTAGTTATCGGTTATTCTAAATGTCTTTGCAAATCGGTATAGTAAGAAAACGGAATGAGATTTATAAGGTTAGTTTTCATTATTGGTATATATCTTTGCGAATCGATATATTAAGAAAACGGAATGAGATTTATCAGGTTAGTTTTTATGATTTTCGATTCGGTATATTATGAAAACGGTTTGTGATATATAAGATTAGTTTTCGTTATTGGTTTATGTCTTTGCGAATCGGTATATTAAGAAAACGGTTTGTGGTTTATAAGATTAGTTATCGGTTATTCTAAATGTCTTTGCAAATCGGTATAGTAAGAAAACGGAATGAGATTTATAAGGTTAGTTTTCATTATTGGTATATATCTTTGCGAATCGATATATTAAGAAAACGGAATGAGATTTATCAGGTTAGTTTTTACGATTTTCAATTCGGTATATTAGGAAAACGGTTTGTGAAATATAAGATTAGTTTTCGGTTATTCTAAATGTCTTTGCAAATCGGTATAGTAAGAAAACGGAATGAGATTTATAAGGTTCGTTTTTATGTTTTTTCAATTCGGTATATTATGAAAAAGGTATCTGATTGGTAATATTAGTTTTCGGTATAGTTATATCTCTTTGAAAAACGGTATATTAAGAAAACGGTTTGTGATATATAAGATTAGTTTGCGGTAATTCTAAATGTCTTTGCATATCAGTATATTAAGAAAACGGAATGAGATTTATATGGTTAGTTTTTATGATTTTCAATTCGGTATATTAGGAAAACGGTATGTGATAAATAAGATTAGTTTTCGTTATTGGTTTATGTCTTTGCGAATCGGTATATTAAGAAAACGGTTTGTGGTTTATAAGGTTAGTTTTCGTTATTGGTATATGTCTTTGCGAATCGATATATTAAGAAAACGGAATGAGATTTATCAGGTTAGTTTTTATGATTTTCAATTCGGTATATTAAGAAAAAGGTATGTGATTGGTAATATTAGTTTTCGGAATAGTTATATCTCTTTGCAAAACGGCATATTAAGAAAACGATTTGTGATATATAAGATTAGTTTTCGTTATTGGTATATGTCTTTGCAAATCGGTACATTAAGAAAACGGAATGAGATTTATAAGGTTAGTTTTTATGGTTTTCAATTCGGTATATTAGGAAAACGGTTTGTGATAAATAAGATTAGTTTTCGTTATAGGTTTATGTCTTTGCGAATTGGTATATGAAGAAAACGGTTTGTGGTTTATAAGATTAGTTTTCGGTAATTCTAAATGTCTTTGTTAATCGGTATATTGAGAAACGGTTTGTAGTTTATAAGATTAGTTTTCGGTAATTCTAAAGTTTTTTGCAAATCGGTATATTAAGAAAACGGAATGAGATTTATAAGGTTAGTTTTTATGTTTTTTCAATTCGGTATATTAAGAAAACGGTATGTGATTGGTAATATTAGTTTTCGGAATAGTTATATCTCTTTGAAAAACGGTTTATTAAGAAAACGGTTTGTGATATATAAGATTAGTTTTCGTTATTGGTATATGTCTAGGCAAATCGGTATAATAAGAAAACGGTTTGTGGTTTATAAGATTAGTTTTTATGTTTTTTCCATTCGGTATATTAAGAAAACGGTTTGTGATATATAAGATTAGTTTTCGTTATTGGTATATGTCCTTGCAAATCGGTATATTAATAAAACGGTTTGTGGTTTATAAGATTAGTTTTCGGTAATTCTAAATGGCTTTGCAAATCGGTATATTAAGATAACGGAATGAGATTTATAAGGTTAGTTATCGTTATTGGTTTATGTCTTAGCGAATCAGTGTATTAAGAAAACGGTTTGTGGGTTATAAGATTACTTTTCGGTAATTCTAAATGTCTTTGCAAATCGGTATATTAAGAAAAAGGAATGAGATTTATAAGGTTAGTTTTTATGTTTTTTCAATTCGGTATATTAAGGGAACGGTATGTGATTGGTAATATTAGTTTTCGGTATAGTTATATCTCTTTGCAAAACGGTATATTAAGAAAACGATTTGTGGTATATAAGATTAGTTTTCGTTATTGGTATATGTCTTTGCGAATAGATATATTAAGAAAACGGTTTGTAGTTAATAAAATTACTTTTCGTTAATTCTAAATGTCTTTGGAAATCGGTATATTAAGAAAACGGAATGAGCTTTATAAGGTTAGTTTTTATGTTTTTTTTAATTCGGTATATTAAGAGAACGGTTTGTGATAGATAAGATTAGTTTTCGTTATTGGTATATGTCTTTGCAAATCGGTACATTAAGAAAACGGAATGAGATTTATAAGGTTAGTTTTTATGGTTTTCAATTCGGTATATTAGGAAAACGGTTTGTGATAAATAAGATTAGTTTTCGTTATAGGTTTATGTCTTTGCGAATCGGTATATTAAGAAAACGGTTTGTGGTTTATAAGATTAGATTTCGGTAATTCTAAATGTCTTTGCATATCGGTATGGTAAGAAAACGGAATGAGATTGTTAAGGTTAGTTTTTATGTTTTTCAATTCGGTATATTAAGAAAACGGTTTATGATATATAAGATTAGTTTTCGTTATTGGTATATATCTAGGCAAATCGGTATATTAAGAAAACGGTTTGTGGTTTATAAGATTAGTTTTCGGTAATTCTAAATGTCTTTGCTAATCAGTATATTAAGAAAACGGTTTGTGGTTTATAAGATTAGTTTTCGGTAATTCTCAATGCCTTTGCAAGTCGGTATATTAAGAAAACGGTTTGTGATATATATGATTAGTTTTCGTTATTGGTTTATGTCCTTGCGAATAAGTATGTTAAGAAAACGGTTTGTGGTTTATAAGATTAGTTTTCGGTAATTCTAATTGTCTTTGTTAATCGGTATCTTAAGAAAACGGAATGAGATTTATAAGGTTTGTTTTTATGTTTTTTAAATTCGGTATATTAAGAAAACGGAATGTGATTGGTAATATTAGTTTCAGTATAGTTATATCTCATTGCAAAACGGTATATTAAGAAAACGGTTTGTGATATATAAGATTAGTTTTCGTTATTGGTATATGTCTTTTCAAAACGGTATATTAAGAAAACGGTTTGTGGTTTATAAGATTAGTAATCGGTAATTCTAAATGTCTTTTCAAATCGGTATAGTAAGAAAACGGAATGAGATTTATAAGGTTAGTTTTAATGTTTTTCAATTCGGCATATTAGGAAAACGGTTTGTGATATATAAGATTAGTTTTCGTTATGGGTTTATGTCTTTGCCAATCGGGATATTAAGAAAACGGTTTGTGGTTTTTAAGATTAGTTTTCGGTAATTCTAAATGTCTTTGCGTATCGGTATATTAAGAAAATGGTTTGTGGTGTATAAGATTAGTTTTCGGTAATTCTAAAGTACTTTGCAAATAAGTAGATTAAGAAAACGGAATGAGATTTAGAAGGTTAGTTTTTATGTTTTTTCAATGCGGTATATTAAGAAAACGGTATGTGATTGGTAATATTAGTTTTCGGTATAGTTATATCTCATTGCAAAACGGTATATTAAGAAAACGGTTTGTGATATATAAGATTAGTTTTCGTTATTGGTATATGTCTTTGCAAATCGGTATATTAAGAAAACGGTTTGTGGTTTAAAAGATTAGTTTTTGGTAATTCTAAATGTCTTTGTTTATCGGTATATTAAGAAAACGCAATGAGATTTATAAGGTTAGTTTTTATGTTTTTTCAATTCGGTATATTAAGAAAAAGGTATCTGATTGGTAACATTAGTTTTCGGTATAGTTATATCTCTTTGAAAAACGGTATATTAAGAAAACGGTTTGTGATATATAAGATTAGTTTTCGGTAATTCTAAATGCCTTTGCAAATCAGTATATTAAGAAAACGGATTGAGATTTATAAGGTTAGTTTTTATGTTTTTTCCATTCGATATATTTAGAAAACGGTTTGTGGTTTATAAGATTAGTTATCGGTAATTCTAAATGTCTTTGCAAATCAGTATATTAAGAAAACGGTTTGTGGTTTATAAGATTAGTTTTCGGTCATTCTAAATGGCTTTGCAAATCGGTTTATTAAGAAAACAGAATGAGATATATAAGGTTAGTTTTCGTTATTGGTATATGCCTTTGCGAATCGATATATTAAGAAATCGGAATGAGATTTATCAGGTTAGTTTTTATGATTTTCGATTCGGTATATTATGAAAACGGTTTGTGATATATAAGATTAGTTTTCGTTATTGGTTTATGTCTTTGCGAATCGGTATATTAAGAAAACGGTTTGTGGTTTATAAGATTAGTTATCGGTTATTCTAAATGTCTTTGCAAATCGGTATAGTAAGAAAACGGAATGAGATTTATAAGGTTAGTTTTCATTATTGGTATATATCTTTGCGAATCGATATATTAAGAAAACGGAATGAGATTTATCAGGTTAGTTTTTACGATTTTCAATTCGGTATATTAGGAAAACGGTTTGTGAAATATAAGATTAGTTTTCGGTTATTCTAAATGTCTTTGCAAATCGGTATAGTAAGAAAACGGAATGAGATTTATAAGGTTCGTTTTTATGTTTTTTCAATTCGGTATATTATGAAAAAGGTATCTGATTGGTAATATTAGTTTTCGGTATAGTTATATCTCTTTGAAAAACGGTATATTAAGAAAACGGTTTGTGATATATAAGATTAGTTTGCGGTAATTCTAAATGTCTTTGCATATCAGTATATTAAGAAAACGGAATGAGATTTATATGGTTAGTTTTTATGATTTTCAATTCGGTATATTAGGAAAACGGTATGTGATAAATAAGATTAGTTTTCGTTATTGGTTTATGTCTTTGCGAATCGGTATATTAAGAAAACGGTTTGTGGTTTATAAGGTTAGTTTTCGTTATTGGTATATGTCTTTGCGAATCGATATATTAAGAAAACGGAATGAGATTTATCAGGTTAGTTTTTATGATTTTCAATTCGGTATATTTGGAAAACGGTTTGTGGTTTATAAGATTAGTTTTTGGTAATTCTAAATGTCTTTGCATATCGGTATAGTAAGAAAACGGAATGAGATTTATAAGGTTAGTTTTTATGTTTTTTTCAATTTGATATATAAAGTGAACGGTTTGTGATATATAAGATTAGTTTTCGTTATTGGTATATGTCTTTGCAAATCGGTATATTAAGAAAACGGTTTGTGGTTTATAAGATTAGTTTTCGGTAATTCTAAATGTCTTTGTTAATCGGTATATTGAGAGACGGTTTGTAGTTTATAAGATTAGTTTTCGGTAATTCTAAAGTTCTTTTCAAATCGGTATATTAAGAAAACGGAATAAGATTTATAAGGTTAGTTTTTGTGTTTTTCAATTCGGTATATTAGGAAAACGGTTTGTGATATATTAGATTAGTTTTCGTTATTGGTTTATGTCTTTGCGAATCGGTATATTAAGAAAACGGTTTGTGGTTTATAAGATTAGTTTTCGGTAATTCTAAAGTTCTTTACAAATCCGTATATTAAGAAAACGGAATGAGATTTATAAGGTTAGTTTTTATGTTTTTTCCATTCTATATATTAAGAAAACGGTTTGTGGTTTATAAGATTATTATCGGTCATTCTAAATGGCTTTGCAAATCGGTATATTAGGAAAACAGAATGAGATTTTTAAGGTTATTTTTCGTTATTGGTATATGTCTTTGCGAATCGATATATTAAGAAAACGGAATGAGATTTATCAGGTTAGTTTTTATGATTTTCAATTCGGTATATTAGGAAAACGGTTTGTGATATATAAGATTAGTTTTCGTTATTGGTTTATGTCTTTGCGAATCGGTATATTAAGAAAACGGTTTGTGGTTTATAAGATTAGTTTTCGGTAATTCTAAAGTTCTTTGCAAATCGGTATATTAATAAAACGGAATGAGATTTATAAGATTAGTTTTCGGTAATTCTAATGTACTTTGCAAATAGGTAGATTAAGAAATGATATTTATAAGGTTAGTTTTTGTGTTTTTTAACTTCGGTATATTAAGAAAACGGTATGTGATTGGTAATATTAGTTTTCAGTATAGTTATATCTTAGTGCAAAACGTTATATTAAGAAAACGGTTTGTGATATATAAGATTAGTTTTCGGTAATTCTAAATGTCTTTGCAAATCAGTAAAATAAGAAAACGGAATGAGATTTATAAGGTTAGTTTTTATGTTTTTTCCATTCGATATATTTAGAAAACGGTTTGTGGTTTATAAGATTAGTTATCGGTAATTCTAAAAGTCTCTGCAAATCAGTATTCTAAATGTCTTTGTTAATCGGTATATTGAGAAACGGTTTGTAGTTTATAAGATTAGTTTTCGGTTATTCTAAATGTCTTTGCAAATCGTTATAGTAAGAAAACGAAATGAGATTTATAAGGTTAGTTTTTATGTTTTTCAATTCGGTATATTAGGAAAACGGTTTGTGATATATAAGATAAGTTTTCGTTATTGGTTTATGTCTTTGCGAATCGGTATATTAAGAAAACGGTTTGTGGTTTATAAGATTAGTTTTCGGTAATTCTAAATGTCTTTGCAAATCGGTATATTAAGAAAACGGATTGAGATTTATAAGGTTCGTTTTTATGTTTTTTCCATTCGATATATTAAGAAAACTGTTTGCGGTTTATAAGATTAGTTATCGGTAATTCTAAATGTCTTTGCAAATCGGTATAGTAAGAAAACGGAATGAGATTTATAAGGTTAGTTTTTATGATTTTCAATTCGGTATATTAGGAAAACGGTATGTGATAAATAAGATTAGTTTTCGTTATTGGTTTATGTCTTTGCGAATCGGTATATTAAGAAAACGGTTGGTGGTTTATAAGGTTAGTTTTCGTTATTGGTATATGTCTTTGCGAATCGATATATTAAGAAAACGGAATGAGATTTATCAGGTTAGTTTTTATGATTTTCAATTCGGTATATTTGGAAAACGGTTTGTGGTTTATAAGATTAGTTTTTGGTAATTCTAAATGTCTTTGCATATCGGTATAGTAAGAAAACGGAATGAGATTTATAAGGTTAGTTTTTATGTTTTTCAATTCGGTATATTAAGAAAAAGGCATGTGATTGGTAATATAAGTTTTCGGTATAGTTTTATCTCGTAGAAAAACGGTATATTAAGAAAACGGTTTGTAATTAATAAAATTACTTTTCGGTAATTCTAAATGTCTTTGCAAATCAGTATATTAAGAAAACGGAATGAGATTTATAAGGTTAGTTTTTATGTTTTTTCCATTCGGTATATTTAGAAAACGGTTTGTGATATATAAGATTAGTTTCCGTTATTGGTATATGTCCTTGCAAATCGGTATATTAATAAAACGGTTTGTGGTTTATAAGATTAGTTTTCGGTAATTCTAAATGGCTTTGCAAATCGGTTTATTAAGATAACGGAATGAGATTTATAAGGTTAGTTTTCGTTATTGCTATATGACTTTGCGAATCGGTATATGAAGAAAACGGTTTGTGATATATAAGATTAGTTTTCGGCAATTGTAAATGTCTTTGCAAATCGGTATATTAAGAAAAAGGAATGAGATTTATAAGGTTAGTTTTTATGTTTTTTCAATTCGGTATATTAAGGGAACGGTATGTGATTGGTAATATTAGTTTTCGGTATAGTTATATCTCTTTGCAAAACGGTATATTAAGAAAACGATTTGTGATATATAAGATTAGTTTTCGTTATTGGTATATGTCTTTGCGAATCGATATATTAAGAAAACGGTTTGTAATTAATAAAATTACTTTTCGGTAATTCTAAATGTCTTTGGAAATCGGTATATTAAGAAAACGGAATGAGCTTTATAAGGTTAGTTTTTATGTTTTTTTTAATTCGGTATATTAAGAGAACGGTTTGTGATAGATAGGATTAGTTTTCGTTATTGGTATATGTCTTTGCAAATCGGTACATTAAGAAAACGGAATGAGATTTATAAGGTTAGTTTTTATGGTTTTCAATTCGGTATATTAGGAAAACGGTTTGTGATAAATAAGATTAGTTTTCGTTATAGGTTTATGTCTTTGCGAATCGGTATATTAAGAAAACGGTATGTGATTGGTAATATTAGTTTTCGGAATAGTTATATCTCTTTGAAAAACGGTATATTAAGAAAACGGTTTGTGATATATAAGATTAGTTTTCGTTATTGGTATATGTCTAGGCAAATCGGTATATTAAGAAAACGGTTTGTGGTTTATAAGATTAGTTTTCGGTAATTCTAAATGTCTTTGCTAATCAGTATATTAAGAAAACGGTTTGTGGTTTATAAGATTAGTTTTCGGTAATTCTCAATGCCTTTGCAAGTCGGTATATTAAGAAAACGGTTTGTGATATATAAGATTAGTTTTCGTTATTGGTTTATGTCCTTGCGAATAAGTATGTTAAGAAAACGGTTTGTGGTTTATAAGATTAGTTTTCGGTAATTCTAATTGTCTTTGTTAATCGGTATATTAAGAAAACGGAATGAGATTTATAAGGTTTGTTTTTATGTTTTTTAAATTCGGTATATTAAGAAAACGGAATGTGATTGGTAATATTAGTTTTAGTATAGTTATATCTCATTGCATAACGGTATATTAAGAAAACGGTTTGTGATATATAAGATTAGTTTTCGTTATTGGTATATGTCTTTTCAAAACGGTATATTAAGAAAACGGTTTGTGGTTTATAAGATTAGTTATCGGTAATTCTAAATGTCTTTGCAAATCGGTATAGTATGAAAACGGAATGAGATTTATAAGGTTGGTTTTTATGTTTTTCAATATCGGTATATTAGGAAAACGGTTTGTGATATATAAGATTAGTTTTCGTTATTGGTTTATGTCTTTGTGAATCGGTATATAATGAAAACGGTTTGTGGTTTATAAGATTAGTTTTCGGTAATTCTAAATGTCTTTGTTAATCGGTATATTGAGAAACGGTTTGTAGTTTATAAGATTAGTTTTCGGTAATTCTAAAGTTCTTTGCAAATCGGTATATTAAGAAAACGGAATGAGATTTAGAAGGTTAGTTTTTATGTTTTTTCAATTCGGTATATTAAGAAAACGGTTTGTGATATATAAGATTAGTTTTCGTTATTGGTATATGTCCTTGTAAATCGGTATATTAATAAAACGGTTTGTGGTTTATAAGATTAGTTTTCGGTAATTCTAAATGGCTTTGCAAATCGGTATATTAAGATAACGGAATGAGATTTATAAGGTTAGTTTTCGTTATTGGTATATGTCTTTGCGAATCGGTATATTAAGAAAACGGTTTGTGATATATAAGATTAGTTTTCGGCAATTGTAAATGTCTTTGCAAATCGGTATATTAAGAAAAAGGAATGAGATTTATATGGTTAGTTTTTATGTTTTTTCAATTCGGTATATTAAGGGAACGGTATGTGATTGGTAATATGAGTTTTCGGTATAGTTATATCTCTTTGCAAAACGGTATATTAAGAAAACGATTTGTGATATATAAGATTAGTTTTCGTTATTGGTATATGTCTTTGCGAATCGATATATTAAGAAAACGGTTTGTAATTAATAAAATTACTTTTCGGTAATTCTAAATGTCTTTGGATATCGGTATATTAAGAAAACGGAATGAGCTTTATAAGGTTAGTTTTTTTTTTTTTTTAATTCGGTATATTAAGAGAACGGTTTGTGATATATAAGATTAGTTTTCGTTATTGGTATATGTCTTTGCAAATCGGTATATTAAGAAAACGGAATGAGATTTATAAGGTTAGTTTTTATGGTTTTCAATTCGGTATATTAGGAAAACGGTTTGTGATAAAAAATATTAGTTTTCGTTATTGGTTTATGTCTTTGCGAATCGGTATATTAAGAAAACGGTTTGTGGTTTATAAGATTAGTTTTCGGTAATTCTAAATGTCTTTGCAAATCGGTATAGTAAGAAAATGGAATGAGATTTATAAGGTTAGTTTTTGTGTTTTTCAATTCGGTATATTAGGAAAACGGTTTGTGATATATAAGATTAGTTTTCGTTATTGGTTTATGTCTTTGCGAATCGGTATATTAAGAAAACGGTTTGTGGTTTATAAGATTAGTTTTCGGTAATTCTAAAGTTCTTTACAAATCCGTATATTAAGAAAACGGAATGAGATTTATAAGGTTAGTTTTTATGTTTTTTCCATTCTATATATTAAGAAAACGGTTTGTGGTTTATAAGATTATTATCGGTCATTCTAAATGGCTTTGCAAATCGGTATATTAGGAAAACAGAATGAGATTTTTAAGGTTATTTTTCGTTATTGGTATATGTCTTTGCGAATCGATATATTAAGAAAACGGAATGAGATTTATCAGGTTAGTTTTTATGATTTTCAATTCGGTATATTAGGAAAACGGTTTGTGATATATAAGATTAGTTTTCGTTATTGGTTTATGTCTTTGCGAATCGGTATATTAAGAAAACGGTTTGTGGTTTATAAGATTAGTTTTCGGTAATTCTAAAGTTCTTTGCAAATCGGTATATTAATAAAACGGAATGAGATTTATAAGATTAGTTTTCGGTAATTCTAATGTACTTTGCAAATAGGTAGATTAAGAAATGATATTTATAAGGTTAGTTTTTGTGTTTTTTAACTTCGGTATATTAAGAAAACGGTATGTGATTGGTAATATTAGTTTTCAGTATAGTTATATCTTAGTGCAAAACGTTATATTAAGAAAACGGTTTGTGATATATAAGATTAGTTTTAGGTAATTCTAAATGTCTTTGCAAATCAGTAAAATAAGAAAACGGAATGAGATTTATAAGGTTAGTTTTTATGTTTTTTCCATTCGATATATTTAGAAAACGGTTTGTGGTTTATAAGATTAGTTATCGGTAATTCTAAAAGTCTCTGCAAATCAGTATTCTAAATGTCTTTGTTAATCGGTATATTGAGAAACGGTTTGTAGTTTATAAGATTAGTTTTCGGTTATTCTAAATGTCTTTGCAAATCGGTATAGTAAGAAAACGAAATGAGATTTATAAGGTTAGTTTTTATGTTTTTCAATTCGGTATATTAGGAAAACGGTTTGTTATATATAAGATAAGTTTTCGTTATTGGTTTATGTCTTTGCGAATCGGTATATTAAGAAAACG
Source organism: Arma custos (assembly GCA_037127475.1). NCBI lineage: Eukaryota > Metazoa > Arthropoda > Insecta > Hemiptera > Pentatomidae > Arma > Arma custos. The sequence continues at coordinate 163,646 of JBBAGI010000019.1, read as the reverse complement.
GTTTGTGGTTTATAAGATTAGTTTTCGGTAATTCTAAATGTCTTTGCAAATCGGTATATTAAGAAAACGGATTGAGATTTATAAGGTTCGTTTTTATGTTTTTTCCATTCGATATATTAAGACAACGGTTTGTGGTTTATAAGATTAGTTTTCGTTACTGGTTTATGTCTTTGCGAATCTGTATATTAAGAAAACTGTTTGCGGTTTATAAGATTAGTTATCGGTAATTCTAAATGTCTTTGCAAATCGGTATAGTAAGAAAACGGAATGAGATTTATAAGGTTAGTTTTTATGTTTTTCAATTCGGTATATTAGGAAAACGGTTTGTGATATATAAGATTAGTTTTCGTTATGGGTTTATGTCTTTGCCAATCGGGATATTAAGAAAACGGTTTGTGGTTTTTATGATTAGTTTTCGGTAATTCTAAATGTCTTTGCGTATCGGTATATTAAGAAAATGGTTTGTGGTTTATAAGATTAGTTTTCGGTAACTCTAAAGTACTTTGCAAATAAGTAGATTAAGAAAACGGAATGAGATTTATCAGGTTAGTTTTTATGATTTTCGATTCGGTATATTATGAAAACGATTTGTGATATATAAGATTAATTTTCGTTATTGGTTTATGTCTTTGCGAATTGGTATATTAAGAAAACGGTTTGTGGTTTATAAGATTAGTTTTCGGTAATTCTAAATGTCTTTGTTAATCGGTATATTGAGAAACGGTTTGTAGTTTATAAGATTAGTTTTCGGTAATTCTAAAGTTTTTTGCAAATCGGTATATTAAGAAAACGGAATGAGATTTATAAGGTTAGTTTTTATGTTTTTTCAATTCGGTATATTAAGAAAACGGTATGTGAATGGTAATATTAGTTTTCGGAATAGTTATATCTCTTTGAAAAACGGTATATTAAGAAAACGGTTTGTGATATATAAGATTAGTTTTCGTTATTGGTATATGTCTAGGCAAATCGGTATATTAAGAAAACGGTTTGTGGTTTATAAGATTAGTTTTCGGTAATTCTAAATGTCTTTGCTAATCAGTATATTAAGAAAACGGTTTGTGGTTTATAAGATTAGTTTTCGGTAATTCTCAATGCCTTTGCAAGTCGGTATATTAAGAAAACGGTTTGTGATATATAAGATTAGTTTTCGTTATTGGTTTATGTCCTTGCGAATAAGTATGTTAAGAAAACGGTTTGTGGTTTATAAGATTAGTTTTCGGTAATTATAATTGTCTTTGTTAATCGGTATATTAAGAAAACGGAATGAGATTTATAAGGTTTGTTTTTATGTTTTTTAAATTCGGTATATTAAGAAAACGGAATGTGATTGGTAATATTAGTTTTAGTATAGTTATATCTCATTGGATAACGGTATATTAAGAAAACGGTTTGTGATATATAAGATTAGTTTTCGTTATTGGTATATGTCTTTTCAAAACGGTATATTAAGAAAACGGTTTGTGGTTTATAAGATTAGTTATCGGTAATTCTAAATGTCTTTGCAAATCGGTATAGTATGAAAACGGAATGAGATTTATAAGGTTGGTTTTTATGTTTTTCAATATCGGTATATTAGAAAAACGGTTTGTGATATATAAGATTAGTTTTCGTTATTGGTTTATGTCTTTGTGAATCGGTATATAATGAAAACGGTTTGTGGTTTATAAGATTAGTTTTCGGTAATTCTAAATGTCTTTGTTAATCGGTATATTGAGAAACGGTTTGTAGTTTATAAGATTAGTTTTCGGTAATTCTAAAGTTCTTTGCAAATCGGTATATTAAGAAAACGGAATGAGATTTAGAAGGTTAGTTTTTATGTTTTTTCAATTCGGTATATTAAGAAAACGGTTTGTGATATATAAGATTAGTTTTCGTTATTGGTATATGTCCTTGTAAATCGGTATATCAATAAAACGGTTTGTGGTTTATAAGATTAGTTTTCGGTAATTCTAAATGTCTTTGCGTATCGGTATATTAAGAAAATGGTTTGTGGTTTATAAGATTAGTTTTCGGTAACTCTAAAGTACTTTGCAAATAAGTAGATTAAGAAAACGGAATGAGATTTATCAGGTTAGTTTTTATGATTTTCGATTCGGTATATTATGAAAACGATTTGTGATATATAAGATTAATTTTCGTTATTGGTTTATGTCTTTGCGAATTGGTATATTAAGAAAACGGTTTGTGGTTTATAAGATTAGTTTTCGGTAATTCTAAATGTCTTTGTTAATCGGTATATTGAGAAACGGTTTGTAGTTTATAAGATTAGTTTTCGGTAATTCTAAAGTTTTTTGCAAATCGGTATATTAAGAAAACGGAATGAGATTTATAAGGTTAGTTTTTATGTTTTTTCAATTCGGTATATTAAGAAAACGGTATGTGAATGGTAATATTAGTTTTCGGAATAGTTATATCTCTTTGAAAAACGGTATATTAAGAAAACGGTTTGTGATATATAAGATTAGTTTTCGTTATTGGTATATGTCTAGGCAAATCGGTATATTAAGAAAACGGTTTGTGGTTTATAAGATTAGTTTTCGGTAATTCTAAATGTCTTTGCTAATCAGTATATTAAGAAAACGGTTTGTGGTTTATAAGATTAGTTTTCGGTAATTCTCAATGCCTTTGCAAGTCGGTATATTAAGAAAACGGTTTGTGATATATAAGATTAGTTTTCGTTATTGGTTTATGTCCTTGCGAATAAGTATGTTAAGAAAACGGTTTGTGGTTTATAAGATTAGTTTTCGGTAATTATAATTGTCTTTGTTAATCGGTATATTAAGAAAACGGAATGAGATTTATAAGGTTTGTTTTTATGTTTTTTAAATTCGGTATATTAAGAAAACGGAATGTGATTGGTAATATTAGTTTTAGTATAGTTATATCTCATTGGATAACGGTATATTAAGAAAACGGTTTGTGATATATAAGATTAGTTTTCGTTATTGGTATATGTCTTTTCAAAACGGTATATTAAGAAAACGGTTTGTGGTTTATAAGATTAGTTATCGGTAATTCTAAATGTCTTTGCAAATCGGTATAGTATGAAAACGGAATGAGATTTATAAGGTTGGTTTTTATGTTTTTCAATATCGGTATATTAGAAAAACGGTTTGTGATATATAAGATTAGTTTTCGTTATTGGTTTATGTCTTTGTGAATCGGTATATAATGAAAACGGTTTGTGGTTTATAAGATTAGTTTTCGGTAATTCTAAATGTCTTTGTTAATCGGTATATTGAGAAACGGTTTGTAGTTTATAAGATTAGTTTTCGGTAATTCTAAAGTTCTTTGCAAATCGGTATATTAAGAAAACGGAATGAGATTTAGAAGGTTAGTTTTTATGTTTTTTCAATTCGGTATATTAAGAAAACGGTTTGTGATATATAAGATTAGTTTTCGTTATTGGTATATGTCCTTGTAAATCGGTATATCAATAAAACGGTTTGTGGTTTATAAGATTAGTTTTCGGTAATTCTAAATGGCTTTGCAAATCGGTATATTAAGATAACGGAATGAGATTTATAAGGTTAGTTTTCGTTATTGGTATATGTCTTTGCGAATCGGTATATTAAGAAAACGGTTTGTGATATATAAGATTAGTTTTCGGCAATTGTAAATGTCTTTGCAAATCGGTATATTAAGAAAAAGGAATGAGATTTATATGGTTAGTTTTTATGTTTTTTCAATTCGGTATATTAAGGGAACGGTATGTGATTGGTAATATGAGTTTTCGGTATAGTTATATCTCTTTGCAAAACGGTATATTAAGAAAACGATTTGTGATATATAAGATTAGTTTTCGTTATTGGTATATGTCTTTGCGAATCGATATATTAAGAAAACGGTTTGTAATTAATAAAATTACTTTTCGGTAATTCTAAATGTCTTTGGATATCGGTATATTAAGAAAACGGAATGAGCTTTATAAGGTTAGTTTTTTTTTTTTTTTTAATTCGGTATATTAAGAGAACGGTTTGTGATATATAAGATTAGTTTTCGTTATTGGTATATGTCTTTGCAAATCGGTATATTAAGAAAACGGAATGAGATTTATAAGGTTAGTTTTTATGGTTTTCAATTCGGTATATTAGGAAAACGGTTTGTGATAAAAAATATTAGTTTTCGTTATTGGTTTATGTCTTTGCGAATCGGTATATTAAGAAAACGGTTTGTGGTTTATAAGATTAGTTTTCGGTAATTCTAAATGTCTTTGCAAATCGGTATAGTAAGAAAATGGAATGAGATTTATAAGGTTAGTTTTTGTGTTTTTCAATTCGGTATATTAGGAAAACGGTTTGTGATATATAAGATTAGTTTTCGTTATTGGTTTATGTCTTTGCGAATCGGTATATTAAGAAAACGGTTTGTGGTTTATAAGATTAGTTTTCGGTAATTCTAAAGTTCTTTGCAAATCCGTATATTAAGAAAACGGAATGAGATTTATAAGGTTAGTTTTTATGTTTTTTCCATTCTATATATTAAGAAAACGGTTTGTGGTTTTTATGATTAGTTTTCGGTAATTCTAAATGTCTTTGCGTATCGGTATATTAAGAAAATGGTTTGTGGTTTATAAGATTAGTTTTCGGTAACTCTAAAGTACTTTGCAAATAAGTAGATTAAGAAAACGGAATGAGATTTATAAGGTTAGTGTTTATGTTTTTTCAATGCGGTATATTAAGAAAACGGTATGTGATTGGTAATATTAGTTTTCGGTATAGTTATATCTCATTGCAAAACGGTATATTAAGAAAACGGTTAGTGATATATAAAATTAGTTTTCGTTATTGGTATATGTCTTTGCAAATCGGTATATTAGTAAAACGGTTTGTGGTTTAGAAGATTAGTTTTCGGTAATTCTAAAGTACTTTGCAAATAGGTAGATTAAGAAATGAGATTTATAAGGTTAGTTTTTGTGTTTTTTAACTTCGGTATATTAAGAAAACGGTATGTGATTGGTAATATTAGTTTTCAGTATAGTTATATCTTATTGCAAAACGTTATATTAAGAAAACGGTTTGTGATATATAAGATTAGTTTTCGGCAATTCTAAATGTCTTTGCAAATCAGTAAAATAAGAAAACGGAATGAGATTTATAAGGTTAGTTTTTATGTTTTTTCCATTCGATATATTTAGAAAACGGTTTGTGGTTTATAAGATTAGTTATCGGTAATTCTAAAAGTCTCTGCAAATCAGTATTCTAAATGTCTTTGTTAATCGGTATATTGAGAAACGGTTTGTAGTTTATAAGATTAGTTTTCGGTTATTCTAAATGTCTTTGCAAATCGGTATAGTAAGAAAACGGAATGAGATTTATAAGGTTAGTTTTTATGTTTTTCAATTCGGTATATTAGGAAAACGGTTTGTGATATAGAAGATAAGTTTTCGTTATTTGTTTATGTCTTTGCGAATCGGTATATTAAGAAAACGGTTTGTGGTTTATAAGATTAGTTTTTGGTAATTCTAAATGTCTTTGTTTATCGGTATATTAAGAAAACGGAATGAGATTTATAAGGTTAGTTTTTATGTTTTTTTCAATTCGGTATATTAAGAAAAAGGTATCTGATTGGTAATATTAGTTTTCGGTAGAGTTATATCTCTTTGAAAAACGGTATATTAAGAAAACGGTTTGTCATATAGAAGATTAGTTTTTGGTAATTCTAAATGTCTTTGCAAATCAGTATATTAAGAAAACGGAATGAGATTTATAAGGTTAGTTTTTATGTTTTTTTCCATTCGATATATTTAGAAAACGGTTTGTGGTTTATAAGATTAGTTATCGGTATTCTAAATGTCTTTGCAAATCAGTACATTAAGAAAACAGAATGAGATATATAAGGTTAGTTTTGGTTATTGGTATATGTCTTTGCGAATCGATATATTAAGAAAACGGAATGAGATTTATCATGTTAGTTTTTATGATTTTCAATTCGGTATATTATGAAAACGATTTGTGATATATAAGATTAGTTTTCGTTATGGGTTTATGTCTTTGCCAATCGGGATATTAAGAAAACGATTTGTGAAAAAGATAGTTTTTATGTTTTTTTCCATTCGATATATTTAGAAAACGGTTTGTGGTTTATAAGATTAGTTATCGGTAATTCTAAATGTCTTTGCAAATCAGTATATTAAGAAAACGGTTTGTGGTTTATAAGATTAGTTTTCGGTCATTCTAAATGGCTTTGCAAATCGGTACATTAAGAAAACAGAATGAGATATATAAGGTTAGTTTTGGTTATTGGTATATGTCTTTGCGAATCGATATATTAAGAAAACGGAATGAGATTTATCAGGTTAGTTTTTACGATTTTCGATTCGGTATATTATGAAAACGATTTGTGATATATAAGGTTAGTTTTGGTTATTGGTATATGTCTTTGCGAATCGATATATTAAGAAAACGGAATGAGATTTATCAGGTTAGTTTTTATGATTTTCGATTCGGTATATTATGAAAACGATTTGTGATATATAAGATTAATTTTCGTTATTGGTTTATGTCTTTGCGAATTGGTATATTAAGAAAACGGTTTGTGGTTTATAAGATTAGTTTTCGGTTATTCTAAATGTCTTTGCAAATCGGTATAGTAAGAAAACGGAATGAGATTTATAAGGTTAGTTTTCATTATTGGTATATATCTTTGCGAATCGATATATTAAGAAAACGGAATCGGCTTTATAAGGTTAGTTTTTATGTTTTTTCAATTTGATATATAAAGTGAACGGTTTGTGATATATAAGATTAGTTTTCGTTATTGGTATATGTCTTTGCAAATCGGTATATTAAGAAAACGGAATGAGATTTATAAGGTTAGTTTTCGTTATTGGTATATGTCTTTGCGAATTGATATATTAAGAAAACCGTTTGTGGTTTATAAGATTACTTTTCGGTAATTCTAAATGTCTTTGCCAATCAGTATATTAAGAAAACGGAATGAGATATATAAGGTTAGTTTTTATGATTTTCAATTCGGTATATTAGGAAAACGGATTGTGATAAATAAGATTAGTTTTCGTTATTGGATTATGTCTTTGCGAATCGGTATATTAAGAAAACGGTTTGTGGTTTATAAGATTAGATTTCGGTAATTCTAAATGTCTTTCCATATCGGTATAGTAAGAAAACGGAATGAGATTTTTAAGGTTAGTTTTTATGTTTTTCAATTCGGTATATTAGGAAAACGGTTTGTGATATATAAGATTAGTTTTCGTTATTTGTTTATGTCTTTGCGAATCGGTATATTAAGAAAACGGTTTGTGGTTTATAAGATTAGTTTTCGGTAATTCTAAATGTCTTTGTTAATCGGTATATATAGAAACGGTTTGTAGTTTATAAGATTAGTTTTCGGTAATTCTAAAGTTCCTTGCAAATCGGTATATTAAGAAAACGGAATGAGATTTATAAGGTTAGTTTTTATGTTTTTTCAATTCGGTATATTAAGAAAACGGTATGTGATTGGTAATATTAGTTTTCGGAATAGTTATATCTCTTTGAAAAACGGTATATTAAGAAAATGGTTTGTGATATATAAGATTAGTTATCGGTAATTCTAAATGTCTCTGCAAATCAGTATATTAAGAAAACGGTTTGTGATATATAAGATTAGTTTTCGGAATAGTTATATCTCTTTGAAAAACGGTATATTAAGAAAATGGTTTGTGATATATAAGATTAGTTTTCGTTATAGGTATATGTCTAGGCAAATCGGTATATTAAGAAAACGGTTTGTGGTTTATAAGATTAGTTTTCGGTAATTCTAAACGTCGTTGCAAGTCAGTATGTTAAGAAAACGGTATGTGGTTTAAAAGATTAGTTTTCGGTCATTCTAAATGGCTTTGCAAATCGGTATATTAAGAAAACGGAATGAGATTTATAAGGTTACTTTTCGTTATTGGTATATGTCTTTGCGAATTGATATATTAAGAAAACGGTTTGTTGTTTATAAGATTACTTTTCGGTAATTCTAAATGTCTTTGCTTATCAGTATATTAAGAAAACGGAATGAGATTTATCAGGTTAGTTTTTATAATTTTCAATTCGGTATATTAGGAAAACGGTTTGTGATATATATGATTAGTTTTCGTTATTGGTTTATGTCTTTGCGAATCGGCATATTAAGAAAACGGTTTGTGGTTTATAAGATTAGTTTTCGGTAATTCTAAAGTTCTTTGCAAATCGGTATATTAAGAAAACGGAATGAGATTTATAAGGTTCGTTTTTATGTTTTTTCCATTCGATATATTAAGAAAACGGTTTGTGGTTTATAAGATTAGTTTTCGTTATTGGTTTATGTCTTTGCGAATCGGTATATTAAGAAAACAGTTTGAGGTTTATAAGATTAGTTATCGGTAATTCTAAATGTCTTTGCGTATCGGTATATTAAGAAAATGGTTTGTGGTTTATAAGATTAGTTTTCGGTAATTCTAAAGTACTTTGCAAATAGTTAGATTAAGAAATGAGATTTATAAGGTTAGTTTTTGTGTTTTTTAACTTCGGTATATTAAGAAAACGGTATGTGATTGGTAATATTAGTTTTCGGTATAGTTATATCTTATTGCAAAACGGTATATTAAGAAAACGGTTTGTGATATATAAGATTAGTTTTCGGTAATTCTAAATGTCTTTGCTAATCAGTAAAATAATAAAACGGAATGAGATTTATAAGGTTAGTTTTTATGTTTTTTCCATTCGATATATTAAGAAAACGGTTAGTGGTTTATAAGATTAGTTATCGGTAATTCTAAATGTCTCTGCAAATCAGTATATTAAGAAAACGGTTTGTGATATATAAGATTAGTTATCGGTATAGTTATATCTCTTTGAAAAACGGTATATTAAGAAAACGGTTTGTGATATATAAGATTAGTTTTCGGTAATTCTAAATGTCTTTGCAAATCAGTATATTAAGAAAACGGAATGAAATTTATAAGGTTAGTTTTTATGTTTTTTCCATTCGATATATTAAGAAAACGGTTTTTGGTCTATAAGATTAGTTATCGTTAATTTTAAATGTCTTTGCAAATCAGTGTATTAAGAAAACGGTTTGTGGTTTATAACATTAGTTTTCGGTCATTCTAAATGGCTTTGCGAATCGGTATATTAAGAAAACGGTTTGTGGTTTATAAGATTATTTTTCGGTTATTCTAAATATCTTTGCAAATCGGTATAGTAAGAAAACGGAATGAGATTTATAAGGTTAGTTTTTATGTTTTTCAATTCGGCATATTAGGAAAACGGTTTGTGATATATAAGATTAGTTTTCGGTAATTCTAAATGGCTTTGCGTATCGGTATATTAAGAAAATGGTTTGTGGTTTATAAGATTAGTTTTCGGTAATTCTAAAGTACTTTGCAAAAAGGTAGATTAAGAAATGAGATTTATAAGGTTAGTTTTTATGTTTTTTCAATGCGGTATATTAAGAAAACGGTCTATGATTGGTAATATTAGTTTTCGGTATAGTTATATCTCTTTGCAAAACGGTATATTCAGAAAACGGTTTGTGATATATAAGATTAGTTTTCGTTATTGGTATATTTCTTTGCGAATCGGTATATTAAGAAAACGGTTTGTGGTTTATGAGATTAGTTTTTGGTAATTTTAAATGTCTTTGCAAATCTGTATATTAAGAGAACGGAATGAGCTTTATAAGGTTAGTTTTTATGTTTTTTCAATTCGGTATATTAAGAGAACGGTTTGTGATATATAAGATTAGTTTTCGTTATTGGTATATGTCTTTGCAAAACGGTATATTAACAAAACGGTTTGTGGTTTATAAAATTAGTTATCGGTAAGTTTAAATGTCTTTGCAAATCGGTATAGTAAGAAAACGGAATGAGATTTATAAGGTTAGTTTTTATGTTTTTCAATTCGGTATATTAGGAAAACGGTTTGTGATATATAAGATTAGTTTTCGTTATTGGTTTATGTCTTTGCGAATCGGTATATTAAGAAAACGGTTTGTGGTTTATAAGATTAGTTTTCGGTAATTCTAAAGTTTTTTGCAAATCGGTATATTAAGAAAACGGAATGAGATTTATAAGGTTAGTTTTTACGTTTTTTCAATTCGGTATATTAAGAAAACGGTATGTGATTGGTAATATTAGTTTTCGGAATAGTTATATCTCTTTGAAAAACGGTATATTAAGAAAACGGTTTGTGATATATAAGATTAGTTTTCGTTATTGGTATATGTCTAGGCAAATCGGTATATTAAGAAAACGGTTTGTGGTTTATAAGATTAGTTTTCGATATTGGTATATGTCATTGCAAAACGGTATATTAAGAAAACGGTTTGTGGTTTATAAGATTAGTTATTGGTAATTCTAAATGTCTTTGCAAATCGGTATAGTAAGAAAACGGAATGAGATTTATAAGGTTAGTTTTTATGTTTTTCAATTCGGTATATTAGGAAAACGGTTTGTGATATATAAGATTAGTTTTCGTTATTGGTTTATGTCTTTGCGAATCGGTATATTAAGAAAACGGTTTGTGGTTTATAAGATTAGTTTTCGGTAATTCTAAATGTCTTTGCGTATCGGTATATTAAGAAAATGGTTTGTGGTTTATAAGATTAGTTTTCGGGAATTCTAAAGTACTTTGCAAATAAGTAGGTTAAGAAAACGGAATGAGTTTTATAAGGTTAGTTTTTATGTTTTTCCAATTCGGTATATTAAGAAAACGGTATGTGATTGGTAATATTAGTTTTCGGTATAGTTATATCTCATTGCAAAACGGTATATTAAGAAAACGGTTTGTGATATATAAGATTAGTTTTCGTTATTGGTATATCTCTTTGAAAAACGGTATGTTAAGAAAACGGTTTGTGATATAGAAGATTAGTTTTTGGTAATTCTAAATGTCTTTGCAAATCAGTATATTAAGAAAACGGAATGAGATTTATAAGGTTAGTTTTTATGTTTTTTCCATTCGATATATTTAGAAAACGGTTTGTGGTTTATAAGATTAGTTATCGGTAATTCTAAATGTCTTTGCAAATCAGTATATTAAGAAAACGGTTTGTGGTTTATAAGATTAGTTTTCGGTCATTCTAAATGGCTTTGCAAATCGGTACATTAAGAAAACAGAATGAGATATATAAGGTTAGTTTTGGTTATTGGTATATAACTTTGCGAATCGATATATTAAGAAAACGGAATGAGATTTATCAGGTTAGTTTTTACGATTTTCGATTCGGTATATTATGAAAACGATTTGTGATATATAAGGTTAGTTTTGGTTATTGGTATATGTCTTTGCGAATCGGTATATTAAGAAAACGGTTTGTGGTTTATAAGGTTAGTTTTCGTTATTGGTATATGTCTTTGCGAATCGATATATTAAGAAAACGGAATGAGATTTATCAGGTTAGTTTTTATGATTTTCAATTCGGTATATTATGAAAACGATTTGTGATATATAAGATTAATTTTCGTTATTGGTTTATGTCTTTGCGAATTGGTATATTAAGAAAACGGTTTGTGGTTTATAAGATTAGTTTTCGGTTATTCTAAATGTCTTTGCAAATCGGTATAGTAAGAAAACGGAATGAGATTTATAAGGTTAGTTTTCATTATTGGTATATATCTTTGCGAATCGATATATTAAGAAAACGGAATGAGATTTATAAGGTTCGTTTTTATGTTTTTCAATTCGGTATATTAAGAGAACGGTTTGTGATATATAAGATTAGTTTTCGTTATGGGTTTATGTCTTTGCCAATCGGGATATTAAGAAAACGGTTTGTGGTTTTTAAGATTAGTTTTCGGTTATTCTAAATGTCTTTGCGTATCGGTATATTAAGAAAATGGTTTGTAGTTTATAAGATTAGTTTTCGGTAATTCTAAAGTACTTTGCAAATAAGTAGATTAAGAAAACGGAATGAGATTTATAAGGTTAGTTTTTATGTTTTTTCAATTCGGTATATTAAGAAACCGGTATGTGATTGGTAATATTAGTTTTCGGAATAGTTTTATCTCTTTGAAAAACGGTATATTAAGAAAACGGTTTGTGATATATAAGATTAGTTTTCGTTATAGGTATATGTCTAGGCAAATCGTCATATTAAGAAAACGGTTTGTGGTTTATAAGATTAGTTATCGGTAATTCTAAATGTCTTTGCAAATCAGTAAAATAAGAAAACGGTTTGTGGTTTATAAGATTAGTTTTCGGTCATTCTAAATGGCTTTGCAAATCGGTATAGTAAGAAAACGGGATGAGATTTATCAGGTTAGTTTTTATGATTTTCAATTCAGTATATTAGGAAAACGGTTTGTGATATATAAGATTAGTTTTCGTTATTGGTTTATGTCTTTGCGAATCGGTATATTAAGAAAACGGTTTGTGATTTATAAGATAAGTTTTCGGTTATTCTAAATGTCTTTGCAAAGCGGTTTAGTAAAAAAACGGAATGAGATTTATAAGGTTAGTTTTTAAGTTTTTCAATTCGGCATATTAGGAAAGCGGTTTGTGATATATAAGATTAGTTTTCGTTATGGGTTAATGTCTTTGCTAATCGGGATATTAAGAAAACGGTTTGTGGTTTTTAAGATTAGTTTTCGGTAATTCTAAATGTCTTTGCGTATTGGTATATTAAGAAAATGGTTTGTGGTTTATAAGATTAGTTTTCAATAATTCTAAAGTACTTTGCAAATAAGTAGATTAAGAAAACGGAATGAGATTTATAAGGGTAGTTTTTATGTTTTTTTCAACGCGGTATATTAAGAAAACGGTATGTGATATATAAGATTAGTTTTCGTTATTGGTATATTTCTTTGCGAATCAGTATATTAAGAAAACGGTTTGTGGTTTATAAGATTAGTTTTCGTTATTGGTTTATTTCTTTGCGTATCAGTATATTAAGAAAACGGAATTAGATGTATAAGGTTAGTTTTCATTATTGGTATATATCTTTGCGAATTGATATATTAAGAAAACGGAATGAGATTTATCAGGTTAGTTTTTCTGATTTTCAATTCGGTATATTAGAAAAACGGTTTGTGAAATATAATATTAGTTTTCGGTTATTCTAAATGTCTTTGCAAATCGGTATAGTAAGAAAACGGAATGGGATTTATAAGGTTAGTTTTTATGTTTTTCAATTCGGTATATTAGGAAAACGGTTTGTAGTTTATAAGATTAGTTTTCGGTAATTCTAAAGTTCCTTGCAAATCGGTATATTAAGAAAACGGAATGAGATTTATAAGGTTAGTTTTTATGTTTTTTCAATTCGGTATATTAAGAAAACGGTATGTGATTGGTAATATTAGTTTTCGGAATAGTTATATCTCTTTGAAAAACGGTATATTAAGAAAACGGTTTGTGGTTTATAAGATTAGTTTTCGGTAATTCTAAACGTCTTTGCAAGTCAGTATATTAAGAAAACGGTATGTGGTTTAAAAGATTAGTTTTCGGTCATTCTAAATGGCTTTGCAAATCGGTATATTAAGAAAACGGAATGAGATTTATAAGGTTACTTTTCGTTATTGGTATATGTCTTTGCGAATTGATATATTAAGAAAACGGTTTGTTGTTTATAAGATTACTTTTCGGTAATTCTAAATGTCTTTGCTTATCAGTATATTAAGAAAACGGAATGAGATTTATCAGGTTAGTTTTTATAATTTTTAATTCGGTATATTAGGAAAACGGTTTGTGATATATATGATTAGTTTTCGTTATTGGTTTATGTCTTTGCGAATCGGCATATTAAGAAAACGGTTTGTGGTTTATAAGATTAGTTTTCGGTAATTCTAAAGTTCTTTGCAAATCGGTATATTAAGAAAACGGAATGAGATTTATAAGGTTCGTTTTTATGTTTTTTCCATTCGATATATTAAGAAAACGGTTTGTGGTTTATAAGATTAGTTTTCGTTATTGGTTTATGTCTTTGCGAATCGGTATATTAAGAAAACAGTTTGAGGTTTATAAGATTAGTTATCGGTAATTCTAAATGTCTTTGCGTATCGGTATATTAAGAAAATGGTTTGTGGTTTATAAGATTAGTTTTCGGTAATTCTAAAGTACTTTGCAAATAGGTAGATTAAGAAATGAGATTTATAAGGTTAGTTTTTGTGTTTTTTAACTTCGGTATATTAAGAAAACGGTATGTGATTGGTAATATTAGTTTTCGGTATAGTTATATCTTATTGCAAAACGGTATATTAAGAAAACGGTTTGTGATATATAAGATTAGTTTTCGGTAATTCTAAATGTCTTTGCTAATCAGTAAAATAATAAAACGGAATGAGATTTATAAGGTTAGTTTTTATGTTTTTTCCATTCGATATATTAAGAAAACGGTTAGTGGTTTATAAGATTAGTTATCGGTAATTCTAAATGTCTCTGCAAATCAGTATATTAAGAAAACGGTTTGTGATATATAAGATTAGTTATCGGTATAGTTATATCTCTTTGAAAAACGGTATATTAAGAAAACGGTTTGTGATATATAAGATTAGTTTTCGGTAATTCTAAATGTCTTTGCAAATCAGTATATTAAGAAAACGGAATGAAATTTGTAAGGTTAGTTTTTATGTTTTTTCCATTCGATATATTAAGAAAACGGTTTTTGGTCTATAAGATTAGTTATCGTTAATTTTAAATGTCTTTGCAAATCAGTGTATTAAGAAAACGGTTTGTGGTTTATAACATTAGTTTTCGGTCATTCTAAATGGCTTTGCGAATCGGTATATTAAGAAAACGGTTTGTGGTTTATAAGATTATTTTTCGGTTATTCTAAATATCTTTGCAAATCGGTATAGTAAGAAAACGGAATGAGATTTATAAGGTTAGTTTTTATGTTTTTCAATTCGGCATATTAGGAAAACGGTTTGTGATATATAAGATTAGTTTTCGGTAATTCTAAATGGCTTTGCGTATCGGTATATTAAGAAAATGGTTTGTGGTTTATAAGATTAGTTTTCGGTAATTCTAAAGTACTTTGCAAAAAGGTAGATTAAGAAATGAGATTTATAAGGTTAGTTTTTATGTTTTTTCAATGCGGTATATTAAGAAAACGGTCTGTGATTGGTAATATTAGTTTTCGGTATAGTTATATCTCTTTGAAAAACGGTATATTCAGAAAACGGTTTGTGATATATAAGATTAGTTTTCGTTATTGGTATATTTCTTTGCGAATCGGTATATTAAGAAAACGGTTTGTGGTTTATGAGATTAGTTTTTGGTAATTTTAAATGTCTTTGCAAATCTGTATATTAAGAGAACGGAATGAGCTTTATAAGGTTAGTTTTTATGTTTTTTCAATTCGGTATATTAAGAGAACGGTTTGTGATATATAAGATTAGTTTTCGTTATTGGTATATGTCTTTGCAAAACGGTATATTAACAAAACGGTTTGTGGTTTATAAAATTAGTTATCGGTAAGTTTAAATGTCTTTGCAAATCGGTATAGTAAGAAAACGGAATGAGATTTATAAGGTTAGTTTTTATGTTTTTCAATTCGGTATATTAGGAAAACGGTTTGTGATATATAAGATTAGTTTTCGTTATTGGTTTATGTCTTTGCGAATCGGTATATTAAGAAAACGGTTTGTGGTTTATAAGATTAGTTTTCGGTAATTCTAAAGTTTTTTGCAAATCGGTATATTAAGAAAACGGAATGAGATTTATAAGGTTAGTTTTTACGTTTTTTCAATTCGGTATATTAAGAAAACGGTATGTGATTGGTAATATTAGTTTTCGGAATAGTTATATCTCTTTGAAAAACGGTATATTAAGAAAACGGTTTGTGATATATAAGATTAGTTTTCGTTATTGGTATATGTCTAGGCAAATCGGTATATTAAGAAAACGGTTTGTGGTTTATAAGATTAGTTTTCGATATTGGTATATGTCATTGCAAAACGGTATATTAAGAAAACGGTTTGTGGTTTATAAGATTAGTTATTGGTAATTCTAAATGTCTTTGCAAATCGGTATAGTAAGAAAACGGAATGAGATTTATAAGGTTAGTTTTTATGTTTTTCAATTCGGTATATTAGGAAAACGGTTTGTGATATATAAGATTAGTTTTCGTTATTGGTTTATGTCTTTGCGAATCGGTATATTAAGAAAACGGTTTGTGGTTTATAAGATTAGTTTTCGGTAATTCTAAATGTCTTTGCGTCTCGGTATATTAAGAAAATGGTTTGTGGTTTATAAGATTAGTTTTCGGGAATTCTAAAGTACTTTGCAAATAAGTAGGTTAAGAAAACGGAATGAGTTTTATAAGGTTAGTTTTTATGTTTTTCCAATTCGGTATATTAAGAAAACGGCATGTGATTGGTAATATTAGTTTTCGGTATAGTTATATCTCATTGCAAAACGGTATATTAAGAAAACGGTTTGTGATATATAAGATTAGTTTTCGTTATTGGTATATCTCTTTGAAAAACGGTATGTTAAGAAAACGGTTTGTGATATAGAAGATTAGTTTTTGGTAATTCTAAATGTCTTTGCAAATCAGTATATTAAGAAAACGGAATGAGATTTATAAGGTTAGTTTTTATGTTTTTTCCATTCGATATATTTAGAAAACGGTTTGTGGTTTATAAGATTAGTTATCGGTAATTCTAAATGTCTTTGCAAATCAGTATATTAAGAAAACGGTTTGTGGTTTATAAGATTAGTTTTCGGTCATTCTAAATGGCTTTGCAAATCGGTACATTAAGAAAACAGAATGAGATATATAAGGTTAGTTTTGGTTATTGGTATATAACTTTGCGAATCGATATATTAAGAAAACGGAATGAGATTTATCAGGTTAGTTTTTACGATTTTCGATTCGGTATATTATGAAAACGATTTGTGATATATAAGGTTAGTTTTGGTTATTGGTATATGTCTTTGCGAATCGATATATTAAGAAAACGGAATGAGATTTATCAGGTTAGTTTTTATGATTTTCGATTCGGTATATTATGAAAACGATTTGTGATATATAAGATTAATTTTCGTTATTGGTTTATGTCTTTGCGAATTGGTATATTAAGAAAACGGTTTGTGGTTTATAAGATTAGTTTTCGGTTATTCTAAATGTCTTTGCAAATCGGTATAGTAAGAAAACGGAATGAGATTTATAAGGTTAGTTTTCATTATTGGTATATATCTTTGCGAATCGATATATTAAGAAAACGGAATGAGATTTATAAGGTTCGTTTTTATGTTTTTCAATTCGGTATATTAAGAGAACGGTTTGTGATATATAAGATTAGTTTTCGTTATGGGTTTATGTCTTTGCCAATCGGGATATTAAGAAAACGGTTTGTGGTTTTTAAGATTAGTTTTCGGTTATTCTAAATGTCTTTGCGTATCGGTATATTAAGAAAATGGTTTGTAGTTTATAAGATTAGTTTTCGGTAATTCTAAAGTACTTTGCAAATAAGTAGATTAAGAAAACGGAATGAGATTTATAAGGTTAGTTTTTATGTTTTTTCAATTCGGTATATTAAGAAACCGGTATGTGATTGGTAATATTAGTTTTCGGAATAGTTTTATCTCTTTGAAAAACGGTATATTAAGAAAACGGTTTGTGATATATAAGATTAGTTTTCGTTATAGGTATATGTCTAGGCAAATCGTCATATTAAGAAAACGGTTTGCGGTTTATAAGATTAGTTATCGGTAATTCTAAATGTCTTTGCAAATCAGTAAAATAAGAAAACGGTTTGTGGTTTATAAGATTAGTTTTCGGTCATTCTAAATGGCTTTGCAAATCGGTATAGTAAGAAAACGGGATGAGATTTATCAGGTTAGTTTTTATGATTTTCAATTCAGTATATTAGGAAAACGGTTTGTGATATATAAGATTAGTTTTCGTTATTGGTTTATGTCTTTGCGAATCGGTATATTAAGAAAACGGTTTGTGATTTATAAGATAAGTTTTCGGTTATTCTAAATGTCTTTGCAAAGCGGTTTAGTAAAAAAACGGAATGAGATTTATAAGGTTAGTTTTTAAGTTTTTCAATTCGGCATATTAGGAAAGCGGTTTGTGATATATAAGATTAGTTTTCGTTATGGGTTAATGTCTTTGCTAATCGGGATATTAAGAAAACGGTTTGTGGTTTTTAAGATTAGTTTTCGGTAATTCTAAATGTCTTTGCGTATTGGTATATTAAGAAAATGGTTTGTGGTTTATAAGATTAGTTTTCAATAATTCTAAAGTACTTTGCAAATAAGTAGATTAAGAAAACGGAATGAGATTTATAAGGGTAGTTTTTATGTTTTTTTCAACGCGGTATATTAAGAAAACGGTATGTGATATATAAGATTAGTTTTCGTTATTGGTATATTTTTTTGCGAATCAGTATATTAAGAAAACGGTTTGTGGTTTATAAGATTAGTTTTCGTTATTGGTTTATTTCTTTGCGAATCAGTATATTAAGAAAACGGAATTAGATGTATAAGGTTAGTTTTCATTATTGGTATATATCTTTGCGAATTGATATATTAAGAAAACGGAATGAGATTTATCAGGTTAGTTTTTCTGATTTTCAATTCGGTATATTAGAAAAACGGTTTGTGAAATATAATATTAGTTTTCGGTTATTCTAAATGTCTTTGCAAATCGGTATAGTAAGAAAACGGAATGGGATTTATAAGGTTAGTTTTTATGTTTTTCAATTCGGTATATTAGGAAAACGGTTTGTAGTTTATAAGATTAGTTTTCGGTAATTCTAAAGTTCCTTGCAAATCGGTATATTAAGAAAACGGAATGAGATTTATAAGGTTAGTTTTTATGTTTTTTCAATTCGGTATATTAAGAAAACGGTATGTGATTGGTAATATTAGTTTTCGGAATAGTTATATCTCTTTGAAAAACGGTATATTAAGAAAACGGTTTGTGGTTTATAAGATTAGTTTTCGGTAATTCTAAACGTCTTTGCAAGTCAGTATATTAAGAAAACGGTATGTGGTTTAAAAGATTAGTTTTCGGTCATTCTAAATGGCTTTGCAAATCGGTATATTAAGAAAACGGAATGAGATTTATAAGGTTACTTTTCGTTATTGGTATATGTCTTTGCGAATTGATATATTAAGAAAACGGTTTGTTGTTTATAAGATTACTTTTCGGTAATTCTAAATGTCTTTGCTTATCAGTATATTAAGAAAACGGAATGAGATTTATCAGGTTAGTTTTTATAATTTTCAATTCGGTATATTAGGAAAACGGTTTGTGATATATATGATTAGTTTTCGTTATTGGTTTATGTCTTTGCGAATCGGCATATTAAGAAAACGGTTTGTGGTTTATAAGATTAGTTTTCGGTAATTCTAAAGTTCTTTGCAAATCGGTATATTAAGAAAACGGAATGAGATTTATAAGGTTCGTTTTTATGTTTTTTCCATTCGATATATTAAGAAAACGGTTTGTGGTTTATAAGATTAGTTTTCGTTATTGGTTTATGTCTTTGCGAATCGGTATATTAAGAAAACAGTTTGAGGTTTATAAGATTAGTTATCGGTAATTCTAAATGTCTTTGCGTATCGGTATATTAAGAAAATGGTTTGTGGTTTATAAGATTAGTTTTCGGTAATTCTAAAGTACTTTGCAAATAGGTAGATTAAGAAATGAGATTTATAAGGTTAGTTTTTGTGTTTTTTAACTTCGGTATATTAAGAAAACGGTATGTGATTGGTAATATTAGATTTCGGTATAGTTATATCTTATTGCAAAACGGTATATTAAGAAAACGGTTTGTGATATATAAGATTAGTTTTCGGTAATTCTAAATGTCTTTGCTAATCAGTAAAATAATAAAACGGAATGAGATTTATAAGGTTAGTTTTTATGTTTTTTCCATTCGATATATTAAGAAAACGGTTAGTGGTTTATAAGATTAGTTATCGGTAATTCTAAATGTCTCTGCAAATCAGTATATTAAGAAAACGGTTTGTGATATATAAGATTAGTTATCGGTATAGTTATATCTCTTTGAAAAACGGTATATTAAGAAAACGGTTTGTGATATATAAGATTAGTTTTCGGTAATTCTAAATGTCTTTGCAAATCAGTATATTAAGAAAACGGAATGAAATTTATAAGGTTAGTTTTTATGTTTTTTCCATTCGATATATTAAGAAAACGGTTTTTGGTCTATAAGATTAGTTATCGTTAATTTTAAATGTCTTTGCAAATCAGTGTATTAAGAAAACGGTTTGTGGTTTATAAGATTAGTTATCGGTAATTCTAAATGTCATTGCAAATCAGTAAAATAAGAAAACGGTTTGTGGTTTATAAGATTAGTTTTCGGTCATTCTAAATGGCTTTGCAAATCGGTATAGTAAGAAAACGGGATGAGATTTATCAGGTTAGTTTTTATGATTTTCAATTCAGTATATTAGGAAAACGGTTTGTGATATATAAGATTAGTTTTCGTTATTGGTTTATGTCTTTGCGAATCGGTATATTAAGAAAACGGTTTGTGATTTATAAGATAAGTTTTCGGTTATTCTAAATGTCTTTGCAAAGCGGTTTAGTAAAAAAACGGAATGAGATTTATAAGGTTAGTTTTTAAGTTTTTCAATTCGGCATATTAGGAAAGCGGTTTGTGATATATAAGATTAGTTTTCGTTATGGGTTAATGTCTTTGCTAATCGGGATATTAAGAAAACGGTTTGTGGTTTTTAAGATTAGTTTTCGGTAATTCTAAATGTCTTTGCGTATTGGTATATTAAGAAAATGGTTTGTGGTTTATAAGATTAGTTTTCAATAATTCTAAAGTACTTTGCAAATAAGTAGATTAAGAAAACGGAATGAGATTTATAAGGGTAGTTTTTATGTTTTTTTCAACGCGGTATATTAAGAAAACGGTATGTGATATATAAGATTAGTTTTCGTTATTGGTATATTTCTTTGCGAATCAGTATATTAAGAAAACGGTTTGTGGTTTATAAGATTAGTTTTCGTTATTGGTTTATTTCTTTGCGAATCAGTATATTAAGAAAACGGAATTAGATGTATAAGGTTAGTTTTCATTATTGGTATATATCTTTGCGAATTGATATATTAAGAAAACGGAATGAGATTTGTCAGGTTAGTTTTTCTGATTTTCAATTCGGTATATTAGAAAAACGGTTTGTGAAATATAATATTAGTTTTCGGTTATTCTAAATGTCTTTGCAAATCGGTATAGTAAGAAAACGGAATGGGATTTATAAGGTTAGTTTTTATGTTTTTCAATTCGGTATATTAGGAAAACGGTTTGTAGTTTATAAGATTAGTTTTCGGTAATTCTAAAGTTCCTTGCAAATCGGTATATTAAGAAAACGGAATGAGATTTATAAGGTTAGTTTTTATGTTTTTTCAATTCGGTATATTAAGAAAACGGTATGTGATTGGTAATATTAGTTTTCGGAATAGTTATATCTCTTTGAAAAACGGTATATTAAGAAAACGGTTTGTGGTTTATAAGATTAGTTTTCGGTAATTCTAAACGTCTTTGCAAGTCAGTATATTAAGAAAACGGTATGTGGTTTAAAAGATTAGTTTTCGGTCATTCTAAATGGCTTTGCAAATCGGTATATTAAGAAAACGGAATGAGATTTATAAGGTTACTTTTCGTTATTGGTATATGTCTTTGCGAATTGATATATTAAGAAAACGGTTTGTTGTTTATAAGATTACTTTTCGGTAATTCTAAATGTCTTTGCTTATCAGTATATTAAGAAAACGGAATGAGATTTATCAGGTTAGTTTTTATAATTTTCAATTCGGTATATTAGGAAAACGGTTTGTGATATATATGATTAGTTTTCGTTATTGGTTTATGTCTTTGCGAATCGGCATATTAAGAAAACGGTTTGTGGTTTATAAGATTAGTTTTCGGTAATTCTAAAGTTCTTTGCAAATCGGTATATTAAGAAAACGGAATGAGATTTATAAGGTTCGTTTTTATGTTTTTTCCATTCGATATATTAAGAAAACGGTTTGTGGTTTATAAGATTAGTTTTCGTTATTGGTCTATGTCTTTGCGAATCGGTATATTAAGAAAACAGTTTGAGGTTTATAAGATTAGTTATCGGTAATTCTAAATGTCTTTGCGTATCGGTATATTAAGAAAATGGTTTGTGGTTTATAAGATTAGTTTTCGGTAATTCTAAAGTACTTTGCAAATAGGTAGATTAAGAAATGAGATTTATAAGGTTAGTTTTTGTGTTTTTTAACTTCGGTATATTAAGAAAACGGTATGTGATTGGTAATATTAGTTTTCGGTATAGTTATATCTTATTGCAAAACGGTATATTAAGAAAACGGTTTGTGATATATAAGATTAGTTTTCGGTAATTCTAAATGTCTTTGCTAATCAGTAAAATAATAAAACGGAATGAGATTTATAAGGTTAGTTTTTATGTTTTTTCCATTCGATATATTAAGAAAACGGTTAGTGGTTTATAAGATTAGTTATCGGTAATTCTAAATGTCTCTGCAAATCAGTATATTAAGAAAACGGTTTGTGATATATAAGATTAGTTATCGGTATAGTTATATCTCTTTGAAAAACGGTATATTAAGAAAACGGTTTGTGATATATAAGATTAGTTTTCGGTAATTCTAAATGTCTTTGCAAATCAGTATATTAAGAAAACGGAATGAAATTTATAAGGTTAGTTTTTATGTTTTTTCCATTCGATATATTAAGAAAACGGTTTTTGGTCTATAAGATTAGTTATCGTTAATTTTAAATGTCTTTGCAAATCAGTGTATTAAGAAAACGGTTTGTGGTTTATAACATTAGTTTTCGGTCATTCTAAATGGCTTTGCGAATCGGTATATTAAGAAAACGGTTTGTGGTTTATAAGATTATTTTTCGGTTATTCTAAATATCTTTGCAAATCGGTATAGTAAGAAAACGGAATGAGATTTATAAGGTTAGTTTTTATGTTTTTCAATTCGGCATATTAGGAAAACGGTTTGTGATATATAAGATTAGTTTTCGGTAATTCTAAATGGCTTTGCGCATCGGTATATTAAGAAAATGGTTTGTGGTTTATAAGATTAGTTTTCGGTAATTCTAAAGTACTTTGCAAAAAGGTAGATTAAGAAATGAGATTTATAAGGTTAGTTTTTATGTTTTTTCAATGCGGTATATTAAGAAAACGGTCTGTGATTGGTAATATTAGTTTTCGGTATAGTTATATCTCTTTGAAAAACGGTATATTCAGAAAACGGTTTGTGATATATAAGATTAGTTTTCGTTATTGGTATATTTCTTTGCGAATCGGTATATTAAGAAAACGGTTTGTGGTTTATGAGAATAGTTTTTGGTAATTTTAAATGTCTTTGCAAATCGGTATATTAAGAGAACGGAATGAGCTTTATAAGGTTAGTTTTTATGTTTTTTCAATTCGGTATATTAAGAGAACGGTTTGTGATATATAAGATTAGTTTTCGTTATTGGTATATGTCTTTGCAAAACGGTATATTAAGAAAACGGTTTGTGGTTTATAAAATTAGTTATCGGTAAGTTTAAATGTCTTTGCAAATCGGTATAGTAAGAAAACGGAATGAGATTTATAAGGTTAGTTTTTATGTTTTTCAATTCGGTATATTAGGAAAACGGTTTGTGATATATAAGATTAGTTTTCGTTATTGGTTTATGTCTTTGCGAATCGGTATATTAAGAAAACGGTTTGTGGTTTATAAGATTAGTTTTCGGTAATTCTAAATGTCTTTGTTAATCGGTATATTGAGAAACGGTTTGTAGTTTATAAGATTAGTTTTCGGTAATTCTAAAGTTTTTTGCAAATCGGTATATTAAGAAAACGGAATGAGATTTATAAGGTTAGTTTTTACGTTTTTTCAATTCGGTATATTAAGAAAACGGTATGTGATTGGTAATATTAGTTTTCGGAATAGTTATATCTCTTTGAAAAACGGTATATTAAGAAAACGGTTTGTGATATATAAGATTAGTTTTCGTTATTGGTATATGTCTAGGCAAATCGGTATATTAAGAAAACGGTTTGTGGTTTATAAGATTAGTTTTCGATATTGGTATATGTCATTGCAAAACGGTATATTAAGAAAACGGTTTGTGGTTTATAAGATTAGTTATTGGTAATTATAAATGTCTTTGCAAATCGGTATATTAAGAAAACGGTATGTGATTGGTAATATTAGTTTTCGGAATAGTTATATCTCTTTGAAAAACGGTATATTAAGAAAACGGTTTGTGATATATAAGATTAGTTTTCGTTATTGGTATATGTCTAGGCAATTCGGTATATTAGGAAAACGGTTTGTGATATATAAGATTAGTTTTCGTTATTGGTTTATGTCGTTGCGAATCGGTATATTAAGAAAACGGTTTGTGGTTGATAAGATTAGTTTTCGGTAATTCTAAATGTCTTTGCTAATCAGTATATTAAGAAAACGGTTTGTAGTTTATAAGATTAGTTTTCGGTAATTCTAATTGTCTTTGTTAATCGGTATATTAAGAAAACGGAATGAGATTTATAAGGTTTGTTTTAATGTTTTTTAAATTCGGTATATTAAGAAAACGGAATGTGATTGGTAATATCAGTTTTCGGTATAGTTATATCTCATTGCAAAACGGTATATTAAGAAAACGGTTTGTGATATATAAGATTAGTTTTCGTTATTGGTATATGTCTTTGCAAATCGGTATATTAAGAACACGGTTTGTGGTTTATAAGATTAGTTTTTGGTAATTCTAAATGTCTTTGCAAATCGGTATAGTAAGAAAACGGAATGAGATTTATAAGGTTAGTTTTTATGTTTTTCAATTCGGTATATTAGGAAAACGGTTTGTGATATATAAGATTAGTTTTCGTTATTGGTTTATGTCTTTGCGAATCGGTATATTAAGAAAACGGTTTGTGGTTTATAAGATTAGTTTTCGGTAATTCTAATTGTCTTTGTTAATCGGTATATTAAGAAAACGGAATGAGATTTATAAGGTTTGTTTTAATGTTTTTTAAATTCGGTATATTAAGAAAACGGAATGTGATTGGTAATATCAGTTTTCGGTATAGTTATATCTCATTGCAAAACGGTATATTAAGAAAAAGGTATCTGATTGGTAATATTAGATTTCGGTATAGTTATATCTCTTTGAAAATCGGTATATTAAGAAAACGGTTTGTGATATATAAGATTCGTTTTCGCTAATTCTAAATGTCTTTGAAAATCAGTATATTAAGAAAACGGAATGAGATTTATAAGGTTAGTTTTTATGTTTTTTCCATTATATATATTATGAAAACGGTTTGTGGTTTATAAGATTAGTTATCGGTAATTCTAAATGTCTTTGCAAATCAGTATATTATGAAAACGGTTTGTGGTTTATAAGATTAGTTTTCGGTCATTCTAAATGGCTTTGCAAATCGGTATAGTAAGAAAACGTAATGAGATTTATAAGGTTAGTTTTCATTATTGGTATATATCTTTGCGAATCGATATATTAAGAAAACGGAATGAGATTTATCAGGTTAGTTTTATGATTTTCAATTCAGCATATTAGAAAAACGGATTGTGAAATATAAGATTAGTTTTCGGTTATTCTAAATGTCTTTGCAAATCGGTATAGTAAGAAAACGAAATGAGATTTATAAGGTTAGTTTTTATGTTTTTCAATTCGGAATATTAGGAAAACGGTTTGTGATATGTATGATTAGTTTTCGGTAATTCTAAATGTCTTTGGAAAGCGGTATATTAAGAAAACGGAATCAGCTTTCTTAGGTTGGTTTTTATGTTTTTTCAATTTGATATATAAAGTGAACGGTTATAAGATTAGTTTTCGGTAATTCTAAAGTTCTTTGCAAATCGGTATATTAAGAAAACGGAATGAGATTTATAAGGTTAGTTTTTATGTTTTTTCAATTCGGTATATTAAGAAAACGGTATGTGATTGGTAATATTAGTTTTCAGAATAGTTATATCTCTTTGAAAAACGGTATATTAAGAAAACGGCTTGTGATATATAAGATTAGTTTTCGTTATAGGTATATGTCCAGGCAAATCGGTATATTAAGAAAACGGTTTGTGGTTTATAAGATTAGTTTTCGGTAATTCTAAACTTCTTTGCAAGTCAGTATATTAAGAAAACGGTATGTGGTTTAAAAGATTAGTTTTCGGTCATTCTAAATGGCTTTGCAAATCGGTATATTAAGAAAACGGAATTAGATTTACAAGGTTAGTATTGGTTATTGGTTTATATCTTTGCAAATCGATATATTAAGAAAACGGAATGAGATTTATCAGGTTAGTTTTTGTGATTTTCAATTCGGTATATTAGGAAAGCGGTTTGTGAAATATAAGATTAGTTTTTGGTTATTCTTAATGTCTTTGCAAATCAGTATATTAAGAAAACGGAATGAGATTTATAAGGTTAGTTTTTATGTTTTTTCCATTCGATATATTAAGAAAACGGTTTGTGGTCTATAAGATTAGTTATCGTTAATTTTAAATGTCTTTGCAAAACAGTGTATTAAGAAAACGGTTTGTGGTTTATAAGATTAGTTTTCGGTCATTCTAAATGGCTTTGCGAATCGGTATATTAAGAAAACGGTTTGTGGTTTATAAGATTAGTTTTCGGTTATTCTAAATATCTTTGCAAATCGGTATAGTAAGAAAACGGAATGAGATTTATAAGGTTAGTTTTTATGTTTTTCAATTCGGCATATTAGGAAAACGGTTTGTGATATATAAGATTAGTTTTCGGTAATTCTAAATGGCTTTGCGTATCGGTATATTAAGAAAATGGTATGTGGTTTATAAGATTAGTTTTCGGTAATTCTAAAGTACTTTGCAAATAGGTAGATTAAGAAATGAGATTTATAAGGTTAGTTTTTGTGTTTTTTAACTTCGGTATATTAAGTAAACGGTATGTGATTGGTAATATTAGTTTTCGGTATAGTTATATCTTATTGCAAAACGGTATATTAAGAAAACGGTTTGTGATATATAAGATTAGTTTTCGGTAATTCTAAATGTCTTTGCAAATCAGTAAAATAAGAAAACGGAATGAGATTTATAAGGTTAGTTTTTATGTTTTTTCCATTCGATATATTAAGAAAACGGTTAGTGGTTTATAAGATTAGTTATCGGTAATTCTAAATGTCTCTGCAAATCAGTGTATTAAGAAAACGGTTTGTCGTTTATAAGATTAGTTTTCGGTCATTCTAAATGGCTTTGCAAATCGGTGTATTAAGAAAACAGAATGAGATTTATATGGTTAGTTTTCGTTATTGGTATATGTTTTTGCGAATCGATATATTAAGAAAACGGAATGAGATTTATAAGGTTAGTTTTTATGTTTTTCAATTCGGTATATTAGGAAAACGGTTTGTGATATATAAGATTAGTTTTCGTTATTGGATTATGTCTTTGCGAATCGGTATATTAAGAAAACGGTTTGTGGTTTATAAGATTAGTTTTCGGTAATTCTAAATGTCTTTGTTAATCGGTATAAATAGAAACGGTTTGTAGTTTATAAGATTAGTTTTCGGTAATTCTAAAGTTCTTTGCAAATCGGTATATTAAGAAAACGGAATGAGATTTATAAGGTTAGTTTTTATGTTTTTTCAATTCGGTATATTAAGAAAACGGTATGTGATTGGTAATATTAGTTTTCGGAATAGTTATATCTCTTTGAAAAACGGTATATTAAGAAAACGGCTTGTGATATATAAGATTAGTTTTCGTTATAGGTATATGTCCAGGCAAATCGGTATATTAAGAAAACGGTTTGTGGTTTATAAGATTAGTTTTCGGTAATTCTAAACGTCTTTGCAAGTCAGTATAATAAGAAAACGGTATGTGGTTTAAAAGAATAGTTTTCGGTCATTCTAAATGGCTTTGCAAATCGGTATATTAAGAAAACGGAATTAGATTTACAAGGTTAGTTTTCGTTATTGGTTTATATCTTTGCAAATCGATATATTAAGAAAACGGAATGAGATTTATCAGGTTAGTTTTTGTGATTTTCAATTCGGTATATTAGGAAAGCGGTTTGTGAAATATAAGATTAGTTTTTGGTTATTCTATATGTCTTTGCAAATCAGTATATTAAGAAAACGGAATGAGATTTATAAGGTTAGTTTTTATGTTTTTTCCATTCGATATATTAAGAAAACGGTTTGTGGTCTATAAGATTAGTTATCGTTAATTTTAAATGTCTTTGCAAAACAGTGTATTAAGAAAACGGTTTGTGGTTTATAAGATTAGTTTTCGGTCATTCTAAATGGCTTTGCGAATCGGTATATTAAGAAAACGGTTTGTGGTTTATAAGATTAGTTTTCGGTTATTCTAAATATCTTTGCAAATCGGTATAGTAAGAAAACGGAATTAGATTTATAAGGTTAGTTTTTATGTTTTTCAATTCGGCATATTAGGAAAACGGTTTGTGATATATAAGATTAGTTTTCGGTAATTCTAAATGGCTTTGCGTATCGGTATATTAAGAAAATGGTATGTGGTTTAAAAGATTAGTTTTCAGTAATTCTAAAGTTCTTTGCAAATCGGTATATTAAGAAAACGGAATGTGATTTATACGGTTAGTTTTTATGTTTTTTCAATTCGGTATATTAAGAAAACGGTATGTGATTGGTAATAGTAGTTTTCGGAATAGTTATATCTCTTTGAAAAACGGTATATTAAGAAAACGGTTTGTGATATATAAGATTAGTTTTCGGTAATTCTAAATGTCTTTGCAAATCAGTATAATAAGAAAACGGAATGAGATTTATAAGGTTAGTTGTTATGTTTTTTCCATTCGATATTTTAAGAAAACGGTTTGTGGTTTATAAGATTAGTTATCAATAATTCTAAATGTCTCTGCAAATCAGTATATTAAGAAAACGGTTTGTGATATATAAGATTAGTTTCCGGTATAGTTATATCTCTTTGAAAAACGGTATATTAGGAAAACGGTTTGTGGTTTATAAGATTAGTTTTCGGTAATTCTAAATGTCTTTGCAAATCGGTATATTAAGAAAACGGAATGTGATTTATACGGTTAGTTTTTATGTTTTTTCAATTCGGTATATTAAGAAAACGGTATGTGATTGGTAATAGTAGTTTTCGGAATAGTTATATCTCTTTGAAAAACGGTATATTAAGAAAACGGTTTGTGATATATAAGATTAGTTTTCGGTAATTCTAAATGTCTTTGCAAATCAGTATAATAAGAAAACGGAATGAGATTTATAAGGTTAGTTGTTATGTTTTTTCCATTCGATATTTTAAGAAAACGGTTTGTGGTTTATAAGATTAGTTATCAATAATTCTAAATGTCTCTGCAAATCAGTATATTAAGAAAACGGTTTGTGATATATAAGATTAGTTTCAGGTATAGCTATATCTCTTTGAAAAACGGTATATTAGGAAAACGGTTTGTGATATATAAGATTGGTTTTCGGTATTTCTAAATGTCTTTGCAAATCAGTATATTAAGAAAACGGAATGAGATTTATAAGGTTAGTTTTTATGTTTTTCAATTCGGTATATTAGGAAAACGGTTTGTGATATATAAGGTTAGTTTACGTTGTTGGTTTATGTCTTTGCGAATCGGTTTATTAAGAAAACGGTTTGTGGTTTCTAAGATTAGTTTTCGGTTATTCTGAATGTGTTTGTTAATCGGTATATTAAGAAAACGGATTGTAGTTTATAAGATTAGTTTTTGGTAATTCTATAGTTCTTTGCAAATCGGTATATTAAGAAAATGGAATGAGATTTATAAGGTTAGTTTTTGTGTTTTTTAAATTCGGTATTTTAAGAAAACGGTATGTGATTGGTAATATTAGTTTTCGGTATAGTTATATCTTATTGCAAAACGGTATATTAAGAAAACGGTTTGTGATATATAAGATTAGTTTTCGTTATTGGTATATGTCTTTGCAAATCGGTATATTAAGAAAACGGTTTGTAGTTTATAAGATTAGTTTTTGGTAATTCTAAATGTCTTTGTTTATCGGTATATTAAGAAAACGGAATGAGATTTATAAGGTTAGTTTTTATGTTTTTTCAATTCGGTATATTAAGAAAAAGGTATGTAATTGGTAATATTAGTTTTCGGTATAGTTATATCTCTTTGAAAAACGGTATATTAAGAAAACGGTTTGTGATATATAAGGTTAGTTTTCGGTAATTCTAAATGTCTTTGCAAATCAGTAAAATAAGAAAACGGAATGAGTTCTATAAGGTTAGTTTTTATGTTTTTCAATTCGGTATATTAGGAAAACGGTTTGTGATATATAAGATTAGTTTTCGTTATGGGTTTATGTCTTTGCAAATCGGGATATTAAGAAAACGGTTTGTGATGTATAAGATTAGTTTTCGTTATTGGTATATGTCTTTGCAAATCGGTAATTCTAAATGTCTCTGCAAATCAGTATATTAAGAAAACGGTTTGTGGTTTATAAGATTAGTTTTCGGTAATTCTAAATGTGTTTGTTAATCGGTATATTAAGAAAACGGATTGTAGTTTCTAAGATTAGTTTTTGGTAATTCTAAAGTTCTTTGCAAATCGGTATAGTTATATCTCTTTGCAAAACGGTATATTAAGAAAACGGTTTGTGATTTATAACATTAGTTTTCGGTAATTCTAAACGTCTTTGCAAATCAGTATATTAAGAAAACGGTATGTGGTTTAAATGATTAGTTTTCGGTCATTCTAAATGGCTTTGCAAATCGGTATATTAAGAAAACGGAATTAGATTTATAAGGTTAGTTTTCGTTATTGGTATATGTCTTTGCGAATCGATATATTAAGAAAACGGAATGAGATTTATCAGGTTAGTTTTTATGATTTTCAATTCGGTATATTAGGAAAACGGATTGTGAAATATAAGATTAGTTTTCGGTTATTCTAAATGTCTTTGCAAATCGGTATAGTAAGAAAACGGAATGAGATTTATAAGGTTAGTTTTTATGTTTTTCAATTCGGTATATTAGAAAAACGGTATGTGATTGGTAATATTAGTTTTCGGTATAGTTATATCTTATTGCAAAACGGTATATTAAGAAAACGGTTCGTGGTTTATAAGATTAGTTATCGGTAATTCTAAATGTCTTTGCAAATCAGTATATTAAGAAAACGGTTTGTGGTTTATAAGATTAGTTTTCGGTCATTCTAAATGGCTTTGCAAATCAGTATATTAAGAAAACAGAATGAGATTTATAAGGTTAGTTTTTATGATTTTCAATTCGGTATATTAGGAAAACGGTTTCTGATATATAAGATTAGTTTTCGTTAATGGTTTATGTCTTTGCGAATCGGTATATTAAGAAAACGGTTTGTGGTTTATAAGATTATTTTTCAGTTATTCTAAATGTCTTTGCAAATCGGTATAGTAAGAAAACGGAATGAGATTTATAAGGTTAGTTTTTATGTTTTTCAATTCGGTATATTAAGAAAACGGTTTGTGGTTTATAAGATTAGTTTTCGGTAATTCTAAATGTCTTTGTAAATCGGTATATTGAGAAACGGTTTGTAGTTTATAAGATTAGTTTTCGGTAATTCTAAAGTTCTTTGCAAATCGGTATATTAAGAAAACGGAATGTGATTTATAAGGTTAGTTTTTATGTTTTTTCAATTCGGTATATTAAGAAAACGGTATGTGATTGGTAATATTAGTTTTCGGAATAGTTATATCTCATTGAAAAACGGTATATTAAGAAAACGGTTTGTGATATATAAGATTAGTTTTCGTTATTGGTATATGTCTAGGCAAATCGGTATATTAAGAAAACGGTTATTGGTTTATAAGATTAGTTTTCGGTAACTCTAAATGTCTTTGCTAATCACTATATTAAGAAAACGGTTTGTGGTTTATGAGATTAGTTTTCGGTAATTCTCAATGCCTTTGCAAGTCGGTATATTAAGAAAACGGAATGAGATTTATAAGGATAGTTTTTATGTTTTTCAATTCGGTATATTAGGAAAACGGTTTGTGATATATAAGATTAATTTACTTTATTGGTTTATGAAAGATTAGTTTTCGGTAATTCTAAATGTGTTTGTTAATCGGTATATTAAGAAAACGGATTGTAGTTTATAAGATTAGTTTTTGGTAATTCTAAAGTTCTTTGCAAATCGGTATATTAAGAAAATGGAATGAGATTTATAAGGTTGGTTTTTGTGTTTTTTAAATTCGGTATATTAAGAAAACGGTATGTGATTGGTAATATTAGTTTTCGGTATAGTTATATCTTATTGCAAAACGGTATATTAAGAAAACGGTTTGTGATATATAAGATTAGTTTTCGTTATTGGTATATGTCTTTGCAAATCGGTACATTAAGAAAACGATTTGTGGTTTATAAGATTAATTTTTGGTAATTTTAAATGTCTTTGCAAATCGGTATAGTAAGAAAACGGAATGAGATTTATAAGGTTAGTTTTTATGTTTTTCAATTCGGTATATTAGGAAAACGGTTTGTGGTTTATAAGATTAGTTATCGGTAATTCCAAATGTCTCTGCAAATAAGTATATTAAGAAAACGGTTTGTGATATAGAAGATTAGTTTTCGGTATAGTTATATCTCTTTGAAAAACGGTATATTAGGAAAACGGTTTGTGATATATAAGAATAGTTTTCGGTAATTCTAAATGTCTTTGCAAATCAGTATATTGAGAAAACGGAATGAGATTTATAAGGTTAGTTTTTATGTTTTTTCAATGCGGTATATTAAGAAAACGGTATGTGATTGGTAATATTAGTTTTCGGTATAGTTATATCTCTTTGCAAAACGGTATATTAAGAAAACGGTTTGTGATATATAAGATTAGTTTTCGTTATTGGTATATTTCTTTGCGAATCTGTATATTAAGAAAACGGTTTGTGGTTTATAAGATTAGTTATCGGTAATTCTAAATGTCTTTGCAAATCGGTATATTAAGAGAACGGTTTGTGATATATAAGATTAGTTTTCGTTATTGGTATGTGTCTTTGCAAAACGGTATATTAAGAAAACGGTGTGTGGTTTATAAGATTAGTTATCGGTAATTCTAAATGTCTTTGCAAATCGGTATAGTAAGAAAACGGAATGAGATTTATAAGGTTAGTTTTTATGTTTTTCAATTCGGTATATTAGGAAAACGGTTTGTGGTATATAAGATTAGTTTTCGTTATTGGTTTATGTCTTTGCGAATCGGTATATTAAAAAAACGGTTTGTGGTTTATAAGATTAGTTTTCGGTAATTCTAAATGTCTTTGTTAATCGGTATATTGAGAAACGGTTTGTAGTTTATAAGATTAGTTTTCGGTAATTCTAAAGTTCTTTGCAAATCGGTATATTAAGAAAACGGAATGTGATTTATAAGGTTAGTTTTTATGTTTTTTCAATTTGGTATATTAAGAAAACGGTATGTGATTGGTAATATTAGTTTTCGGAATAGTTATATCTCTTTGAAAAACGGTATATTAAGAAAACGGTTTGTGATATATAAGATTAGTTTTCGGTAGTTCTAAATGTCTTTGCAAATCAGTATAATAAGAAAACGAAATGAGATTTATAAGGTTACTTTTTATGTTTTTTCCATTCGATATATTAAGAAAACGGTTTGTGGTTCATAAGATTATTTATCGGTAATTCCAAATGTCTCTGCAAATCAGTATATTAAGAAAACGGTTTGTGATATATAAGATTAGTTTTCGGTATAGTTATATCTCTTTGAAAAACGGTATATTAGGAAAACGGTTTGTGATATATAAGATTAGTTTTCGGTAATTATAAATGTCTTTGCAAATCAGTAAATTAAGAAAACGGAATGAGGTTTATAAGGTTAGTTTTTATGTTTTTCAATTCGGTATATTAGGAAAACGGTATGTGATTGGTAATATTAGTTTTCGGTATAGTTATATCTTATTGCAAAACGGTATATTAAGAAAACGGTTTGTGATATATAAGATTAGTTTTCGTTATTGGTATATGTCTTTGCAAATCGGTATATTAAGAAAACGGTTTGTAGTTTATAAGATTAGTTTTTGGTAATTCTAAATGTCTTTGTTTATCGGTATATTAAGAAAACGGAATGAGATTTATAAGGTTAGTTTTTATGTTTTTTCAATTCGGTATATTAAGAAATAGGTATGTAATTGGTAATATTAGTTTTCGGTATAGTTATATCTCTTTGAAAAACGGTATATTAAGAAAACGGTTTGTGATATATAAGATTAGTTTTCGGTAATTCTAAATGTCATTGCAAATCAGTAAAATAAGAAAACGGAATGAGATTTATAAGGTTAGTTTTTATGTTTTTTCCAATCGATATATTAAGAAAACGGTTTGTGGTTTATAAGATTAGTTATCGGTAATTCTAAATGTCTTTGCAAATCAGTATATTAAGAAAACGGTTTGTGGTTTATAAGATTAGTTTTCGGTCATCTAAATGGCTTTGCAAATCGGTATATTAAGAAAACAGAATGAGATTTATAAGGTTAGTTTTCGTTATTGGTATATGTCTTTGCGAATCGATATATTAAGAAAACGGAATGAGATTTATCAGGTTAGTTTTTATGATTTTATATTCGGTATATTAGGAAAACGGTTTGTGATATATAAGATTAGTTTTCGGTATAGTTATATCTCTTTGAAAAACGGTATATTAGGAAAACGGTTTGTGATATATAAGATTAGTTTTCGGTAATTATAAATGTCTTTGCAAATCAGTAAATTAAGAAAACGGAATGAGGTTTATAAGGTTAGTTTTTATGTTTTTCAATTCGGTATATTAGGAAAACGGTATGTGATTGGTAATATTAGTTTTCGGTATAGTTATATCTTATTGCAAAACGGTATATTAAGAAAACGGTTTGTGATATATAAGATTAGTTTTCGTTATTGGTATATGTCTTTGCAAATCGGTATATTAAGAAAACGGTTTGTAGTTTATAAGATTAGTTTTTGGTAATTCTAAATGTCTTTGTTTATCGGTATATTAAGAAAACGGAATGAGATTTATAAGGTTAGTTTTTATGTTTTTTCAATTCGGTATATTAAGAAATAGGTATGTAATTGGTAATATTAGTTTTCGGTATAGTTATATCTCTTTGAAAAACGGTATATTAAGAAATCGGTTTGTGATATATAAGATTAGTTTTCGGTAATTCTAAATGTCATTGCAAATCAGTAAAATAAGAAAACGGAATGAGATTTATAAGGTTAGTTTTTATGTTTTTTCCAATCGATATATTAAGAAAACGGTTTGTGGTTTATAAGATTAGTTATCGGTAATTCTAAATGTCTTTGCAAATCAGTATATTAAGAAAACGGTTTGTGGTTTATAAGATTAGTTTTCGGTCATTCTAAATGGCTTTGCAAATCGGTATATTAAGAAAACAGAATGAGATTTATAAGGTTAGTTTTCGTTATTGGTATATGTCTTTGCGAATCGATATATTAAGAAAACGGAATGAGATTTATCAGGTTAGTTTTTATGATTTTATATTCGGTATATTAGGAAAACGGTTTGTGATATATAAGATTAGTTTTCGTTATTGGTTTATGTCTTTGCGAATCGGTATATTAAGAAAACGGTTTGTGGTTTATAAGATTAGTTTTCAGTTATTCTAAATGTCTTTGCAAATTGGTATAGTAAGAAAACGGAATGAGATTTATAAGGTTAATTTTTATGTTTTTCAATTCGGCATATTAGGAAAACGGTTTGTGATATATAAGATTAGTTTTCGT
The DNA here is from genome assembly GCA_037127475.1 of Arma custos. NCBI lineage: Eukaryota > Metazoa > Arthropoda > Insecta > Hemiptera > Pentatomidae > Arma > Arma custos. Next base: position 127,985 of record JBBAGI010000019.1, on the reverse strand, counting down.
TATGGGTTTATGTCTTTGCGAATCGGGATATTAAGAAAACGGTTTTTGGTTTATAAGAATAGTTTTTTGTAATTCTAAATGTCTTTGCGTATCGGTATTTTAAGAAAATGGTTTGTGGTTTATAAGATTAGTTTTCGGTAATTCTAAAGTACTTTGCAAATAGGTAGATTAAGAAAACGGAATGAGATTTATAAGGTTAGTTTTTATGTTTTTTCAATGCGATATATTAAGAAAACGGTATGTGATTGGTAATATTAGTTTTCGGTATAGTTATATCTCTTTGCAAAACGGTATATTAAGAAAACGGTTTGTGATATATAAGATTAGTTTTCGTTATTGGTATATTTCTTTGCGAATCGGTATATTAAGAAAACGGTTTGTGGTTTATGAGATTAGTTATCGGTAATTCTAAATGTCTTTGCAAAGCGGTATAGTAAGAAAACGGAATGAGATTTATAAGGTTAGTTTTTATGTTTTTCAATTCCGTATATTAGGAAAACGGTTTGTGATATATAAGATTAGTTTTGGTTATTGGTTTATGCCTTTGCGAATCGGTATATTAAGAAAACGGTTTGTGGCTTATAAGATTAGTTTTCGGTAATTCTAAATGTCTTTGTTAATCGGTATATTGAGAAACGGTTTGTAGTTTATAAGATTAGTTTTCGGTAATTCTAATGTTCTTTGCAAATCGGTATCTTAAGAAAACGGAATGAGATTTATAAGGTTAGTTTTTATGTTTTTTCAATTCGGTATATTAAGAACACGGTATGTGATTGGTAATATTAGTTTTCGGAATAGTTATATCTCATTGAAAAACGGTATATTAAGAAAACGGTTTGTGATATATAAGATTAGTTTTCGTTATTGGTATATGTCTAGGCAAATCGGTATATTAAGAAAACGGTTATTGGTTTATAAGATTAGTTTTCGGTAATTCTAAATGTCTTTGCTAATCACTATATTAAGAAAACGGTTTGTGGTTTATAAGATTAGTTTTCGGTAATTCTCAATGCCTTTGCAAGTCGGTATATTAAGAAAACGGAATAAGATTTATAAGGATAGTTTTTATGTATTTCAATTCGGTATATTAGGAAAACGGTTTGTGATATATAAGATTAGTTTACGTTATTGGTTTATGAAAGATTAGTTTTCCGTAATTCTAAATGTGTTTGTTAATCGGTATATTAAGAAAACGGTTTGTGGTTTATAAGATTAGATTTCGGTCATTCTAAATGGCTTTGCAAATCATTATATTAAGTAAACAGAATGAGATTTATAAGGTTAGTTTTCGTTATTGGTATATTTCTTTGCGAATCTGTATATTAAGAAAACGGTTTGTGGTTTATGAGATTAGTTTTTGGTAATTTTAAATGTCTTTGCAAATCGGTATATTAAGAGAACGGAATGAGCTTTATCAGGTTAGTTTTAATGATTTTATATTCGGTATATAAGGAAAACGGTTTGTGATATATAAGATTAGTTTTCGTTATTGGTTTATGTCTTTGCTAATCGGTACATTAAGAAAACGGTTTGCGGCTTATAAGATTCCATTTCGGTAATTCTAAATGTCTTTGCATATCGATATATTAAGATAACGGAATGAGATTTATAAGGTTAGTTTTTATGTTGTTTCAATTCGGTATATTAGGAAAACGGTTTGTGATATATAAGATTAGTTTTTCGTTATTGGTTTATGTCTTTGCGAATCAGTATATTAAGAAAACGGTTTGTGGTTTATAAGATTAGTTTTCGGTAATTCTAAATGTCTTTGCAAATCAGTATATTAAGAAAACGGTATGTGGTTTAAATGATTAGTTTTCGGTCATTCTAAATGGCTTTGCAAATCGGTAGATTAAGAAAACGGAATTAGATTTATAAGGTTAGTTTTCGTTATTGGTATATGTCTTTGCGAATCGATATATTATGAAAACGGAATGAGATTTATCAGGTTAGTTTTTATGATTTTCAATTCGGTATATTAGGAAAACGGTTTGTGAAATATAAGATTAGTTTTCGGTTATTCTAAATGTCTTTGCTAATCGGTATAGTAAGAAAACGGAATGAGATTTATAAGGTTAGTTTTTATGTTTTTCAATTCGGTATATTAGGAAAACGGTTTGTGGTTTATAAGATTAGTTTTCGGTAATTCTAAACGTCTTTGCAAGTCAGTATAATAAGAAAACGGTATGTGGTTTAAAAGAATAGTTTTCGGTCATTCTAAATGGCTTTGCAAATCGGTATATTAAGAAAACGGAATTAGATTTACAAGGTTAGTTTACGTTATTGGTTTATATCTTTGCAAATCGATATATTAAGAAAACGGAATGAGATTTATCAGGTTAGTTTTTGTGATTTTCAATTCGGTATATTAGGAAAGCGGTTTGTGAAATATAAGATTAGTTTTTGGTTATTCTATATGTCTTTGCAAATCAGTATATTAAGAAAACGGAATGAGATTTATAAGGTTAGTTTTTATGTTTTTTCCATTCGATATATTAAGAAAACGGTTTGTGGTCTATAAGATTAGTTATCGTTAATTTTAAATGTCTTTGCAAAACAGTGTATTAAGAAAACGGTTTGTGGTTTATAAGATTAGTTTTCGGTCATTCTAAATGGCTTTGCGAATCGGTATATTAAGAAAACGGTTTGTGGTTTATAAGATTAGTTTTCGGTTATTCTAAATATCTTTGCAAATCGGTATAGTAAGAAAACGGAATTAGATTTATAAGGTTAGTTTTTATGTTTTTCAATTCGGCATATTAGGAAAACGGTTTGTGATATATAAGATTAGTTTTCGGTAATTCTAAATGGCTTTGCGTATCGGTATATTAAGAAAATGGTATGTGGTTTAAAAGATTAGTTTTCAGTAATTCTAAAGTTCTTTGCAAATCGGTATATTAAGAAAACGGAATGTGATTTATACGGTTAGTTTTTATGTTTTTTCAATTCGGTATATTAAGAAAACGGTATGTGATTGGTAATAGTAGTTTTCGGAATAGTTATATCTCTTTGAAAAACGGTATATTAAGAAAACGGTTTGTGATATATAAGATTAGTTTTCGGTAATTCTAAATGTCTTTGCAAATCAGTATAATAAGAAAACGGAATGAGATTTATAAGGTTAGTTGTTATGTTTTTTCCATTCGATATTTTAAGAAAACGGTTTGTGGTTTATAAGATTAGTTATCAATAATTCTAAATGTCTCTGCAAATCAGTATATTAAGAAAACGGTTTGTGATATATAAGATTAGTTTCCGGTATAGTTATATCTCTTTGAAAAACGGTATATTAGGAAAACGGTTTGTGGTTTATAAGATTAGTTTTCGGTAATTCTAAATGTCTTTGCAAATCGGTATATTAAGAAAACGGAATGTGATTTATACGGTTAGTTTTTATGTTTTTTCAATTCGGTATATTAAGAAAACGGTATGTGATTGGTAATAGTAGTTTTCGGAATAGTTATATCTCTTTGAAAAACGGTATATTAAGAAAACGGTTTGTGATATATAAGATTAGTTTTCGGTAATTCTAAATGTCTTTGCAAATCAGTATAATAAGAAAACGGAATGAGATTTATAAGGTTAGTTGTTATGTTTTTTCCATTCGATATTTTAAGAAAACGGTTTGTGGTTTATAAGATTAGTTATCAATAATTCTAAATGTCTCTGCAAATCAGTATATTAAGAAAACGGTTTGTGATATATAAGATTAGTTTCAGGTATAGCTATATCTCTTTGAAAAACGGTATATTAGGAAAACGGTTTGTGATATATAAGATTGGTTTTCGGTATTTCTAAATGTCTTTGCAAATCAGTATATTAAGAAAACGGAATGAGATTTATAAGGTTAGTTTTTATGTTTTTCAATTCGGTATATTAGGAAAACGGTTTGTGATATATAAGGTTAGTTTACGTTGTTGGTTTATGTCTTTGCGAATCGGTTTATTAAGAAAACGGTTTGTGGTTTCTAAGATTAGTTTTCGGTTATTCTGAATGTGTTTGTTAATCGGTATATTAAGAAAACGGATTGTAGTTTATAAGATTAGTTTTTGGTAATTCTATAGTTCTTTGCAAATCGGTATATTAAGAAAATGGAATGAGATTTATAAGGTTAGTTTTTGTGTTTTTTAAATTCGGTATTTTAAGAAAACGGTATGTGATTGGTAATATTAGTTTTCGGTATAGTTATATCTTATTGCAAAACGGTATATTAAGAAAACGGTTTGTGATATATAAGATTAGTTTTCGTTATTGGTATATGTCTTTGCAAATCGGTATATTAAGAAAACGGTTTGTAGTTTATAAGATTAGTTTTTGGTAATTCTAAATGTCTTTGTTTATCGGTATATTAAGAAAACGGAATGAGATTTATAAGGTTAGTTTTTATGTTTTTTCAATTCGGTATATTAAGAAAAAGGTATGTAATTGGTAATATTAGTTTTCGGTATAGTTATATCTCTTTGAAAAACGGTATATTAAGAAAACGGTTTGTGATATATAAGGTTAGTTTTCGGTAATTCTAAATGTCTTTGCAAATCAGTAAAATAAGAAAACGGAATGAGTTCTATAAGGTTAGTTTTTATGTTTTTCAATTCGGTATATTAGGAAAACGGTTTGTGATATATAAGATTAGTTTTCGTTATGGGTTTATGTCTTTGCAAATCGGGATATTAAGAAAACGGTTTGTGATGTATAAGATTAGTTTTCGTTATTGGTATATGTCTTTGCAAATCGGTAATTCTAAATGTCTCTGCAAATCAGTATATTAAGAAAACGGTTTGTGGTTTATAAGATTAGTTTTCGGTAATTCTAAATGTGTTTGTTAATCGGTATATTAAGAAAACGGATTGTAGTTTCTAAGATTAGTTTTTGGTAATTCTAAAGTTCTTTGCAAATCGGTATAGTTATATCTCTTTGCAAAACGGTATATTAAGAAAACGGTTTGTGATTTATAACATTAGTTTTCGGTAATTCTAAACGTCTTTGCAAATCAGTATATTAAGAAAACGGTATGTGGTTTAAATGATTAGTTTTCGGTCATTCTAAATGGCTTTGCAAATCGGTATATTAAGAAAACGGAATTAGATTTATAAGGTTAGTTTTCGTTATTGGTATATGTCTTTGCGAATCGATATATTAAGAAAACGGAATGAGATTTATCAGGTTAGTTTTTATGATTTTCAATTCGGTATATTAGGAAAACGGATTGTGAAATATAAGATTAGTTTTCGGTTATTCTAAATGTCTTTGCAAATCGGTATAGTAAGAAAACGGAATGAGATTTATAAGGTTAGTTTTTATGTTTTTCAATTCGGTATATTAGAAAAACGGTATGTGATTGGTAATATTAGTTTTCGGTATAGTTATATCTTATTGCAAAACGGTATATTAAGAAAACGGTTCGTGGTTTATAAGATTAGTTATCGGTAATTCTAAATGTCTTTGCAAATCAGTATATTAAGAAAACGGTTTGTGGTTTATAAGATTAGTTTTCGGTCATTCTAAATGGCTTTGCAAATCAGTATATTAAGAAAACAGAATGAGATTTATAAGGTTAGTTTTTATGATTTTCAATTCGGTATATTAGGAAAACGGTTTCTGATATATAAGATTAGTTTTCGTTAATGGTTTATGTCTTTGCGAATCGGTATATTAAGAAAACGGTTTGTGGTTTATAAGATTATTTTTCAGTTATTCTAAATGTCTTTGCAAATCGGTATAGTAAGAAAACGGAATGAGATTTATAAGGTTAGTTTTTATGTTTTTCAATTCGGTATATTAAGAAAACGGTTTGTGGTTTATAAGATTAGTTTTCGGTAATTCTAAATGTCTTTGTAAATCGGTATATTGAGAAACGGTTTGTAGTTTATAAGATTAGTTTTCGGTAATTCTAAAGTTCTTTGCAAATCGGTATATTAAGAAAACGGAATGTGATTTATAAGGTTAGTTTTTATGTTTTTTCAATTCGGTATATTAAGAAAACGGTATGTGATTGGTAATATTAGTTTTCGGAATAGTTATATCTCATTGAAAAACGGTATATTAAGAAAACGGTTTGTGATATATAAGATTAGTTTTCGTTATTGGTATATGTCTAGGCAAATCGGTATATTAAGAAAACGGTTATTGGTTTATAAGATTAGTTTTCGGTAACTCTAAATGTCTTTGCTAATCACTATATTAAGAAAACGGTTTGTGGTTTATGAGATTAGTTTTCGGTAAATCTCAATGCCTTTGCAAGTCGGTATATTAAGAAAACGGAATGAGATTTATAAGGATAGTTTTTATGTTTTTCAATTCGGTATATTAGGAAAACGGTTTGTGATATATAAGATTAATTTACTTTATTGGTTTATGAAAGATTAGTTTTCGGTAATTCTAAATGTGTTTGTTAATCGGTATATTAAGAAAACGGATTGTAGTTTATAAGATTAGTTTTTGGTAATTCTAAAGTTCTTTGCAAATCGGTATATTAAGAAAATGGAATGAGATTTATAAGGTTGGTTTTTGTGTTTTTTAAATTCGGTATATTAAGAAAACGGTATGTGATTGGTAATATTAGTTTTCGGTATAGTTATATCTTATTGCAAAACGGTATATTAAGAAAACGGTTTGTGATATATAAGATTAGTTTTCGTTATTGGTATATGTCTTTGCAAATCGGTATATTAAGAAAACGGTTTGTGGTTTATAAGATTAATTTTTGGTAATTTTAAATGTCTTTGCAAATCGGTATAGTAAGAAAACGGAATGAGATTTATAAGGTTAGTTTTTATGTTTTTCAATTCGGTATATTAGGAAAACGGTTTGTGGTTCATAAGATTAGTTATCGGTAATTCCAAATGTCTCTGCAAATTAGTATATTAAGAAAACGGTTTGTGATATAGAAGATTAGTTTTCGGTATAGTTATATCTCTTTGAAAAACGGTATATTAGGAAAACGGTTTGTGATATATAAGAATAGTTTTCGGTAATTCTAAATGTCTTTGCAAATCAGTATATTGAGAAAACGGAATGAGATTTATAAGGTTAGTTTTTATGTTTTTTCAATGCGGTATATTAAGAAAACGGTATGTGATTGGTAATATTAGTTTTCGGTATAGTTATATCTCTTTGCAAAACGGTATATTAAGAAAACGGTTTGTGATATATAAGATTAGTTTTCGTTATTGGTATATTTCTTTGCGAATCTGTATATTAAGAAAACGGTTTGTGGTTTATAAGATTAGTTATCGGTAATTCTAAATGTCTTTGCAAATCGGTATATTAAGAGAACGGTTTGTGATATATAAGATTAGTTTTCGTTATTGGTATATGTCTTTGCAAAACGGTATATTAAGAAAACGGTGTGTGGTTTATAAGATTAGTTATCGGTAATTCTAAATGTCTTTGCAAATCGGTATAGTAAGAAAACGGAATGAGATTTATAAGGTTAGTTTTTATGTTTTTCAATTCGGTATATTAGGAAAACGGTTTGTGGTATATAAGATTAGTTTTCGTTATTGGTTTATGTCTTTGCGAATCGGTATATTAAAAAAACGGTTTGTGGTTTATAAGATTAGTTTTCGGTAATTCTAAATGTCTTTGTTAATCGGTATATTGAGAAACGGTTTGTAGTTTATAAGATTAGTTTTCGGTAATTCTAAAGTTCTTTGCAAATCGGTATATTAAGAAAACGGAATGTGATTTATAAGGTTAGTTTTTATGTTTTTTCAATTTGGTATATTAAGAAAACGGTATGTGATTGGTAATATTAGTTTTCGGAATAGTTATATCTCTTTGAAAAACGGTATATTAAGAAAACGGTTTGTGATATATAAGATTAGTTTTCGGTAGTTCTAAATGTCTTTGCAAATCAGTATAATAAGAAAACGAAATGAGATTTATAAGGTTACTTTTTATGTTTTTTCCATTCGATATATTAAGAAAACGGTTTGTGGTTCATAAGATTATTTATCGGTAATTCCAAATGTCTCTGCAAATCAGTATATTAAGAAAACGGTTTGTGATATATAAGATTAGTTTTCGGTATAGTTATATCTCTTTGAAAAACGGTATATTAGGAAAACGGTTTGTGATATATAAGATTAGTTTTCGGTAATTATAAATGTCTTTGCAAATCAGTAAATTAAGAAAACGGAATGAGGTTTATAAGGTTAGTTTTTATGTTTTTCAATTCGGTATATTAGGAAAACGGTATGTGATTGGTAATATTAGTTTTCGGTATAGTTATATCTTATTGCAAAACGGTATATTAAGAAAACGGTTTGTGATATATAAGATTAGTTTTCGTTATTGGTATATGTCTTTGCAAATCGGTATATTAAGAAAACGGTTTGTAGTTTATAAGATTAGTTTTTGGTAAATCTAAATGTCTTTGTTTATCGGTATATTAAGAAAACGGAATGAGATTTATAAGGTTAGTTTTTATGTTTTTTCAATTCGGTATATTAAGAAATAGGTATGTAATTGGTAATATTAGTTTTCGGTATAGTTATATCTCTTTGAAAAACGGTATATTAAGAAAACGGTTTGTGATATATAAGATTAGTTTTCGGTAATTCTAAATGTCATTGCAAATCAGTAAAATAAGAAAACGGAATGAGATTTATAAGGTTAGTTTTTATGTTTTTTTCAATCGATATATTAAGAAAACGGTTTGTGGTTTATAAGATTAGTTATCGGTAATTCTAAATGTCTTTGCAAATCAGTATATTAAGAAAACGGTTTGTGGTTTATAAGATTAGTTTTCGGTCATCTAAATGGCTTTGCAAATCGGTATATTAAGAAAACAGAATGAGATTTATAAGGTTAGTTTTCGTTATTGGTATATGTCTTTGCGAATCGATATATTAAGAAAACGGAATGAGATTTATCAGGTTAGTTTTTATGATTTTATATTCGGTATATTAGGAAAACGGTTTGTGATATATAAGATTAGTTTTCGGTATAGTTATATCTCTTTGAAAAACGGTATATTAGGAAAACGGTTTGTGATATATAAGATTAGTTTTCGGTAATTATAAATGTCTTTGCAAATCAGTAAATTAAGAAAACGGAATGAGGTTTATAAGGTTAGTTTTTATGTTTTTCAATTCGGTATATTAGGAAAACGGTATGTGATTGGTAATATTAGTTTTCGGTATAGTTATATCTTATTGCAAAACGGTATATTAAGAAAACGGTTTGTGATATATAAGATTAGTTTTCGTTATTGGTATATGTCTTTGCAAATCGGTATATTAAGAAAACGGTTTGTAGTTTATAAGATTAGTTTTTGGTAATTCTAAATGTCTTTGTTTATCGGTATATTAAGAAAACGGAATGAGATTTATAAGGTTAGTTTTTATGTTTTTTCAATTCGGTATATTAAGAAATAGGTATGTAATTGGTAATATTAGTTTTCGGTATAGTTATATCTCTTTGAAAAACGGTATATTAAGAAAACGGTTTGTGATATATAAGATTAGTTTTCGGTAATTCTAAATGTCATTGCAAATCAGTAAAATAAGAAAACGGAATGAGATTTATAAGGTTAGTTTTTATGTTTTTTCCAATCGATATATTAAGAAAACGGTTTGTGGTTTATAAGATTAGTTATCGGTAATTCTAAATGTCTTTGCAAATCAGTATATTAAGAAAACGGTTTGTGGTTTATAAGATTAGTTTTCGGTCATTCTAAATGGCTTTGCAAATCGGTATATTAAGAAAACAGAATGAGATTTATAAGGTTAGTTTTCGTTATTGGTATATGTCTTTGCGAATCGATATATTAAGAAAACGGAATGAGATTTATCAGGTTAGTTTTTATGATTTTATATTCGGTATATTAGGAAAACGGTTTGTGATATATAAGATTAGTTTTCGTTATTGGTTTATGTCTTTGCGAATCGGTATATTAAGAAAACGGTTTGTGGTTTATAAGATTAGTTTTCAGTTATTCTAAATGTCTTTGCAAATTGGTATAGTAAGAAAACGGAATGAGATTTATAAGGTTAATTTTTATGTTTTTCAATTCGGCATATTAGGAAAACGGTTTGTGATATATAAGATTAGTTTTCGTTATGGGTTTATGTCTTTGCGAATCGGGATATTAAGAAAACGGTTTTTGGTTTATAAGAATAGTTTTTTGTAATTCTAAATGTCTTTGCGTATCGGTATTTTAAGAAAATGGTTTGTGGTTTATAAGATTAGTTTTCGGTAATTCTAAAGTACTTTGCAAATAGGTAGATTAAGAAAACGGAATGAGATTTATAAGGTTAGTTTTTATGTTTTTTCAATGCGATATATTAAGAAAACGGTATGTGATTGGTAATATTAGTTTTCGGTATAGTTATATCTCTTTGCAAAACGGTATATTAAGAAAACGGTTTGTGATATATAAGATTAGTTTTCGTTATTGGTATATTTCTTTGCGAATCGGTATATTAAGAAAACGGTTTGTGGTTTATGAGATTAGTTATCGGTAATTCTAAATGTCTTTGCAAAGCGGTATAGTAAGAAAACGGAATGAGATTTATAAGGTTAGTTTTTATGTTTTTCAATTCCGTATATTAGGAAAACGGTTTGTGATATATAAGATTAGTTTTGGTTATTGGTTTATGCCTTTGCGAATCGGTATATTAAGAAAACGGTTTGTGGCTTATAAGATTAGTTTTCGGTAATTCTAAATGTCTTTGTTAATCGGTATATTGAGAAACGGTTTGTACTTTATAAGATTAGTTTTCGGTAATTCTAATGTTCTTTGCAAATCGGTATCTTAAGAAAACGGAATGAGATTTATAAGGTTAGTTTTTATGTTTTTTCAATTCGGTATATTAAGAACACGGTATGTGATTGGTAATATTAGTTTTCGGAATAGTTATATCTCATTGAAAAACGGTATATTAAGAAAACGGTTTGTGATATATAAGATTAGTTTTCGTTATTGGTATATGTCTAGGCAAATCGGTATATTAAGAAAACGGTTATTGGTTTATAAGATTAGTTTTCGGTAATTCTAAATGTCTTTGCTAATCACTATATTAAGAAAACGGTTTGTGGTTTATAAGATTAGTTTTCGGTAATTCTCAATGCCTTTGCAAGTCGGTATATTAAGAAAACGGAATAAGATTTATAAGGATAGTTTTTATGTATTTCAATTCGGTATATTAGGAAAACGGTTTGTGATATATAAGATTAGTTTACGTTATTGGTTTATGAAAGATTAGTTTTCCGTAATTCTAAATGTGTTTGTTAATCGGTATATTAAGAAAACGGTTTGTGGTTTATAAGATTAGATTTCGGTCATTCTAAATGGCTTTGCAAATCATTATATTAAGAAAACAGAATGAGATTTATAAGGTTAGTTTTCGTTATTGGTATATTTCTTTGCGAATCTGTATATTAAGAAAACGGTTTGTGGTTTATGAGATTAGTTTTTGGTAATTTTAAATGTCTTTGCAAATCGGTATATTAAGAGAACGGAATGAGCTTTATCAGGTTAGTTTTAATGATTTTATATTCGGTATATAAGGAAAACGGTTTGTGATATATAAGATTAGTTTTCGTTATTGGTTTATGTCTTTGCTAATCGGTACATTAAGAAAACGGTTTGCGGCTTATAAGATTCCATTTCGGTAATTCTAAATGTCTTTGCATATCGATATATTAAGATAACGGAATGAGATTTATAAGGTTAGTTTTTATGTTGTTTCAATTCGGTATATTAGGAAAACGGTTTGTGATATATAAGATTAGTTTTTCGTTATTGGTTTATGTCTTTGCGAATCAGTATATTAAGAAAACGGTTTGTGGTTTATAAGATTAGTTTTCGGTAATTCTAAATGTCTTTGCAAATCAGTATATTAAGAAAACGGTATGTGGTTTAAATGATTAGTTTTCGGTCATTCTAAATGGCTTTGCAAATCGGTAGATTAAGAAAACGGAATTAGATTTATAAGGTTAGTTTTCGTTATTGGTATATGTCTTTGCGAATCGATATATTATGAAAACGGAATGAGATTTATCAGGTTAGTTTTTATGATTTTCAATTCGGTATATTAGGAAAACGGTTTGTGAAATATAAGATTAGTTTTCGGTTATTCTAAATGTCTTTGCTAATCGGTATAGTAAGAAAACGGAATGAGATTTATAAGGTTAGTTTTTATGTTTTTCAATTCGGTATATTAGGAAAACGGTTTGTGATATATAATATTAGTTTTCGGTATTATATCTTATTGCAAAACGGTATACTAAGAAAACGGTTTGTGGTTTATAAGATTAGTTATCGGTAATTCTAAATGTCCTTGCAAATCAGTATATTAAGAAAACGGTTTGTGGTTTATAAGATTGGATTTCGGTCATTCTAAATGGCTTTGCAAATCGGTATATTAAGAAAATAGAATGAGATTTATAAGGTTAGTTTTCGTTATTGGTATATGTCTTTGCTAATCGATATATTAAGAAAACGGAATGAGATTTATCAGGTTAGTTTTTATGATTTTCAATTCGGTATATTAGGAAAACGGTTTGTGATATATAAGATTAGTTTTCGTTATTGGTTTATGTCTTTGCGAATCGGTATATTAAGAAAACGGTTTGTGGTTTATAAGATTATTTTTTAGTTATTCTAAATGTCTTTGCAAATCGGTATAGTAAGAAAACGGAATGAGATATATAAGGTTAGTTTTTATGTTTTTCAATTCGGCATATTAGGAAAACGGTTTGTGATATATAAGATTAGTTTTCGTTATGGGTTTATGTCTTTGCGAATCGGGATATTAAGAAAACGGTTTGTGGTTTATAAGATTAGTTTTCGGTAATTCTAAAGTACATTGCAAATAGGTAGATTAAGAAAACGGAATGAGATTTATAAGGTTAGTTTTTATGTTTTTTCAATGCGGTATATTAAGAAAACGGTATGTGATTGGTAATATTAGTTTTCGGTATAGTTATATCTCTTTGCAAAACGGTATATTAAGAAAACGGTTTGTGATATATACGATTAGTTTTCGGTAATTCTCAATGCCTTTGCAAGTCGGTATATTAAGAAAACGGAATGAGATTTATAAGGATAGTTTTCGTTATTGGTATATGTCTTTGCGAATCGGTATATTAAGAAAACGCTTTGTGATATATAAGATTAGTTTTCGTTATTGGTATATGTCATTGCAAACCGGTATATCAAGAAAACGGTTTGTGGTTTAAAAGATTAGTTTTCGGCAATTGCAAATTATCTTTGCAAATCGGTATATTAAGAAGAAGGAATGAGATTTATAAAGTTAGTTTTTATGTTTTTCAATTCGGTATATTCGGAAAACTGTTTGTGATATATAAGATTAGTTTACGTTATTGGTTTTTGTCTTTGCGAATCGGTATATTAAGAAAACGGTTTGTGGTTTATAAGATTAGTTTTCGGTAATTCTAAATGTGTTTGTTAATCGGTATATTAAGAAAACGGATTGTAGTTTATAAGATTAGTTTTTGGTAATTCTAAAGTATGTTGCAAATCGGTATATTAAGAAAATGGAATGAGATTTATAAGGTTAGTTTTTGTGTTTTTTAAATTCGGTATATTAAGAAAACGGTATGTGATTGGTAATATTAGTTTTCGGTATAGTTATATCTTATTGCAAAACGGTATATTAAGAAAACGGTTTGTGGTTTATAAGATTAGTTTTCGGTAATTCTAAATGTGTTTGTTAATCGGTATATTAAGAAAACGGATTGTAGTTTATAAGATTAGTTTTTGGTAATTCTAAAGTATGTTGCAAATCGGTATATTAAGAAAATGGAATGAGATTTATAAGGTTAGTTTTTGTGTTTTTTAAATTCGGTATATTAAGAAAACGGTATGTGATTGGTAATATTAGTTTTCGGTATAGTTATATCTTATTGCAAAACGGTATATTAAGAAAACGGTTTGTGATATATAAGATTAGTTTTCGTTATTGGTATATGTCTTTGCAAATCGGTATATTAAGAAAACGGTTTGTGGTTTATAAGATTAGTTTTTGGTAATTCTAAATGTCTTTGTTTATCGGTATATTAAGAAAACGGAATGAGATTTATAAGGTTAGTTTTTATGTTTTTTCAATTGGGTATATTAAGAAAAAGGTATGTAATTGGTAATATTAGTTTTCGGTATAGTTATATCCCTTTGAAAAACGGTATATTAAGAAAACGGTTTGTGATATATAAGATTAGTTTTCGGTAATTCTAAATGTCTTTGCAAATCAGTAAAATAAGAAAACGGAATGAGATTTATAAGGTTAGTTTTTGTGTTTTTTAAATTCGGTATATTAAGAAAACGGTATGTGATTGGTAATATTAGTTATCGGTATAGTTATATCTTATTGCAAAACGGTATATTAAGAAAACGTTTTGTGATATATAAGATTAGTTTTCGGTAATTTTAAATGTCTTTGCAAATCGGTATATTAAGAGAACGGTTTGTGATATATAAGATTAGTTTTCGTTATTGGTATATGTCTTTGCAAAACGGTATATTAAGAAAACGGTTTGTGGTTTATAAGATTAGTTTTCGGTAATTCTAAATGTCTTTGTTAATCGGTATATTGAGAAACGGTTTGTAGTTTATAAGATTAGTTTTCGGTAATTCTAAAGTTCTTTGCAAATCGGTATATTAAGAAAACGGAATGTGATTTATAAGGTTAGTTTTTATGTTTTTTCAATTCGGTATATTAAGAAAACGGTATGTGATTGGTAATATTAGTTTTCGGAATAGTTATATCTCTTTGAAAAACGGTATATTAAGAAAACGGTTTGTGATATATAAGATTAGTTTTCGGTAATTCTAAATGTCTTTGCAAATCAGTATAATAAGAAAACGAAATGAGATTTATAAGGTTACTTTTTATGTTTTTTCCATTCGATATATTAAGAAAACGGTTTGTGGTTCATAAGATTATTTATCGGTAATTCCAAATGTCTCTGCAAATCAGTATATTAAGAAAACGGTTTGTGATATATAAGATTAGTTTTCGGTATAGTTATATCTCTTTGAAAAACGGTATATTAGGAAAACGGTTTGTGATATATAAGATTAGTTTTCGGTAATTATAAATGTCTTTGCAAATCAGTAAATTAAGAAAACGGAATGAGGTTTATAAGGTTAGTTTTTATGTTTTTCAATTCGGTATATTAGGAAAACGGTATGTGATTGGTAATATTAGTTTTCGGTATAGTTATATCTTATTGCAAAACGGTATATTAAGAAAACGGTTTGTGATATATAAGATTAGTTTTCGTTATTGGTATATGTCTTTGCAAATCGGTATATTAAGAAAACGGTTTGTAGTTTATAAGATTAGTTTTTGGTAAATCTAAATGTCTTTGTTTATCGGTATATTAAGAAAACGGAATGAGATTTATAAGGTTAGTTTTTATGTTTTTTCAATTCGGTATATTAAGAAATAGGTATGTAATTGGTAATATTAGTTTTCGGTATAGTTATATCTCTTTGAAAAACGGTATATTAAGAAAACGGTTTGTGATATATAAGATTAGTTTTCGGTAATTCTAAATGTCATTGCAAATCAGTAAAATAAGAAAACGGAACGAGATTTATAAGGTTAGTTTTTATGTTTTTTCCAATCGATATATTAAGAAAACGGTTTGTGGTTTATAAGATTAGTTATCGGTAATTCTAAATGTCTTTGCAAATCAGTATATTAAGAAAACGGTTTGTGGTTTATAAGATTAGTTTTCGGTCATTCTAAATGGCTTTGCAAATCGGTATATTAAGAAAACAGAATGAGATTTATAAGGTTAGTTTTCGTTATTGGTATATGTCTTTGCGAATCGATATATTAAGAAAACGGAATGAGATTTATCAGGTTAGTTTTTATGATTTTATATTCGGTATATTAAGAAAACGGTATGTGGTTTAAATGATTAGTTTTCGGTCATTCTAAATGGCTTTGCAAATCGGTAGATTAAGAAAACGGAATGAGATTTATCAGGTTAGTTTTTATGATTTTCAATTCGGTATATTAGGAAAACGGTTTGTGAAATATAAGATTAGTTTTCGGTTATTCTAAATGTCTTTGCTAATCGGTATAGTAAGAAAACGGAATGAGATTTATAAGGTTAGTTTTTATGTTTTTCAATTCGGTATATAAGGAAAACGGTTTGTGATATATAATATTAGTTTTCGGTATTATATCTTATTGCAAAACGGTATACTAAGAAAACGGTTTGTGGTTTATAAGATTAGTTATCGGTAATTCTAAATGTCCTTGCAAATCAGTATATTAAGAAAACGGTTTGTGGTTTATAAGATTAGATTTCGGTCATTCTAAATGGCTTTGCAAATCGGTATATTAAGAAAATAGGATGAGATTTATAAGGTTAGTTTTCGTTATTGGTATATGTCTTTGCTAATCGATATATTAAGAAAACGGAATGAGATTTATCAGGTTAGTTTTTATGATTTTCAATTCGGTATATTAGGAAAACGGTTTGTGATATATAAGATTAGTTTTCGTTATTGGTTTATGTCTTTGCGAATCGGTATATTAAGAAAACGGTTTGTGGTTTATAAGATTATTTTTTAGTTATTCTAAATGTCTTTGCAAATCGGTATAGTAAGAAAACGGAATGAGATATATAAGGTTAGTTTTTATGTTTTTCAATTCGGCATATTAGGAAAACGGTTTGTGATATATAAGATTAGTTTTCGTTATGGGTTTATGTCTTTGCGAATCGGGATATTAAGAAAACGGTTTGTGGTTTATAAGATTAGTTTTCGGTAATTCTAAAGTACATTGCAAATAGGTAGATTAAGAAAACGGAATGAGATTTATAAGGTTAGTTTTTATGTTTTTTCAATGCGGTATATTAAGAAAACGGTATGTGATTGGTAATATTAGTTTTCGGTATAGTTATATCTCTTTGCAAAACGGTATATTAAGAAAACGGTTTGTGATATATACGATTAGTTTTCGGTAATTCTCAATGCCTTTGCAAGTCGGTATATTAAGAAAACGGAATGAGATTTATAAGGATAGTTTTCGTTATTGGTATATGTCTTTGCGAATCGGTATATTAAGAAAACGCTTTGTGATATATAAGATTAGTTTTCGTTATTGGTATATGTCATTGCAAACCGGTATATCAAGAAAACGGTTTGTGGTTTAAAAGATTAGTTTTCGGCAATTGCAAATTATCTTTGCAAATCGGTATATTAAGAAGAAGGAATGAGATTTATAAAGTTAGTTTTTATGTTTTTCAATTCGGTATATTCGGAAAACTGTTTGTGATATATAAGATTAGTTTACGTTATTGGTTTTTGTCTTTGCGAATCGGTATATTAAGAAAACGGTTTGTGGTTTATAAGATTAGTTTTCGGTAATTCTAAATGTGTTTGTTAATCGGTATATTAAGAAAACGGATTGTAGTTTATAAGATTAGTTTTTGGTAATTCTAAAGTATGTTGCAAATCGGTATATTAAGAAAATGGAATGAGATTTATAAGGTTAGTTTTTATGTTTTTTAAATTCGGTATATTAAGAAAACGGTATGTGATTGGTAATATTAGTTTTCGGTATAGTTATATCTTATTGCAAAACGGTATATTAAGAAAACGGTTTGTGGTTTATAAGATTAGTTTTCGGTAATTCTAAATGTGTTTGTTAATCGGTATATTAAGAAAACGGATTGTAGTTTATAAGATTAGTTTTTGGTAATTCTAAAGTATGTTGCAAATCGGTATATTAAGAAAATGGAATGAGATTTATAAGGTTAGTTTTTGTGTTTTTTAAATTCGGTATATTAAGAAAACGGTATGTGATTGGTAATATTAGTTTTCGGTATAGTTATATCTTATTGCAAAACGGTATATTAAGAAAACGGTTTGTGATATATAAGATTAGTTTTCGTTATTGGTATATGTCTTTGCAAATCGGTATATTAAGAAAACGGTTTGTGGTTTATAAGATTAGTTTTTGGTAATTCTAAATGTCTTTGTTTATCGGTATATTAAGAAAACGGAATGAGATTTATAAGGTTAGTTTTTATGTTTTTTCAATTCGGTATATTAAGAAAAAGGTATGTAATTGGTAATATTAGTTTTCGGTATAGTTATATCCCTTTGAAAAACGGTATATTAAGAAAACGGTTTGTGATATATACGATTAGTTTTCGGTAATTCTAAATGTCTTTGCAAATCAGTAAAATAAGAAAACGGAATGAGATTTATAAGGTTAGTTTTTGTGTTTTTTAAATTCGGTATATTAAGAAAACGGTATGTGATTGGTAATATTAGTTATCGGTATAGTTATATCTTATTGCAAAACGGTATATTAAGAAAACGTTTTGTGATATATAAGATTAGTTTTCGGTAATTCTAAATGTCTTTGCAAATCAGTAAAATAAGAAAACGGAATGAGATTTATAAGGTTAGTTTTTATGTTTTTTCCATTCGATATATTAAGAAAACGGTTTGTGGTTTATAAGATTAGTTATCGGTAATTCTAAATGTCTCTGCAAATCAGTATATTAAGAAAACGGTTTGTGATATATAAAATTAGTTTTCGGTATAGTTATATCTCTTTGAAAAACGGTATATTAGGAAAACGGTTTGTGATATGTAAGATTAGTTTTCGGTAATTCTAAATGTCTTTGCAAATCAGTATATTAAGAAAACGGAATCAGATTAATAAGGTTAGTTTTTATGTTTTTTCTATTCGATAAATTAAGAAAACGGTTTGTGGTTTATAAGATTAGTTATCGGTAATTCTAAATGTCTTTGCAAATCAGTATATTAAGAAAACTGTTTGTGGTTTATAAGATTAGTTTTCGGTCATTCTAAATGGCTTTGCAAATCGGTATATTAAGAAAACAGAATGAGATTTATAAGGTTAGTTTTCGTTATTGGTATATGTCTTTGCGAATCGATATATTAAGAAAACGGAATGAGATTTATCAGGTTAGTTTTTATGATTTTCAATTCGGTATATTAGGAAAACGGTTTGTGATATATAAGATTAGTTTTCGTTATTGGTTTATGTCTTTTCGAATCGGTATATTAAGAAAACGGTTTGTGGTTTATAAGATTATTTTTCAGTTATTCTAAATGTCTTTGCAAATCGGTATAGTAAGAAAACGGAATGAGATTTATATGGTTAGTTTTTATGTTTTTTCGATTCGGTATATTAAAAAAACGGTTTGTGATTTATAACATTAGTTTTCGGTATTTCTAAATGTCTTTGCAAATCGGTATATTAAGAAAACGGAATTAGATTTATAAGGTTAGTTTTCGTTATTGGTATATGTCTTTGCGAATCGATATATTAAGAAAACGGAATGAGATTTATCAGGTTAGTTTTTATAATTTTCATTTCGGTATATTAGGAAAACGGTTTGTGAAATATAAGATTAGTTTTCGGTTATTCTAAATGTCTTTGCAAATCGGTATAGTAAGGAAACGGAATGAGATTTATAAGGTTAGTTTTTATGTTTTTCAATTCGGTATATTAGGAAAACGGTTTGTGATATATAATATTAGTTTTCGGTATAGTTATATATTATTGCAAAACGGTATATTAAGAAAACGGTTTGTGATATATAAGATTAGTTTTTGGTAATTCTAAATGTCTTTGGAATGCGGTATATTAAGAAAACGGAATGAGCTTTATAAGGTTAGTTTTTATGTTTTTTTCAATTTGGTATATAAAGAGAACGGTTTGTGATATATAAGATTAGTTTTCGTTATTGGTATATGTCTTTGCAAATCGGTTTATTAAGAAAACGGAATGAGATTTATAAGGTTAGTTTTCGTTATTGGTATATGTCTTAGCGAATTGATATATTAAGAAAACGGTTTGTGGTTTATAAGATTACTTTTTGGTAATTCTAAATGTCTTTGCATATCAGTATATTACGAAAATGGAATGAGATTTATAAGGTTAGTTTTTATGATTTTCAATTCGGTATATTAGGAAAACGGTTTTTGATAAATATGATTAGTTTTCGTTATTGGTTTATGTCTTTGCGAATCGGTATATTAAGAAAACGGAATGAGATTTATAAGGTTAGTTTTTATGTTTTTTCAATTCGGTATATTAAGAAAACGCTATGTGATTGGTAATATTAGTTTTCGGAATAGTTATATCTTTTTGAAAAACGGTATATTAAGAAAACGGTTTGTGATATATAAGATTACTTTTCGGTAATTCTAAATGTCTTTGCAAATCAGTATAATAAGAAAACGGAATGAGATTTATAAGGTTAGTTTTTATGTTTTTTCTATTCGATAAATTAAGAAAACGGTTTGTGGTTTATAAGATTAGTTATCGGTAATTCTAAATGTCTTTGCAAATCAGTATATTAAGAAAACGGTTTGTGGTTTATAAGATTAGTTTTCGGTAATTCTAAAGTACATTGCAAATAGGTAGATTAAGAAAACGGAATGAGATTTATAAGGTTAGTTTTTATGTTTTTTCAATGCGGTATATTAAGAAAACGGTATGTGATTGGTAATATTAGTTTTCGGTATAGTTATATCTCTTTGCAAAACGGTATATTAAGAAAACGGTTTGTGATATATACGATTAGTTTTCGGTAATTCTCAATGCCTTTGCAAGTCGGTATATTAAGAAAACGGAATGAGATTTATAAGGATAGTTTTCGTTATTGGTATATGTCTTTGCGAATCGGTATATTAAGAAAACGCTTTGTGATATATAAGATTAGTTTTCGTTATTGGTATATGTCATTGCAAACCGGTATATCAAGAAAACGGTTTGTGGTTTAAAAGATTAGTTTTCGGCAATTGCAAATTATCTTTGCAAATCGGTATATTAAGAAGAAGGAATGAGATTTATAAAGTTAGTTTTTATGTTTTTCAATTCGGTATATTCGGAAAACTGTTTGTGATATATAAGATTAGTTTACGTTATTGGTTTTTGTCTTTGCGAATCGGTATATTAAGAAAACGGTTTGTGGTTTATAAGATTAGTTTTCGGTAATTCTAAATGTGTTTGTTAATCGGTATATTAAGAAAACGGATTGTAGTTTATAAGATTAGTTTTTGGTAATTCTAAAGTATGTTGCAAATCGGTATATTAAGAAAATGGAATGAGATTTATAAGGTTAGTTTTTGTGTTTTTTAAATTCGGTATATTAAGAAAACGGTATGTGATTGGTAATATTAGTTTTCGGTATAGTTATATCTTATTGCAAAACGGTATATTAAGAAAACGGTTTGTGGTTTATAAGATTAGTTTTCGGTAATTCTAAATGTGTTTGTTAATCGGTATATTAAGAAAACGGATTGTAGTTTATAAGATTAGTTTTTGGTAATTCTAAAGTATGTTGCAAATCGGTATATTAAGAAAATGGAATGAGATTTATAAGGTTAGTTTTTGTGTTTTTTAAATTCGGTATATTAAGAAAACGGTATGTGATTGGTAATATTAGTTTTCGGTATAGTTATATCTTATTGCAAAACGGTATATTAAGAAAACGGTTTGTGATATATAAGATTAGTTTTCGTTATTGGTATATGTCTTTGCAAATCGGTATATTAAGAAAACGGTTTGTGGTTTATAAGATTAGTTTTTGGTAATTCTAAATGTCTTTGTTTATCGGTATATTAAGAAAACGGAATGAGATTTATAAGGTTAGTTTTTATGTTTTTTCAATTCGGTATATTAAGAAAAAGGTATGTAATTGGTAATATTAGTTTTCGGTATAGTTATATCCCTTTGAAAAACGGTATATTAAGAAAACGGTTTGTGATATATACGATTAGTTTTCGGTAATTCTAAATGTCTTTGCAAATCAGTAAAATAAGAAAACGGAATGAGATTTATAAGGTTAGTTTTTGTGTTTTTTAAATTCGGTATATTAAGAAAACGGTATGTGATTGGTAATATTAGTTATCGGTATAGTTATATCTTATTGCAAAACGGTATATTAAGAAAACGTTTTGTGATATATAAGATTAGTTTTCGGTAATTCTAAATGTCTTTGCAAATCAGTAAAATAAGAAAACGGAATGAGATTTATAAGGTTAGTTTTTATGTTTTTTCCATTCGATATATTAAGAAAACGGTTTGTGGTTTATAAGATTAGTTATCGGTAATTCTAAATGTCTCTGCAAATCAGTATATTAAGAAAACGGTTTGTGATATATAAAATTAGTTTTCGGTATAGTTATATCTCTTTGAAAAACGGTATATTAGGAAAACGGTTTGTGATATGTAAGATTAGTTTTCGGTAATTCTAAATGTCTTTGCAAATCAGTATATTAAGAAAACGGAATCAGATTAATAAGGTTAGTTTTTATGTTTTTTCTATTCGATAAATTAAGAAAACGGTTTGTGGTTTATAAGATTAGTTATCGGTAATTCTAAATGTCTTTGCAAATCAGTATATTAAGAAAACTGTTTGTGGTTTATAAGATTAGTTTTCGGTCATTCTAAATGGCTTTGCAAATCGGTATATTAAGAAAACAGAATGAGATTTATAAGGTTAGTTTTCGTTATTGGTATATGTCTTTGCGAATCGATATATTAAGAAAACGGAATGAGATTTATCAGGTTAGTTTTTATGATTTTCAATTCGGTATATTAGGAAAACGGTTTGTGATATATAAGATTAGTTTTCGTTATTGGTTTATGTCTTTTCGAATCGGTATATTAAGAAAACGGTTTGTGGTTTATAAGATTATTTTTCAGTTATTCTAAATGTCTTTGCAAATCGGTATAGTAAGAAAACGGAATGAGATTTATAAGGTTAGTTTTTATGTTTTTCAATTCGGCATATTAGGAAAACGGTTTGTGATATATAAGATTAGTTTTCGTTATGGGTTTATGTCTTTGCAAATCGGGATATTAAGAAAACGGTTTGTGATGTATAAGATTAGTTTTCGTTATTGGTATATGTCTTTGCAAATCGGTAATTCTAAATGTCTCTGCAAATCAGTACATTAAGAAAACGGTTTGTGATATATAAGATTAGTTTTCGTTATTGGTATATGTCTTTGCAAATCGGTATATTAAGAAAACGGTTTGTGGTTTATAAGATTAGTTTTTCGTAATTCTAAATGTCTTTGGAATGCGGTATATTAAGAAAACGGAATGAGCTTTATAAGGTTAGTTTTTATGTTTTTTTCAATTTGGTATATAAAGAGAACGGTTAGTGATATATAAGATTAGTTTTCGTTATTGGTATATGTCTTTGCAAATCGGTTTATTAAGAAAACGGAATGAGAGTTATAAGGTTAGTTTTCGTTATTGGTATATGTCTTTGCGAATTGATATATTAAGAAAACGGTTTGTGGTTTATAAGATTACTGTTCGGTAATTCTAATTGTCTTTTCATATCAGTATATTACGAAAATGGAATGAGATTTATAAGGTTAGTTTTTATGATTTTCAATTCGGTATATTAGGAAAACGGTTTTTGATAAATATGATTAGTTTTCGTTATTGGTTTATGTCTTTGCGAATCGGTATATTAAGAAAACGGTTTGTGATATATAAGATTAGTTTTCGTTATTGGTATATGTCTTTGCAAATCGGTATATTAAGAAAACGGTTTGTGGTTTATAAGATTAGTTTTTGGTAATTCTAAATGTCTTTGTTTATCGGTATATTAAGAAAACGGAATGAGATTTATAAGGTTAGTTTTTATGTTTTTTCAATTCGGTATATTAAGAAAAAGGTATGTAATTGGTAATATTAGTTTTCGGTATAGTTATATCCCTTTGAAAAACGGTATATTAAGAAAACGGTTTGTGATATATAAGATTAGTTTTCGGTAATTCTAAATGTCTTTGCAAATCAGTAAAATAAGAAAACGGAATGAGATTTATAAGGTTAGTTTTTGTGTTTTTTAAATTCGGTATATTAAGAAAACGGTATGTGATTGGTAATATTAGTTATCGGTATAGTTATATCTTATTGCAAAACGGTATATTAAGAAAACGGTTTGTGATATATAAGATTAGTTTTCGGTAATTCTAAATGTCTTTGCAAATCAGTATAATAAGAAAACGGAATGAGATTTATAAGGTTAGTTTATATGTTTTTTCCATTCGATATGTTAAGACAACGGTTTGTGGTTTATAAGATTAGTTATCAATAATTATAAATGTCACTGCAAATCAGTATATTAAGAAAACGGTTTGTGATATATAAGATTAGTTTTCGGTATAGTTATATCTCTTTGAAAAACGGTATATTAGGAAAACGGTTTGTGATATATAAGATTAGTTTTCGGTAATTCTAAATGTCTTTGCAAATCGGTATAGTAAGAAAACGGAATGAGATTTATATGGTTAGTTTTTATGTTTTTTCGATTCGGTATATTAAAAAAACGGTTTGTGATTTATAACATTAGTTTTCGGTATTTCTAAATGTCTTTGCAAATCGGTATATTAAGAAAACGGAATTAGATTTATAAGGTTAGTTTTCGTTATTGGTATATGTCTTTGCGAATCGATATATTAAGAAAACGGAATGAGATTTATCAGGTTAGTTTTTATAATTTTCATTTCGGTATATTAGGAAAACGGTTTGTGAAATATAAGATTAGTTTTCGGTTATTCTAAATGTCTTTGCAAATCGGTATAGTAAGGAAACGGAATGAGATTTATAAGGTTAGTTTTTATGTTTTTCAATTCGGTATATTAGGAAAACGGTTTGTGATATATAATATTAGTTTTCGGTATAGTTATATATTATTGCAAAACGGTATATTAAGAAAACGGTTTGTGATATATAAGATTAGTTTTTGGTAATTCTAAATGTCTTTGGAATGCGGTATATTAAGAAAACGGAATGAGCTTTATAAGGTTAGTTTTTATGTTTTTTTCAATTTGGTATATAAAGAGAACGGTTTGTGATATATAAGATTAGTTTTCGTTATTGGTATATGTCTTTGCAAATCGGTTTATTAAGAAAACGGAATGAGATTTATAAGGTTAGTTTTCGTTATTGGTATATGTCTTAGCGAATTGATATATTAAGAAAACGGTTTGTGGTTTATAAGATTACTTTTTGGTAATTCTAAATGTCTTTGCATATCAGTATATTACGAAAATGGAATGAGATTTATAAGGTTAGTTTTTATGATTTTCAATTCGGTATATTAGGAAAACGGTTTTTGATAAATATGATTAGTTTTCGTTATTGGTTTATGTCTTTGCGAATCGGTATATTAAGAAAACGGAATGAGATTTATAAGGTTAGTTTTTATGTTTTTTCAATTCGGTATATTAAGAAAACGCTATGTGATTGGTAATATTAGTTTTCGGAATAGTTATATCTTTTTGAAAAACGGTATATTAAGAAAACGGTTTGTGATATATAAGATTACTTTTCGGTAATTCTAAATGTCTTTGCAAATCAGTATAATAAGAAAACGGAATGAGATTTATAAGGTTAGTTTTTATGTTTTTTCTATTCGATAAATTAAGAAAACGGTTTGTGGTTTATAAGATTAGTTATCGGTAATTCTAAATGTCTTTGCAAATCAGTATATTAAGAAAACGGTTTGTGGTTTATAAGATTAGTTTTCGGTCATTCTAAATGGCTTTGCAAATCGGTATATTAAGAAAACAGAATGAGATTTATAAGGTTAGTTTTCGTTATTGGTATATGTCTTTGCGAATCGATATATTAAGAAAACGGAAAGAGATTTATCAGGTTAGTTTTTATGATTTTCAATTCGGTATATTAGGAAAACGGTTTGTGATATATAAGATTAGTTTTCGTTATTGGTTTATTTCTTTTCGAATCGGTATATTAAGAAAACGGTTTGTGGTTTATAAGATTATTTTTCAGTTATTCTAAATGTCTTTGCAAATCGGTATAGTAAGAAAACGGAATGAGATTTATAAGGTTAGTTTTTATGTTTTTCAATTCGGCATATTAGGAAAACGGTTTGTGATATATAAGATTAGTTTTCGTTATGGGTTTATGTCTTTGCAAATCGGGATATTAAGAAAACGGTTTGTGATGTATAAGATTAGTTTTCGTTATTGGTATATGTCTTTGCAAATCGGTAATTCTAAATGTCTCTGCAAATCAGTATATTAAGAAAACGGTTTGTGATATATAAGATTAGTTTTCGTTATTGGTATATGTCTTTGCAAATCGGTATATTAAGAAAACGGTTTGTGGTTTATAAGATTAGTTTTTCGTAATTCTAAATGTCTTTGGAATGCGGTATATTAAGAAAACGGAATGAGCTTTATAAGGTTAGTTTTTATGTTTTTTTCAATTTGGTATATAAAGAGAACGGTTTGTGATATATAAGATTAGTTTTCGTTATTGGTATATGTCTTTGCAAATCGGTTTATTAAGAAAACGGAATGAGAGTTATAAGGTTAGTTTTCGTTATTGGTATATGTCTTTGCGAATTGATATATTAAGAAAACGGTTTGTGGTTTATAAGATTACTGTTCGGTAATTCTAATTGTCTTTTCATATCAGTATATTACGAAAATGGAATGAGATTTATAAGGTTAGTTTTTATGATTTTCAATTCGGTATATTAGGAAAACGGTTTTTGATAAATATGATTAGTTTTCGTTATTGGTTTATGTCTTTGCGAATCGGTATATTAAGAAAACGGTTTGTGATATATAAGATTAGTTTTCGTTATTGGTATATGTCTTTGCATATCGGTATAGTAAGAAAACGGAATGAGATTTTTAAGGTTAGTTTTTATGTTTTTCAATTCGGTATATTAGGAAAACGGTTTGTGATATATAAGATTAGTTTTCGTTATTGGTTTATGTCTTTGCGAATCGGTATATTAAGAAAACGGTTTGTGGTTTATAAGATTAGTTTTCGGTAATTCTAAATGTCTTTGCAAATCAGTACATTAAGAAAACGGAATGAGATTTATAAGGTTAGTTTTTATGTTTTTTCCATTCGATATATTAAGAAAACGGTTTGTGGTTTATAAGATTAGTAATCGGTAATTCTAAATGTGTTTGCAAATCAGTATATTAAGAAAACGGTTTGTGGTTTCTAAGATTAGTTTTCGGTCATTCTAAATTGCTTTGCAAATCGGTATAGTAAGAAAACGGGATGAGATTTATCAGGTTAGTTTATATGATTTTCAATTCGGTATATTAGGAAAACGGTTTGTGATAAATAAGATTAGTTTTCGTTATTGGTTTATGTCTTTGCGAATCGGTATATAAAGAAAACGGTTTGTGGTTTATAAGATTAGTTTTCGGTAATTCTAAATGTCTTTGTTAATCGGTATATTGAGAAACGGTTTGTAGTTTATAAGGTTAGTTTTTATGTTTTTTACATTCGGAATATTAAGAAAACGGTTTGTGGTTTATAAGATTAGTTTTCGGTAATTCTAAATGGCTTTGCAAATCGGTATATTAAGATAACGGAATGAGATTTATAAGGTTAGTTTTTATGTTTTTTCAATTCGGTATATTAAGGGAACGGTATGTGATTGGTAATATTAGTTTTCGGTATAGTTATATCTCTTTGCGAAACGGTATATTAAGAAAACGATTTGTGATATATAGGATTAGTTTTCGTTATTGGTATATGTCTTTGCGAATCGATATATTAAGAAAACGGTTAATAAATAAATAAAATTAAATAAAAATACTTTTCGGTTATTCTAAATGTCTTTGGAAATCGGTATATTAAGAAAACGGAATGAGCTTTATAAGGTTAGTTTTTATGTTTTTCAATTCGGCATATTAGGAAAACGGTTTGTGATATATAAGATTAGTTTTCGTTATGGGTTAATGTCTTTGCGAATCGGGATATTAAGAAAACGGTTTGTGGTTTTTAAGATTAGTTTTCGGTAATTCTAAATGTCTTTGCGTATTGGTATATTAAGAAAATGGTTTGTGGTTTATAATATTAGTTTTCGGTAATTCTAAAGTACTTTGCAAATAAGTAGATTACGAAAACGGAATGAGATTTATAAGGTTAGTTTTTATGTTTTTTTCAATGCGGTATATTAAGAAAACGGTATGTGATATATAAGATTAGTTTTCGTTATTGGTATATTTCTTTGCGAATCAGTATATTAAGAAAACGGTTTGTGGTTTATAAGATTAGTTTTCGTTATTGGTATATTTTTTTGCAAATCAGTATATTAAGAAAACGGTTAGTGGTTTATAACATTAGTTTTTGGTAATTTTAAATGTCTTTGCAAATCGGTATATTAAGAGAACGGAATGTGGTTTAAAAGATTAGTTTTCGGTTATTCTAAATGGCTTGGAAATCGGTATATTAAGAAAACGTAATTAGATTTATAAGGTTAGTTTACGTTATTGGTATATATCTTTGCGAATCGATATATTAAGAAAACGGAATGAGATTTATCAGGTTAGTTTTTATGATTTTCAATTCGGTATATTGGGAAAACGGTTTGTGAAATATTAGATTAGTTTTGGTTATTCTAAATGTCTTTGCAAATCGGTATAGTAAGAAAACGGAATGAGATTTATAAGGTTAGTTTTTATGTTTTTTCAATTCGGTATATTAAGAAAAAGGTATGTAATTGGTAATATTAGTTTTCGGTATACTTATATCTCTTTGAAAAACGGTATATTAAGAAAACGGTTTGTGATATATAAGATTAGTTTTCGGTAATTCTTAATGGCTTTGCAAATCAGTAAAATAAGAAAACGGAATGAGATTTATAAGGTTAGTTTTTATGTTTTTCAATTCGGTATATTAGGAAAACGGTTTGTGATATATAAGATTAGTTTTCGTTATTGGTTTATGTCTTTGCGAATCGGTATATTAAGAAAACGGTTTGTGGTTTATAAGATTAGTTTTCGGTTATTCTAAATGTCTTTGCAAATCGGTATAGTAAGAAAACGGAATGAGATTTATAAGGTTAGTTTTTATGTTTTTTCAATTCGGTATATTAAGAAAAAGGTATCTGATAGGTAATATTATTTTTCGGTATAGTTATATCTCTTTGAAAAACGGTATATTAAGAAAACGGTTTGTGATATATAAGATTAGTTTTCGCTAATTCTAAATGCCTTTGAAAATCAGTATATTAAGAAAACGGAATGAGATTTATAAGGTTAGTTTTTATGTTTTTTCCATTCGATATATTAAGAAAACGATTTGTGGTTTATAAGATTAGTTATCGGTAATTCTAAATGTCTTTGCAAATCAGTATATAAAGAAAACGGTTTGTGGTTTATAAGATTAGTTTTCGGTCATTCTAAATGGCTTTGCAAATCGGTATAGTAAGAAAACGGAATGAGATATATAAGGTTAGTTTTTATGTTTTTCAATTCGGCATATTAGGAAAACGGTTTGTGATATATAAGATTAGTTTTCGTTATGGGTTTATGTCTTTGCGAATCGGTATATTAAGAAAACGGTTTGTGGTTTATAAGATTAGTTTTCGGTTATTCTAAATGTCTTTGCAAATCGGTATAGTAAGAAAACGGAATGAGATTTATAAGGTTAGTTTTTATGTTTTTTCAATTCGGTATATTAAGAAAAAGGTATCTGATAGGTAATATTATTTTTCGGTATAGTTATATCTCTTT
The DNA here is from genome assembly GCA_037127475.1 of Arma custos. NCBI lineage: Eukaryota > Metazoa > Arthropoda > Insecta > Hemiptera > Pentatomidae > Arma > Arma custos. Next base: position 98,467 of record JBBAGI010000019.1, on the reverse strand, counting down.
GAAAAACGGTATATTAAGAAAACGGTTTGTGATATATAAGATTAGTTTTCGCTAATTCTAAATGCCTTTGAAAATCAGTATATTAAGAAAACGGAATGAGATTTATAAGGTTAGTTTTTATGTTTTTTCCATTCGATATATTAAGAAAACGATTTGTGGTTTATAAGATTAGTTATCGGTAATTCTAAATGTCTTTGCAAATCAGTATATAAAGAAAACGGTTTGTGGTTTATAAGATTAGTTTTCGGTCATTCTAAATGGCTTTGCAAATCGGTATATTAAGAAAACAGAATGAGATTTATAAGGTTAGTTTTCGTTATTGGTATATGTCTTTGCGAATCGATATATTAAGAAAACGGAATGAGATTTATCAGGTTAGTTTTTATGATTTTCAATTCGGTATATTAGGAGAACGGTTTGTGATATATAAGATTAGTTTTCGTTATTGGTTTATGTCTTTGCGAATCGGTATATAAGGAAAACGGTTTGTGGTTTATAAGATTAGTTTTCGGTAATTCTAAAGTTCTTTGCAAATCGGTATATTAAGAAAACGGAATGAGATTTATAAGGTTCGTTTTCATGTTTTTTCCATTCGATATATTAAGAAAACGGTTTGTGGTCTATAAGATTAGTTTTCGTTATTGGTAAATGTCTTTGCGAATTGGTATATTAAGAAAACGGTTTGTGGTTTATAAGATTAGTTATCGGTAATTCTAAATGTCTTTGCAAATCCGTATAGTAAGAAAACGGAATGAGGTTTATAAGGTTAGTTTTTATGTTTTTCAATTCGGTATATTAGGAAAACGGTTTGTGATATATAAGATTAGTTTTGGGTAATTCGCAATGCCTTTGCAAGTCGGTATATTAAGAAAACGGTATGAGATTTATAAGGATAGTTTCGTTATTGGTATATGTCTTTGCGAATCGGTATATTAATAAAACGGTTTGTGGTTTATAAGATTAGTTTTCGGTAATTCTAATTGTCTTGTTAATCTGTATATTAAGAATACGGATTGTAGTTTATAAGATTAGTTTTTGGTAATTCTAAAGTTCTTTGCAAATCGGTATATTAAGAAAACGGAATGAGATTTATAAGGTTAGTTTTTATGTTTTTTAAATTCGGTATATTAAGAAAACGGTATGTGATTGGTAATAATAGTTTTCGGTATAGTTATATCTCATTGCAAAACGGTATATTAAGAAAACGGTTTGTGATATATAAGATTAGTTTTCGTTATTGGTATATGTCTTTGCAAATCGGTATATTAAGAAAACGGTTTGTGGTTTATAAGATTAGTTTTTGGTAATTCTACATGTCTTTGTTTATCGGTATATTAATAAAACGGAATGAGATTTACAAGGTTAGTTTTTGGTTATTCTAAATGTCTTTGTTTCTCGGTATATTAAGAAAACGGAATGAGATTTATATGGTTAGTTTTTATGTTTTTTAATTCGGTATATTAGGAAAACGGTTTGTGATATATAAGATTAGTTTACGTTATTGGTTTATGTCTTTGCGAATCGGTATATTAAGAAAACGGTTTGTGGTTTCTAAGATTAGTTTTCGGTAATTCTAAATGTGTTTGTTAATCGGTATATTAAGAAAACGGATTGTAGTTTATAAGATTAGTTTTTGGTAATTCTATAGTTCTTTGCAAATCGGTATATTAAGAAAATGGAATGAGATTTATAAGGTTAGTTTTTGTGTTTTTTAAATTCAGTATTTTAAGAAAACGGTATGTGATTGGTAATATTAGTTTTCGGTATAGTTCTATCTTATTGAAAACGGTATATTAAGAAAACGGTTTGTGATATATAAGATTAGTTTTCGTTATTGGTATATGTCTTTGCAAATCGGTATATTAAGAAAACGGATTGTAGTTTATAAGATTAGTTTTTGGTAATTCTAAATGTCTTTGTTTATCGGTATATTAAGAAAACGGAATGAGATTTATCAGGTTAGTTTTTATGATTTTCAATTCGGTATATTAGGAAAACGATTTGTGAAATATAAGTTTAGTTTTCGGTTATTCAAAATGTCTTTGGAAAGCGGTATATTAAGAAAACGGAATGAGCTTTATAAGGTTAGTTTTTATGTTTTTTTAATTTGGTATATAAAGAGAACGGTTTGTGATATATAAGATTAGTTTTCGTTATTAGTTTACGTCTTTGCAAATCGGTACATTAAGAAAACGGTTTGTGGTTTATTAGATTAGTTTTCGGTAATTCTAAATGTCTTTAATAATCAGTATATTAAGAAAACGGTTTGTGGTTTATAAGATTAGTTTTCGGTAATTCTCAATGCCTTTGCAAGTCGTTATATTAAGAAAACGGTATGAGATTTATAAGGATAGTTTTCGTTATTGGTATATGTCTTTGCGAATCGGTATATTAAGAAATTAGTTTGTGGTTTATAAGATTAGTTTTCGGTAATTCTATTTGTCTTTGTTAATCGGTATATTAAAAAAACGGATTGTAGTTTATAAGATTAGTTTTTGGTAATTCTAAATGTCTTTGTTTCTCGGTATATTAAGAAAACGGAATGAGATTTATATGGTTAGTTTTTATGTTTTTCAATTCGGTATATTAGGAAAACGGTCTGTGATATATAAGATTAGTTTACGTTATTGGTTTATGTATTTGCGAATCGGTATATTAAGAAAACGGTTTGTGTTTTCTAAGATTAGTTTTCGGTAATTCTAAATGTGTTTGTTAATCGGTATATTAAGAAAACGGATTGTAGTTTATAAGATTAGTTTTTGGTAATTCTATAGTTCTTTGCAAATCGGTATATTAAGAAAAAGGAATGAGATTTATAAGGTTAGTTTTTGTGTTTTTTAAATTCAGTATTTTAAGAAAACGGTATGTGATTGGTAATATTAGTTTTCGGTATAGTTCTATCTTATTGAAAACGGTATATTAAGAAAACGGTTTGTGATATATAAGATTAGTTTTCGTTATTGGTATATGTCTTTGCAAATCGGTATATTAAGAAAACGGTTTGTAGTTTATAAGATTAGTTTTTGGTAATTCTAAATGTCTTTGTTTATCGGTATATTAAGAAAACGGAATGAGATTTATCAGGTTAGTTTTTATGATTTTCAATTCGGTATATTAGGAAAACGATTTGTGAAATATAAGTTTAGTTTTCGGGTATTCTAAATGTCTTTGGAAAGCGGTATATTAAGAAAACGGAATGAGCTTTATAAGGTTAGTTTTTATGTTTTTTCAATTTGGTATATAAAGAGAACGGTTTGTGATATATAAGATTAGTTTTCGTTATTAGTTTACGTCTTTGCAAATCGGTTTATTAAGAAAACGGAATGAGATTTATAAGGTTAGTTTTCGTTATTGGTATATGTCTTTGCGAATCGGTATATTAAGAAAACGGTTTGTGGTTTATGAGATTAGTTTTTGGTAATTTTAATTATCTTTGCAAATCGGTATAGTAAGAAAACGGAATGAGATTTATAAGGTTAGTTTTCGGTAATTCTAAATGTCTTTGTTAATCGGTATATTGAGAAACGGTTTGTGGTTTATGAGATTAGTTTTCGGTAATTCTAAAGTTTTTTGCAAGTCGGTATATTAAGAAAACGGAATGAGACTTATAAGGTTAGTTTTTATGTTTTTTCAATTCGGTATATTAAGAAAACGGTATGTGATTGGTAATATTAGATTTCGGAATAGTTATATCTCTTTGAAAAACGGTATATTAAGAAAACGGTTTGTGATACATAAGATTAGTTTTCGTTATTAGTATATGTCTAGGCAAATCGGTATATTAAGAAAACGGTTTGTGGTTTATTAGATTAGTTTTCGGTAATTCTAAATGTCTTTAATAATCAGTATATTAAGAAAACGGTTTGTGGTTTATAAGATTAGTTTTCGGTAATTCTCAATGCCTTTGCAAGTCGTTATATTAAGAAAACGGTATGAGATTTATAAGGATAGTTTTCGTTATTGGTATATGTCTTTGCGAATCGGTATATTAAGAAATTAGTTTGTGGTTTATAAGATTAGTTTTCGGTAATTCTATTTGTCTTTGTTAATCGGTATATTAAAAAAACGGATTGTAGTTTATAAGATTAGTTTTTGGTAATTCTAAATGTCTTTGTTTCTCGGTATATTAAGAAAACGGAATGAGATTTATATGGTTAGTTTTTATGTTTTTCAATTCGGTATATTAGGAAAACGGTTTGTGATATATAAGATTAGTTTACGTTATTGGTTTATGTCTTTGCGAATCGGTATATTAAGAAAACGGTTTGTGGTTTCTAAGATTAGTTTTCGGTAATTCTAAATGTGTTTGTTAATAGGTATATTAAGAAAACGGATTGTAGTTTATAAGATTAGTTTTTGGTAATTCTATAGTTCTTTGCAAATCAGTATATTAAGAAAATGGAATGAGATTTATAAGGTTAGTTTTTGTGTTTTTTAAATTCAGTATTTTAAGAAAACGGTATGTGATTGGTAATATTAGTTTTCGGTATAGTTCTATCTTATTGAAAACGGTATATTAAGAAAACGGTTTGTGATATATAAGATTAGTTTTCGTTATTGGTATATGTCTTTGCAAATCGGTATATTAAGAAAACGGTTTGTAGTTTATAAGATTAGTTTTTGGTAATTCTAAATGTCTTTGTTTATCGGTATATTAAGAAATGGAATGAGATTTATAAGGTTAGTTTTTATGTTTTTTTAATTCGGTATATTAAGAAAAAGGTATGTAATTGGTAATATTAGTTTTCGGTATAGTTATATCTCTTTGAAAAACGGTATATTAAGAAAACGGTTTGTGATATATAAGGTTAGTTTTCGGTAATTCTAAATGTCTTTGCAAATCAGTAAAATAAGAAAACGGAATGAGTTTTATAAGGTTAGTTTTTATGTTTTTCAATTCGGTATATTAGGAAAACGGTTTGTGATATATAAGATTAGTTTACGTGATTGGTTTATGTCTTTTCGAATTGGTATATTAAGAAAACGGTTTGTGGTTTATAAGATTAGTTTTCGGTAATTCTAAATGTGTTTGTTAATCGGTATATTAAAAAAACGGATTGTAGTTTATAAGATTAGTTTTTGGTAATTCTAAAGTTCTTTGCAAATCGGTATAGTTATATCTCTTTGCAAAACGGTATATTAAGAAAACGGTTTGTGATATATAAGATTAGTTTTCGTTATTTGTATATTTCTTTGCGAATCGGTATGTTAAGAAAACGGTTTGTGGTTTATATGATTAGTTTTTGGTAATTTTAAATGTCTTTGCAATACGGTATATTAAGAGAACGGAATGAGCTTTATAAGGTTAGTTTTTATGTTTTTTCAATTCGGTATATTAAGAAAACGGTTTGTGATTTATAACATTAGTTTTCGGTAATTCTAAACGTCTTTGCAAATCTGTATATTAAGAAAACGGTATGTGGTTTAAATGATTAGTTTTCGGTCATTCTAAATGTCTTTGCAAATCGGTATAGCAAGAAAACGGAATGAGATTTATAAGGTTAGTTTTTATGTTTTTCAATTCGGTATATTAGGAAAACGGTATGTGATTGGTAATATTAGTTTTCGGTATAGTTATATCTTATTGCAAAACGGTATATTAAGAAAACGGTTTGTGGTTTATAAGATTAGTTATCGGTAATTCTAAATGTCTTTGCAAATCAGTATATTAAGAAAACGGTTTGTGGTTTATAAGATTAGTTTTCGGTCATTCTAAATGGCTTTGCAAATCGGTATATTAAGAAAACGGAATGAGATTTATAAGGTTAGTTTTTATGTTTTTTCAATTCGGTATATTAAGAAAACGGTATGTGATTGGTAATATTAGTTTTCGGAATAGTTATATCTCTTTGAAAAACGGTATATTAAGAAAACGGTTTGTGATATATAAGATTAGTTTTCGGTAATTCTAAATGTCTTTGCAAATCAGTATAATAGGAAAACGGAATGAGATTTATAAGGTTAGTTGTTATGTTTTTTCCATTCGATATTTTAAGAAAACGGTTTGTGGTTTATAAGATTAGTTATCAATAATTCTAAATGTCTCTGCAAATCAGTATATTGAGAAAACGGTTTGTGATATATAAGATTAGTTTCCGGTATAGTTATATCTCTTTGAAAAACGGTATATAAGGAAAACGGTTTGTGGTTTATAAGATTAGTTTTCGGTAATTCTAAATGTCTTTGCAAATCAGTATATTAAGAAAACGGAATGAGATTTATAAGGTTAGTTTTTATGTTTTTCAATTCGGTATATTAGGAAAACGGTTTGTGATATATAAGATTAGTTTCCGTTATTGGTTTATGTCTTTGCGAATCGGTATATTAAGAAAACGGTTTGTGGTTTCTAAGATTAGTTTTCGGTAATTCTAAATGTGTTTGTTAATCGGTATATTAAGAAAACGGATTGTAGTTTATAAGATTAGTTTTTGGTAATTCTATAGTTCTTTGCAAATCAGTATATTAAGAAAATGGAATGAGATTTATAAGGTTAGTTTTTGTGTTTTTTAAAATCGGTATTTTAAGAAAACGGTATGTGATTGGTAATATTAGTTTTCGGTATAGTTATATCTTATTGCAAAACGGTATATTAAGAAAACGGTTTGTGATATATAAGATTAGTTTTCGTTATTGGTATATGTCTTTGCAAATCGGTATATTAAGAAAACGGTTTGTAGTTTATAAGATTAGTTTTTGGTAATTCTAAATGTCTTTGTTTATCGGTATATTAAGAAATGGAATGAGATTTATAAGGTTAGTTTTTATGTTTTTTCAATTCGGTATATTAAGAAAAAGGTATGTAATTGGTAATATTAGTTTTCGGTATAGTTATATCTCTTTGAAAAACGGTATATTAAGAAAACGGTTTGAGATATATAAGGTTAGTTTTCGGTAATTCTAAATGTCTTTTCAAATCAGTAAAATAAGAAAACGGAATGAGTTTTATAAGGTTAGTTTTTATGTTTTTCAATTCGGTATATTAGGAAAACGGTTTGTTATATATAAGATTAGTTTTCGTTATTTGTATATTTCTTTGCGAATCGGTATGTTAAGAAAACGGTTTGTGGTTTATAAGATTAGTTTTTGGTAATTTTAAATGTCTTTGCAATACGGTATATTAAGAGAACGGAATGAGCTTTATAAGGTTAGTTTTTATGTTTTTTCAATTCGGTATATTAAGAAAACGGTTTGTGATTTATAACATTAGTTTTCGGTAACTCTAAACGTCTTTGCAAATCAGTATATTAAGAAAACGGTATGTGGTTTAAATGATTAGTTTTCGGTCATTCTAAATGGCTTTGCAAATCGGTATATTAAGAAGACGGAATTAAATTTATAAGGTTAGTTTTCGTTATTGGTATATGTCTTTGCGAATCGATATATTAAGAAAACGGAATGAGATTTATCAGGTTAGTTTTTATGATTTTCAATTCGGTATATTAGGAAAACGGATTGTGAAATATAAGATTAGTTTTCAGTTATTCCAAATGTCTTTGCAAATCGGTATAGTAAGAAAACGGAATGAGATTTATAAGGTTAGTTTTTATGTTTTTCAATTCGGTATATTAGGAAAACGGTATGTGATTGGTAATATTAGTTTTCTTTATAGTTATATCTTATTGCAAAACGGTATATAAGGAAAACGGTTTGTGGTTTATAAGATTAGTTATCGGTAATTCTAAATGTCTTTGCAAATCAGTATATTAAGAAAACGGTTTGTGGTTTTTAAGATTAGTTTTCGGTCATTCTAAATGGCTTTGCAAATCGGTATATTAAGAAAACAGAATGAGATTTATAAGGTTAGTTTTTATGATTTTCAATTCGGTATATTAGGAAAACGGTTTGTGATATATAAGATTAGTTTTCGTTATTGGTTTATGTCTTTGCGAATCAGTATATTAAGAAAACGGTTTGTGGTTTATAAGATTATTTTTCAGTTGTTCTAAATGTCTTTGCAAATCGGTATAGTAAGAAAACGGAATGAGATTTATAAGGTTAGTTTTTATGTTTTTCAATTCGGCATATTAGGAAAACGGTTTGTGATATATAAGATTAGTTTTCGTTATGGGTTTATGTCTTTGCGAATCGGGATATTAAGAAAACGGTTTGAGGTTTATAAGATTAGTTATCGGTAATTCTAAATGTCTCTGCAAATCAGTATATTAAGAAAACGGTTTGTGATATATAAGATTAGTTTTCGGTATAGTTATATCTCTTTGAAAAACGGTATATTAGGAAAACGGTTTGTGATATATAAGATTAGTTTTCGGTAATTCTAAATGTCTTTGCAAATCGGTATAGTAAGCAAACGAAATTAGATTTATACGGTTAGTTTTTATGTTTTTCAATTCGGCATATTAGGAAAACGGTTTGTGATAAATAAGATTAGTTTTCGTTATGGGTTTATGTCTTTGCGAATCGGGATATTAAGAAAACGGTTTGTGGTTTATAAGATTAGTCTTCGGTAATTCTAATGTACTTTGCAAATAGGTAGATTAAGAAAACGGAATGAGATTTATAAGGTTAGTTTTTATGTTTTTTCAATGCGGTATATTAAGAAAACGGTATGTGATTGGTAATATTAGTTTTCGGTATAGTTATATCTTATTGCAAAACGGTATATTAAGAAAACGGTTTGTGGTTTATAAGATTAGTTATCGGTAATTCTAAATGTCTTTGCAAATCAGTATATTAAGAAAACGGTTTGTGGTTTATAAGATTAGTTTTCGGTCATTCTAAATGGCTTTGCAAATCGGTAAATTAAGAAAACAGAATGAGATTTATAAGGTTAGTTTTTATGATTTTCAATTCGGTATATTAGGAAAACGATTTGTGATATATAAGATTAGTTTTCGTTATTGGTTTATGTCTTTGCGAATCGGTATATTAAGAAAACGGTTTGTGGTTTATAAGATTAGTTTTCGGTAATTCTAAATGTCTTTGCAAATCAGTATATTAAGAAAACGGTTTGTGGTTTATAAGATTAGTTTTCGGTCATTCTAAATGGCTTTGCAAATCGGTAAATTAAGAAAACAGAATGAGATTTATAAGGTTAGTTTTTATGATTTTCAATTCGGTATATTAGGAAAACGATTTGTGATAAATAAGATTAGTTTTCGTTATGGGTTTATGTCTTTGCGAATCGGGATATTAAGAAAACGGTTTGTGGTTTATAAGATTAGTCTTCGGTAATTCTAATGTACTTTGCAAATAGGTAGATTAAGAAAACGGAATGAGATTTATAAGGTTAGTTTTTATGTTTTTTCAATGCGGTATATTAAGAAAACGGTATGTGATTGGTAATATTAGTTTTCGGTATAGTTATATCTTATTGCAAAACGGTATATTAAGAAAACGGTTTGTGGTTTATAAGATTAGTTTTCGGTAATTCTAAATGTCTTTGTTAATCGGTATATTGAGAAACGGTTTGTAGTTTAAAAGATTAGTTTTCGGTAATTCTAAAGTTCTTTGCAAATCGGTATATTAAGAAAACGGAATGTGATTTATACGGTTAGTTTTTATTTTTTTTCAATTCGGTATATTAAGAAAACGGTATGTGATTGGTAATATTAGTTTTCGGAATAGTTATATCTCTTTGAAAAACGGTATATTAAGAAAACGGTTTGTGATATATAAGATTAGTTTTCGGTAATTCTAAATGTCTTTGCAAATCAGTATAATAAGAAAACGGAATGAGATTTATAAGGTTAGTTGTTATGTTTTTTCCATTCGATATTTTAAGAAAACGGTTTGTGGTTTATAAGATTAGTTATCAATAATTCTAAATGTCTCTGCAAATCAGTATATTAAGAAAACGGTTTGTGATATATAAGATTAGTTTCCGGTATAGTTATATCTCTTTGAAAAACGGTATATTAGGAAAACGGTTTGTGGTTTATAAGATTAGTTTTCGGTAATTCTAAATGTCTTTGCAAATCAGTATATTAAGAAAACGGAATGAGATTTATAAGGTTAGTTTTTATGTTTTTCAATTCGGTATATTAGGAAAACGGTTTGTGATATATAAGATTAGGTTACGTTATTGGTTTATGTCTTTGCGAATCGGTATATTAAGAAAACGGTTTGTGGTTTCTAAGATTAGTTTTCGGTAATTCTAAATGTGTTTGTTAATCGGTATATTAAGAAAACGGATTGTAGTTTATAAGATTAGTTTTTATGTTTTTTTCAATTCGGTATATTAAGAAAAAGGTATGTAATTGGTAATATTACTTTTCGGTATAGTTATATCCCTTTGAAAAACGGTATATTAAGAAAACGGTTTGTGATATATAAGATTAGTTTTCGGTAATTCTAAATGTCTTTGCAAATCAGTAAAATAAGAAAACGGAATGAGATTTATAAGGTTAGTTTTTGTGTTTTTTAAATTCGGTATATTAAGAAAACGGTATGTGATTGGTAATATTAGTTATCGGTATAGTTATATCTTATTGCAAAACGGTATATTAAGAAAACGGTTTGTGATATATAAGATTAGTTTTCGGTAATTCTAAATGTCTTTGCAAATCAGTATAATAAGAAAACGGAATGAGATTTATAAGGTTAGTTTTTATGTTTTTTCCATTCGATATGTTAAGACAACGGTTTGTGGTTTATAAGATTAGTTATCAATAATTATAAATGTCACTGCAAATCAGTATATTAAGAAAACGGTTTGTGATATATAAGATTAGTTTTCGGTATAGTTATATCTCTTTGAAAAACGGTATATTAGGAAAACGGTTTGTGATATATAAGATTAGTTTTCGGTAATTCTAAATGTCTTTGCAAATCGGTATAGTAAGAAAACGGAATGAGATTTATATGGTTAGTTTTTATGTTTTTTCGATTCGGTATATTAAAAAAACGGTTTGTGATTTATAACATTAGTTTTCGGTATTTCTAAATGTCTTTGCAAATCGGTATATTAAGAAAACGGAATTAGATTTATAAGGTTAGTTTTCGTTATTGGTATATGTCTTTGCGAATCGATATATTAAGAAAACGGAATGAGATTTATCAGGTTAGTTTTTATAATTTTCATTTCGGTATATTAGGAAAACGGTTTGTGAAATATAAGATTAGTTTTCGGTTATTCTAAATGTCTTTGCAAATCGGTATAGTAAGGAAACGGAATGAGATTTATAAGGTTAGTTTTTATGTTTTTCAATTCGGTATATTAGGAAAACGGTTTGTGATATATAATATTAGTTTTCGGTATAGTTATATATTATTGCAAAACGGTATATTAAGAAAACGGTTTGTGATATATAAGATTAGTTTTTGGTAATTCTAAATGTCTTTGGAATGCGGTATATTAAGAAAACGGAATGAGCTTTATAAGGTTAGTTTTTATGTTTTTTTCAATTTGGTATATGAAGAGAACGGTTTGTGATATATAAGATTAGTTTTCGTTATTGGTATATGTCTTTGCAAATCGGTTTATTAAGAAAACGGAATGAGATTTATAAGGTTAGTTTTCGTTATTGGTATATGTCTTAGCGAATTGATATATTAAGAAAACGGTTTGTGGTTTATAAGATTACTTTTTGGTAATTCTTAATGTCTTTGCATATCAGTATATTACGAAAATGGAATGAGATTTATAAGGTTAGTTTTTATGATTTTCAATTCGGTATATTAGGAAAACGGTTTTTGATAAATATGATTAGTTTTCGTTATTGGTTTATGTCTTTGCGAATCGGTATATTAAGAAAACGGAATGAGATTTATAAGGTTAGTTTTTATGTTTTTTCAATTCGGTATATTAAGAAAACGCTATGTGATTGGTAATATTAGTTTTCGGAATAGTTATATCTCTTTGAAAAACGGTATATTAAGAAAACGGTTTGTGATATATAAGATTACTTTTCGGTAATTCTAAATGTCTTTGCAAATCAGTATAATAAGAAAACGGAATGAGATTTATAAGGTTAGTTTTTATGTTTTTTTCATTCGATATATTAAGACAACGGTTTGTGGTTTATAAGATTAGTTATCAATAATTCTAAATGTCTCTGCAAATCAGTATATTAAGAAAACGGTTTGTGGTTTATAAGATTAGTTTTCGGTCATTCTAAATGGCTTTGCAAATCGGTATAGTAAGAAAACGGGATGAGATTTATAAGGTTAGTTTTTATGTTTTTCAATTCGGCATATTAGGAAAACGGTTTGTGATATATAAGATTAGTTTTCGGTAATTCTAAATGGCTTTGCGTATCGGTATATTAAGAAAATGGTATGTGGTTTATAAGATTAGTTTTCGGTAATTCTAAAGTACTTTGCAAATAGGTAGATTAAGAAATGAGATTTATAAGGTTAGTTTTTGTGTTTTTTAACTTCGGTATATTAAGTAAACGGTATGTGATTGGTAATATTAGTTTTCGGTATAGTTATATCTTATTGCAAAACGGTATATTAAGAAAATGGTTTGTGATATATAAGATTAGTTTTCGGTAATTCTAAATGTCTTTGCAAATCAGTAAAATAAGAAAACGGAATGAGATTTATAAGGTTAGTTTTTATGTTTTTTCCATTCGATATATTAAGAAAACGGTTAGTGGTTTATAAGATTAGTTATCGGTAATTCTAAATGTCTCTGCAAATCAGTGTATTAAGAAAACGGTTTGTCGTTTATAAGATTAGTTTTCGGTAATTCTAAATGTCTATGCTTATCAGTATATTAAGAAAACGGAATGAGATTTATAAGGTTAGTTTTTATGATTTTCAATTCGGTATATTAGGAAAACGGTTTGTGATATATAAGATTAGTTTTCGTTATTGGTTTATGTCTTTGCGAATCGGTATATTAAGAAAACGGTTTGTGGTTTATAAGATTAGTTTTCGGTAATTCTAAATGTCTTTGCAAATCAGTATATTAAGAAAACGGAATGAGATTTATAAGGTTAGTTTTTATGTTTTTTCCATTCGATATATTAAGAAAACGGTTTGTGGTTTATAAGATTAGTTATCGGTAATTCTAAATGTGTTTGCAAATCAGTATATTAAGAAAACGGTTTGTGGTTTCTAAGATTAGTTTTCGGTCATTCTAAATTGCTTTGCAAATCGGTATAGTAAGAAAACGGGATGAGATTTATCAGGTTAGTTTATATGATTTTCAATTCGGTATATTAGGAAAACGGTTTGTGATAAATAAGATTAGTTTTCGTTATTGGTTTATGTCTTTGCGAATCGGTATATAAAGAAAACGGTTTGTGGTTTATAAGATTAGTTTTCGGTAATTCTAAATGTCTTTGTTAATCGGTATATTGAGAAACGGTTTGTAGTTTATAAGGTTAGTTTTTATGTTTTTTACATTCGGAATATTAAGAAAACGGTTTGTGGTTTATAAGATTAGTTTTCGGTAATTCTAAATGGCTTTGCAAATCGGTATATTAAGATAACGGAATGAGATTTATAAGGTTAGTTTTTATGTTTTTTCAATTCGGTATATTAAGGGAACGGTATGTGATTGGTAATATTAGTTTTCGGTATAGTTATATCTCTTTGCGAAACGGTATATTAAGAAAACGATTTGTGATATATAAGATTAGTTTTCGGTAATTCTTAATGGCTTTGCAAATCAGTAAAATAAGAAAACGGAATGAGATTTATAAGGTTAGTTTTTATGTTTTTCAATTCGGTATATTAGGAAAACGGTTTGTGATATATAAGATTAGTTTTCGTTATTGGTTTATGTCTTTGCGAATCGGTATATTAAGAAAACGGTTTGTGGTTTATAAGATTAGTTTTCGGTTATTCTAAATGTCTTTGCAAATCGGTATAGTAAGAAAACGGAATGAGATTTATAAGGTTAGTTTTTATGTTTTTTCAATTCGGTATATTAAGAAAAAGGTATCTGATAGGTAATATTATTTTTCGGTATAGTTATATCTCTTTGAAAAACGGTATATTAAGAAAACGGTTTGTGATATATAAGATTAGTTTTCGCTAATTCTAAATGCCTTTGAAAATCAGTATATTAAGAAAACGGAATGAGATTTATAAGGTTAGTTTTTATGTTTTTTCCATTCGATATATTAAGAAAACGATTTGTGGTTTATAAGATTAGTTATCGGTAATTCTAAATGTCTTTGCAAATCAGTATATAAAGAAAACGGTTTGTGGTTTATAAGATTAGTTTTCGGTCATTCTAAATGGCTTTGCAAATCGGTATAGTAAGAAAACGGAATGAGATATATAAGGTTAGTTTTTATGTTTTTCAATTCGGCATATTAGGAAAACGGTTTGTGATATATAAGATTAGTTTTCGTTATGGGTTTATGTCTTTGCGAATCGGTATATTAAGAAAACGGTTTGTGGTTTATAAGATTAGTTTTTGGTAATTCTAAATGTCTTTGCAAATCGGTATATTAAGAAATGGAATGAGATTTATAAGGTTAGTTTTTATGTTTTTTTAATTCTGTATATTAAGAAAAAGGTATGTAATTGGTAATATTAGTTTTCGGTATAGTTATATCTCTTTGAAAAACGGTATATTAAGAAAACGGTTTGTGATATATAAGGTTAGTTTTCGGTAATTCTAAATGTCTTTGCAAATCAGTAAAATAAGAAAACGGAATGAGTTTTATAAGGTTAGTTTTTATGTTTTTCAATTCGGTATATTAGGAAAACGGTTTGTGATATATAAGATTAGTTTACGTGATTGGTTTATGTCTTTTCGAATTGGTATATTAAGAAAACGGTTTGTGGTTTATAAGATTAGTTTTCGGTAATTCTAAATGTGTTTGTTAATCGGTATATTAAAAAAACGGATTGTAGTTTATAAGATTAGTTTTTGGTAATTCTAAAGTTCTTTGCAAATCGGTATAGTTATATCTCTTTGCAAAACGGTATATTAAGAAAACGGTTTGTGATATATAAGATTAGTTTTCGTTATTTGTATATTTCTTTGCGAATCGGTATGTTAAGAAAACGGTTTGTGGTTTATATGATTAGTTTTTGGTAATTTTAAATGTCTTTGCAATACGGTATATTAAGAGAACGGAATGAGCTTTATAAGGTTAGTTTTTATGTTTTTTCAATTCGGTATATTAAGAAAACGGTTTGTGATTTATAACATTAGTTTTCGGTAATTCTAAACGTCTTTGCAAATCTGTATATTAAGAAAACGGTATGTGGTTTAAATGATTAGTTTTCGGTCATTCTAAATGTCTTTGCAAATCGGTATAGCAAGAAAACGGAATGAGATTTATAAGGTTAGTTTTTATGTTTTTCAATTCGGTATATTAGGAAAACGGTATGTGATTGGTAATATTAGTTTTCGGTATAGTTATATCTTATTGCAAAACGGTATATTAAGAAAACGGTTTGTGGTTTATAAGATTAGTTATCGGTAATTCTAAATGTCTTTGCAAATCAGTATATTAAGAAAACGGTTTGTGGTTTATAAGATTAGTTTTCGGTCATTCTAAATGGCTTTGCAAATCGGTATATTAAGAAAACGGAATGAGATTTATAAGGTTAGTTTTTATGTTTTTTCAATTCGGTATATTAAGAAAACGGTATGTGATTGGTAATATTAGTTTTCGGAATAGTTATATCTCTTTGAAAAACGGTATATTAAGAAAACGGTTTGTGATATATAAGATTAGTTTTCGGTAATTCTAAATGTCTTTGCAAATCAGTATAATAGGAAAACGGAATGAGATTTATAAGGTTAGTTGTTATGTTTTTTCCATTCGATATTTTAAGAAAACGGTTTGTGGTTTATAAGATTAGTTATCAATAATTCTAAATGTCTCTGCAAATCAGTATATTGAGAAAACGGTTTGTGATATATAAGATTAGTTTCCGGTATAGTTATATCTCTTTGAAAAACGGTATATAAGGAAAACGGTTTGTGGTTTATAAGATTAGTTTTCGGTAATTCTAAATGTCTTTGCAAATCAGTATATTAAGAAAACGGAATGAGATTTATAAGGTTAGTTTTTATGTTTTTCAATTCGGTATATTAGGAAAACGGTTTGTGATATATAAGATTAGTTTCCGTTATTGGTTTATGTCTTTGCGAATCGGTATATTAAGAAAACGGTTTGTGGTTTCTAAGATTAGTTTTCGGTAATTCTAAATGTGTTTGTTAATCGGTATATTAAGAAAACGGATTGTAGTTTATAAGATTAGTTTTTGGTAATTCTATAGTTCTTTGCAAATCAGTATATTAAGAAAATGGAATGAGATTTATAAGGTTAGTTTTTGTGTTTTTTAAAATCGGTATTTTAAGAAAACGGTATGTGATTGGTAATATTAGTTTTCGGTATAGTTATATCTTATTGCAAAACGGTATATTAAGAAAACGGTTTGTGATATATAAGATTAGTTTTCGTTATTGGTATATGTCTTTGCAAATCGGTATATTAAGAAAACGGTTTGTAGTTTATAAGATTAGTTTTTGGTAATTCTAAATGTCTTTGTTTATCGGTATATTAAGAAATGGAATGAGATTTATAAGGTTAGTTTTTATGTTTTTTCAATTCGGTATATTAAGAAAAAGGTATGTAATTGGTAATATTAGTTTTCGGTATAGTTATATCTCTTTGAAAAACGGTATATTAAGAAAACGGTTTGAGATATATAAGGTTAGTTTTCGGTAATTCTAAATGTCTTTTCAAATCAGTAAAATAAGAAAACGGAATGAGTTTTATAAGGTTAGTTTTTATGTTTTTCAATTCGGTATATTAGGAAAACGGTTTGTTATATATAAGATTAGTTTTCGTTATTTGTATATTTCTTTGCGAATCGGTATGTTAAGAAAACGGTTTGTGGTTTATAAGATTAGTTTTTGGTAATTTTAAATGTCTTTGCAATACGGTATATTAAGAGAACGGAATGAGCTTTATAAGGTTAGTTTTTATGTTTTTTCAATTCGGTATATTAAGAAAACGGTTTGTGATTTATAACATTAGTTTTCGGTAACTCTAAACGTCTTTGCAAATCAGTATATTAAGAAAACGGTATGTGGTTTAAATGATTAGTTTTCGGTCATTCTAAATGGCTTTGCAAATCGGTATATTAAGAAGACGGAATTAAATTTATAAGGTTAGTTTTCGTTATTGGTATATGTCTTTGCGAATCGATATATTAAGAAAACGGAATGAGATTTATCAGGTTAGTTTTTATGATTTTCAATTCGGTATATTAGGAAAACGGATTGTGAAATATAAGATTAGTTTTCAGTTATTCCAAATGTCTTTGCAAATCGGTATAGTAAGAAAACGGAATGAGATTTATAAGGTTAGTTTTTATGTTTTTCAATTCGGTATATTAGGAAAACGGTATGTGATTGGTAATATTAGTTTTCTTTATAGTTATATCTTATTGCAAAACGGTATATAAGGAAAACGGTTTGTGGTTTATAAGATTAGTTATCGGTAATTCTAAATGTCTTTGCAAATCAGTATATTAAGAAAACGGTTTGTGGTTTTTAAGATTAGTTTTCGGTCATTCTAAATGGCTTTGCAAATCGGTATATTAAGAAAACAGAATGAGATTTATAAGGTTAGTTTTTATGATTTTCAATTCGGTATATTAGGAAAACGGTTTGTGATATATAAGATTAGTTTTCGTTATTGGTTTATGTCTTTGCGAATCAGTATATTAAGAAAACGGTTTGTGGTTTATAAGATTATTTTTCAGTTGTTCTAAATGTCTTTGCAAATCGGTATAGTAAGAAAACGGAATGAGATTTATAAGGTTAGTTTTTATGTTTTTCAATTCGGCATATTAGGAAAACGGTTTGTGATATATAAGATTAGTTTTCGTTATGGGTTTATGTCTTTGCGAATCGGGATATTAAGAAAACGGTTTGAGGTTTATAAGATTAGTTATCGGTAATTCTAAATGTCTCTGCAAATCAGTATATTAAGAAAACGGTTTGTGATATATAAGATTAGTTTTCGGTATAGTTATATCTCTTTGAAAAACGGTATATTAGGAAAACGGTTTGTGATATATAAGATTAGTTTTCGGTAATTCTAAATGTCTTTGCAAATCGGTATAGTAAGCAAACGAAATTAGATTTATACGGTTAGTTTTTATGTTTTTCAATTCGGCATATTAGGAAAACGGTTTGTGATAAATAAGATTAGTTTTCGTTATGGGTTTATGTCTTTGCGAATCGGGATATTAAGAAAACGGTTTGTGGTTTATAAGATTAGTCTTCGGTAATTCTAATGTACTTTGCAAATAGGTAGATTAAGAAAACGGAATGAGATTTATAAGGTTAGTTTTTATGTTTTTTCAATGCGATATATTAAGAAAACGGTATGTGATTGGTAATATTAGTTTTCGGTATAGTTATATCTTATTGCAAAACGGTATATTAAGAAAACGGTTTGTGGTTTATAAGATTAGTTATCGGTAATTCTAAATGTCTTTGCAAATCAGTATATTAAGAAAACGGTTTGTGGTTTATAAGATTAGTTTTCGGTCATTCTAAATGGCTTTGCAAATCGGTAAATTAAGAAAACAGAATGAGATTTATAAGGTTAGTTTTTATGATTTTCAATTCGGTATATTAGGAAAACGATTTGTGATATATAAGATTAGTTTTCGTTATTGGTTTATGTCTTTGCGAATCGGTATATTAAGAAAACGGTTTGTGGTTTATAAGATTAGTTTTCGGTAATTCTAAATGTCTTTGCAAATCAGTATATTAAGAAAACGGTTTGTGGTTTATAAGATTAGTTTTCGGTCATTCTAAATGGCTTTGCAAATCGGTAAATTAAGAAAACAGAATGAGATTTATAAGGTTAGTTTTTATGATTTTCAATTCGGTATATTAGGAAAACGATTTGTGATAAATAAGATTAGTTTTCGTTATGGGTTTATGTCTTTGCGAATCGGGATATTAAGAAAACGGTTTGTGGTTTATAAGATTAGTCTTCGGTAATTCTAATGTACTTTGCAAATAGGTAGATTAAGAAAACGGAATGAGATTTATAAGGTTAGTTTTTATGTTTTTTCAATGCGGTATATTAAGAAAACGGTATGTGATTGGTAATATTAGTTTTCGGTATAGTTATATCTTATTGCAAAACGGTATATTAAGAAAACGGTTTGTGGTTTATAAGATTAGTTTTCGGTAATTCTAAATGTCTTTGTTAATCGGTATATTGAGAAACGGTTTGTAGTTTAAAAGATTAGTTTTCGGTAATTCTAAAGTTCTTTGCAAATCGGTATATTAAGAAAACGGAATGTGATTTATACGGTTAGTTTTTATTTTTTTTCAATTCGGTATATTAAGAAAACGGTATGTGATTGGTAATATTAGTTTTCGGAATAGTTATATCTCTTTGAAAAACGGTATATTAAGAAAACGGTTTGTGATATATAAGATTAGTTTTCGGTAATTCTAAATGTCTTTGCAAATCAGTATAATAAGAAAACGGAATGAGATTTATAAGGTTAGTTGTTATGTTTTTTCCATTCGATATTTTAAGAAAACGGTTTGTGGTTTATAAGATTAGTTATCAATAATTCTAAATGTCTCTGCAAATCAGTATATTAAGAAAACGGTTTGTGATATATAAGATTAGTTTCCGGTATAGTTATATCTCTTTGAAAAACGGTATATTAGGAAAACGGTTTGTGGTTTATAAGATTAGTTTTCGGTAATTCTAAATGTCTTTGCAAATCAGTATATTAAGAAAACGGAATGAGATTTATAAGGTTAGTTTTTATGTTTTTCAATTCGGTATATTAGGAAAACGGTTTGTGATATATAAGATTAGGTTACGTTATTGGTTTATGTCTTTGCGAATCGGTATATTAAGAAAACGGTTTGTGGTTTCTAAGATTAGTTTTCGGTAATTCTAAATGTGTTTGTTAATCGGTATATTAAGAAAACGGATTGTAGTTTATAAGATTAGTTTTTATGTTTTTTTCAATTCGGTATATTAAGAAAAAGGTATGTAATTGGTAATATTACTTTTCGGTATAGTTATATCCCTTTGAAAAACGGTATATTAAGAAAACGGTTTGTGATATATAAGATTAGTTTTCGGTAATTCTAAATGTCTTTGCAAATCAGTAAAATAAGAAAACGGAATGAGATTTATAAGGTTAGTTTTTGTGTTTTTTAAATTCGGTATATTAAGAAAACGGTATGTGATTGGTAATATTAGTTATCGGTATAGTTATATCTTATTGCAAAACGGTATATTAAGAAAACGGTTTGTGATATATAAGATTAGTTTTCGGTAATTCTAAATGTCTTTGCAAATCAGTATAATAAGAAAACGGAATGAGATTTATAAGGTTAGTTTTTATGTTTTTTCCATTCGATATGTTAAGACAACGGTTTGTGGTTTATAAGATTAGTTATCAATAATTATAAATGTCACTGCAAATCAGTATATTAAGAAAACGGTTTGTGATATATAAGATTAGTTTTCGGTATAGTTATATCTCTTTGAAAAACGGTATATTAGGAAAACGGTTTGTGATATATAAGATTAGTTTTCGGTAATTCTAAATGTCTTTGCAAATCGGTATAGTAAGAAAACGGAATGAGATTTATATGGTTAGTTTTTATGTTTTTTCGATTCGGTATATTAAAAAAACGGTTTGTGATTTATAACATTAGTTTTCGGTATTTCTAAATGTCTTTGCAAATCGGTATATTAAGAAAACGGAATTAGATTTATAAGGTTAGTTTTCGTTATTGGTATATGTCTTTGCGAATCGATATATTAAGAAAACGGAATGAGATTTATCAGGTTAGTTTTTATAATTTTCATTTCGGTATATTAGGAAAACGGTTTGTGAAATATAAGATTAGTTTTCGGTTATTCTAAATGTCTTTGCAAATCGGTATAGTAAGGAAACGGAATGAGATTTATAAGGTTAGTTTTTATGTTTTTCAATTCGGTATATTAGGAAAACGGTTTGTGATATATAATATTAGTTTTCGGTATAGTTATATATTATTGCAAAACGGTATATTAAGAAAACGGTTTGTGATATATAAGATTAGTTTTTGGTAATTCTAAATGTCTTTGGAATGCGGTATATTAAGAAAACGGAATGAGCTTTATAAGGTTAGTTTTTATGTTTTTTTCAATTTGGTATATGAAGAGAACGGTTTGTGATATATAAGATTAGTTTTCGTTATTGGTATATGTCTTTGCAAATCGGTTTATTAAGAAAACGGAATGAGATTTATAAGGTTAGTTTTCGTTATTGGTATATGTCTTAGCGAATTGATATATTAAGAAAACGGTTTGTGGTTTATAAGATTACTTTTTGGTAATTCTTAATGTCTTTGCATATCAGTATATTACGAAAATGGAATGAGATTTATAAGGTTAGTTTTTATGATTTTCAATTCGGTATATTAGGAAAACGGTTTTTGATAAATATGATTAGTTTTCGTTATTGGTTTATGTCTTTGCGAATCGGTATATTAAGAAAACGGAATGAGATTTATAAGGTTAGTTTTTATGTTTTTTCAATTCGGTATATTAAGAAAACGCTATGTGATTGGTAATATTAGTTTTCGGAATAGTTATATCTCTTTGAAAAACGGTATATTAAGAAAACGGTTTGTGATATATAAGATTACTTTTCGGTAATTCTAAATGTCTTTGCAAATCAGTATAATAAGAAAACGGAATGAGATTTATAAGGTTAGTTTTTATGTTTTTTTCATTCGATATATTAAGACAACGGTTTGTGGTTTATAAGATTAGTTATCAATAATTCTAAATGTCTCTGCAAATCAGTATATTAAGAAAACGGTTTGTGGTTTATAAGATTAGTTTTCGGTCATTCTAAATGGCTTTGCAAATCGGTATAGTAAGAAAACGGGATGAGATTTATAAGGTTAGTTTTTATGTTTTTCAATTCGGCATATTAGGAAAACGGTTTGTGATATATAAGATTAGTTTTCGGTAATTCTAAATGGCTTTGCGTATCGGTATATTAAGAAAATGGTATGTGGTTTATAAGATTAGTTTTCGGTAATTCTAAAGTACTTTGCAAATAGGTAGATTAAGAAATGAGATTTATAAGGTTAGTTTTTGTGTTTTTTAACTTCGGTATATTAAGTAAACGGTATGTGATTGGTAATATTAGTTTTCGGTATAGTTATATCTTATTGCAAAACGGTATATTAAGAAAATGGTTTGTGATATATAAGATTAGTTTTCGGTAATTCTAAATGTCTTTGCAAATCAGTAAAATAAGAAAACGGAATGAGATTTATAAGGTTAGTTTTTATGTTTTTTCCATTCGATATATTAAGAAAACGGTTAGTGGTTTATAAGATTAGTTATCGGTAATTCTAAATGTCTCTGCAAATCAGTGTATTAAGAAAACGGTTTGTCGTTTATAAGATTAGTTTTCGGTAATTCTAAATGTCTATGCTTATCAGTATATTAAGAAAACGGAATGAGATTTATAAGGTTAGTTTTTATGATTTTCAATTCGGTATATTAGGAAAACGGTTTGTGATATATAAGATTAGTTTTCGTTATTGGTTTATGTCTTTGCGAATCGGTATATTAAGAAAACGGTTTGTGGTTTATAAGATTAGTTTTCGGTAATTCTAAATGTCTTTGCAAATCAGTATATTAAGAAAACGGAATGAGATTTATAAGGTTAGTTTTTATGTTTTTTCCATTCGATATATTAAGAAAACGGTTTGTGGTTTATAAGATTAGTTATCGGTAATTCTAAATGTGTTTGCAAATCAGTATATTAAGAAAACGGTTTGTGGTTTCTAAGATTAGTTTTCGGTCATTCTAAATTGCTTTGCAAATCGGTATAGTAAGAAAACGGGATGAGATTTATCAGGTTAGTTTATATGATTTTCAATTCGGTATATTAGGAAAACGGTTTGTGATAAATAAGATTAGTTTTCGTTATTGGTTTATGTCTTTGCGAATCGGTATATAAAGAAAACGGTTTGTGGTTTATAAGATTAGTTTTCGGTAATTCTAAATGTCTTTGTTAATCGGTATATTGAGAAACGGTTTGTAGTTTATAAGGTTAGTTTTTATGTTTTTTACATTCGGAATATTAAGAAAACGGTTTGTGGTTTATAAGATTAGTTTTCGGTAATTCTAAATGGCTTTGCAAATCGGTATATTAAGATAACGGAATGAGATTTATAAGGTTAGTTTTTATGTTTTTTCAATTCGGTATATTAAGGGAACGGTATGTGATTGGTAATATTAGTTTTCGGTATAGTTATATCTCTTTGCGAAACGGTATATTAAGAAAACGATTTGTGATATATAAGATTAGTTTTCGGTAATTCTTAATGGCTTTGCAAATCAGTAAAATAAGAAAACGGAATGAGATTTATAAGGTTAGTTTTTATGTTTTTCAATTCGGTATATTAGGAAAACGGTTTGTGATATATAAGATTAGTTTTCGTTATTGGTTTATGTCTTTGCGAATCGGTATATTAAGAAAACGGTTTGTGGTTTATAAGATTAGTTTTCGGTTATTCTAAATGTCTTTGCAAATCGGTATAGTAAGAAAACGGAATGAGATTTATAAGGTTAGTTTTTATGTTTTTTCAATTCGGTATATTAAGAAAAAGGTATCTGATAGGTAATATTATTTTTCGGTATAGTTATATCTCTTTGAAAAACGGTATATTAAGAAAACGGTTTGTGATATATAAGATTAGTTTTCGCTAATTCTAAATGCCTTTGAAAATCAGTATATTAAGAAAACGGAATGAGATTTATAAGGTTAGTTTTTATGTTTTTTCCATTCGATATATTAAGAAAACGATTTGTGGTTTATAAGATTAGTTATCGGTAATTCTAAATGTCTTTGCAAATCAGTATATAAAGAAAACGGTTTGTGGTTTATAAGATTAGTTTTCGGTCATTCTAAATGGCTTTGCAAATCGGTATAGTAAGAAAACGGAATGAGATATATAAGG
Organism: Arma custos; assembly: GCA_037127475.1. Lineage (NCBI taxonomy): Eukaryota > Metazoa > Arthropoda > Insecta > Hemiptera > Pentatomidae > Arma > Arma custos. The sequence goes on along the minus strand of JBBAGI010000019.1, from coordinate 74,550 downwards.
TTAGTTTTTATGTTTTTCAATTCGGCATATTAGGAAAACGGTTTGTGATATATAAGATTAGTTTTCGTTATGGGTTTATGTCTTTGCGAATCGGTATATTAAGAAAACGGTTTGTGGTTTATAAGATTAGTTTTCGGTTATTCTAAATGTCTTTGCAAATCGGTATAGTAAGAAAACGGAATGAGATTTATAAGGTTAGTTTTTATGTTTTTTCAATTCGGTATATTAAGAAAAAGGTATCTGATAGGTAATATTATTTTTCGGTATAGTTATATCTCTTTGAAAAACGGTATATTAAGAAAACGGTTTGTGATATATAAGATTAGTTTTCGCTAATTCTAAATGCCTTTGAAAATCAGTATATTAAGAAAACGGAATGAGATTTATAAGGTTAGTTTTTATGTTTTTTCCATTCGATATATTAAGAAAACGATTTGTGGTTTATAAGATTAGTTATCGGTAATTCTAAATGTCTTTGCAAATCAGTATATAAAGAAAACGGTTTGTGGTTTATAAGATTAGTTTTCGGTCATTCTAAATGGCTTTGCAAATCGGTATATTAAGAAAACAGAATGAGATTTATAAGGTTAGTTTTCGTTATTGGTATATGTCTTTGCGAATCGATATATTAAGAAAACGGAATGAGATTTATCAGGTTAGTTTTTATGATTTTCAATTCGGTATATTAGGAGAACGGTTTGTGATATATAAGATTAGTTTTCGTTATTGGTTTATGTCTTTGCGAATCGGTATATAAGGAAAACGGTTTGTGGTTTATAAGATTAGTTTTCGGTAATTCTAAAGTTCTTTGCAAATCGGTATATTAAGAAAACGGAATGAGGTTTATAAGGTTAGTTTTTATGTTTTTCAATTCGGTATATTAGGAAAACGGTTTGTGATATAAAAGATTAGTTTTGGGTAATTCGCAATGCCTTTGCAAGTCGGTATATTAAGAAAACGGTATGAGATTTATAAGGATAGTTTCGTTATTGGTATATGTCTTTGCGAATCGGTATATTAATAAAACGGTTTGTGGTTTATAAGATTAGTTTTCGGTAATTCTAATTGTCTTGTTAATCTGTATATTAAGAATACGGATTGTAGTTTATAAGATTAGTTTTTGGTAATTCTAAAGTTCTTTGCAAATCGGTATATTAAGAAAACGGAATGAGATTTATAAGGTTAGTTTTTATGTTTTTTAAATTCGGTATATTAAGAAAACGGTATGTGATTGGTAATAATAGTTTTCGGTATAGTTATATCTCATTGCAAAACGGTATAATAAGAAAACGGTTTGTGATATATAAGATTAGTTTTCGTTATTGGTATATGTCTTTGCAAATCGGTATATTAAGAAAACGGTTTGTGGTTTATAAGATTAGTTTTTGGTAATTCTACATGTCTTTGTTTATCGGTATATTAATAAAACGGAATGAGATTTACAAGGTTAGTTTTTGGTAATTCTAAATGTCTTTGTTTCTCGGTATATTAAGAAAACGGAATGAGATTTATATGGTTAGTTTTTATGTTTTTTAATTCGGTATATTAGGAAAACGGTTTGTGATATATAAGATTAGTTTACGTTATTGGTTTATGTCTTTGCGAATCGGTATATTAAGAAAACGGTTTGTGGTTTCTAAGATTAGTTTTCGGTAATTCTAAATGTGTTTGTTAATCGGTATATTAAGAAAACGGATTGTAGTTTATAAGATTAGTTTTTGGTAATTCTATAGTTCTTTGCAAATCGGTATATTAAGAAAATGGAATGAGATTTATAAGGTTAGTTTTTGTGTTTTTTAAATTCAGTATTTTAAGAAAACGGTATGTGATTGGTAATATTAGTTTTCGGTATAGTTCTATCTTATTGAAAACGGTATATTAAGAAAACGGTTTGTGATATATAAGATTAGTTTTCGTTATTGGTATATGTCTTTGCAAATCGGTATATTAAGAAAACGGTTTGTAGTTTATAAGATTAGTTTTTGGTAATTCTAAATGTCTTTGTTTATCGGTATATTAAGAAAACGGAATGAGATTTATCAGGTTAGTTTTTATGATTTTCAATTCGGTATATTAGGAAAACGATTTGTGAAATATAAGTTTAGTTTTCGGTTATTCAAAATGTCTTTGGAAAGCGGTATATTAAGAAAACGGAATGAGCTTTATAAGGTTAGTTTTTATGTTTTTTTAATTTGGTATATAAAGAGAACGGTTTGTGATATATAAGATTAGTTTTCGTTATTAGTTTACGTCTTTGCAAATCGGTTTATTAAGAAAACGGAATGAGATTTATAAGGTTAGTTTTCGGTAATTCTAAATGTCTTTGTTGATCGGTATATTGAGAAACGGTTTGTGGTTTATGAGATTAGTTTTCGGTAATTCTAAAGTTTTTTGCAAGTCGGTATATTAAGAAAACGGAATGAGACTTATAAGGTTAGTTTTTATGTTTTTTCAATTCGGTATATTAAGAAAACGGTATGTGATTGGTAATATTAGATTTCGGAATAGTTATATCTCTTTGAAAAACGGTATATTAAGAAAACGGTTTGTGATACATAAGATTAGTTTTCGTTATTAGTATATGTCTAGGCAAATCGGTATATTAAGAAAACGGTTTGTGGTTTATTAGATTAGTTTTCGGTAATTCTAAATGTCTTTAATAATCAGTATATTAAGAAAACCGTTTGTGGTTTATAAGATTAGTTTTCGGTAATTCTCAATGCCTTTGCTAGTCGTTATATTAAGAAAACGGTATGAGATTTATAAGGATAGTTTTCGTTATTGGTATATGTCTTTGCGAATCGGTATATTAAGAAATTAGTTTGTGGTTTATAAGATTAGTTTTCGGTAATTCTATTTGTCTTTGTTAATCGGTATATTAAAAAAACGGATTGTAGTTTATAAGATTAGTTTTTGGTAATTCTAAATGTCTTTGTTTCTCGGTATATTAAGAAAACGGAATGAGATTTATATGGTTAGTTTTTATGTTTTTCAATTCGGTATATTAGAAAAACGGTTTGTGATATATAAGATTAGTTTACGTTATTGGTTTATGTCTTTGCGAATCGGTATATTAAAAAAACGGTTTGTGGTTTATAAGATTAGTTTTCGGTAATTCTAAATTTCTTTGCGTATCGGTATATTAAGAAAATGGTTTGTGGTTTATAAGATTAGTTTTCGGTAATTCTAAAGTACTTTGCAAATAGGTAGATTAAGAAATGAGATTTATAAGGCTAGTTTTTATGTTTTTTTCAATGCGGTATATTAAGAAAACCGTATGTGATTGGTAATATAAGTTTTCGGTATAGTTATATCTCTTTGCAAAACGGTATATTAAGAAAACGGTTTGTGATATATAAGATTAGTTTTCGTTATTGGTATATTTCTTTGCGAATCGGTATATTAAGAAAACGGTTTGTGGTTTATGAGATTAGTTTTCGGTAATTCTATTTGTCTTTGTTAATCGGTATATTAAAAAAACGGATTGTAGTTTATAAGATTAGTTTTTGGTAATTCTAAATGTCTTTGTTTCTCGGTATATTAAGAAAACGGAATGAGATTTATATGGTTAGTTTTTATGTTTTTCAATTCGGTATATTAGGAAAACGGTTTGTGATATATAAGATTAGTTTACGTTATTGGATTATGTCTTTGCAAATCGGTATAGTAAGAAAACGGAATGAGATTTATAAGGTTAGTTTTCGGTAATTCTAAATGTCTTTGTTAATCGGTATATTGAGAAACGGTTAGTGGTTTATGAGATTAGTTTTCGGTAATTCTAAAGTTTTTTGCAAGTCGGTATATTAAGAAAACGGAATGAGACTTATAAGGTTAGTTTTTATGTTTTTTCAATTCGGTATATTAAGAAAACGGTATGTGATTGGTAATATTAGATTTCGGAATAGTTATATCTCTTTGAAAAACGGTATATTAAGAAAACGGTTTGTGATACATAAGATTAGTTTTCGTTATTAGTATATGTCTAGGCAAATCGGTACATTAAGAAAACGGTTTGTGGTTTATTAGATTAGTTTTCGGTAATTCTAAATGTCTTTAATAATCAGTATATTAAGAAAACGGTTTGTGGTTTATAAGATTAGTTTTCGGTAATTCTCAATGCCTTTGCAAGTCGTTATATTAAGAAAACGGTATGAGATTTATAAGGATAGTTTTCGTTATTGGTATATGTCTTTGCGAATCGGTATATTAAGAAATTAGTTTGTGGTTTATAAGATTAGTTTTCGGTAATTCTATTTGTCTTTGTTAATCGGTATATTAAAAAAACGGATTGTAGTTTATAAGATTAGTTTTTGGTAATTCTAAATGTCTTTGTTTCTCGGTATATTAAGAAAACGGAATGAGATTTATATGGTTAGTTTTTATGTTTTTCAATTCGGTATATTAGGAAAACGGTCTGTGATAAATAAGATTAGTTTACGTTATTGGTTTATGTATTTGCGAATCGGTATATTAAGAAAACGGTTTGTGGTTTCTAAGATTAGTTTTCGGTAATTCTAAATGTGTTTGTTAATCGGTATATTAAGAAAACGGATTGTAGTTTATAAGATTAGTTTTTGGTAATTCTATAGTTCTTTGCAAATCGGTATATTAAGAAAAAGGAATGAGATTTATAAGGTTAGTTTTTGTGTTTTTTAAATTCAGTATTTTAAGAAAACGGTATGTGATTGGTAATATTAGTTTTCGGTATAGTTCTATCTTATTGAAAACGGTATATTAAGAAAACGGTTTGTGATATATAAGATTAGTTTTCGTTATTGGTATATGTCTTTGCAAATCGGTATATTATGAAAACGGTTTGTAGTTTATAAGATTAGTTTTTGGTAATTCTAAATGTCTTTGTTTATCGGTATATTAAGAAAACGGAATGAGATTTATCAGGTTAGTTTTTATGATTTTCAATTCGGTATATTAGGAAAACGATTTGTGAAATATAAGTTTAGTTTTCGGGTATTCTAAATGTCTTTGGAAAGCGGTATATTAAGAAAACGGAATGAGCTTTATAAGGTTAGTTTTTATGTTTTTTCAATTTGGTATATAAAGAGAACGGTTTGTGATATATAAGATTAGTTTTCGTTATTAGTTTACGTCTTTGCAAATCGGTTTATTAAGAAAACGGAATGAGATTTATATGGTTAGTTTTCGTTATTGGTATATGTCTTTGCGAATCGGTATATTAAGAAAACGGTTTGTGGTTTATGAGATTAGTTTTTGGTAATTTTAATTGTCTTTGCAAATCGGTATAGTAAGAAAACGGAATGAGATTTATAAGGTTAGTTTTCGGTAATTCTAAATGTCTTTGTTAATCGGTATATTGAGAAACGGTTTGTGGTTTATGAGATTAGTTTTCGGTAATTCTAAAGTTTTTTGCAAGTCGGTATATTAAGAAAACGGAATGAGACTTATAAGGTTAGTTTTTATGTTTTTTCAATTCGGTATATTAAGAAAACGGTATGTGATTGGTAATATTAGATTTCGGAATAGTTATATCTCTTTGAAAAACGGTATATTAAGAAAACGGTTTGTGATACATAAGATTAGTTTTCGTTATTAGTATATGTCTAGGCAAATCGGTATATTAAGAAAACGGTTTGTGGTTTATTAGATTAGTTTTCGGTAATTCTTAATGTCTTTAATAATCAGTATATTAAGAAAACGGTTTGTGGTTTATAAGATTAGTTTTCGGTAATTCTCAATGCCTTTGCAAGTCGTTATATTAAGAAAACGGTATGAGATTTATAAGGATAGTTTTCGTTATTGGTATATGTCTTTGCGAATCGGTATATTAAGAAATTAGTTTGTGGTTTATAAGATTAGTTTTCGGTAATTCTATTTGTCTTTTTTAATCGGTATATTAAAAAAACGGATTGTAGTTTATAAGATTAGTTTTTGGTAATTCTAAATGTCTTTGTTTCTCGGTATATTAAGAAAACGGAATGAGATTTATATGGTTAGTTTTTATGTTTTTCAATTCGGTATATTAGGAAAACGGTTTGTGATATATAAGATTAGTTTACGTTATTGGTTTATGTCTTTGCGAATCGGTATATTAAGAAAACGGTTTGTGGTTTCTAAGATTAGTTTTCGGTAATTCTAAATGTGTTTGTTAATCGGTATATTAAGAAAACGGATTGTAGTTTATAAGATTAGTTTTTGGTAATTCTATAGTTCTTTGCAAATCGGTATATTAAGAAAATGGAATGAGATTTATAAGGTTAGTTTTTGTGTTTTTTAAATTCAGTATTTTAAGAAAACGGTATGTGATTGGTAATATTAGTTTTCGGTATAGTTCTATCTTATTGAAAACGGTATATTAAGAAAACGGTTTGTGATATATAAGATTAGTTTTCGTTATTGGTATATGTCTTTGCAAATCGGTATATTAAGAAAACGGTTTGTAGTTTATAAGATTAGTTTTTGGTAATTCTAAATGTCTTTGTTTATCGGTATATTAAGAAATGCAATGAGATTTATAAGGTTAGTTTTTATGTTTTTTTAATTCGGTATATTAAGAAAAAGGTATGTAATTGGTAATATTAGTTTTCGGTATAGTTATATCTCTTTGAAAAACGGTATATTAAGAAAACGGTTTGTGATATATAAGGTTAGTTTTCGGTAATTCTAAATGTCTTTGCAAATCAGTAAAATAAGAAAACGGAATGAGCTTTATAAGGTTAGTGTAACACCCCCGGCTTATTTGGAAGGGAATGGGGTTGTGAAAGGAAGGAAAGAATAGTAACACATAAGAAGAATAAAGAAAATTAGGAGAACGTACTCTTACTAAGAACTAAGCAATATAAATAAAATGACTATATTTATTTTTATTTAATAATAAAACCAAATTATTGACAAATATAAAGAAAAAAAAATGTTTAATAAATTAATAATAAAACCAAACTGTTGAAAAATATTAGAATGGTTAAAAATTCTGTAATTACTACACTACTGGTACAACCAGTTCCCCCACTTATTTGCTAGGACAAGAAAATAAAAAAAAACAATAAGGGAATATTATAAGTCTCAGAACAAAAATTATAGCCTGATACTCCACGGTAATCAATGAGTCTATCCCCAGAAATTAAATTGTTCACATGTACCTTGTATAACGTGTAGCGATCCTCCCATCTGATCGGTTCCGCAGTAATCCCACACCAATTGTCTCCAACCTCTCACACTGCGACGTTACACCTCTTTGCACACGGGACAGACTGACCCCTTCCGAGCGATCGCGATCTCCCTCTCCCACGCTGGCCACCGTCTAGACGCAACCTCAGCATCCTTGACGATCTCAGCCCCACGATCGCTCGACTAAATGATTTAATTAAACTTATTTACGGCCAGTCCCGCCACGGTTCTGTTACATCACCCTCCCCTTTACAAAAGAGTGGAACCACGGGGTCCACTCATACAATACGCCGTGGAGTACCAATGGTGGCTGAAACTTAATCCTACACTACACTGTATACACTGCCACTATATACACTCCTGTCAGTTGGTGCTGGCTTCTGTGCGCCCACCGGGTCGATGTATGGTCCTGGTTGTCAATTCTTCCAGAGCTCTGGCATCTTGTATTCGTTGAGTAGCCTTGGACTGTCTGTTTCCCAGCCACTTGCGTAGGCCCCAGGTTCCAAGGACACCCAGCAACAATAGCGCCAAGGTCGTTGTGGCACTCCACGTCCACCATCTTCGGTTAACCCGTTCTTCCTGTATCCTTTCAAGCGCACGCCGAAGGGCCAAGACCCGAACTTCATCAGCGGCCCACTGACCCGCTCCCAGGTCTCCTTGCTGCTCCAAGGACTTCCAAGCCTCTGGTAGGTCTTCCCTCCTAATTGTCGTTTTTTCGGACCCTATGTGTAGAGATATAGGGTCCACGATCTGTATTTCCTTCTCCAACGTCGTGTACGTCGTCCCTCTGGAGCGGGGGAGCAGCCAGTAATCTGCTGTTTTCAGTGTACAAGACTCTGTTGCCTCCCATTCTCCATCACCGTCCAAAATAATCTCTCTGGGTTGCTGATTTCTGCAATTTATCGTTGCCTTGGTTGGCTCGTTGACACTAAAGAGCCATTTCTCTCTCGCCTCGTCCCAAATCCAAGTATCCAGTTGCGGGTCACGTAGTGCCCTCCATTTACACAGCGGTTGACCACTCTGCTCATCCCCAAAGAAGAGAGTGCTTAAGCAGGTCACTCGTCTCCGCTCCATCAACGGAAACAGCGCGGGGCACACCCACGGCTGGGATGTCCGGCACCGTGACAGGTCCCCTTTCTGCAGAAGTGCATAATATTGTCTATCCACTGACACAAGAAAACTGTCCACTGACGTCTCTAATACCACCTTGTGCGGCACATCCACACTCCGTATCGGCATAGGTTGTACCCTATAGAGCTTGAAGGCTTGACCTGACCTAATCAAAGGGAGATCTATAACAACATGCACCGAAGTGGATGTGGCCACTCCATGGACTGCAGCGGCCTGGTAATAATGGTGGGCATCCTCGGGACGAGTACCTGTGAACAAACCAATTCCTGAGGGCAGTACATTGACCACCGTTTGGAGAATCTCACTCAAGGAGTGGGGAGACAGAAGGGCCTGACTCACTGCCCCCCATGATACCCTCTCTAATCCCAAATACAATTCCCTCAAATCACCACTGGCTTTCAGAGCCGTCACCTCCATATTTCGGAGGTTGGATATCAAGGTTAAGGATAGGTTAGTATAAAGGGAAAGCCGGTCTACTTGTGTCTCTAGGGTTAACATCCGCCGGTGGGTAGCTTCCATTTCCTTCTTCAACATTCCTGCGAAGCGTACTAGGTTCCTCGTATTCTCCTCGGTTCGTTGTCCCAAATTCCGTGTGACTGTGAGGTGCTCCGTGGCCAAGTGGACCAATCGCCCTTGTTGCATTGTTAGCTTCCCCAGATCGTCCCTTATCCCTTCTAAGTCGTCAGCATCCGGATTACCAAACACCGCTTTAATCACCTTCCCTCCAATGTTTAGCAGCCCTCTACTCCCTCGTTGAACCGGTAGCAGATTCCTGATGGACAAAACAGCTTCATCCACTTCTGCGACCATCTCCTTGGTCCTCTCCACCTCATCCCAGTACCCCCTAAGTTCAGGGATATGGTTCAGTGTCCGTCGGTACTCAGCTTCTATTTCCTCTATTACTTCCCTCATCCGTAGTGCTTCACCACACAAGCGAGTCACGTTCACTTCCACTATTACCCGCCATCGCTCACTGCTCACTACTACGTCCCTTTCATCCAAAAACCTCACACCGCTGTGTCCCAGGGCCAACTGCAGCACCAGCCATCCTGTGAACACTGTCGTTTAACATTAGATTACTTTCTTGGCCTCAGCAGTATGGGGGATCGGGGGGTGACCAGGGAATCATCCTCCTCCGGTGCCCACGAGGTGTCACGTGGGTCCTCAGGTGTACCTGGGTCATCTTCTGTGCGGGCCCAGGTTGTTTCTTGGGTGGCCTCTGGTGAACTCGGGTCATTCCTCATCCAATGAGGAGTAACGTGATCGACTATGCCCCGGGGGGTTGACAATTTTTCTGGCGTCCTTCGCTCCGTTACCGGGGACTCCCTGCGGACAGTTGAGTAAGCTCCGTCGGCTTGACTCTCCTCTTGGTTGTTGTCCTTGACTTCTTTCATTTCATCCTCGCTGTCCTCGTTCCAGTGTGGGGGACATTCCTCCTCACTCTCATTTTCGTCCCGATGTTCATGTTCCTCCCAGTCACTCTCGTCTCCACTCTCCTCCTCCTCCCTTCCTAACTCAGTAGGCCTATCACCTATAGCTGGTTTCAACCGATTGATGTGTACCACTACTTTTCGGCCCGATCCCAACTGTAACTCATACGTGACTGGGGAGATCTTCCTGATTACCTCATACGGTCCCGTCCAAGGACGATGAAATTTCTTGCAATGTCCCAGCTTTGTAATGGGGACATGCAGGAACACACACTCCCCCACTTCGAGTTCTCTGTGTTTTCGTCCCTTGTTCCATTGCCTCGTCCGACGGGTCCATGCCAATTCCATCCTCTTCGATGCCTCCTCATAGGCCTGACTTAATCTCTCCTGCAGCCGTTCCACGAACTCTTCTGCTGGCGTTTCACCGTCCAGTGGCATGATATTGAAGCCCACAGGCATCTGCACTTCTCGTCCATACAGAAGGTAGTTTGGCGAGTATCCCGTGGACGAGTGCGGGATGGCCCTATAAGCCATCAGGGCATAGGGTACCCATTGATCCCAGTCACGACCGTCACGCCGTACATAATGAGCCACCGACTCAGCCAGAGTTCGGTGTAATCTTTCCACCATTCCATTGCCCTCTGGATGGTAGGGGGTTGTCTGAATTTTCTGTGTCCCCAGCAGCCGACATGTATTTTTCAATAGGGAGGAAACGAAATTTCTCCCCTGGTCAGTCAGCAATCGATCGGGGGCTCCGTGCCGGGTTACTATTGCCTCTACTAAGGCCCTTGCCGTCTCGTCCGCTGTGATTTCCTTCAAGGGTATTGCTTCGGCGTACCTCGTGAAATTGTCGATCATGGTGAGCAGGTACTTATAACCTCGCCCGCTCCTGGGAAGCGGACCGACGATGTCCATTGAAATTTGCTCAAACGGTCTGGTCGGGAAGAAAGGGGCTTCCAAAGGGGCCTTCAAACCTGGTGGGGATTTCCTTCTCTGACAGCTATCACACCTCGCGACGTATTCCCTTACGTCTGGACCCAGTGTGGGCCAGTAATACCCCTGCTGTACTACCGACGTCGTACGTTCTATACCCGGGTGTCCAGCCCATTTGGCTTCATGGCACTGCTGTAAAATGGCCCCTCTTAAAACTGTTGGTACTGCCAACTTCCAGTCCCCCATGCTGTCACTACCGTTTTTCCAATACAATACGCCCCGTGCATCCTTTCCTCCTGATCCTGATTGTTGTGCTAGATCTTGGCACCACGAATCATCCCGCTGGGCTATCCGTAGCTCGCTCTCATTAAACCCCGGTGTCTTCACTTGTACTCCCCGCACCGCCCTGCTCAAGGCATCAGCATTCGTATGCCTCCTCCCCGCCTTGTGCTCTACTTCATAATTGAACTCCTGGAGCCTTAGTGTCCACCTCATTAACCGAGAAGAAGGCTCCTTTAAGCTTAGCATCCATCTTAAAGCCGAATGATCAGTAACAAGCTTGAATTCCCTCCCAAGTAAGTAGCACCTAAACTGGCGGGTTGCCCAGATGACCGCTAGCAGTTCCAATTCGGTGGCCGAGTAATTTTTTTCTGGGCCTCGTAATTGCCGGCTGGCGTAGCATATGGGTCTTTCTTCCCCATCGCGCACCTGAGACAACACTGCTCCTAATGCCATCGAGGAGGCGTCGGTTGCTAAGATGAACGGGTCATGGAAATCGGGATAAACTAGAACCCGGTCAGACACCAAATGCTTTTTTAGCTCATTGAAAGCATCCTCTGCCTCCGACGTCCATCTAAAAGTGGCATTCTTTTTCGTGAGCTCAGTCAGTGGTTGAGCGATTCCCGCGAATCCCGCTACAAACCGGCGATAATACCCTGCTAACCCCAGGAAGGACCTTACTTCTCTCACGCTCCTTGGCCGAGGGTAGGCTCTCACAGCCTCTATCTTTGTGGGATCTGTTCTTACCCCATGCTCACTTACCACATGTCCAAGATAGGCAACTTCCTTCCGCACAAAGCGGCACTTCTCCCTGTTGACCTTGAGGTTAGCCTCTTGCAACTTACTGAATACATTCCCTAATCTACGTGCTTGCTCCTCAATAGTCGCACTGTAAACAATGACGTCATCCAGGTACACGTAGCATTCTACCCCTTTCAGCCTACTTAATAGGCAATCCATCAATTTTTGGAATGTTGCAGGAGCCCCAGCCAACCCGAAAGCCATCCTACGGTACTCGTAGTGGCCACCTTCTGTGGTGAACGCCGTCTTTTCCCGATCTTTTTCCGCGACGGATATTTGATGGTAACCGCTTGCCAGGTCTAGCGTCGTAAAGTACCGGCTTCTCCCCAATTGCTCCAACGTTTCATTTATCAATGGCAGTGGATAAACATCCACTTTTGTAACCGCATTGAGACCACGAAAATCAGTACAGAACCGAAACTTGGTTTCCCCATGGTACGACTTCTTTCTAACCAATACAATGGGGGCCGACCAGGGACTCGATGATGGCTGGATGATCCCATTATCCAGCATTTCCTGGATGTGTTGTTTAACAATAGGTCTCTGATGGAAGGGTACTGGATACGGTCGTTTTGCTACTGGTGACGCGCCGCCTGTTTCAATGGAGTGCTCGACGCCTAGGGTGCAACCCCTCTCATCTGGTGGGTCGAACAACATCCCATACCGCTCTAACACCTCTTCAATAGTCGATCTATCGTTCGGTGATAAATGACCAAGCTCAGCGTCCCAATTCCGCTGGTCCACTTTCTCCTTAGACTGGTGTAGTCCCACTACTCCTATCACGGTCTCCTCCCCGTCCCAGACGTCCGCCTCAACCGCCCTCCCCAAGGTTTGTCTGCGGTCAACCACGATCTGTTCTCCGGTCAAGTTGACCACCCGGACGTTCACCATCCCCTTTTCCACTCTGCCAACGCCCCTCCCCGTTCTCAACCCCTTCTGCGGCTGGATTTCAGGTTCTACCATGACCACTTTGCCGTCCATCATTGCCAGCTCCCCAGCTATTATGGCTTCAGCGTACTTTGGGATTATAGACCTCGCAACGGCCCGTACAGTGTATTCCTGCTGTGGCTTCTGAAGCGGTTCTGACTCATTAGGACTTGGCTTCCCCCGATGACACTTCTTCCCTGTCTGACGCTTGACTGCCTCAGCCGTCACCCCTCTAACCAGTACAGTGTTAGACCGAGCGTGAATTTCTATATCGACCTTCTTCATAAGGTCCAGCCCCAATATCCCGTCGTACGCCATTTCAATGTCCGCGACTGTAAACCGATGGCTTACTTTTCTCCCTTTTATTTGGCATTCAACCTCCTGTTCCCCTCTTATACGCAGGGCCCTTCCCGTTACTCCCCTGGCCTTCAGGTTTGACCATCTCACCTTATGACCTTGGACCGGTTCCCTTAACAAGGAGATCTGAGCCCCCGTATCCACCAGCAGAATTTTCTTTTGCCCGGCTATCACAACCTCAAGACTTAACCCGTCGTTCTCCTGGCCAGATATACAGGGAATTAAACCAAGCTTACCCCTTTTGTTCTCCTGGGGCCTCCCTTCGGGGCAAAAGGGCGGCCTTAGGCTTTTGGGTCACTCCCATTTTGAGCGGCGGTGGTACAATGGGAAGCGAAGTGTCCTATTCTTCCACATCTGAAACAAGCTCCAGGGTAGTCTGGTCGTCTCCTGGTTCGCTGTGGGGTCTGGCCAACTCTGTTAGGGCAATTTCTCGACAAATGCCCCCTCTTAGCACAGTTAAAACATTGGACCTCCGAAAGTGGTGGCCGAGCGTTTACCCGCCCCTCGTTCCTTCCGGGCTGCCGGTAGTTTGCGCAAACACATACGGGTGGTTGCACCTCTTGTGCGCCCGTCATCGGCTCTACCTGTGGTTCTCTTACTACATATATGTTTTTTCCCCGTTGATGCTCCTGTAGGGCCTGTTCCAGCTCCAACGCCATTTTCTGGGCTTCCCTTAAGGTCTGTGGGCGGCCGAACAAGACTTGCTTACCTACCTCCCCAGTCAAACCCCTAGTGAACGCCTCTAACACCTTCCTTTCTACCTCCCTCGCCCACCACGTTCCCTCGTCTCCGGCTAAGGTTGGCCTGGCCATCTTTCCACCCACCGTAATACATCGGTCGGCAAACTCTTGTATCTTCTCCTTAGACTGTTGGCTCATGTCTTGCAGCACTCTGCCGTAATATTCGAAGGTGTTTGGATCGCCAAACCGCTCCTTCAATACCTCCGAAAGTCGCTGGAACGTAACCTCACCCCTAAGCTCTTCAGCGCCCCTTACGAACGTCGCCGCTTGTCCCTGAAGTTTTAACCGACATATCCTCACTCTATCTCCGTCATCCCAAGCCCCACAAGCCGCTACCTCCTCCAGGTAGTCCAAAAACTCCTCCACTGGCCGCGCAGTCGCTTCCCCTCCCCATGGCTTCACTAGTGACTGTAACGATAGATCTCTGCGAGGTGGTTTAACAACCAGTTTAGCATCTGGTTGATTTGTCTCTAGCTCTACAATCTGCTGCTTGAGTTCCCCCTCCCGCTTTTGAAACTCCTCGTTTAGTTTTAACACCTCATCCAATTTAGCCCTTAATTGACTCTCAGCCGTCATTTTAAAAACGTGAATTTAGTTTGTGGTATTGTTGCAACCACCCCACACCTGACACCACTGTAACACCCCCGGCTTATTTGGAAGGGAATGGGGTTGTGAAAGGAAGGAAAGAATAGTAACACATAAGAAGAATAAAGAAAATTAGGAGAACGTACTCTTACTAAGAACTAAGCAATATAAATAAAATGACTATATTTATTTTTATTTAATAATAAAACCAAATTATTGACAAATATAAAGAAAAAAAAATGTTTAATAAATTAATAATAAAACCAAACTGTTGAAAAATATTAGAATGGTTAAAAATTCTGTAATTACTACACTACTGGTACAACCAGTTCCCCCACTTATTTGCTAGGACAAGAAAATAAAAAAAAACAATAAGGGAATATTATAAGTCTCAGAACAAAAATTATAGCCTGATACTCCACGGTAATCAATGAGTCTATCCCCAGAAATTAAATTGTTCACATGTACCTTGTATAACGTGTAGCGATCCTCCCATCTGATCGGTTCCGCAGTAATCCCACACCAATTGTCTCCAACCTCTCACACTGCGACGTTACACCTCTTTGCACACGGGACAGACTGACCCCTTCCGAGCGATCGCGATCTCCCTCTCCCACGCTGGCCACCGTCTAGACGCAACCTCAGCATCCTTGACGATCTCAGCCCCACGATCGCTCGACTAAATGATTTAATTAAACTTATTTACGGCCAGTCCCGCCACGGTTCTGTTACAGTTAGTTTTTATGTTTTTCAATTCGGTATATTAGGAAAACGGTTTGTGATATATAAGATTAGTTTACGTGATTGGTTTATGTCTTTTCGAATTGGTATATTAAGAAAACGGTTTGTGGTTTATAAGATTAGTTTTCGGTAATTCTAAATGTGTTTGTTAATCGGTATATTAAAAAAACGGATTGTAGTTTATAAGATTAGTTTTTGGTAATTCTAAAGTTCTTTGCAAATCGGTATAGTTATATCTCTTTGAAAAACGGTATATTAAGAAAACGGTTTGTGATATATAAGGTTAGTTTTCGGTAATTCTAAATGTCTTTGCAAATCAGTAAAATAAGAAAACGGAATGAGCTTTATAAGGTTAGTTTTTATGTTTTTCAATTCGGTATATTAGGAAAACGGTTTGTGATATATAAGATTAGTTTACGTGATTGGTTTATGTCTTTTCGAATTGGTATATTAAGAAAACGGTTTGTGGTTTATAAGATTAGTTTTCGGTAATTCTAAATGTGTTTGTTAATCGGTATATTAAAAAAACGGATTGTAGTTTATAAGATTAGTTTTTGGTAATTCTAAAGTTCTTTGCAAATCGGTATAGTTATATCTCTTTGCAAAACGGTATATTAAGAAAACGGTTTGTGATATATAAGATTAGTTTTCGTTATTTGTATATTTCTTTGCGAATCGGTATGTTAAGAAAACGGTTTGTGGTTTATATGATTAGTTTTTGGTAATTTTAAATGTCTTTGCAATACGGTATATTAAGAGAACGGAATGAGCTTTATAAGGTTAGTTTTTATGTTTTTTCAATTCGGTATATTAAGAAAACGGTTTGTGATTTATAACATTAGTTTTCGGTAATTCTAAACGTCTTTGCAAATCTGTATATTAAGAAAACGGTATGTGGTTTAAATGATTAGTTTTCGGTCATTCTAAATGTCTTTGCAAATCGGTATAGTAAGAAAACGGAATGAGATTTATAAGGTTAGTTTTTATGTTTTTCAATTCGGTATATTAGGAAAACGGTATGTGATTGGTAATATTAGTTTTCGGTATAGTTATATCTTATTGCAAAACGGTATATTAAGAAAACGGTTTGTGGTTTATGAGATTAGTTTTCGGTAATTCTAAAGTTTTTTGCAAGTCGGTATATTAAGAAAACGGAATGAGACTTATAAGGTTAGTTTTTATGTTTTTTCAATTCGGTATATTAAGAAAACGGTATGTGATTGGTAATATTAGATTTCGGAATAGTTATATCTCTTTGAAAAACGGTATATTAAGAAAACGGTTTGTGATACATAAGATTAGTTTTCGTTATTAGTATATGTCTAGGCAAATCGGTATATTAAGAAAACGGTTTGTGGTTTATTAGATTAGTTTTCGGTAATTCTTAATGTCTTTAATAATCAGTATATTAAGAAAACGGTTTGTGGTTTATAAGATTAGTTTTCGGTAATTCTCAATGCCTTTGCAAGTCGTTATATTAAGAAAACGGTATGAGATTTATAAGGATAGTTTTCGTTATTGGTATATGTCTTTGCGAATCGGTATATTAAGAAATTAGTTTGTGGTTTATAAGATTAGTTTTCGGTAATTCTATTTGTCTTTTTTAATCGGTATATTAAAAAAACGGATTGTAGTTTATAAGATTAGTTTTTGGTAATTCTAAATGTCTTTGTTTCTCGGTATATTAAGAAAACGGAATGAGATTTATATGGTTAGTTTTTATGTTTTTCAATTCGGTATATTAGGATAACGGTTTGTGATATATAAGATTAGTTTACGTTATTGGTTTATGTCTTTGCGAATCGGTATATTAAGAAAACGGTTTGTGGTTTCTAAGATTAGTTTTCGGTAATTCTAAATGTGTTTGTTAATCGGTATATTAAGAAAACGGATTGTAGTTTATAAGATTAGTTTTTGGTAATTCTATAGTTCTTTGCAAATCGGTATATTAAGAAAATGGAATGAGATTTATAAGGTTAGTTTTTGTGTTTTTTAAATTCAGTATTTTAAGAAAACGGTATGTGATTGGTAATATTAGTTTTCGGTATAGTTCTATCTTATTGAAAACGGTATATTAAGAAAACGGTTTGTGATATATAAGATTAGTTTTCGTTATTGGTATATGTCTTTGCAAATCGGTATATTAAGAAAACGGTTTGTAGTTTATAAGATTAGTTTTTGGTAATTCTAAATGTCTTTGTTTATCGGTATATTAAGAAATGGAATGAGATTTATAAGGTTAGTTTTTATGTTTTTTTAATTCGGTATATTAAGAAAAAGGTATGTAATTGGTAATATTAGTTTTCGGTATAGTTATATCTCTTTGAAAAACGGTATATTAAGAAAACGGTTTGTGATATATAAGGTTAGTTTTCGGTAATTCTAAATGTCTTTGCAAATCAGTAAAATAAGAAAACGGAATGAGCTTTATAAGGTTAGTTTTTATGTTTTTCAATTCGGTATATTAGGAAAACGGTTTGTGATATATAAGATTAGTTTACGTGATTGGTTTATGTCTTTTCGAATTGGTATATTAAGAAAACGGTTTGTGGTTTATAAGATTAGTTTTCGGTAATTCTAAATGTGTTTGTTAATCGGTATATTAAAAAAACGGATTGTAGTTTATAAGATTAGTTTTTGGTAATTCTAAAGTTCTTTGCAAATCGGTATAGTTATATCTCTTTGCAAAACGGTATATTAAGAAAACGGTTTGTGATATATAAGATTAGTTTTCGTTATTTGTATATTTCTTTGCGAATCGGTATGTTAAGAAAACGGTTTGTGGTTTATATGATTAGTTTTTGGTAATTTTAAATGACTTTGCAATACGGTATATTAAGAGAACGGAATGAGCTTTATAAGGTTAGTTTTTATGTTTTTTCAATTCGGTATATTAAGAAAACGGTTTGTGATTTATAACATTAGTTTTCGGTAATTCTAAACGTCTTTGCAAATCTGTATATTAAGAAAACGGTATGTGGTTTAAATGATTAGTTTTCGGTCATTCTAAATGTCTTTGCAAATCGGTATAGTAAGAAAACGGAATGAGATTTATAAGGTTAGTTTTTATGTTTTTCAATTCGGTATATTAGGAAAACGGTATGTGATTGGTAATATTAGTTTTCGGTATAGTTATATCTTATTGCAAAACGGTATATTAAGAAAACGGTTTGTGGTTTATAAGATTAGTTATCGGTAATTCTAAATGTCTTTGCAAATCAGTATATTAAGAAAACGGTTTGTGGTTTATAAGATTAGTTTTCGGTCATTCTAAATGGCTTTGCAAATCGGTATATTAAGAAAACGGAATGAGATTTATAAGGTTAGTTTTTATGTTTTTTCAATTCGGTATATTAAGAAAACGGTATGTGATTGGTAATATTAGTTTTCGGAATAGTTATATCTCTTTGAAAAACGGTATATTAAGAAAACGGTTTGTGATATATAAGATTAGTTTTCGGTAATTCTAAATGTCTTTGCAAATCAGTATAATAAGAAAACGGAATGAGATTTATAAGGTTAGTTGTTATGTTTTTTCCATTCGATATTTTAAGAAAACGGTTTGTGGTTTATAAGATTAGTTATCAATAATTCTAAATGTCTCTGCAAATCAGTATATTAAGAAAACGGTTTGTGATATATAAGATTAGTTTCCGGTATAGTTATATCTCTTTGAAAAACGGTATATAAGGAAAACGGTTTGTGGTTTATAAGATTAGTTTTCGGTAATTCTAAATGTCTTTGCAAATCAGTATATTAAGAAAACGGAATGAGATTTATAAGGTTAGTTTTTATGTTTTTCAATTCGGTATATTAGGAAAACAGTTTGTGATATATAAGATTAGTTTCCGTTATTGGTTTATGTCTTTGCGAATCGGTATATTAAGAAAACGGTTTGTGGTTTCTAAGATTAGTTTTCGGTAATTCTAAATGTGTTTGTTAATCGGTATATTAAGAAAACGGATTGTAGTTTATAAGATTAGTTTTTGGTAATTCTATAGTTCTTTGCAAATCGGTATATTAAGAAAATGGAATGAGATTTATAAGGTTAGTTTTTGTGTTTTTTAAAATCGGTATTTTAAGAAAACGGTATGTGATTGGTAATATTAGTTTTCGGTATAGTTATATCTTATTGCAAAACGGTATATTAAGAAAACGGTTTGTGATATATAAGATTAGTTTTCGTTATTGGTATATGTCTTTGCAAATCGGTATATTAAGAAAACGGTTTTTAGTTTATAAGATTAGTTTTTGGTAATTCTAAATGTCTTTGTTTATCGGTATATTAAGAAATGGAATGAGATTTATAAGGTTAGTTTTTATGTTTTTTCAATTCGGTATATTAAGAAAAAGGTATGTAATTGGTAATATTAGTTTTCGGTATAGTTATATCTCTTTGAAAAACGGTATATTAAGAAAACGGTTTGAGATATATAAGGTTAGTTTTCGGTAATTCTAAATGTCTTTTCAAATCAGTAAAATAAGAAAACGGAATGAGTTTTATAAGGTTAGGTTTTATGTTTTTCAATTCGGTATATTAGGAAAACGGTTTGTTATATATAAGATTAGTTTTCGTTATTTGTATATTTCTTTGCGAATCGGTATGTTAAGAAAACGGTTTGTGGTTTATAAGATTAGTTTTTGGTAATTTTAAATGTCTTTGCAATACGGTATATTAAGAGAACGGAATGAGCTTTATAAGGTTAGTTTTTATGTTTTTTCAATTCGGTATATTAAGAAAACGGTTTGTGATTTATAACATTAGTTTTCGGTAACTCTAAACGTCTTTGCAAATCAGTATATTAAGAAATTGTATGTGGTTTAAATGATTAGTTTTCGGTCATTCTAAATGGCTTTGCAAATCGGTATATTAAGAAGACGGAATTAAATTTATAAGGTTAGTTTTCGTTATTGGTATATGTCTTTGCGAATCGATATATTAAGAAAACGGAATGAGATTTATCAGGTTAGTTTTTATGATTTTCAATTCGGTATATTAGGAAAACGGATTGTGAAATATAAGATTAGTTTTCAGTTATTCCAAATGTCTTTGCAAATCGGTATAGTAAGAAAAAGGAATGAGATTTATAAGGTTAGTTTTTATGTTTTTCAATTCGGTATATTAGGAAAACGGAATGTGATTGGTAATATTAGTTTTCTTTATAGTTATATCTTATTGCAAAACGGTATATAAGGAAAACGGTTTGTGGTTTATAAGATTAGTTATCGGTAATTCTAAATGTCTTTGCAAATCAGTATATTAAGAAAACGGTTTGTGGTTTTTAAGATTAGTTTTCGGTCATTCTAAATGGCTTTGCAAATCGGTATATTAAGAAAACAGAATGAGATTTATAAGGTTAGTTTTTATGATTTTCAATTCGGTATATTAGGAAAACGGTTTGTGATATATAAGATTAGTTTTCGTTATTGGTTTATGTCTTTGCGAATCAGTATATTAAGAAAACGGTTTGTGGTTTATAAGATTATTTTTCAGTTGTTCTAAATGTCTTTGCAAATCGGTATAGTAAGAAAACGGAATGAGATTTATAAGGTTAGTTTTTATGTTTTTCAATTCGGCATATTAGGAAAACGGTTTGTGATATATAAGATTAGTTTTCGTTATGGGTTTATGTCTTTGCGAATCGGGATATTAAGAAAACGGTTTGTGGTTTATAAGATTAGTTATCGGTAATTCTAAATGTCTCTGCAAATCAGTATATTAAGAAAACGGTTTGTGATATATAAGATTAGTTTTCGGTATAGTTATATCTCTTTGAAAAACGGTATATTAGGAAAACGGTTTGTGATATATAAGATTAGTTTTCGGTAATTCTAAATGTCTTTGCAAATCGGTATAGTAAGCAAACGAAATGAGATTTATACGGTTAGTTTTTATGTTTTTCAATTCGGCATATTAGGAAAACGGTTTGTGATAAATAAGATTAGTTTTCGTTATGGGTTTATGTCTTTGCGAATCGGGATATTAAGAAAACGGTTTGTGGTTTATAAGATTAGTCTTCGGTAATTCTAATGTACTTTGCAAATAGGTAGATTAAGAAAACGGAATGAGATTTATAAGGTTAGTTTTTATGTTTTTTCAATGCGGTATATTAAGAAAACGGTATGTGATTGGTAATATTAGTTTTCGGTATAGTTATATCTTATTGCAAAACGGTATATTAAGAAAACGGTTTGTGGTTTATAAGATTAGTTATCGGTAATTCTAAATGTCTTTGCAAATCAGTATATTAAGAAAACGGTTTGTGGTTTATAAGATTAGTTTTCGGTCATTCTAAATGGCTTTGCAAATCGGTAAATTAAGAAAACAGAATGAGATTTATAAGGTTAGTTTTTATGATTTTCAATTCGGTATATTAGGAAAACGATTTGTGATATATAAGATTAGTTTTCGTTATTGGTTTATGTCTTTGCGAATCGGTATATTAAGAAAACGGTTTGTGGTTTATAAGATTAGTTTTCGGTAATTCTAAATGTCTTTGCAAATCAGTATATTAAGAAAACGGTTTGTGGTTTATAAGATTAGTTTTCGGTCATTCTAAATGGCTTTGCAAATCGGTAAATTAAGAAAACAGAATGAGATTTATAAGGTTAGTTTTTATGATTTTCAATTCGGTATATTAGGAAAACGATTTGTGATAAATAAGATTAGTTTTCGTTATGGGTTTATGTCTTTGCGAATCGGGATATTAAGAAAACGGTTTGTGGTTTATAAGATTAGTCTTCGGTAATTCTAATGTACTTTGCAAATAGGTAGATTAAGAAAACGGAATGAGATTTATAAGGTTAGTTTTTATGTTTTTTCAATGCGGTATATTAAGAAAACGGTATGTGATTGGTAATATTAGTTTTCGGTATAGTTATATCTTATTGCAAAACGGTATATTAAGAAAACGGTTTGTGGTTTATAAGATTAGTTTTCGGTAATTCTAAATGTCTTTGTTAATCGGTATATTGAGAAACGGTTTGTAGTTTAAAAGATTAGTTTTCGGTAATTCTAAAGTTCTTTGCAAATCGGTATATTAAGAAAACGGAATGTGATTTATACGGTTAGTTTTTATTTTTTTTCAATTCGGTATATTAAGAAAACGGTATGTGATTGGTAATATTAGTTTTCGGAATAGTTATATCTCTTTGAAAAACGGTATATTAAGAAAACGGTTTGTGATATATAAGATTAGTTTTCGGTAATTCTAAATGTCTTTGCAAATCAGTATAATAAGAAAACGGAATGAGATTTATAAGGTTAGTTGTTATGTTTTTTCCATTCGATATTTTAAGAAAACGGTTTGTGGTTTATAAGATTAGTTATCAATAATTCTAAATGTCTCTGCAAATCAGTATATTAAGAAAACGGTTTGTGATATATAAGATTAGTTTCCGGTATAGTTATATCTCTTTGAAAAACGGTATATTAGGAAAACGGTTTGTGGTTTATAAGATTAGTTTTCGGTAATTCTAAATGTCTTTGCAAATCAGTATATTAAGAAAACGGAATGAGATTTAAAAGGTTAGTTTTTATGTTTTTCAATTCGGTATATTAGGAAAACGGTTTGTGATATATAAGATTAGGTTACGTTATTGGTTTATGTCTTTGCGAATCGGTATATTAAGAAAACGGTTTGTGGTTTCTAAGATTAGTTTTCGGTAATTCTAAATGTGTTTGTTAATCGGTATATTAAGAAAACGGATTGTAGTTTATAAGATTAGTTTTTGGTAATTCTATAGTTCTTTGCAAATCGGTATATTAAGAAAATGGAATGAGATTTATAAGGTTAGTTTTTGTGTTTTTTAAAATCGGTATTTTAAGAAAACGGTATGTGATTGGTAATATTAGTTTTCGGTATAGTTATATCTTATTGCAAAACGGTATATTAAGAAAACGGTTTGTGATATATAAGATTAGTTTTCGTTATTGGTATATGTCTTTGCAAATCGGTATATTAAGAAAACGGTTTGTAGTTTATAAGATTAGTTTTTGGTAATTCTAAATGTCTTTGTTTATCGGTATATTAAGAAATGGAATGAGATTTATAAGGTTAGTTTTTATGTTTTTTCAATTCGGTATATAAAGAAAAAGGTATGTAATTGGTAATATTAGTTTTCGGTATAGTTATATCTCTTTGAAAAACGGTATATTAAGAAAACGGTTTGAGATATATAAGGTTAGTTTTCGGTAATTCTAAATGTCTTTTCAAATCAGTAAAATAAGAAAACGGAATGAGTTTTATAAGGTTAGTTTTTATGTTTTTCAATTCGGTATATTAGGAAAACGGTTTGTTATATATAAGATTAGTTTTCGTTATTTGTATATTTCTTTGCGAATCGGTATGATAAGAAAACGGTTTGTGGTTTATAAGATTAGTTTTTGGTAATTTTAAATGTCTTTGCAATACGGTATATTAGGAGAACGGAATGAGCTTTATAAGGTTAGTTTTTATGTTTTTTCAATTCGGTATATTAAGAAAACGGTTTGTGATTTATAACATTAGTTTTCGGTAACTCTAAACGTCTTTGCAAATCAGTATATTAAGAAAACGGTATGTGGTTTAAATGATTAGTTTTCGGTCATTCTAAATGGCTTTGCAAATCGGTATATTAAGAAGACGGAATTAAATTTATAAGGTTAGTTTTCGTTATTGGTATATGTCTTTGCGAATCGATATATTAAGAAAACGGAAAGAGATTTATCAGGTTAGTTTTTATGATTTTCAATTCGGTATATTAGGAAAACGGATTGTGAAATATAAGATTAGTTTTCAGTTATTCCAAATGTCTTTGCAAATCGGTATAGTAAGAAAACGGAATGAGATTTATAAGGTTAGTTTTTATGTTTTTCAATTCGGTATATTAGGAAAACGGTATGTGATTGGTAATATTAGTTTTCGGTATAGTTATATCTTATTGCAAAACGGTATATTAGGAAAACGGTTTGTGGTTTATAAGATTAGTTATCGGTAATTCTAAATGTCTTTGCAAATCAGTATATTAAGAAAACGGTTTGTGGTTTATAAGATTATTTTTCGGTAATTTTAAATGTGTTTGTTAATCGGTATATTAAGAAAACGGATTGTAGTTTATAAGATTAGTTTTTGGTAATTCTATAGTTCTTTGCAAATCGGTATATTAAGAAAATGGAATGAGATTTATAAGGTTAGTTTTTGTGTTTTTTAAAATCGGTATTTTAAGAAAACGGTATGTGATTGGTAATATTAGTTTTCGGTATAGTTATATCTTATTGCAAAACGGTATATTAAGAAAACGGTTTGTGATATATAAGATTAGTTTTCGTTATTGGTATATGTCTTTGCAAATCGGTATATTAACAAAACGGTTTGTAGTTTATAAGATTAGTTTTTGGTAATTCTAAATGTCTTTGTTTATCGGTATATTAAGAAATGGAATGAGATTTATAAGGTTAGTTTTTATGTTTTTTCAATTCGGTATATTAAGAAAAAGGTATGTAATTGGTAATATTAGTTTTCGGTATAGTTATATCTCTTTGAAAAACGGTATATTAAGAAAACGGTTTGAGATATATAAGGTTAGTTTTCGGTAATTCTAAATGTCTTTTCAAATCAGTAAAATAAGAAAACGGAATGAGTTTTATAAGGTTAGTTTTTATGTTTTTCAATTCGGTATATTAGGAAAACGGTTTGTTATATATAAGATTAGTTTTCGTTATTTGTATATTTCTTTGCGAATCGGTATGTTAAGAAAACGGTTTGTGGTTTATAAGATTAGTTTTTGGTAATTTTAAATGTCTTTGCAATACGGTATATTAAGAGAAAGGAATGAGCTTTATAAGGTTAGTTTTTATGTTTTTTCAATTCGGTATATTAAGAAAACGGTTTGTGATTTATAACATTAGTTTTCGGTAACTCTAAACGTCTTTGCAAATCAGTATATTAAGAAAACGGTATGTGGTTTAAATGATTAGTTTTCGGTCATTCTAAATGGCTTTGCAAATCGGTATATTAAGAAGACGGAAATAAATTTATAAGGTTAGTTTTCGTTATTGGTATATGTCTTTGCGAATCGATATATTAAGAAAACGGAATGAGATTTATCAGGTTAGTTTTTATGATTTTCAATTCGGTATATTAGGAAAACGGATTGTGAAATATAAGATTAGTTTTCAGTTATTCCAAATGTCTTTGCAAATCGGTATAGTAAGAAAACGGAATGAGATTTATAAGGTTAGTTTTTATGTTTTTCAATTCGGTATATTAGGAAAACGGTATGTGATTGGTAATATTAGTTTTCGGTATAGTTATATCTTATTGCAAAACGGTATATTAGGAAAACGGTTTGTGGTTTATAAGATTAGTTATCGGTAATTCTAAATGTCTTTGCAAATCAGTATATTAAGAAAACGGTTTGTGGTTTATAAGATTATTTTTCGGTAATTCTAAATGTGTTTGTTAATCGGTATATTAAGAAAACGGATTGTAGTTTATAAGATTAGTTTTTGGTAATTCTATAGTTCTTTGCAAATCGGTATATTAAGAAAATGGAATGAGATTTATAAGGTTAGTTTTTGTGTTTTTTAAAATCGGTATTTTAAGAAAACGGTATGTGATTGGTAATATTAGTTTTCGGTATAGTTATATCTTATTGCAAAACGGTATATTAAGAAAACGGTTTGTGATATATAAGATTAGTTTTCGTTATTGGTATATGTCTTTGCAAATCGGTATATTAAGAAAACGGTTTGTAGTTTATAAGATTAGTTTTTGGTAATTCTAAATGTCTTTGTTTATCGGTATATTAAGAAATGGAATGAGATTTATAAGGTTAGTTTTTATGTTTTTTCAATTCGGTATATTAAGAAAAAGGTATGTAATTGGTAATATTAGTTTTCGGTATAGTTATATCTCTTTGAAAAACGGTATATTAAGAAAACGGTTTGAGATATATAAGGTTAGTTTTCGGTAATTCTAAATGTCTTTTCAAATCAGTAAAATAAGAAAACGGAATGAGTTTTATAAGGTTAGTTTTTATGTTTTTCAATTCGGTATATTAGGAAAACGGTTTGTTATATATAAGATTAGTTTTCGTTATTTGTATATTTCTTTGCGAATCGGTATGTTAAGAAAACGGTTTGTGGTTTATAAGATTAGTTTTTGGTAATTTTAAATGTCTTTGCAATACGGTATATTAAGAGAACGGAATGAGCTTTATAAGGTTAGTTTTTATGTTTTTTCAATTCGGTATATTAAGAAAACGGTTTGTGATTTATAACATTAGTTTTCGGTAACTCTAAACGTCTTTGCAAATCAGTATATTAAGAAAACGGTATGTGGTTTAAATGATTAGTTTTCGGTCATTCTAAATGGCTTTGCAAATCGGTATATTAAGAAGACGGAATTAAATTTATAAGGTTAGTTTTCGTTATTGGTATATGTCTTAGCGAATCGATATATTAAGAAAACGGAATGAGATTTATCAGGTTAGTTTTTATGATTTTCAATTCGGTATATTAGGAAAACGGATTGTGAAATATAAGATTAGTTTTCAGTTATTCCAAATGTCTTTGCAAATCGGTATAGTAAGAAAACGGAATGAGATTTATAAGGTTAGTTTTTATGTTTTTCAATTCGGTATATTAGGAAAACGGTATGTGATTGGTAATATTAGTTTTCTTTATAGTTATATCTTATTGCAAAACGGTATATAAGGAAAACGGTTTGTGGTTTATAAGATTAGTTATCGGTAATTCTAAATGTCTTTGCAAATCAGTATATTAAGAAAACGGTTTGTGGTTTTTAAGATTAGTTTTCGGTCATTCTAAATGGCTTTGCAAATCGGTATATTAAGAAAACAGAATGAGATTTATAAGGTTAGTTTTTATGATTTTCAATTCGGTATATTAGGAAAACGGTTTGTGATATATAAGATTAGTTTTCGTTATTGGTTTATGTCTTTGCGAATCAGTATATTAAGAAAACGGTTTGTGGTTTATAAGATTATTTTTCAGTTGTTCTAAATGTCTTTGCAAAT
Organism: Arma custos; assembly: GCA_037127475.1. Taxonomy (NCBI): domain Eukaryota; kingdom Metazoa; phylum Arthropoda; class Insecta; order Hemiptera; family Pentatomidae; genus Arma; species Arma custos. Next base: position 47,462 of record JBBAGI010000019.1, on the reverse strand, counting down.
CGGTATAGTAAGAAAACGGAATGAGATTTATAAGGTTAGTTTTTATGTTTTTCAATTCGGCATATTAGGAAAACGGTTTGTGATATATAAGATTAGTTTTCGTTATGGGTTTATGTCTTTGCGAATCGGGATATTAAGAAAACGGTTTGTGGTTTATAAGATTAGTTATCGGTAATTCTAAATGTCTCTGCAAATCAGTATATTAAGAAAACGGTTTGTGATATATAAGATTAGTTTTCGGTATAGTTATATCTCTTTGAAAAACGGTATATTAGGAAAACGGTTTGTGATATATAAGATTAGTTTTCGGTAATTCTAAATGTCTTTGCAAATCGGTATAGTAAGCAAACGAAATGAGATTTATACGGTTAGTTTTTATGTTTTTCAATTCGGCATATTAGGAAAACGGTTTGTGATAAATAAGATTAGTTTTCGTTATGGGTTTATGTCTTTGCGAATCGGGATATTAAGAAAACGGTTTGTGGTTTATAAGATTAGTCTTCGGTAATTCTAATGTACTTTGCAAATAGGTAGATTAAGAAAACGGAATGAGATTTATAAGGTTAGTTTTTATGTTTTTTCAATGCGGTATATTAAGAAAACGGTATGTGATTGGTAATATTAGTTTTCGGTATAGTTATATCTTATTGCAAAACGGTATATTAAGAAAACGGTTTGTGGTTTATAAGATTAGTTATCGGTAATTCTAAATGTCTTTGCAAATCAGTATATTAAGAAAACGGTTTGTGGTTTATAAGATTAGTTTTCGGTCATTCTAAATGGCTTTGCAAATCGGTAAATTAAGAAAACAGAATGAGATTTATAAGGTTAGTTTTTATGATTTTCAATTCGGTATATTAGGAAAACGATTTGTGATATATAAGATTAGTTTTCGTTATTGGTTTATGTCTTTGCGAATCGGTATATTAAGAAAACGGTTTGTGGTTTATAAGATTAGTTTTCGGTAATTCTAAATGTGTTTGTTAATCGGGATATTAAGAAAACGGTTTGTGGTTTATAAGATTAGTCTTCGGTAATTCTAAAGTACTTTGCAAATAGGTAGATTAAGAAAACGGAATGAGATTTATAAGGTTAGTTTTTATGTTTTTTCAATGCGGTATATTAAGAAAACGGTATGTGATTGGTAATATTAGTTTTCGGTATAGTTATATCTCTTTGCGAATCTGTATATTAAGAAAACGGTTTGTGGTTTATGAAATTAGTTTTTGGTAATTTTAAATGTCTTTGCAAATCGGTATATTAAGAGAACGGAATGAGCTTTATAAGGTTAGTTTTTATGTTTTTTCAATTCGGTATATTAAAAGAACGGTTTGTGATATATAAGATTAGTTTTCGTTATTGGTATATGTCTTTGCAAAACGGTATATTAAGAAAACGGTTTGTGGTTTATGAGATTAGTTATCGGTAATTCTAAATGTCTTTGCAAATCGGTATAGTAAGAAAAAGGAATGAGATTTATAAGGTTAGTTTTTATGTTTTTCAATTCGGTATATTAGGAAAACGGTTTGTGATATATAAGATTAGTTTTCGTTATTGGTTTATGTCTTTGCGAATCGGTATATTAAGAAAATGGTTTGTGGTTTATAAGATTAGTTTTCGGTAATTCTAAATGTCTTTGTTAATCGGTATATTGAGAAACGGTTTGTAGTTTATAAGATTAGTTTTCGGTAATTCTAAAGTTCTTTGCAAATCGGTATATTAAGAAAACGGAATGTGATTTATAAGGTTAGTTTTTATGTTTTTTCAATTCGGTATATTAAGAAAACGGTATGTGATTGGTAATATTAATTTTCGGTAAAGTTATATCTCTTTGAAAAACGGTATATTAGGAAAACGGTTTGTGATATATAAGATTGGTTTTCGGTAATTCTAAATGTCTTTGCAAATCAGTATATTAAGAAAACGGAATGAGATTTATAAGGTTAGTTTTTATGTTTTTCAATTCGGTATATTAGGAAAACGGTTTGTGATATATAAGATTAGTTTACGTTGTTGGTTTATGTCTTTGCGAATCGGTTTATTAAGAAAACGGTTTGTGGTTTCTAAGATTAGTTTTCGGTAATTCTGAATGTGTTTGTTAATCGGTATATTAAGAAAACGGATTGTAGTTTATAAGATTAGTTTTTGGTAATTCTATAGTTCTTTGCAAATCGGTATATTAAGAAAATGGAATGAGATTTATAAGGTTAGTTTTTGTGTTTTTTAAATTCGGTATTTTAAGAAAACGGTATGTGATTGGTAATATTAGTTTTCGGTATAGTTATATCTTATTGCAAAACGGTATATTAAGAAAACGGTTTGTGATATATAAGATTAGTTTTCGTTATTGGTATATGTCTTTGCAAATCGGTATATTAAGAAAACGGTTTGTAGTTTATAAGATTAGTTTTTGGTAATTCTAAATGTCTTTGTTTATCGGTATATTAAGAAAACGGAATGAAATTTATAAGGTTAGTTTTTATGTTTTTTCAATTCGGTATATTATGAAAAAGGTATGTAATTGGTAATATTACTTTTTGGTATAGTTATATCTCTTTGAAAAACGGTATATTAAGATAACGGTTTGTGATATATAAGGTTAGTTTTCGGTAATTCTAAATGTCTTTGCAAATCAGTAAAATAAGAAAACGGAATGAGTTTTATAAGGTTAGTTTTTATGTTTTTCAATTCGGTATATTAGGAAAACGGTTTGTGATATATAAGATTAGTTTACGTTATTGGTTTATGTCTTTTCGAATTGGTATATTAAGAAAACGGTTTGTGGTTTATAAGATTAGTTTTCGGTAATTCTAAATGTGTTTGTTAATCGGTATATTAAGAAAACGGATTGTAGTTTATAAGATTAGTTTTTGTTAATTCTATAGTTCTTTGCAAATCGGTATATTAAGAAAATGGAATGAGATTTATAAGGTTAGTTTTTGTGTTTTTTAAATTCGGTATTTTAAGAAAACGGTATGTGATTGGTAATATTAGTTTTCGGTATAGTTATATCTTATTGCAAAACGGTATATTAAGAAAACGGTTTGTGATATATAAGATTAGTTTTCGTTATTGGTATATGTCTTTGCAAATCGGTATATTAAGAAAACGGTTTGTAGTTTATAAGATTAGTTTTTGGTAATTCTAAATGTCTTTGTTTATCGGTATATTAAGAAAACGGAATGAGATTTATAAGGTTAGTTTTTATGTTTTTTCAATTCGGTATATTTTGAAAAAGGTATGTAATTGGTAATATTACTTTTTGGTATAGTTATATCTCTTTGAAAAACGGTATATTAAGAAAACGGTTTGTGATATATAAGGTTAGTTTTCGGTAATTCTAAATGTCTTTGCAAATCAGTAAAATAAGAAAACGGAATGAGTTTTATAAGGTTAGTTTTTATGTTTTTCAATTCGGTATATTAGGAAAACGGTTTGTGATATATAAGATTAGTTTACGTTATTGGTTTATGTCTTTTCGAATTGGTATATTAAAAAAACGGTTTGTGGTTTATAAGATTAGTTTTCGGTAATTCTAAATGTGTTTGTTAATCGGTATATTAAGAAAACGGATTGTAGTTTATAAGATTAGTTTTTGTTAATTCTATAGTTCTTTGCAAATCGGTATATTAAGAAAATGGAATGAGATTTATAAGGTTAGTTTTTGTGTTTTTTAAATTCGGTATTTTAAGAAAACGGTATGTGATTGGTAATATTAGTTTTCGGTATAGTTATATCTTATTGCAAAACGGTATATTAAGAAAACGGTTTGTGATATATAAGATTAGTTTTCGTTATTGGTATATGTCTTTGCAAATCGGTATATTAAGAAAACGGTTTGTAGTTTATAAGATTAGTTTTTGGTAATTCTAAATGTCTTTGTTTATCGGTATATTAAGAAATGCAATGAGATTTATAAGATTAGTTTTTATGTTTTTTCAATTCGGTATATTAAGAAAAAGGTATGTAATTGGTAATATTAGTTTTCGGTATAGTTATATCTCTTTGAAAAACGGTATATTAAGAAAACGGTTTGAGATATATAAGGTTAGTTTTCGGTAATTCTAAATGTCTTTTCAAATCAGTAAAATAAGAAAACGGAATGAGTTATATAAGGTTAGTTTTTATGTTTTTCAATTCGGTATATTAGGAAAACGGTTTGTTATATATAAGATTAGTTTTCGTTATTTGTATATTTCTTTGCGAATCGGTATGTTAAGAAAATGGAATGAGGTTTATAAGGTTAGTTTTTATGTTTTTCAATTCGGTATATTAGGAAAACGGTGTGTGATTGGTAATATTAGTTTTCGGTATAGTTATATCTTATTGCAAAACGGTATATTAAGAAAACGGTTTGAGATATATAAGATTAGTTTTCGTTATTGGTATATGTCTTTGCAAATCGGTATATTAAGAAAACGGTTTGAAGTTTATAAGATTAGTTTTTGGTAATTCTAAATGTCTTTGTTTATCGGTATATTAAGAAAACGGAATGAGATTTATAAGGTTAGTTTTTATGTTTCTTCAATTCGGTATATTAAGAAAACGGTATGTGATTGGTAATATTAGTTTTCGGTATAGTTATATCTTATTGCAAAACGGTATATTAAGAAAACGGTTTGTGATATATAAGATTAGTTTTCGGTAATTCTAAATGTCATTGCAAATCAGTAAAATAAGAAAACGGAATGAGATTTATAAGGTTAGTTTTTATGTTTTTTCCAATCGATATATTAAGAAAACGGTTTGTGGCTTATAAGATTAGTTATCGGTAATTCTAAATGTCTTTGCAAATCAGTATACTAAGAAAACGGTTTGTGGTTTATAAGATTAGTTTTCGGTCATTCTAAATGGCTTTGCAAATCGGTATATTAAGAAAACAGAATGAGATTTATAAGGTTAGTTTTCGTTATTGGTATATGTCTTTGCGAATCGATATATTAAGAAAACGGAATGAGATTTATCAGGTTAGTTTTTATGATTTTATATTCGGTATATTAGGAAAACGGTTTGTGATATATAAGATTAGTTTTCGTTATTGGTTTATGTCTTTGCAAATCGGTATATTAATAAAACGGTTTGTGGTTTATAAGATTAGTTTTCAGTTATTCTAAATGTCTTTGCAAATTGGTATAGTAAGAAAACGGAATGAGATTTATAAGGTTAATTTTTATGTTTTTCAATTCGGCATATTAGGAAAACGGTTTGTGATATATAAGATTAGTTTTCGTTATGGGTTTATGTCTTAGCGAATCGGGATATTAAGAAAACGGTTTTTGGTTTATAAGAATAGTTTTTTGTAATTCTAAATGTCTTTGCGTTTCGGTATTTTAAGAAAATGGTTTGTGGTTTATAAGATTAGTTTTCGGTAATTCTAAAGTACTTTGCAAATAGGTAGATTAAGAAAACGGAATGAGATTTATAAGGTTAGTTTTTATGTTTTTTCAATGCGATATATTAAGAAAACGGTATGTGATTGGTAATATTAGTTTTCGGTATAGTTATATCTCTTTGCAAAACGGTATATTAAGAAAACGGTTTGTGATATATAAGATTAGTTATCGTTATTGGTATATTTCTTTGCGAATCGGTATATTAAGAAAACGATTTGTGGTTTATGAGATTAGTTATCGGTAATTCTAAATGTCTTTGCAAAGCGGTATAGTAAGAAAACGGAATGAGATTTATAAGGTTAGTTTTTATGTTTTTCAATTCCGTATATTAGGAAAACGGTTTGTGATATATAAGATTAGTTTTCGTTATTGGTTTATGTCTTTGCGAATCGGTATATTAAGAAAACGGTTTGTGGTTTATAAGATTAGTTTTCGGTAATTCTAAAGTTCTTTGCAAATCGGTATCTTAAGAAAACGGAATGAGATTTATAAGGTTAGTTTTTTGTTTTTTCAATTCGGTATATTAAGAAAACGGTATGTGATTGGTAATATTAGTTTTCGGAATAGTTATATCTCAATGAAAAACGGTATATTAAGAAAACGGTTTGTGATATATAAGATTAGTTTTCGTTATTGGTATATGTCTAGGCAAATCGGTATATTAAGAAAACGGTTATTGGTTTATAAGATTAGTTTTCGGTAATTCTAAATGTCTTTGCTAATCACTATATTAAGAAAACGGTTTGTGGTTTATAAGATTAGTTTTCGGTAATTCTCAATGCCTTTGCAAGTCGGTATATTAAGAAAACGGAATGAGATTTATAAGGATAGTTTTTATGTATTTCAATTCGGTATATTAGGAAAACGGTTTGTGATATATAAGATTAGTTTACGTTATTGGTTTATGAAAGATTAGTTTTCCGTAATTCTAAATGTGTTTGTTAATCGGTATATTAAGAAAACGGATTGTAGTTTATAAGATTAGTTTTTGGTAATTCTAAAGTTCTTTCCAAATCGGTATATTAAGAAAATGGAATGAGATTTATAAGGTTGGTTTTTGTGTTTTTTAAATTCGGTATATTAAGAAAACGGTATGTGATTGGTAATATTAGTTTTCGGTATAGTTATATCTTATTGCAAAACGGTATACTAAGAAAACGGTTTGTGATATATAAGATTAGTTTTCGTTATTGGTATATGTCTTTGCAAATCGGTATATTAAGAAAACGGTTTGTGGTTTATTAGATTACTTATCGGTAATTCTAAATGTCTCTGCAAATCAGTATATTAAGAAAACGGTTTGTGATATAGAAGATTAGTTTTCGGTATAGTTATATCTCTTTGAAAAACGGTATATTAGGAAAACGGTTTGTGATATATAAGATTAGTTTTCGGTAATTCTAAATGTCTTTGCAAATCAGTATATTGAGAAAACGGAATGAGATTTATAAGGTTAGTTTTTATGTTTTTTCCATTTGATATATTTAGAAAACGGTTTGTGGTTTATAAGATTAGTTATCGGTGATTCTAAATGTCTTTGCGAATCTGTATATTAAGAAAACGGTTTGTGGTTTATGAGATTAGTTTTTGGTAATTTTAAATGTCTTTGCAAATCGGTATATTAAGAGAACGGAATGAGCTTTATCAGGTTAGTTTTAATGATTTTATATTCGGTATATTAGGAAAACGGTTTGTGATATATAAGATTAGTTTTCGTTATTGGTTTATGTCTTTGCGAATCGGTACATTAAGAAAACGGTTTGCGGCTTATAAGATTCCATTTCGGTAATTCTAAATGTCTTTGCATATCGATATATTAAGATAACGGAATGAGATTTATAAGGTTAGTTTTTATGTTTTTTCTATTCGATAAATTAAGAAAACGGTTTGTGGTTTATAAGATTAGTTATCGGTAATTCTAAATGTCTTTGCAAATCAGTATATTAAGAAAACGGTTTGTGGTTTATAAGATTAGTTTTCGGTCATTCTAAATGGCTTTGCAAATCGGTATATTAAGAAAACAGAATGAGATTTATAAGGTTAGATTTCGTTATTGGTATATGTCTTTGCGAATCGATATATTAAGAATACGGAATGAGATTTATCAGGTTAGTTTTTATGATTTTCAATTCGGTATATTAGGAAAACGGTTTGTGATATATAAGATTAGTTTTCGTTATTGGTTTATGTCTTTTCGAATCGGTATATTAAGAAAACGGTTTGTGGTTTATAAGATTATTTTTCAGTTATTCTAAATGTCTTTGCAAATCGGTATAGTAAGAAAACGGAATGAGATTTATAAGGTTAGTTTTTATGTTTTTCAATTCGGCATATTAGGAAAACGGTTTGTGATATATAAGATTAGTTTTCGTTATGGGTTTATGTCTTTGCAAATCGGGATATTAAGAAAACGGTTTGTGATGTATAAGATTAGTTTTCGTTATTGGTATACGTCTTTGCAAATCGGTAATTCTAAATGTCTCTGCAAATCAGTATATTAAGAAAACGGTTTGTGATATATAAGATTAGTTTTCGTTATTGGTATATGTCTTTGCAAATCGGTATATTAAGAAAACGGTTTGTTTTTTTATAAGATTAGTTTTTGGTAATTCTAAATGTCTTTGGAATGCGGTATATTAAGAAAACGGAATGAGCTTTATAAGGTTAGTTTTTATGTTTTTTTCAATTTGGTATATAAAGAGAACGGTTTGTGATATATAAGATTAGTTTTCGTTATTGGTATATGTCTTTGCAAATCGGTTTATTAAGAAAACGGAATGAGATTTATAAGGTTAGTTTTCGTTATTGGTATATGTCTTTGCGAATTGATATATTAAGAAAACGGTTTGTGGTTTATAAGATTACTGTTCGGTAATTCTAAATGTCTTTTCATATCAGTATATTACGAAAATGGAATGAGATTTATAAGGTTAGTTTTTATGATTTTCAATTCGGTATATTAGGAAAACGGTTTTTGATAAATATGATTAGTTTTCGTTATTGGTATATGTCTTTGCAAATCGGTTTATTAAGAAAACGGAATGAGATTTATAAGGTTAGTTTTCGTTATTGGTATATGTCTTTGCGAATTGATATATTAAGAAAACGGTTTGTGGTTTATAAGATTACTGTTCGGTAATTCTAAATGTCTTTTCATATCAGTATATTACGAAAATGGAATGAGATTTATAAGGTTAGTTTTTATGATTTTCAATTCGGTATATTAGGAAAACGGTTTTTGATAAATATGATTAGTTTTCGTTATTGGTTTATGTCTTTGCGAATCGGTATATTAAGAAAACGGTTTGTGGTTTATAAGATTAGTTTTTGGTAATTCTAAATGTCTTTGTTAATCGGTATATTGAGAAACGGATTGTGGTTTATAAGATTAGTTTTCGGTAATTCTAAAGTTCTTTGCAAATCGGTATATTAAGAAAACGGAATGAGATTTATAAAGTTAGTTTTTATGTTTTTTCAATTCGGTATATTAAGAAAACGCTATGTGATTGGTAATATTAGTTTTCGGAATAGTTATATCTCTTTGAAAACGGTATATTAAGAAAACGGTTTGTGATATATAAGATTAGCTTTCGGTAATTCTAAATGTCTTTGCAAATCAGTATAATAAGAAAACGGAATGAGATTTATAAGGTTAGTTTTTATGTTTTTTCCATTCGATATGTTAAGACAACGGTTTGTGGTTTATAAGATAAGTTATCAATAATTATAAATGTCACTGCAAATCAGTATATTAAGAAAACGGTTTGTGATATATAAGATTAGTTTTCGGTATAGTTATATCTCTTTGAAAAACGGTATATTAGGAAAACGGTTTGTGATATATAAGATTAGTTTTCGGTAATTCTAAATGTCTTTGCAAATCGGTATAGTAAGAAAACGGAATGAGATTTATATGGTTAGTTTTTATGTTTTTTCAATTCGGTATATTAAAAAAACGGTTTGTGATTTATAACATTAGTTTTCGGTAATTCTAAATGTCTTTGCAAATCGGTATATTAAGAAAACGGAATTAGATTTATAAGGTTAGTTTTCGTTATTGGTATATGTCTTTGCGAATCGATATATTAAGAAAACGGAATGAGATTTATCAGGTTAGTTTTTATAATTTTCATTTCGGTATATTAGGAAAACGGTTTGTGAAATATAAGATTAGTTTTCGGTTATTCTAAATGTCTTTGCAAATCGGTATAGTAAGAAAACGGAATGAGATTTATAAGGTTAGTTTTTATGTTTTTCAATTCGGTATATTAGGAAAACGGTTTGTGATATATAATATTAGTTTTCGGTATAGTTATATATTATTGCAAAACGGTATATTAAGAAAACGGTTTGTGATATATAAGATTAGTTTTTGGTAATTCTAAATGTCTTTGGAATGCGGTATATTAAGAAAACGGAATGAGCTTTATAAGGTTAGTTTTTATGTTTTTTTTCAATTTGGTATATAAAGAGAACGGTTTGTGATATATAAGATTAGTTTTCGTTATTGGTATATGTCTTTGCAAATCGGTTTATTAAGAAAACGGAATGAGATTTATAAGGTTAGTTTTCGTTATTGGTATATGTCTTAGCGAATTGATATATTAAGAAAACGGTTTGTGGTTTATAAGATTACTTTTTGGTAATTCTAAATGTCTTTGCATATCAGTATATTACGAAAATGGAATGAGATTTATAAGGTTAGTTTTTATGATTTTCAATTCGGTATATTAGGAAAACGGTTTTTGATAAATATGATTAGTTTTCGTTATTGGTTTATGTCTTTGCGAATCGGTATATTAAGAAAACGGAATGAGATTTATAAGGTTAGTTTTTATGTTTTTTCAATTCGGTATATTAAGAAAACGCTATGTGATTGGTAATATTAGTTTTCGGAATAGTTATATCTCTTTGAAAAACGGTATATTAAGAAAACGGTTTGTGATATATAAGACTACTTTTCGGTAATTCTAAATGTCTTTGCAAATCAGTATAATAAGAAAACGGAATGAGATTTATAAGGTTAGTTTTTATGTTTTTTTCATTCGATATATTAAGACAACGGTTTGTGGTTTATAAGATTAGTTATCAATAATTCTAAATGTCTCTGCAAATCAGTATATTAAGAAAACGGTTTGTGGTTTATAAGATTAGTTTTCGGTCATTCTAAATGGCTTTGCAAATCGGTATAGTAAGAAAACGGGATGAGATTTATAAGGTTAGTTTTTATGTTTTTCAATTCGGTATATTAGGAAAACGGTTTGTGACATATAAGATTAGTTTACGTTATTGGTTTATGTCTTTGCGAATCGGTATATTAAGAAAACGGTTTGTGGTTTATAAGATTAGTTATCGGTAATTCTAAATGTCTTTGCAAATCAGTATATTAAGAAAACGGTATGTGGTTTAAATGATTAGTTTTCGGTCATTCTAAATGGCTTTGCAAATCGGTATATTAAGAAAACGGAATTAGATTTATAAGGTTAGTTTTCGTTATTGGTATATGTCTTTGCGAATCGATATATCTAGAAAACGGAATGAGATTTATCAGGTTAGTTTTTATAATTTTCATTTCGGTATATTAGGAAAACGGTTTGTGAAATATAAGATTAGTTTTCGGTTATTCTAAATGTCTTTGCAAATCGGTATAGTAAGAAAACGGAATGAGATTTATAAGGTTAGTTTTTATGTTTTTCAATTCGGTATATTAGAAAAACGGTTTGTGATATATAATATTAGTTTTCGGTATAGTTATATATTATTGCAAAACGGTATATTAAGAAAACGGTTTGTGATATATAAGATTAGTTTTTGGTAATTCTAAATGTCTTTGGAATGCGGTATATTAAGAAAACGGAATGAGCTTTATAAGGTTAGTTTTTATGTTTTTTTCAATTTGGTATATAAAGAGAACGGTTTGTGATATATAAGATTAGTTTTCGTTATTGGTATATGTCTTTGCAAATCGGTTTATTAAGAAAACGGAATGAGATTTATAAGGTTAGTTTTCGTTATTGGTATATGTCTTAGCGAATTGATATATTAAGAAAACGGTTTTTGGTTTATAAGATTACTTTTTGGTAATTCTAAATGGCTTTGCATATCAGTATATTACGATAATGGAATGAGATTTATAAGGTTAGTTTTTATGATTTTCAATTCGGTATATTAGGAAAACGGTTTTTGATAAATATGATTAGTTTTCGTTATTGGTTTATGTCTTTGCGAATCGGTATATTAAGAAAACGGAATGAGATTTATAAGGTTAGTTTTTATGTTTTTTCAATTCGGTATATTAAGAAAACGCTATGTGATTGGTAATATTAGTTTTCGAAATAGTTATATCTCTTTGAAAAACGGTATATTAAGAAAACGGTTTGTGATATATAAGATTAATTTCGGTAATTCTAAATGTCTTTGCAAATCAGTATAATAAGAAAACGGAATGAGATTTATAAGGTTAGTTTTTATGTTTTTTTCATTCGATATATTAAGACAACGGTTTGTGGTTTATAAGATTAGTTATCAATAATTCTAAATGTCTCTGCAAATCAGTATATTAAGAAAACGGTTTGTGGTTTATAAGATTAGTTTTCGGTCATTCTAAATGGCTTTGCAAATCGGTATAGTAAGAAAACGGGATGAGATTTATAAGGTTAGTTTTTATGTTTTTCAATTCGGTATATTAGGAAAACGGTTTGTGATATATAAGATTAGTTTACGTTATTGGTTTATGTCTTTGCGAATCGGTATATTAAGAAAACGGTTTGTGGTTTATAAGATAAGTTTTCGGTAATTCTAAATGTGTTTGTTAATCGGTATATTAAGAATACAGAATGAGATTTTTAAGGTTAGTTTTCGTTATTGGTATATGTCTTTGCGAATCAGTATATTAAGAGAACGGTTTGTGGTTTATAAGATTAGTTTTTGGTAATTCTAAATGTCTTTGCATATCAGTATATTACGAAAATGGAATGAGATTTATAAGGTTAGTTTTTATGATTTTCAATTCGGTATATTAGGAAAACGGTTTTTGATAAATATGATTAGTTTTCGTTATTGGTTTATGTCTTTGCGAATCGGTATATTAAGAAAACGGAATGAGATTTATAAGGTTAGTTTTTATGTTTTTTCAATTCGGTATATTAAGAAAACGCTATGTGATTTGTAATATTAGTTTTCGAAATAGTTATATCTCTTTGAAAAACGGTATATTAAGAAAACGGTTTGTGATATATAAGATTACTTTTCGGTAATTCTAAATGTCTTTGCAAATCAGTATAATAAGAAAACGGAATGAGATTTATAAGGTTAGTTTTTATGTTTTTTTCATTCGATATATTAAGAAAACGGTTTGTGGTTTATAAGATTAGTTATCAATAATTCTAAATGTCTCTGCAAATCAGTATATTAAGAAAACGGTTTGTGGTTTATAAGATTAGTTTTCGGTCATTCTAAATGGCTTTGCAAATCGGTATAGTAAGAAAACGGGATGAGATTTATAAGGTTAGTTTTTATGTTTTTCAATTCGGTATATTAGGAAAACGGTTTGTGATATATAAGATTAGTTTACGTTATTGGTATATGTCTTTGCGAATCAGTATATTAAGAGAACGGTTTGTGGTTTATAAGATTAGTTTTTGGTAATTCTAAATGTCTTTGTTTATCGGTATATTAAGAAAACGGAATGAGATTTATAAGGTTAGTTTTTATGTTTTTCAATTCGGTATATTAGGAAAACGGTTTGTGATATATAAGATTAGTTTACGTTATTGGTTTATGTCTTTTCGAATTGGTGTATTAAGAAAACGGTTTGTGGATTATAAGATTAGTTTTCGGTAATTCTAAATGTGTTTGTTAATCGGTATATTAAGAAAACGGATTGTAGTTTATAAGATTAGTTTTTGATAATTCTAAAGTTCTTTGCAAATCGGTATATTAAGAAAATGGAATGAGATTTATAAGGTTGGTTTTTGAGTTTTTTAAATTCGGTATATTAAGAAAACGGTATGTGATTGGTAATATTAGTTTACGGTATAGTTATATCTTATTGCAAAACGGTATATTAAGAAAACGGTTTGTGATACATAAGATTAGTTTTAGTTATTGGTATATGTCTTTGCAAATCGGTATATTAAGAAAACGGTTTGTGGTTTATAAGATTAGTTATCGGTAATTCTAAATGTCTCTGCAAATCAGTATATTAAGAAAACGGTTTGTGATATAGAAGATTAGTTTTCGGTATAGTTATATCTCTTTGAAATACGGTATATTAGGAAAACGGTTTGTGATATATAAGATTAGTTTTCGGTAATTCTAAATGTCTTTGCAAATCAGTATATTGAGAAAACGGAATGAGATTTATAAGGTTAGTTTTTATGTTTTTTCCATTCGATATATTAAGAAAACGGTTTGTGGTTTATAAGATTAGTTTTCGGTAATTCTAAATGTCTTTGCAAATCAGTAAAATAAGAAAACGGAATGAGTTTTATAAGGTTAGTTTTTATGTTTTTCAATTCGGTATATTAGGAAAACGGTTTGTGATATATAATATTAGTTTACGTTATTGGTTTATGTCTTTTCGAATTGGTATATTAAGAAAACGGATTGTAGTTTATAAGATTAGTTTTTGGTAATTCTAAAGTTCTTTGCAAATCGGTATAGTTATATCTCTTTGCAAAACGGTATATTAAGAAAACGGTTTGTGATATATAAGATTAGTTTTCGTTATTGGTATATTTCTTTGCGAATCGGTATGTTAAGAAAACGGTTTGTGGTTTATAAGATTAGTTTTTGGTAATTTTAAATGTCTTTGCAATACGGTATATTAAGAGAACGGAATGAGCTTTAAAAGGTTAGTTTATATGTTTTTTCAATTCGGTATATTAAGAAAACGGTTTGTGATTTATAACATTAGTTTTCGGTAATTCTAAATGTCTTTGCAAAGCAGTATATTAAGAAAACGGTATGTGATTTAAATGATTAGTTTTCGGTCATTCTAAATGGCTTTGCAAATCGGTATATTAAGAAAACAGAATGAGATTTATAAGGTTAGTTTTCGTTATTGGTATATGTCTTTGCGAATCGATATATTAAGAAAACGGAATGAGATTTATCAGGTTAGTTTTTATGATTTTCAATTCGGTATATTAGGAAAATGGTTTGTGAAATATAAGATTAGTTTTCGGTTATTCTAAATGTCTTTGCAAATCGGTATAGTAAGAAAACGGAATGAGATTTATAAGGTTAGTTTTTGTGTTTTTTAAATTCGGTATATTAAGAAAACGGTATGTGATTGGTAATATTAGTTATCGGTATAGTTATATCTTATTGCAAAACGGTATATTAAGAAAACGGTTTGTGATATATAAGATTAGTTTTCGTTATTGATATATGTCTTTGCAAATCGGTATATTAAGAAAACGGTTTGTGATATATAAGATTAGTTTTCGGTAATTCTAAATGTCTTTGCAAATCAGTAAAATAAGAAAACGGAATGAGATTTATAAGGTTAGTTTTTATGTTTTTTCCATTCGATATATTAAGAAAACGGTTTGTGGTTTATAAGATTAGTTTTCGGTAATTCTAAAGTACTTTGCAAATAGGTAGATTAAGAAAACGGAATGAGATTTATAAGGTTAGTTTTTATGTTTTTTCAATGCGATATATTAAGAAAACGGTATGTGATTGGTAATATTAGTTTTCGGTATAGTTATATCTCTTTGCAAAACGGTATATTAAGAAAACGGTTTGTGATATATAAGATTAGTTATCGTTATTGGTATATTTCTTTGCGAATCGGTATATTAAGAAAACGATTTGTGGTTTATGAGATTAGTTATCGGTAATTCTAAATGTCTTTGCAAAGCGGTATAGTAAGAAAACGGAATGAGATTTATAAGGTTAGTTTTTATGTTTTTCAATTCCGTATATTAGGAAAACGGTTTGTGATATATAAGATTAGTTTTCGTTATTGGTTTATGTCTTTTCGAATTGGTGTATTAAGAAAACGGTTTGTGGATTATAAGATTAGTTTTCGGTAATTCTAAATGTGTTTGTTAATCGGTATATTAAGAAAACGGATTGTAGTTTATAAGATTAGTTTTTGATAATTCTAAAGTTCTTTGCAAATCGGTATATTAAGAAAATGGAATGAGATTTATAAGGTTGGTTTTTGAGTTTTTTAAATTCGGTATATTAAGAAAACGGTATGTGATTGGTAATATTAGTTTACGGTATAGTTATATCTTATTGCAAAACGGTATATTAAGAAAACGGTTTGTGATACATAAGATTAGTTTTAGTTATTGGTATATGTCTTTGCAAATCGGTATATTAAGAAAACGGTTTGTGGTTTATAAGATTAGTTATCGGTAATTCTAAATGTCTCTGCAAATCAGTATATTAAGAAAACGGTTTGTGATATAGAAGATTAGTTTTCGGTATAGTTATATCTCTTTGAAAAACGGTATATTAGGAAAACGGTTTGTGATATATAAGATTAGTTTTCGGTAATTCTAAATGTCTTTGCAAATCAGTATATTGAGAAAACGGAATGAGATTTATAAGGTTAGTTTTTATGTTTTTTCCATTCGATATATTAAGAAAACGGTTTGTGGTTTATAAGATTAGTTTTCGGTAATTCTAAATGTCTTTGCAAATCAGTAAAATAAGAAAACGGAATGAGTTTTATAAGGTTAGTTTTTATGTTTTTCAATTCGGTATATTAGGAAAACGGTTTGTGATATATAATATTAGTTTACGTTATTGGTTTATGTCTTTCCGAATTGGTATATTAAAAAAACGGTTTGTGGTTTATAAGATTAGTTTTCGGTAATTCTAAATGTGTTTGTTAATCGGTATATTAAGAAAACGGATTGTAGTTTATAAGATTAGTTTTTGGTAATTCTAAAGTTCTTTGCAAATCGGTATAGTTATATCTCTTTGCAAAACGGTATATTAAGAAAACGGTTTGTGATATATAAGATTAGTTTTCGTTATTGGTATATTTCTTTGCGAATCGGTATGTTAAGAAAACGGTTTGTGGTTTATAAGATTAGTTTTTGGTAATTTTAAATGTCTTTGCAATACGGTATATTAAGAGAACGGAATGAGCTTTAAAAGGTTAGTTTATATGTTTTTTCAATTCGGTATATTAAGAAAACGGTTTGTGATTTATAACATTAGTTTTCGGTAATTCTAAATGTCTTTGCAAAGCAGTATATTAAGAAAACGGTATGTGGTTTAAATGATTAGTTTTCGGTCATTCTAAATGGCTTTGCAAATCGGTATATTAAGAAAACAGAATGAGATTTATAAGGTTAGTTTTCGTTATTGGTATATGTCTTTGCGAATCGATATATTAAGAAAACGGAATGAGATTTATCAGGTTAGTTTTTATGATTTTCAATTCGGTATATTAGGAAAATGGTTTGTGAAATATAAGATTAGTTTTCGGTTATTCTAAATGTCTTTGCAAATCGGTATAGTAAGAAAACGGAATGAGATTTATAAGGTTAGTTTTTGTGTTTTTTAAATTCGGTATATTAAGAAAACGGTATGTGATTGGTAATATTAGTTATCGGTATAGTTATATCTTATTGCAAAACGGTATATTAAGAAAACGGTTTGTGATATATAAGATTAGTTTTCGTTATTGATATATGTCTTTGCAAATCGGTATATTAAGAAAACGGTTTGTGATATATAAGATTAGTTTTCGGTAATTCTAAATGTCTTTGCAAATCAGTAAAATAAGAAAACGGAATGAGATTTATAAGGTTAGTTTTTATGTTTTTTCCATTCGATATATTAAGAAAACGGTTTGTGGTTTATAAGATTAGTTTTCGGTAATTCTAAAGTACTTTGCAAATAGGTAGATTAAGAAAACGGAATGAGATTTATAAGGTTAGTTTTTATGTTTTTTCAATGCGATATATTAAGAAAACGGTATGTGATTGGTAATATTA
This sequence comes from Arma custos, assembly GCA_037127475.1. NCBI lineage: Eukaryota > Metazoa > Arthropoda > Insecta > Hemiptera > Pentatomidae > Arma > Arma custos. The sequence goes on along the minus strand of JBBAGI010000019.1, from coordinate 30,100 downwards.
GTTTTCGGTATAGTTATATCTCTTTGCAAAACGGTATATTAAGAAAACGGTTTGTGATATATAAGATTAGTTATCGTTATTGGTATATTTCTTTGCGAATCGGTATATTAAGAAAACGATTTGTGGTTTATGAGATTAGTTATCGGTAATTCTAAATGTCTTTGCAAAGCGGTATAGTAAGAAAACGGAATGAGATTTATAAGGTTAGTTTTTATGTTTTTCAATTCCGTATATTAGGAAAACGGTTTGTGATATATAAGATTAGTTTACGTTATTGGTTTATGTCTTTGCGAATCGGTATATTAAGAAAACGGTTTGTGGTTTATAAGATAAGTTTTCGGTAATTCTAAATGTGTTTGTTAATCGGTATATTAAGAAAACGGATTGTAGTTTATAAGATTAGTTTTTGGTAATTCTAAAGTTCTTTGCAAATCGGTATAGTTATATCTCTTTGCAAAACGGTATATTAAGAAAACGGTTTGTGATATATAAGATTAGTTTTCGTTATTGGTATATTTCTTTGCGAATCGGTATGTTAAGAAAACGGTTTGTGGTTTATAAGATTAGTTTTTGGTAATTTTAAATGTCTTTGCAATACGGTATATTAAGAGAACGGAATGAGCTTTAAAAGGTTAGTTTATATGTTTTTTCAATTCGGTATATTAAGAAAACGGTTTGTGATTTATAACATTAGTTTTCGGTAATTCTAAATGTCTTTGCAAAGCAGTATATTAAGAAAACGGTATGTGGTTTAAATGATTAGTTTTCGGTCATTCTAAATGGCTTTGCAAATCGGTATATTAAGAAAACAGAATGAGATTTATAAGGTTAGTTTTCGTTATTGGTATATGTCTTTGCGAATCGATATATTAAGAAAACGGAATGAGATTTATCAGGTTAGTTTTTATGATTTTCAATTCGGTATATTAGGAAAATGGTTTGTGAAATATAAGATTAGTTTTCGGTTATTCTAAATGTCTTTGCAAATCGGTATAGTAAGAAAACGGAATGAGATTTATAAGGTTAGTTTTTGTGTTTTTTAAATTCGGTATATTAAGAAAACGGTATGTGATTGGTAATATTAGTTATCGGTATAGTTATATCTTATTGCAAAACGGTATATTAAGAAAACGGTTTGTGATATATAAGATTAGTTTTCGTTATTGATATATGTCTTTGCAAATCGGTATATTAAGAAAACGGTTTGTGATATATAAGATTAGTTTTCGGTAATTCTAAATGTCTTTGCAAATCAGTAAAATAAGAAAACGGAATGAGATTTATAAGGTTAGTTTTTATGTTTTTTCCATTCGATATATTAAGAAAACGGTTTGTGGTTTATAAGATTAGTTTTCGGTAATTCTAAAGTACTTTGCAAATAGGTAGATTAAGAAAACGGAATGAGATTTATAAGGTTAGTTTTTATGTTTTTTCAATGCGATATATTAAGAAAACGGTATGTGATTGGTAATATTAGTTTTCGGTATAGTTATATCTCTTTGCAAAACGGTATATTAAGAAAACGGTTTGTGATATATAAGATTAGTTATCGTTATTGGTATATTTCTTTGCGAATCGGTATATTAAGAAAACGATTTGTGGTTTATGAGATTAGTTATCGGTAATTCTAAATGTCTTTGCAAAGCGGTATAGTAAGAAAACGGAATGAGATTTATAAGGTTAGTTTTTATGTTTTTCAATTCCGTATATTAGGAAAACGGTTTGTGATATATAAGATTAGTTTTCGTTATTGGTTTATGTCTTTGCGAATCGGTATATTAAGAAAACGGTTTGTGGTTTATAAGATTAGTTTTCGGTAATTCTAAAGTTCTTTGCAAATCGGTATCTTAAGAAAACGGAATGAGATTTATAAGGTTAGTTTTTTGTTTTTTCAATTCGGTATATTAAGAAAACGGTATGTGATTGGTAATATTAGTTTTCGGAATAGTTATATCTCATTGAAAAACGGTATATTAAGAAAACGGTTTGTGATATATAAGATTAGTTTTCGTTATTGGTATATGTCTAGGCAAATCGGTATATTAAGAAAACGGTTATTGGTTTATAAGATTAGTTTTCGGTAATTCTAAATGTCTTTGCTAATCACTATATTAAGAAAACGGTTTGTGGTTTATAAGATTAGTTTTCGGTAATTCTCAATGCCTTTGCAAGTCGGTATATTAAGAAAACGGAATGAGATTTATAAGGATAGTTTTTATGTATTTCAATTCGGTATATTAGGAAAACGGTTTGTGATATATAAGATTAGTTTACGTTATTGGTTTATGAAAGATTAGTTTTCCGTAATTCTAAATGTGTTTGTTAATCGGTATATTAAGAAAACGGATTGTAGTTTATAAGATTAGTTTTTGGTAATTCTAAAGTTCTTTCCAAATCGGTATATTAAGAAAATGGAATGAGATTTATAAGGTTGGTTTTTGTGTTTTTTAAATTCGGTATATTAAGAAAACGGTATGTGATTGGTAATATTAGTTTTCGGTATAGTTATATCTTATTGCAAAACGGTATATTAAGAAAACGGTTTGTGATATATAAGATTAGTTTTCGTTATTGGTATATGTCTTTGCAAATCGGTATATTAAGAAAACGGTTTGTGGTTTATTAGATTACTTATCGGTAATTCTAAATGTCTCTGCAAATCAGTATATTAAGAAAACGGTTTGTGATATAGAAGATTAGTTTTCGGTATAGTTATATCTCTTTGAAAAACGGTATATTAGGAAAACGGTTTGTGATATATAAGATTAGTTTTCGGTAATTCTAAATGTCTTTGCAAATCAGTATATTGAGAAAACGGAATGAGATTTATAAGGTTAGTTTTTATGTTTTTTCCATTTGATATATTTAGAAAACGGTTTGTGGTTTATAAGATTAGTTATCGGTGATTCTAAATGTCTTTGCGAATCTGTATATTAAGAAAACGGTTTGTGGTTTATGAGATTAGTTTTTGGTAATTTTAAATGTCTTTGCAAATCGGTATATTAAGAGAACGGAATGAGCTTTATCAGGTTAGTTTTAATGATTTTATATTCGGTATATTAGGAAAACGGTTTGTGATATATAAGATTAGTTTTCGTTATTGGTTTATGTCTTTGCGAATCGGTACATTAAGAAAACGGTTTGCGGCTTATAAGATTCCATTTCGGTAATTCTAAATGTCTTTGCATATCGATATATTAAGATAACGGAATGAGATTTATAAGGTTAGTTTTTATGTTTTTTCTATTCGATAAATTAAGAAAACGGTTTGTGGTTTATAAGATTAGTTATCGGTAATTCTAAATGTCTTTGCAAATCAGTATATTAAGAAAACGGTTTGTGGTTTATAAGATTAGTTTTCGGTCATTCTAAATGGCTTTGCAAATCGGTATATTAAGAAAACAGAATGAGATTTATAAGGTTAGATTTCGTTATTGGTATATGTCTTTGCGAATCGATATATTAAGAATACGGAATGAGATTTATCAGGTTAGTTTTTATGATTTTCAATTCGGTATATTAGGAAAACGGTTTGTGATATATAAGATTAGTTTTCGTTATTGGTTTATGTCTTTTCGAATCGGTATATTAAGAAAACGGTTTGTGGTTTATAAGATTATTTTTCAGTTATTCTAAATGTCTTTGCAAATCGGTATAGTAAGAAAACGGAATGAGATTTATAAGGTTAGTTTTTATGTTTTTCAATTCGGCATATTAGGAAAACGGTTTGTGATATATAAGATTAGTTTTCGTTATGGGTTTATGTCTTTGCAAATCGGGATATTAAGAAAACGGTTTGTGATGTATAAGATTAGTTTTCGTTATTGGTATACGTCTTTGCAAATCGGTAATTCTAAATGTCTCTGCAAATCAGTATATTAAGAAAACGGTTTGTGATATATAAGATTAGTTTTCGTTATTGGTATATGTCTTTGCAAATCGGTATATTAAGAAAACGGTTTGTTTTTTTATAAGATTAGTTTTTGGTAATTCTAAATGTCTTTGGAATGCGGTATATTAAGAAAACGGAATGAGCTTTATAAGGTTAGTTTTTATGTTTTTTTCAATTTGGTATATAAAGAGAACGGTTTGTGATATATAAGATTAGTTTTCGTTATTGGTATATGTCTTTGCAAATCGGTTTATTAAGAAAACGGAATGAGATTTATAAGGTTAGTTTTCGTTATTGGTATATGTCTTTGCGAATTGATATATTAAGAAAACGGTTTGTGGTTTATAAGATTACTGTTCGGTAATTCTAAATGTCTTTTCATATCAGTATATTACGAAAATGGAATGAGATTTATAAGGTTAGTTTTTATGATTTTCAATTCGGTATATTAGGAAAACGGTTTTTGATAAATATGATTAGTTTTCGTTATTGGTATATGTCTTTGCAAATCGGTTTATTAAGAAAACGGAATGAGATTTATAAGGTTAGTTTTCGTTATTGGTATATGTCTTTGCGAATTGATATATTAAGAAAACGGTTTGTGGTTTATAAGATTACTGTTCGGTAATTCTAAATGTCTTTTCATATCAGTATATTACGAAAATGGAATGAGATTTATAAGGTTAGTTTTTATGATTTTCAATTCGGTATATTAGGAAAACGGTTTTTGATAAATATGATTAGTTTTCGTTATTGGTTTATGTCTTTGCGAATCGGTATATTAAGAAAACGGTTTGTGGTTTATAAGATTAGTTTTTGGTAATTCTAAATGTCTTTGTTAATCGGTATATTGAGAAACGGATTGTGGTTTATAAGATTAGTTTTCGGTAATTCTAAAGTTCTTTGCAAATCGGTATATTAAGAAAACGGAATGAGATTTATAAAGTTAGTTTTTATGTTTTTTCAATTCGGTATATTAAGAAAACGCTATGTGATTGGTAATATTAGTTTTCGGAATAGTTATATCTCTTTGAAAACGGTATATTAAGAAAACGGTTTGTGATATATAAGATTAGCTTTCGGTAATTCTAAATGTCTTTGCAAATCAGTATAATAAGAAAACGGAATGAGATTTATAAGGTTAGTTTTTATGTTTTTTCCATTCGATATGTTAAGACAACGGTTTGTGGTTTATAAGATTAGTTATCAATAATTATAAATGTCACTGCAAATCAGTATATTAAGAAAACGGTTTGTGATATATAAGATTAGTTTTCGGTATAGTTATATCTCTTTGAAAAACGGTATATTAGGAAAACGGTTTGTGATATATAAGATTAGTTTTCGGTAATTCTAAATGTCTTTGCAAATCGGTATAGTAAGAAAACGGAATGAGATTTATATGGTTAGTTTTTATGTTTTTTCAATTGGGTATATTAAAAAAACGGTTTGTGATTTATAACATTAGTTTTCGGTAATTCTAAATGTCTTTGCAAATCGGTATATTAAGAAAACGGAATTAGATTTATAAGGTTAGTTTTCGTTATTGGTATATGTCTTTGCGAATCGATATATTAAGAAAACGGAATGAGATTTATCAGGTTAGTTTTTATAATTTTCATTTCGGTATATTAGGAAAACGGTTTGTGAAATATAAGATTAGTTTTCGGTTATTCTAAATGTCTTTGCAAATCGGTATAGTAAGAAAACGGAATGAGATTTATAAGGTTAGTTTTTATGTTTTTCAATTCGGTATGTTAGGAAAACGGTTTGTGATATATAATATTAGTTTTCGGTATAGTTATATATTATTGCAAAACGGTATATTAAGAAAACGGTTTGTGATATATAAGATTAGTTTTTGGTAATTCTAAATGTCTTTGGAATGCGGTATATTAAGAAAACGGAATGAGCTTTATAAGGTTAGTTTTTATGTTTTTTTCAATTTGGTATATAAAGAGAACGGTTTGTGATATATAAGATTAGTTTTCGTTATTGGTATATGTCTTTGCAAATCGGTTTATTATGAAAACGGAATGAGATTTATAAGGTTAGTTTTCGTTATTGGTATATGTCTTAGCGAATTGATATATTAAGAAAACGGTTTGTGGTTTATAAGATTACTTTTTGGTAATTCTAAATGTCTTTGCATATCAGTATATTACGAAAATGGAATGAGATTTATAAGGTTAGTTTTTATGATTTTCAATTCGGTATATTAGGAAAACGGTTTTTGATAAATATGATTAGTTTTCGTTATTGGTTTATGTCTTTGCGAATCGGTATATTAAGAAAACGGAATGAGATTTATAAGGTTAGTTTTTATGTTTTTTCAATTCGGTATATTAAGAAAACGCTATGTGATTGGTAATATTAGTTTTCGGAATAGTTATATCTCTTTGAAAAACGGTATATTAAGAAAACGGTTTGTGATATATAAGATTACTTTTCGGTAATTCTAAATGTCTTTGCAAATCAGTATAATAAGAAAACGGAATGAGATTTATAAGGTTAGTTTTTATGTTTTTTTCATTCGATATATTAAGACAACGGTTTGTGGTTTATAAGATTAGTTATCAATAATTCTAAATGTCTCTGCAAATCAGTATATTAAGAAAACGGTTTGTGGTTTATAAGATTAGTTTTCGGTCATTCTAAATGGCTTTGCAAATCGGTATAGTAAGAAAACGGGATGAGATTTATAAGGTTAGTTTTTATGTTTCTCAATTCGGTATATTAGGAAAACGGTTTGTGACATATAAGATTAGTTTACGTTATTGGTTTATGTCTTTGCGAATCGGTATATTAAGAAAACGGTTTGTGGTTTATAAGATTAGTTATCGGTAATTCTAAATGTCTTTGCAAATCAGTATATTAAGAAAACGGTATGTGGTTTAAATGATTAGTTTTCGGTCATTCTAAATGGCTTTGCAAATCGGTATAGTAAGAAAACGGAATGAGATTTATATGGTTAGTTTTTATGTTTTTTCAATTGGGTATATTAAAAAAACGGTTTGTGATTTATAACATTAGTTTTCGGTAATTCTAAATGTCTTTGCAAATCGGTATATTAAGAAAACGGAATTAGATTTATAAGGTTAGTTTTCGTTATTGGTATATGTCTTTGCGAATCGATATATTAAGAAAACGGAATGAGATTTATCAGGTTAGTTTTTATAATTTTCATTTCGGTATATTAGGAAAACGGTTTGTGAAATATAAGATTAGTTTTCGGTTATTCTAAATGTCTTTGCAAATCGGTATAGTAAGAAAACGGAATGAGATTTATAAGGTTAGTTTTTATGTTTTTCAATTCGGTATATTAGGAAAACGGTTTGTGATATATAATATTAGTTTTCGGTATAGTTATATATTATTGCAAAACGGTATATTAAGAAAACGGTTTGTGATATATAAGATTAGTTTTTGGTAATTCTAAATGTCTTTGGAATGCGGTATATTAAGAAAACGGAATGAGCTTTATAAGGTTAGTTTTTATGTTTTTTTCAATTTGGTATATAAAGAGAACGGTTTGTGATATATAAGATTAGTTTTCGTTATTGGTATATGTCTTTGCAAATCGGTTTATTAAGAAAACGGAATGAGATTTATAAGGTTAGTTTTCGTTATTGGTATATGTCTTAGCGAATTGATATATTAAGAAAACGGTTTGTGGTTTATAAGATTACTTTTTGGTAATTCTAAATGTCTTTGCATATCAGTATATTACGAAAATGGAATGAGATTTATAAGGTTAGTTTTTATGATTTTCAATTCGGTATATTAGGAAAACGGTTTTTGATAAATATGATTAGTTTTCGTTATTGGTTTATGTCTTTGCGAATCGGTATATTAAGAAAACGGAATGAGATTTATAAGGTTAGTTTTTATGTTTTTTCAATTCGGTATATTAAGAAAACGCTATGTGATTGGTAATATTAGTTTTCGGAATAGTTATATCTCTTTGAAAAACGGTATATTAAGAAAACGGTTTGTGATATATAAGATTACTTTTCGGTAATTCTAAATGTCTTTGCAAATCAGTATAATAAGAAAACGGAATGAGATTTATAAGGTTAGTTTTTATGTTTTTTTCATTCGATATATTAAGACAACGGTTTGTGGTTTATAAGATTAGTTATCAATAATTCTAAATGTCTCTGCAAATCAGTATATTAAGAAAACGGTTTGTGGTTTATAAGATTAGTTTTCGGTCATTCTAAATGGCTTTGCAAATCGGTATAGTAAGAAAACGGGATGAGATTTATAAGGTTAGTTTTTATGTTTCTCAATTCGGTATATTAGGAAAACGGTTTGTGACATATAAGATTAGTTTACGTTATTGGTTTATGTCTTTGCGAATCGGTATATTAAGAAAACGGTTTGTGGTTTATAAGATTAGTTATCGGTAATTCTAAATGTCTTTGCAAATCAGTATATTAAGAAAACGGTATGTGGTTTAAATGATTAGTTTTCGGTCATTCTAAATGGCTTTGCAAATCGGTATATTAAGAAAACGGAATTAGATTTATAAGGTTAGTTTTCGTTATTGGTATATGTCTTTGCGAATCGATATATCTAGAAAACGGAATGAGATTTATCAGGTTAGTTTTTATAATTTTCATTTCGGTATATTAGGAAAACGGTTTGTGAAATATAAGATTAGTTTTCGGTTATTCTAAATGTCTTTGCAAATCGGTATAGTAAGAAAACGGAATGAGATTTATAAGGTTAGTTTTTATGTTTTTCAATTCGGTATATTAGGAAAACGGTTTGTGATATATAATATTAGTTTTCGGTATAGTTATATATTATTGCAAAACGGTATATTAAGAAAACGGTTTGTGATATATAAGATTAGTTTTTGGTAATTCTAAATGTCTTTGGAATGCGGTATATTAAGAAAACGGAATGAGCTTTATAAGGTTAGTTTTTATGTTTTTTTCAATTTGGTATATAAAGAGAACGGTTTGTGATATATAAGATTAGTTTTCGTTATTGGTATATGTCTTTGCAAATCGGTTTATTAAGAAAACGGAATGAGATTTATAAGGTTAGTTTTCGTTATTGGTATATGTCTTAGCGAATTGATATATTAAGAAAACGGTTTTTGGTTTATAAGATTACTTTTTGGTAATTCTAAATGGCTTTGCATATCAGTATATTACGATAATGGAATGAGATTTATAAGGTTAGTTTTTATGATTTTCAATTCGGTATATTAGGAAAACGGTTTTTGATAAATATGATTAGTTTTCGTTATTGGTTTATGTCTTTGCGAATCGGTATATTAAGAAAACGGAATGAGATTTATAAGGTTAGTTTTTATGTTTTTTCAATTCGGTATATTAAGAAAACGCTATGTGATTGGTAATATTAGTTTTCGAAATAGTTATATCTCTTTGAAAAACGGTATATTAAGAAAACGGTTTGTGATATATAAGATTAATTTCGGTAATTCTAAATGTCTTTGCAAATCAGTATAATAAGAAAACGGAATGAGATTTATAAGGTTAGTTTTTATGTTTTTTTCATTCGATATATTAAGACAACGGTTTGTGGTTTATAAGATTAGTTATCAATAATTCTAAATGTCTCTGCAAATCAGTATATTAAGAAAACGGTTTGTGGTTTATAAGATTAGTTTTCGGTCATTCTAAATGGCTTTGCAAATCGGTATAGTAAGAAAACGGGATGAGATTTATAAGGTTAGTTTTTATGTTTTTCAATTCGGTATATTAGGAAAACGGTTTGTGATATATAAGATTAGTTTACGTTATTGGTTTATGTCTTTGCGAATCGGTATATTAAGAAAACGGTTTGTGGTTTATAAGATAAGTTTTCGGTAATTCTAAATGTGTTTGTTAATCGGTATATTAAGAATACAGAATGAGATTTTTAAGGTTAGTTTTCGTTATTGGTATATGTCTTTGCGAATCAGTATATTAAGAGAACGGTTTGTGGTTTATAAGATTAGTTTTTGGTAATTCTAAATGTCTTTGTTTATCGGTATATTAAGAAAACGGAATGAGATTTATAAGGTTAGTTTTTATATTTTTTCAATTCGGTATATTAAGAAAAAGGTATGTAATTGGTTATATTAGTTTTCGGTATAGTTATATCTCTTTGAAAAACGGTATATTAAGAAAACGGTTTGTGATATATAAGATTAGTTTTCGGTAATTCTAAATGTCTTTGCAAATCAGTAAAATAAGAAAACGGAATGAGATTTATAAGGTTAGTTTTTATGTTTTTCAATTCGGTATATTAGGAAAACGGTTTGTGATATATAAGATTAGTTTACGTTATTGGTTTATGTCTTTTCGAATTGGTGTATTAAGAAAACGGTTTGTGGATTATAAGATTAGTTTTCGGTAATTCTAAATGTGTTTGTTAATCGGTATATTAAGAAAACGGATTGTAGTTTATAAGATTAGTTTTTGATAATTCTAAAGTTCTTTGCAAATCGGTATATTAAGAAAATGGAATGAGATTTATAAGGTTGGTTTTTGAGTTTTTTAAATTCGGTATATTAAGAAAACGGTATGTGATTGGTAATATTAGTTTACGGTATAGTTATATCTTATTGCAAAACGGTATATTAAGAAAACGGTTTGTGATACATAAGATTAGTTTTAGTTATTGGTACATGTCTTTGCAAATCGGTATATTAAGAAAACGGTTTGTGGTTTATAAGATTAGTTATCGGTAATTCTAAATGTCTCTGCAAATCAGTATATTAAGAAAACGGTTTGTGATATAGAAGATTAGTTTTCGGTATAGTTATATCTCTTTGAAAAACGGTATATTAGGAAAACGGTTTGTGATATATAAGATTAGTTTTCGGCAATTCTAAATGTCTTTGCAAATCAGTATATTGAGAAAACGGAATGAGATTTATAAGGTTAGTTTTTATGTTTTTTCCATTCGATATATTAAGAAAACGGTTTGTGGTTTATAAGATTAATTTTCGGTAATTCTAAATGTCTTTGCAAATCAGTAAAATAAGAAAACGGAATGAGTTTTATAAGGTTAGTTTTTATGTTTTTCAATTCGGTATATTAGGAAAACGGTTTGTGATATATAATATTAGTTTACGTTATTGGTTTATGTCTTTTCGAATTGGTATATTAAAAAAACGGTTTGTGGTTTATAAGATTAGTTTTCGGTAATTCTAAATGTGTTTGTTAATCGGTATATTAAGAAAACGGATTGTAGTTTATAAGATTAGTTTTTGGTAATTCTAAAGTTCTTTGCAAATCGGTATAGTTATATCTCTTTGCAAAACGGTATATTAAGAAAACGGTTTGTGATATATAAGATTAGTTTTCGTTATTGGTATATTTCTTTGCGAATCGGTATGTTAAGAAAACGGTTTGTGGTTTATAAGATTAGTTTTTGGTAATTTTAAATGTCTTTGCAATACGGTATATTAAGAGAACGGAATGAGCTTTAAAAGGTTAGTTTATATGTTTTTTCAATTCGGTATATTAAGAAAACGGTTTGTGATTTATAACATTAGTTTTCGGTAATTCTAAATGTCTTTGCAAAGCAGTATATTAAGAAAACGGTATGTGGTTTAAATGATTAGTTTTCGGTCATTCTAAATGGCTTTGCAAATCGGTATATTAAGAAAACAGAATGAGATTTATAAGGTTAGTTTTCGTTATTGGTATATGTCTTTGCGAATCGATATATTAAGAAAACGGAATGAGATTTATCAGGTTAGTTTTTATGATTTTCAATTCGGTATATTAGGAAAATGGTTTGTGAAATATAAGATTAGTTTTCGGTTATTCTAAATGTCTTTGCAAATCGGTATAGTAAGAAAACGGAATGAGATTTATAAGGTTAGTTTTTGTGTTTTTTAAATTCGGTATATTAAGAAAACGGTATGTGATTGGTAATATTAGTTATCGGTATAGTTATATCTTATTGCAAAACGGTATATTAAGAAAACGGTTTGTGATATATAAGATTAGTTTTCGTTATTGATATATGTCTTTGCAAATCGGTATATTAAGAAAACGGTTTGTGATATATAAGATTAGTTTTCGGTAATTCTAAATGTCTTTGCAAATCAGTAAAATAAGAAAACGGAATGAGATTTATAAGGTTAGTTTTTATGTTTTTTCCATTCGATATATTAAGAAAACGGTTTGTGGTTTATAAGATTAGTTATCGGTAATTCTAAATGTCTCTGCAAATCAGTATATTAAGAAAAAGGTTTGTGATATATGAGATTAGTTTTCGGTATAGTTATATCTCTTTGAAAAACGGTATATTAAGAAAACGGTTTGTGGTTTATAAGATTAGTTTTCGGTAATTCTAAATGTCTTTGCAAATCAGTAAAATAAGAAAACGGAATGAGATTAATAAGGTTAGTTTTTATGTTTTTTTCTATTCGATATATTAAGAAAACGGTTTGTGGTTTATAAGATTAGTTATCGGTAATTCTAAATGTCTTTGCAAATCAGTATATTAAGAAAACGGTTTGTGGTTTATAAGATTAGTTATCGGTAATTCTAAATGTCTTTGCAAATCAGTATATTAAGAAAACGGTTTGTGATATATAAGATTAGTTTTCGTTATTGGTTTATGTCTTTGCGAATCGGTATATTAAGAAAACGGTTTGTGGTTTATAAGATTATTTTTCAGTTATTCTAAATGTCTTTTCAAATCGGTATAGTAAGAAAACGGAATGAGATTTATAAGGTTAGTTTTTATGTTTTTCAATTCGGCATATTAGGAAAACGGTTTGTGATATATAAGATTAGTTTTCGTTATTGGTATATGTCTTTGCGAATCGGTATATTAAGAAAACGGTTTGTGGTTTATAAGATTAGTTTTTGGTAATTCTAAATGTCATTGTTTATCGGTATATTAAGAAAACGGAATGAGATTTATAAGGTTAGTTTTTATGTTTTTTCAATTCGGTATATTCAGAAAAAGGTATGTAATTGGTAATATTAGTTTTCGGTATAGTTATATCTCTTTGAAAAACGGTATATTAAGAAAACGGTTTGTGGTTTATAAGATTAGTTTTCGGTAATTCTAAATGTCTTTGCATATCGTTATATTAAGAAAACGGAATGAGATTTATAAGGTTAGTTTTTATGTTTTTCAATTCGGTATATTAGGAAAACGGTTTGTGATATATAAGATAAGTTTACGTTATTGGTTTATGTCTTTTCGAATTGGTATATTAAGAAAACGGTTTGTGGTTCATAAGATTAGTTTTCGGTAATTCTAAATGTTTTTGTTAATCGGTATATTAAGAAAACGGATTGTAGTTTATAAGATTAGTTTTTGGTAATTCTAAAGTTCTTTGTTTATCGGTATATTAAGAAAACGGAATGAGATTTATAAGGTTGGTTTTTGTGTTTTATAAATTCGGTATATTAAGAAAACGGTATGTGATTGGTAATATTAGTTATCGGTATAGTTATATCTTATTGCAAAACGGTATATTAAGAAAACGGTTTGTGATATATAAGATTAGTTTTCGGTCATTCTAAATGGCTTTGCAAATCAGTAAAATAAGAAAACGGAATGAGATTTATAAGATTAGTTTTTATGTTTTTTCCATTCGATATATTAAGAAAACGGTTTGTGGTTTATAAGATTAGTTATCGATAATTCTAAATGTCTCTGCAAATCAGTATATTAAGAAAACGGTTTGTGATATATAAGATTAGTTTTCGGTATAGTTATATCTCTTTGAAAAACGGTATATTAGGAAAACGGTTTGTGATATATAATATTAGTTTTCGGTAATTCTAAATGTCTTTGCAAATCAGTATATTAAGAAAACGGAATGAGATTAATAAGGTTAGTTTTTATGTTTTTTCTATTTGATATATTAAGAAAACGGTTTGTGGTTTATAAGATTAGTTATCGCTAATTCTAAATGTCTTTGCTAATCAGTATATTAAGAAATCGGTTTGTGGTTTATAAGATTAGTTTTCGGTCATTCTAAATGGCTTTGCAAATCGGTATATTAAGAAAACAGAATGAGATTTATAAGGTTAGTTTTCGTTATTGGTATATGTCTTTGCGAATCGATATATTAAGAAAACGGAATGAGATTTATAAGGTTAGTTTTTATGTTTTTCAATTCGGCATATTAGGAAAACGGTTTGTGATATATAAGATTAGTTTTCGTTATGGGTTTATGTCTTTGCGAATCGGGATATTAAGAAAACGGTTTGTGGTTTATAAGATTAGTTTTCGGTAATTCTAAATGTCTTTGCGTATCGGTATTTTAAGAAAATAGTTTGTGGTTTATAAGATTAGTTTTCGGTAATTCTAAAGTACTTTGCAAATAGGTAGATTAAGAAAACGGAATGAGATTTATAAGGTTAGTTTTTATGTTTTTTCAATGCGGTATAGTAAGAAAACGGTATGTGATTGGTAATATTAGCTTTCGGTATAGTTATATCTCTTTGCAAAACGGTATATTAAGAAAACGGTTTGTGATATATAAGATTAGTTTTCGTTATTGGTATATGTCTTTGCGAATCGGTATATTAAGAAAACGGAATGAGATTTATAAGGTTAGTTTTTATGTTTTTCAATTCGGTATATTAGGAAAACGGTTTGTGATATATAAGATTAGTTTTCGGTAATTCTAAATGTCTTTGTTAATCGGTATATTGAGAAACGGTTTGTAGTTTATAAGATTAGTTTTTGGTAATTCTAAATGTCTTTGTTTATCGGTATATTACGAAAACGGAATGAGATTTATAAGGTTAGTTTTTATGTTTTTTCAATTCGGTATATTAAGAAAAAGGTATGTAATTGGTAATATTAGTTTTCGGTATAGTTATATCTCTTTGAAAAACGGTATATTAAGAAAACGGTTTGTGATATATAAGATTAGTTTTCGGTAATTCTAAATGTCTTTGCAAATCAGTAAAATAAGAAAACGGAATGAGATTTATAAGGTTAGTTTTTATGTTTTTCAATTCGGTATATTAGGAAAACGGTTTGTGATATATAAGATTAGTTTTCGGTAATTCTAAATGTCTTTGTTAATCGGTATATTGAGAAACGGTTTGTAGTTTATAAGATTAGTTTTCGGTAATTCTAAAGTTCTTTGCAAATCGGTATATTAAGAAAACGGAATGTGATTTAAAAGGTTAGTTTTTATGTTTTTTCAATTCGGTATATTAAGAAAACGGTATGTGATTGGTAATATTAGTTTTCGGAATAGTTATATCTCTTTGAAAAACGGTATATTAAGAAAACGGTTTGTGATATATAAGATTAGTTTTCGGTAATTCTAAATGTCTTTGCAAAACAGTATAATAAGAAAACGAAATGAGATATATAAGGTTACTTTTTATGTTTTTTCCATTCGATATATTAAGAAAACGGTTTGTGGTTTATAAGATTAGTTATCGGTAATTCTAAATGTCTCTGCAAATCAATATATTAAGAACACGGAATGAGATTTATAAGGTTAGTTTTTATGTTTTTTCCATTCGATATATTAAGAAAACGGTTTGTGGTTTATAAGATTAGTTATCGGTAATTCTAAATGTCTTTGCAAATCAGTATATTAAGAAAACGGTTTGTGGTTTATAAGATTAGTTTTCGGTAATTCTAAATGTCTTTGCAAATCAGTATATTAAGAAAACGGAATGAGATTAATAAGGTTAGTTTTTATGTTTTTTCTATTCGATATATTAAGAAAACGGTTTGTGGTTTATAAGATTAGTTGTCGGTAATTCTAAATGTCTTTGCAAATCAGTATAATAGGAAAACGGTTTGTGGTTTATAAGATTAGTTTTCGGTCATTCTAAATGGCTTTCCAAATCGGTATATTAAGAAATCGGATTGTGGTTTATAAGATTATTTTTCAGTTATTCTAAATGTCATTGCAAATCGGTATAGTAAGAAAAAGGAATGAGATTTATAAGGTTAGTTTTTATGTTTTTCAATTCGGCATATTAGGAAAACGGTTTGTGATATATAAGATTAGTTTACGTTATGGGTTTATGTCTTTGCGAATCGGGATATTAAGAAAACGGTTTGTGGTTTATAAGAATAGTTTTCGGTAATTCTAAATGTCTTTGCGTATCGGTATTTTACGAAAATAGTTTGTGGTTTATAAGATTAGTTTTCGGTAATTCTAAAGTACTTTGCAAATAGGTAGATTAAGAAAAAGGAATGAGATTTATAAGGTTAGTTTTTATGTTTTTTCAATGCGGTATAGTAAGAAAAAGGTATGTGATTGGTAATATTAGTTTTCGGTATAGTTATATCTCTTTGCAAAACAGTATATTAAGAAAACGGTTTGTGATACATAAGATTAGTTTTAGTTATTGGTATATGTCTTTGCAAATCGGTATATTAAGAAAACGGTTTGTGGTTTATAAGATTAGTTATCGGTAATTCTAAATGTCTCTGCAAATCAGTATATTAAGAAAACGGTTTGTGATATAGAAGATTAGTTTTCGGTATAGTTATATCTCTTTGAAAAACGGTATATTAGGAAAACGGTTTGTGATATATAAGATTAGTTTTCGGTAATTCTAAATGTCTTTGCAAATCAGTATATTGAGAAAACGGAATGAGATTTATAAGGTTAGTTTTTATGTTTTTTCCATTCGATATATTAAGAAAACGGTTTGTGGTTTATAAGATTAATTTTCGGTAATTCTAAATGTCTTTGCAAATCAGTAAAATAAGAAAACGGAATGAGTTTTATAAGGTTAGTTTTTATGTTTTTCAATTCGGTATATTAGGAAAACGGTTTGTGATATATAATATTAGTTTACGTTATTGGTTTATGTCTTTTCGAATTGGTATATTAAAAAAACGGTTTGTGGTTTATAAGATTAGTTTTCGGTAATTCTAAATGTGTTTGTTAATCGGTATATTAAGAAAACGGATTGTAGTTTATAAGATTAGTTTTTGGTAATTCTAAAGTTCTTTGCAAATCGGTATAGTTATATCTCTTTGCAAAACGGTATATTAAGAAAACGGTTTGTGATATATAAGATTAGTTTTCGTTATTGGTATATTTCTTTGCGAATCGGTATGTTAAGAAAACGGTTTGTGGTTTATAAGATTAGTTTTTGGTAATTTTAAATGTCTTTGCAATACGGTATATTAAGAGAACGGAATGAGCTTTAAAAGGTTAGTTTATATGTTTTTTCAATTCGGTATATTAAGAAAACGGTTTGTGATTTATAACATTAGTTTTCGGTAATTCTAAATGTCTTTGCAAAGCAGTATATTAAGAAAACGGTATGTGGTTTAAATGATTAGTTTTCGGTCATTCTAAATGGCTTTGCAAATCGGTATATTAAGAAAACAGAATGAGATTTATAAGGTTAGTTTTCGTTATTGGTATATGTCTTTGCGAATCGATATATTAAGAAAACGGAATGAGATTTATCAGGTTAGTTTTTATGATTTTCAATTCGGTATAATAGGAAAATGGTTTGTGAAATATAAGATTAGTTTTCGGTTATTCTAAATGTCTTTGCAAATCGGTATAGTAAGAAAACGGAATGAGATTTATAAGGTTAGTTTTTGTGTTTTTTAAATTCGGTATATTAAGAAAACGGTATGTGATTGGTAATATTAGTTATCGGTATAGTTATATCTTATTGCAAAACGGTATATTAAGAAAACGGTTTGTGATATATAAGATTAGTTTTCGTTATTGATATATGTCTTTGCAAATCGGTATATTAAGAAAACGGTTTGTGATATATAAGATTAGTTTTCGGTAATTCTAAATGTCTTTGCAAATCAGTAAAATAAGAAAACGGAATGAGATTTATAAGGTTAGTTTTTATGTTTTTTCCATTCGATATATTAAGAAAACGGTTTGTGGTTTATAAGATTAGTTATCGGTAATTCTAAATGTCTCTGCAAATCAGTATATTAAGAAAAAGGTTTGTGATATATGAGATTAGTTTTCGGTATAGTTATATCTCTTTGAAAAACGGTATATTAAGAAAACGGTTTGTGGTTTATAAGATTAGTTTTCGGTAATTCTAAATGTCTTTGCAAATCAGTAAAATAAGAAAACGGAATGAGATTAATAAGGTTAGTTTTTATGTTTTTTCTATTCGATATATTAAGAAAACGGTTTGTGGTTTATAAGATTAGTTATCGGTAATTCTAAATGTCTTTGCAAATCAGTATATTAAGAAAACGGTTTGTGGTTTATAAGATTAGTTATCGGTAATTCTAAATGTCTTTGCAAATCAGTATATTAAGAAAACGGTTTGTGATATATAAGATTAGTTTTCGTTATTGGTTTATGTCTTTGCGAATCGGTATATTAAGAAAACGGTTTGTGGTTTATAAGATTATTTTTCAGTTATTCTAAATGTCTTTTCAAATCGGTATAGTAAGAAAACGGAATGAGATTTATAAGGTTAGTTTTTATGTTTTTCAATTCGGCATATTAGGAAAACGGTTTGTGATATATAAGATTAGTTTTCGTTATTGGTATATGTCTTTGCGAATCGGTATATTAAGAAAACGGTTTGTGGTTTATAAGATTAGTTTTTGGTAATTCTAAATGTCATTGTTTATCGGTATATTAAGAAAACGGAATGAGATTTATAAGGTTAGTTTTTATGTTTTTTCAATTCGGTATATTCAGAAAAAGGTATGTAATTGGTAATATTAGTTTTCGGTATAGTTATATCTCTTTGAAAAACGGTATATTAAGAAAACGGTTTGTGGTTTATAAGATTAGTTTTCGGTAATTCTAAATGTCTTTGCATATCGTTATATTAAGAAAACGGAATGAGATTTATAAGGTTAGTTTTTATGTTTTTCAATTCGGTATATTAGGAAAACGGTTTGTGATATATAAGATAAGTTTACGTTATTGGTTTATGTCTTTTCGAATTGGTATATTAAGAAAACGGTTTGTGATATATAAGATTAGTTTTCGGTCATTCTAAATGGCTTTGCAAATCAGTAAAATAAGAAAACGGAATGAGATTTATAAGATTAGTTTTTATGTTTTTTCCATTCGATATATTAAGAAAACGGTTTGTGGTTTATAAGATTAGTTATCGATAATTCTAAATGTCTCTGCAAATCAGTATATTAAGAAAACGGTTTGTGATATATAAGATTAGTTTTCGGTATAGTTATATCTCTTTGAAAAACGGTATATTAGGAAAACGGTTTGTGATATATAATATTAGTTTTCGGTAATTCTAAATGTCTTTGCAAATCAGTATATTAAGAAAACGGAATGAGATTAATAAGGTTAGTTTTTATGTTTTTTCTATTCGATATATTAAGAAAACGGTTTGTGGTTTATAAGATTAGTTATCGCTAATTCTAAATGTCTTTGCTAATCAGTATATTAAGAAATCGGTTTGTGGTTTATAAGATTAGTTTTCGGTCATTCTAAATGGCTTTGCAAATCGGTATATTAAGAAAACAGAATGAGATTTATAAGGTTAGTTTTCGTTATTGGTATATGTCTTTGCGAATCGATATATTAAGAAAACGGAATGAGATTTATCAGATTAGTTTTTATGATTTAGAATTCGGTATATTAGGAAAACGGTTTGTGATATATAAGATTAGTATTCGTTATTGGTTTATGTCTTTGCGAATCGGTATATTAAGAAAACGGTTTGTGGTTTATAAGATTATTTTTCAGTTATTCTAAATGTCTTTGCAAATCGGTATAGTAAGAAAACGGAATGAGATTTATAAGGTTAGTTTTTATGTTTTTCAATTCGGCATATTAGGAAAACGGTTTGTGATATATAAGATTAGTTTTCGTTATGGGTTTATGTCTTTGCGAATCGGGATATTAAGAAAACGGTTTGTGGTTTATAAGATTAGTTTTCGGTAATTCTAAATGTCTTTGCGTATCGGTATTTTAAGAAAATAGTTTGTGGTTTATAAGATTAGTTTTCGGTAATTCTAAAGTACTTTGCAAATAGGTAGATTAAGAAAACGGAATGAGATTTATAAGGTTAGTTTTTATGTTTTTTCAATGCGGTATAGTAAGAAAACGGTATGTGATTGGTAATATTAGCTTTCGGTATAGTTATATCTCTTTGCAAAACGGTATATTAAGAAAACGGTTTGTGATATATAAGATTAGTTTTCGTTATTGGTATATGTCTTTGCGAATCGGTATATTAAGAAAACGGAATGAGATTTATAAGGTTAGTTTTTATGTTTTTCAATTCGGTATATTAGGAAAACGGTTTGTGATATATAAGATTAGTTTTCGGTAATTCTAAATGTCTTTGTTAATCGGTATATTGAGAAACGGTTTGTAGTTTATAAGATTAGTTTTTGGTAATTCTAAATGTCTTTGTTTATCGGTATATTACGAAAACGGAATGAGATTTATAAGGTTAGTTTTTATGTTTTTTCAATTCGGTATATTAAGAAAAAGGTATGTAATTGGTAATATTAGTTTTCGGTATAGTTATATCTCTTTGAAAAACGGTATATTAAGAAAACGGTTTGTGATATATAAGATTAGTTTTCGGTAATTCTAAATGTCTTTGCAAATCAGTAAAATAAGAAAACGGAATGAGATTTATAAGGTTAGTTTTTATGTTTTTCAATTCGGTATATTAGGAAAACGGTTTGTGATATATAAGATTAGTTTTCGGTAATTCTAAATGTCTTTGTTAATCGGTATATTGAGAAACGGTTTGTAGTTTATAAGATTAGTTTTCGGTAATTCTAAAGTTCTTTGCAAATCGGTATATTAAGAAAACGGAATGTGATTTAAAAGGTTAGTTTTTATGTTTTTTCAATTCGGTATATTAAGAAAACGGTATGTGATTGGTAATATTAGTTTTCGGAATAGTTATATCTCTTTGAAAAACGGTATATTAAGAAAACGGTTTGTGATATATAAGATTAGTTTTCGGTAATTCTAAATGTCTTTGCAAAACAGTATAATAAGAAAACGAAATGAGATATATAAGGTTACTTTTTATGTTTTTTCCATTCGATATATTAAGAAAACGGTTTGTGGTTTATAAGATTAGTTATCGGTAATTCTAAATGTCTCTGCAAATCAATATATTAAGAACACGGAATGAGATTTATAAGGTTAGTTTTTATGTTTTTTCCATTCGATATATTAAGAAAACGGTTTGTGGTTTATAAGATTAGTTATCGGTAATTCTAAATGTCTTTGCAAATCAGTATATTAAGAAAACGGTTTGTGGTTTATAAGATTAGTTTTCGGTAATTCTAAATGTCTTTGCAAATCAGTATATTAAGAAAACGGAATGAGATTAATAAGGTTAGTTTTTATGTTTTTTCTATTCGATATATTAAGAAAACGGTTTGTGGTTTATAAGATTAGTTGTCGGTAATTCTAAATGTCTTTGCAAATCAGTATAATAGGAAAACGGTTTGTGGTTTATAAGATTAGTTTTCGGTCATTCTAAATGGCTTTCCAAATCGGTATATTAAGAAATCGGATTGTGGTTTATAAGATTATTTTTCAGTTATTCTAAATGTCATTGCAAATCGGTATAGTAAGAAAAAGGAATGAGATTTATAAGGTTAGTTTTTATGTTTTTCAATTCGGCATATTAGGAAAACGGTTTGTGATATATAAGATTAGTTTACGTTATGGGTTTATGTCTTTGCGAATCGGGATATTAAGAAAACGGTTTGTGGTTTATAAGAATAGTTTTCGGTAATTCTAAATGTCTTTGCGTATCGGTATTTTAAGAAAATAGTTTGTGGTTTATAAGATTAGTTTTCGGTAATTCTAAAGTACTTTGCAAATAGGTAGATTAAGAAAAAGGAATGAGATTTATAAGGTTAGTTTTTATGTTTTTTCAATGCGGTATAGTAAGAAAAAGGTATGTGATTGGTAATATTAGTTTTCGGTATAGTTATATCTCTTTGCAAAACGGTATATTAAGAAAACGGTTTGTGATATATAAGATTAGTTTTCGTTTTTGGTATATTTCTTTGCGAATCTGTATATTAAGAAAACGGTTTGTGGTTTATGAGATTAGTTTTTGGTAATTTTAAATGTCTTTGCAAATCGGTATATTAAGAGAACGGAATGAGCTTTATAAGGTTAGTTTTTATGTTTTTTCAATTCGGTATATTATGAGAACGATTTGTGATATATAAGATTAGTTTTCGTTATTGGTATATGTCTTTGCAAAACGTTATATTAAGAAAACGGTTTGTGGTTTATAAGATTAGTTATCGGTAATTCTAAATGTCTTTGCAAATCGGTATAGTAAGAAAACGGAATGAGATTTATAAGGTTAGTTTTTATGTTTTTCAATTCGGTATATTGGGAAAACGGTTTGTGATATATAAGATTAGTTTTCGTTATTGGTTTATGTCTTTGCGAATCGGTATATTAAGAAAACGGTGTGTGGTTTATAAGATTAGTTTTCGGTAATTCTAAATGTCTTTGTTAATCGGTATATTGAGAAACGGTTTGTAGTTTATAAGATTAGTTTTCGGTAATTCTAAAGTTCTTTGCAAATCGGTATATTAAGAAAACGGAATGTGATTTATAAGGTTAGTTTTTATGTTTTTTCAATTCGGTATATTAGGAAGACGGTATGTGATTGGTAATATTAGTTTTCGGAATAGTTATATCTCTTTGAAAAGCGGTATATTAAGAAAATGGTTTGTGATATATAAGATTAGTTTTCGTTATTGGTTTTGTCTTTGCGAATCGGTATATTAAGAAAACGGTTTGTGGTTTATAAGATTAGTTTTCAGTTATTCTAAATGCCTTTGCAAATCGGTATAGTAAGAAAACGGAATGAGATTTATAAGGTTAGTTTTTATGTTTTTCAATTCAGCATATTAGGAAAACGGTTTGTGATATATAAGATTAGTTTTCGTTATGGGTTTATGTCTTTGCGAATCGGGATATTAAGAAAACGGTTTGTGGTTTATAAGATTAGTTTTCGGTAATTCTAAATGTCTTTGCATATCGGTATTTTAAGAAAATGGTTTGTGGAATATAAGATTAGTTTTCGGTAATTCTAAAGTACTTTGCAAATAGGTAGATAAAGAAAACGGAATGAGATTTATAAGGTTAGTTTTTATGTTTTTTTCAATACGGTATATTAAGAAAACGGTATGTGATTGGTAATATTAGTTTTCGGTATAGTTATATCTCTTTGCAAAACGGTATATTAAGAAAACGGTTTGTGATATATAAGATTAGTTTTCGGTAATTCTAAATGTCTTTGCAAATCAGTAAAATAAGAAAACGGAATGAGATTTATAAGGTTAGTTTTTATGTTTTTCAATTCGGTATATTAGGAAAACGGTTTGTGATATATAAGATTAGTTTACGTTATTGGTTTATGTCTTTTCGAATAGGTATATTAAGAAAACGGTTTGTGGTTTATAAGATTAGTTTTCGGTAATTCTAAATGTGTTTGTTAATGGGTATATTAAGAAAACGGATTGTAGTTTATAAGATTAATTTTTGGTAATTCTAAAGTTCTTTGCAAATCGGTATATTAAGAAAATGGTATGAGATTTATAAGGTTGGTTTTTGTGTTTTTTAAATTCGGTATATTAAGAAAACAGTATGTGATTGGTAATATTAGTTTTCGGTATAGTTATTTCTTATTGCAAAACGGTATATTAAGAAAACGGTTTGTGATATATAAGATTAGTTTTCGTTATTGGTATATGTCTAGGCAAATCGGTATATTAAGAAAACGGTTTGTGGTTTATAAGATTAGTTTTCGGTAATTCTAAATGTCTTTGCAAATCAGTATATTAAGAAAACGGTTTGTGGTTTATAAGATTAGTTTTCTGTCATTCTAAATGCTTTGCAAATCGGTATATTAAGAAAACAGAATGAGATTTATAAGGTTAGTTTTCGTTATTGGTATATGTCTTTGCGAATCGATATATTAAGAAAACGGAATGAGATTTATCAGATTAGTTTTTATGATTTTCAATTCGGTATATTAGGAAAACGGTTTGTGATATATAAGATTAGTATTCGTTATTGGTTTATGTCTTTGCGAATCGGTATATTAAGAAAACGGTTTGTGGTTTATAAGATTATTTTTCAGTTATTCTAAATGTCTTTGCAAATCGGTATAGTAAGAAAACGGAATGAGATTTATAAGGTTAGTTTTTATGTTTTTGAATTCGGCATATTAGGAAAACGGTTTGTGATATATAAGATTAGTTTTCGTTATGGGTTTATGTCTTTGCGAATCGGGATATTAAGAAAACGGTTTGTGGTTTATAAGATTAGTTTTCGGTAATTCTAAATGTCTCTGCAAATCAGTATATTAAGAACACGGAATGAGATTTATAAGGTTAGTTTTTATGTTTTTTCCATTCGATAAATTAAGAAAACGGTTTGTGGTTTATATGATTATTTATCGGGAATTCTAAATGTCTTTGCAAATCAGTATATTAAGAAAACGGTTTGTGGTTTATAAGATTAGTTTTCGGTAATTCTAAATGTCTTTGCAAATCAGTATATTAAGAAAACGGTGTGTGGTTTATAAGATTAGTTTTCGGTAATTCTAAATGTCTTTGTTAATCGGTATATTGAGAAACGGTTTGTAGTTTATAAGATTAGTTTTCGGTAATTCTAAAGTTCTTTGCAAATCGGTATATTAAGAAAACGGAATGTGATTTATAAGGTTAGTTTTTATGTTTTTTCAATTCGGTATATTAGGAAGACGGTATGTGATTGGTAATATTAGTTTTCGGAATAGTTATATCTCTTTGAAAAGCGGTATATTAAGAAAATGGTTTGTGATATATAAGATTAGTTTTCGTTATTGGTTTTGTCTTTGCGAATCGGTATATTAAGAAAACGGTTTGTGGTTTATAAGATTAGTTTTCAGTTATTCTAAATGCCTTTGCAAATCGGTATAGTAAGAAAACGGAATGAGATTTATAATGTTAGTTTTTATGTTTTTCAATTCGGCATATTAGGAAAACGGTTTGTGATATATAAGATTAGTTTTCGTTATGGGTTTATGTCTTTGCGAATCGGGATATTAAGAAAACGGTTTGTGGTTTATAAGATTAGTTTTCGGTAATTCTAAATGTCTTTGCATATCGGTATTTTAAGAAAATGGTTTGTGGTTTATAAGATTAGTTTTCGGTAATTCTAAAGTACTTTGCAAATAGGTAGATTAAGAAAACGGAATGAGATTTATAAGGTTAGTTTTTATGTTTTTTCAATCCGGTATATTAAGAAAACGGTATGTGATTGGTAATATTAGTTTTCGGAATAGTTATATCTCATTGAAAAACGGTATATTAAGAAAACGGTTTGTGATATATAAGATTAGTTTTCGGTAATTCTAAATGTCTTTGCAAAACAGTATAATAAGAAAACGAAATGAGATTTATAAGGTTACTTTTTATGTTTTTTCCATTCGATATATTAAGAAAACGGTTTGTGGTTTATAAGATTAGTTATCGGTAATTCTAAATGTCTCTGCAAATCAGTATATTAAGAACACGGAATGAAATTTATAAGGTTAGTTTTTATGTTTTTCTATTCGATATATTAAGAAAACGGTTTGTGGTTTATAAGATTAGTTGTCGGTAATTCTAAATGTCTTTGCAAATCAGTATAATAGGAAAACGGTTTGTGGTTTATAAGATTAGTTTTCGGTCATTCTAAATGGCTTTGCAAATCGGTATATTAAGAAAACAGAATGAGATTTATAAGGTTAGTTTTCGTTATTGGTATATGATTTGCGAATCGATATATTAAGAAAGCGGAATGAGATTTATCAGGTTAGTTTTTATGATTTTCAATTCGGTATGTTAGGAAAACGGTTTGTGATATATAAGATTAGTTTTCGTTATTGGTTTATGTCTTTGCGAATCGGTATATTAAGAAAACGGTTTGTGGTTTATAAGATTATTTTTCAGTTATTCTAAATGTCATTGCAAATCGGTATAGTAAGAAAAAGGAATAAGATTTATAAGGTTAGTTTTTATGTTTTTCAATTCGGCATATTAGGAAAACGGTTTGTGATATATAAGATTAGTTTTCGTTATGGGTTTATGTCTTTGCGAATCGGGATATTAAGAAAACGGTTTGTGGTTTATAAGATTAGTTTTCGGTAATTCCAAATGTCTTTGCGTATCGGTATTTTATGAAAATAGTTTGTGGTTTATAAGATTAGTTTTCGGTAATTCTAAAGTACTTTGCAAATAGGTAGATTAAGAAAAAGGAATGACATTTATAAGGTTAGTTTTTATTTTTTTTCAATGCGGTATAGTAAGAAAAAGGTATGTGATTGGTAATATTAGTTTTCGGTATAGTTATATCTCTTTGCAAAACGGTATATTAAGAAAACGGTTTGTGATATATAAGATTAGTTTTCGTTATTGGTATATTTCTTTGCGAATCTGTATTTTAAGAAAACGGTTTGTGGTTTATGAGATTAGTTTTTGGTAATTTTAAATGTCTTTGCAAATCGGTATATTAAGAGAACGGAATGAGCTTTATAAGGTTAGTTTTTATGTTTTTTCAATTCGGTATATTAGGAAAACGGTTTGTGATATATAAGATTAGTTTTCGTTATTGGTTTATGTCTTTGCGAATCGGTATATTAAGAAAACGGTGTGTGGTTTATAAGATTAGTTTTCGGTAATTCTAAATGTCTTTGTTAATCGGTATATTGAGAAACGGTTTGTAGTTTATAAGATTAGTTTTCGGTAATTCTAAAGTTCTTTGCAAATCGGTATATTAAGAAAACGGAATGTGATTTATAAGGTTAGTTTTTATGTTTTTTCAATTCGGTATATTAGGAAGACGGTATGTGATTGGTAATATTAGTTTTCGGAATAGTTATATCTCTTTGAAAAGCGGTATATTAAGAAAATGGTTTGTGATATATAAGATCTGTTTTCGTTATTGGTTTATGTCTTTGCGAATCGGTATATTAAGAAAACGGTTTGTGGTTTATAAGATTAGTTTTCAGTTATTCTAAATGCCTTTGCAAATCGGTATAGCAAGAAAACGGAATGAGATTTATAAGGTTAGTTTTTATGTTTTTCAATTCGGCATATTAGGAAAACGGTTTGTGATATATAAGATTAGTTTTCGTTATGGGTTTATGTCTTTGCGAATCGGGATATTAAGAAAACGGTTTGTGGTTTATAAGATTAGTTTTCGGTAATTCTAAATGTCTTTGCATATCGGTATTTTAAGAAAATGGTTTGTGGTTTATAAGATTAGTTTTCGGTAATTCTAAATGTCTTTGCAAATCGGTATATTAAGAGAACGATTTGTGATATATAAGATTAGTTTTCGTTATTGGTATATGTCTTTGCAAAGCGTTATATTAAGAAAACGGTTTGTGGTTTATAAGATTAGTTTTCGGTAATTCTAAATGTCTTTGTTAATCGGTATATTGAGAAACGGTTTGTAGTTTATAAGATTAGTTTTCGGTAATTCTAAAGTTCTTTGCAAATCGGTATATTAAGATAACGGAATGTGATTTATAAGGTTAGTTTTTATGTTTTTTCAATTCGGTATATTAGGAAAACGGTATGTGATTGGTAATTTTAGTTTTCGGAATAGTTATATCTCTTTGAAAAGCGGTATATTAAGGAAATGGTTGGTGATATATAAGATTAGTTTTCGTTATTGGTTTATGTCTTTGCGAATCGGTATATTAAGAAAACGGTTTGTGGTTTATAAGATTAGTTTTCGGTATAGTTATATCTTATTGCAAAACAGTATATTAAGAAAACGGTTTGTGGTTTATAAGATTAGTTTTCGGTAATTCTAAATGTCTTTGCTAATCAGTATATTAAGAAAACAGTTTGTAGTTTATAAGATTAGTTTTCGGTAATTCTCAATGCCTTTGCAAGTCGGTATATTAAGAAAACGGAATGAGATTTATAAGGATAGTTTTCGTTATTGGTATATGTCTTTGCGAATCGGTATATTAAGAAAACGGTTTGTGATATATAAGATTAGTTTTCGTTATTGGTTTATGTCTTTGCGAATCGGTATATTAAGAAAACGGTTTGTGGTTTATAAGATTAGTTTTCGGTAATTCTAAATGTCTTTGCAAATCGGTATAGTAAGAAAACGGAATGATATTTATATGGTTAGTTTTTATGTTTTTCAATTCGGTATATTAGGAAAACGGTTTGTGATATTTAAGATTAGTTTTCGTTATTGGTTTATGTCTATGCGAATCGGTATATTAAGAAAACGGTTTGTGGTTTATAAGATTAGTTTACGTAATTCTAAATGTCTTTGTTAATCGGTATATTAAGAAAACTTTTTGTGGTTTATAAGATTATTTTACATGTTTTTTTCAATTCGGTATATTAAGAGAACGGTTTGTGATATATAAGATTAGTTTTCGTTATTGGTATATGTCTTTGCAAATCAGTATATTAAGAAAACGGTATGTGATATATAAGATTAGTTTTCGGTAATTCTAAATGTCTTTGCAAATCAGTAAAATAAGAAAACGGAATGAGATTGATAAGGTTAGTTTTTATGTTTTTCAATTCGGTATATTAGGAAAACGGTTTGTGATATATAAGATTAGTTTTCGTTATTGGTTTATGTCTTTGCGAATTGGTATATTAAGAAAACGGTTTGTGGTTTATAAGATTAGTTTTCGGTAATTCTAAATGTCTTTGTTAATCGGTATATTGAGAAACGGTTTGTAGTTTAAAAGATTAGTTTTCGGTAATTCTAAAGTTCTTTGCAAATCGGTATATTAAGAAAACGGAATGTGATTTATAAGGTTAGTTTTTATGTTTTTCAATTCGGTATATTAAGAAAACGGTATGTGATTGGTAATATTAGTTTTCGGTATAGTTATGTCTTATTGCAAAACGGTATATTAAGAAAACGGTTTGTGATATATAAGATTAGTTTTCGGTAATTCTAAATGTCTTTGCAAGTCAGTAAAATAAGAAAAAGGAATGAGATTTATAAGGTTAGTTTTTGTGTTTTTCAATTCGGTATATTAGGAAAACGGTATGTGATTGGTAATATTAGTTTTCGGAATAGTTATATCTCTTTGAAAAGCGGTATATTAAGAAAATGGTTTGTGATATATAAGATTAGTTTTCGTTATTGGTTTATGTCTTTGCGAATCGGTATATTAAGAAAACGGTTTGTGCTTTATAAGATTAGTTTTCGGTAATTCTAAATGTCTTTGCAAATCGGTATAGAAAGAAAACGGAATGAGATTTATAAGGTTAGTTTTTATGTTTTTTCAATTCGGAATATTAGGAAAACGGTATTTTATTGGTAATATTAGTTTTCGGTATAGTTTATCTCATTGCAAAACGGTATATTAGGTAAACGGTTTGTGGTTTATAAGATTAGTTTTCGGTAATTCTAAATGTCTTTGCAAATCAGTATATTAAGAAAACGGAATGAGATTAATAAGGTTAGTTTTTATGTTTTTTCTATTCGATATATTAAGAAAACGGTTTGTGGTTTATAAGATTAGTTTTCGGTCATTCTAAATGGCTTTGCAAATCGGTATATTAAGAAAACAGAATGAGATTTATTAGGTTAGTTTTCGTTATCGGTATATGTCTTTGCGAATCTGTATATTAAGAAAGCGGAATGAGATTTATCAGGTTAGTTTTTATGATTTTCAATTCGGTATATTAGTAAAACGGTTTGTGATATATAAGATTAGTTTTCGTTATTGGTTTATGTCTTTGCGAATCGGTATATTAAGAAAACGGTTTGTGGTTTATAAGATTATTTTTCAGTTATTCTAAATGTCATTGCAAATCGGTATAGTAAGAAAAAGGAATGAGATTTATAAGGTTAGTTTTTATGTTTTTCAATTCGGCATATTAGGAAAACGGTTTGTGATATATAAGATTAGTTTTCGTTATGGGTTTATGTCTTTGCGAATCGGGATATTAAGAAAACGGTTTGTGGTTTATAAGATTAGTTTTCGGTAATTCTAAATGTCTTTGAGTATCGGTATTTTAAGAAAATAGTTTGTGGTTTATAAGATTAGTTTTCGGTAATTCTAAAGTACTTTGCAAATAGGTAGATTAAGAAAAAGGAATGAGATTTATAAGGTTAGTTTTTATGTTTTTGCAAAACGGTATATTAAGAAAACGGTTTGTGATATATAAGATTAGTTTTCGTTATTGGTATATTTCTTTGCGAATCTGTATATTAAGAAAACGGTTGGTGGTTTATGAGATTAGTTTTTGGTAATTTTAAATGTCTTT